>CM031921.1:4078361-4825288 GCA_018703695.1 Prunus fruticosa | reverse complement strand
GTAAATTAAGGAAATTTGCTTGGTTGGTTAGAGTCCAGTCAACGGATTTACGTCATTGAAAAATGGACCTGCTAACACATGGCATTTTATACAAAAATCAATAACCTGCCTTTAAGACAAAAACAAAATACTAAAATTTGTAAGTAAGACATTCATCTTTTTTTGTTACAGAGGGAAATTGCTTCTAAAAACAACACGTAGTTTTGATAAGATTCCTTGTCGTTTTTTACCAGTAGGCTTTTACTTTGCAGCTGAGTCGGGTTATTAGTTTGGGTAGGACAGACCCGAACCCGTATCCAATCATTACCCCTCTTTCTTTGGAAGGGAGTGAAATATAAGTGTCGGCTCTTGGGTTCGCTGCTCAAAAAACTGGAATGAGCTAATCTTTTAGTTAAAACGCTCTCACTCTCTGCGTCAAAGAACAAACCAAAACAAAAGTTTCTGTCTTTTCCTCTCCGCCATTTTTATTTCAATTTAATGCTTTGAGCTCTCTGCTCTTATATATCTCGACTCACATTGCCCCTCAAACCCATCAACGCATAAGTTTTCTTTTCGGCATAAGAACTCAATGTACTGAACTAGAACTCTCCACATTCTCCTTCTTTTTTACTTTCGTTCAGGTACATACATGATACATAGTGGTGTTTTTGGGTTCTCATAATAATCGGTTATTGTTTCTGTTGTAAAGGTCAGCTTTTTAATTATTTTTTAGATCCACTTTTACTTGTTTGTATAATTAAGACAACCATTTGTACATTATATGACTGTGTATATATATATTTATTGCATTCATTGTATTTCATCAGTTCATGCTTTTCTTTTCTCTTCTCCTTTTATTTTTAGACTGTATTTTAGGTGTGGTTGGTATTGTTTCTTGTCAACTTATACATTTACAAGATAACGTTGTTGATTATTGTGCTTTTCAGATAAATTGGTTAACGGGTTTTTTTTTTTTTTGGTTGAACTTGGATTTTTCATTGAACGATGGGTGAGTTGTGTAGTTTGATGCAATATGAAGATGAGTTTGTTTTGGTCAGACTGGATTGACATGTCTCAGGAAAAAGATTGAACCAAATTGGTTCTTATTAGAAAATGTATCAATGATTACTTATTTCAGGCCATAGATTCTGGGATGATGAGGAAGCACTTTTACCTTATAGATTTGGAAGTGTTTGAATGTCTTACATGGCTGTTATGTTGCAATCTATTAGGTTATTGTGTGATTTCTTTTGAATGGTCTGCTGCACTGCTCTGTTTTTGTTTCCTTTTTAACTTTACCTTTTGTGTGTAATGTTGTATATATCTATGAACAAACAAAAGTAATCTTAATCTAAAAGGAGCTGATTTTATAAGATTTAACCAACTTTATGCTAGCGGAACCTTGATACCGTGCAAAGGAGCAAAAGTTGGAAAAGCTTTTTGTTGCGGATTCCTTGAGCATTAAGCAATACCAAGGCTGATATTTAGACTGGGTTGCAGGATGGTTTCTAGTTCAATGTGGTGGAATTTTTATTTTTGATGATTAACCTTCAAATTGGGTCCCCTTGTTTTGTTAATTCTTATCTTTAATAGAATAAGTTCTGCTGAATCATTTATGTGTGTGTATATATATGTTAAGTACATGATAGATCTATTATCCATAGATACTTGACAGAAATTTTTTAGATTTTAAAGTTTCAAGCCACAGGCAATATTCAATCTTCAAAGAATTACTCAAAATGAAATGCTATGTTTCCTTTGTCTTCTTTGTTTTTTTCTTCCTTTAAAATCCTTGACTAGTGAAATTCTATGTTTGACAGGGGCAGATGGCTGATGCAAAATTAGGCCAATGGTTATTTCTTCTAGCATGTGCAGTCACACTGCTGAAAGCAGCAGGAGTTCCTGTGGAAATGAGCTTATGTTCCGAGTACAGTAGCCAAAGGAGCCGGTGGGAGATATAATGCAAATATGCTGATTAAAGTCCTTTTCTTTAAGTGTTCAATTTGAAAATAAGATAATTTCTTTTTATATCCAATTTAGCTCTTGGAATTTGACATACTTTGCAGTTTGTTTGGATGGGAGTCCCAGCTTACCACCTTGATAAGGGGATTGGCTTCGGAATTAACAATTGGTTGGTTCACATTGAGGTTTGTCCTTTTCTCTCTGCTCCCATTACAATTTCTTTCACTAGGTAAAAGAAGAAGAAAAGAAGGTATCGTAATAACAATTTTCAGTCAGTTGTCGGTGATCCAGAAGGATTTACTGGTAGATTTAACAAGTTCTAATATAAATTCGAATGAAAATCAAATATTTGATAGTTATATTTCTGTTATATTAATTCTTTCGTTTTGTTTGGTTCTTCAGGAGGAGAGGATCGTCTAACAATGTCACAACTTGCCTTGGCCGTAAAAACACTCGTTTAGGTTCATCTAAGCAAATACTAAAGGCCAATTGCTTTATCAAATACCTAAAGAAACAGCAAATGTGTTAATTCAGTTTAATCTTATCGTTTCTTAACAACTTACTAAAAAATTATTCAATTAAAGGCTTCGTAGTTGATCAGCATTACTTTAATTTTATTTTGTCTGTTGAGCTTCCTTCTTTTACAACAGAAAAACAAAAATTATGTTTGATGCCAGACTTTTACGATTGGAACAGAATTCAAAAGTAGGTACTGGGATGGGGCATCATTCACTGGTGATGTTGCAGCAGTAAACCCAAGTAAGTTACTTATTCAAGTAGCAGTCCAAGTTTTACATACACCAGAAATTCTGTATATATACACTGCCCTTTAGTTCTTTTTCTGATGGAGTTATTTTCAATAAAATACCAATTTGTGCAGGCTACTGGTCTTTACTTTCAGAGGAGCAAGGATCTTTCGTCCGTCATTGAAGATCTATTAGCAAAAGGAATGGGGAACGCTAAAAATGTATGATCCCTTAACAATCACCAATTTCACTTCTGTTATCTTAATTCTGATGACTTGTCTAGGACGTTTGAGAGCTACAGGCTATTCTCTCTGGTTGTTCTGCCGGTCGATTGGCTTCTATTCTTCATTGTGACAACTTCCATGCTCTCTTGCCCATCGGAACGACTGTCAAATGTGTTTCAGATGCTGGTTACTTTATTAATGTGTTTAGCTCACATTTAAGTACCTTATTAGCTTGTCCTATATTCCAAACTACAATGATACCTTTACACTGAATAACAAAAAGGATGTTTCTCAACCCAACGCATCGAAGAGTTCTTTAGTCAAGTGACTTGAAACACATGTATTCCCTCTCTCTCTCTCTCTCTCTCTCTCTCTAATGTGGCACGGAACAGCAAATACTCATTTGTGATTGTCATCTTTTGTAGGTTTAGCGGGGGATTTATTCCATCCTGCACTTCAAAATTGAGACCAGGTTTGGTGAGTATTGCTATCCTGTATGATTTTCACTTTGACTATATAAAGTCACTTGTACATTATGATTATATTCAACAACACTTAGTGCTTCTTTCCGCAATATATGGCATCCCAAATACAGACACGAAAGATCTCTTGTATAAACGCGGCCTCCGATACATGGCAGGTTAGCTTAACTCCCCTAAAGACTGTCTTCCTCTTGTAAAATCTTTCCTCAAATTTATGTTCTGTTTAGCAGGACAGTTTTTTCATGACCCATCTTCCTTATTAAGTGTTATGGATAAATTAACAACTAGACCAATTTTGTTCTCTCAATGACTATTTTTGTTTTGAAGAAAAAAAGAATACAAAATTTTACATTTGGGATTTCTCTTATTCTTCATCTTCATCTTAATTATCACTGTGTCTCCATCCATCCATGCAGATCAAGAACATTTTGGCACCGGAGTTGCCAATCCTCATGGCACTTGGAACGAGTGCAGAGACTGATATAAAGAATTGCTCACCCACTCAACTTAAAGCCATGCAAGGTAAATCTCGAAATTAGAAGATTTCAACTTAAAAAATAAGAACCTTCATGACCCTTAAAAAGAAGCATGAACAACAGTCCATGGAAATTTTCTCCTTTTTTCAGATTTCAGGGTGCAGTTTTTAAGTGCCATTGGTCGCATAGACCAGGCTGTCCATTAAAAGGATATTTTCCATCAGACTCTTGCTATGCTTCACTGTCAAACTGAAATGCAAGAGACGTGGTTAATGGCTGATTCTCCGGTGCTCAACAAGACGGTAAAAACCAAACTCTTCATCCAGTTTTTCCTGCCTTTTTTTTTCTTCTTTTTTCTTCATGTTTCTATCGTTCTTTTTCCTTTTCTATTTTTGACTTGAAATAAAAATATAATTTTAACCACATCTAAAGAGCCTCTTCTGCAGACAATTGCAAAGGCAGTTGGCAACTGGTTCTATGACAGAAATCCGTTCCAAAAAGATAGATTGCCCTTACCCTTGCAATCCCACTTGCCATAACCGTATTTTTGATTCCCAAACCAGCACCTACTAGAACAATAGAATAATATTAGATACGTGTGACAAAAATATATCATTTTCATTAGCTAGGTTTATTGGTTAAATTATCCCAGGAACAGGAGGGAAAAAAAAAAGGTAATTCATTCAAGTTATATGAAAATAATGAAAGTTCACCATGGCACAAAAACCTGTGTGCTGGGTGTAGTCCCTCATTGTTTTGTTAACTTCAATTCATCAAAATCTCAATTGTATTCGCATTATTCTTAAAAAATGACACCTGTTTTTTTTTTGTTTTCTTCCACACTGACCCTCCCTCTCTCTTCTCACCCACTCTCCTCTCCTCCCCCTCCCTCTCTCTTCTTCTCTCATCTCCCCATCTCTGTCTCTTCCCCATGTTTTCTTTTTTTTTTGTTTTCACTGATTCTCCCTCTCTCTCTTCTCACCCACTCTCCCCCATCTCTCTCTTCTCTTCCCATGTTTTCTTTTTTTTTTCTTTTTTCTTTCACCGACTCTACCTCTCTCTCTTCTCACCACTAAACTCTCCTCCCCAGCTCTCTCTTCTCTCTCTTCTCCCCATCTCTGTCTCTTCCCCTGTGACTCTTAGAAGAAATTTTCAGCCCCTTTACTCTTTCCATTTGCTGCTCCTCATCATCATCACCCAAACACTACGTATTGATTTCTCTCATTTTTTATTTTTATTGAGTTATTTATTTTGGGAATTTTGGGAAATTTTGGGAATGGTGGAAGAAAGAGATGGAAGAAGAGAGAAGAGAGAGCACAGGGAGGAGGGAGAGGCAATGACTGAGGAGAGGGAGAGAGAGGAAAAAAAAACATGTGTAACATTTATACGAAGGCCACCAGTGTTGTCTGGAGCAGGAATGACTCCTGATATATTAGGAGCCAAACATTGTCCATATTTAATTGTATACCTATTTATAAGTAGATTGTCAATTGGCAACCCAATTTTAATTTCTCTGAATATAAGACCCAAAAAATTCAAAAAATTGATAGTTTCTAATCTAATTTAATTTTGACTATTAATTTCTTTTGATGCCCTATTGGTGTTTTTGAGTTTTTTTTAAAGAGGTTTTAGAGTTTGGCTTGTTTTAGAAATCAATCACCAATTTTTGTAATTTCCAAGAAGTTAAAAGCTTCTTTGTTATATAGTAAACCATTTTTTAGAGTATGTATTTAAAGTCCATTTCATATAATTTTTTTTTTTGGCTTAATTATTGATATGTCACATGTGCTTTACTAAAAGTCTCACTTTGCCAATGCGCTTGAGACGTCAATATGCAACCTGTGCTTTATTTTTGCATCCCCCGTTACCTCATTCCGTTGGTTTGGTCAGTAAAATCATTAACTTGATAACGTGGCATGGGTATTTTAGTAATTTTCAACTATTTAAAAATTATCAAAATTTTAAAACGGTTTAAAGCATTTAAATAAATAAAAAAAAGAAAAGAGGGAAAAAATAAATCCCCCACCGGCGACCGCCCAACTTCTTCCCAATCACAACAACCACCCCCAACCCCATGCTTACCATTCCCTACCCCATCTTGCCACCCTGATTTCTCCTCCACCATGAGATTAAAAAAATTAAAAAACAAAATAAAGTTCAATATGAGTTCACTGTTTTATAAACTCCAAATACCATAACCCTAGTGGCTGCACAGAGAATATGTTAAAATGACAAGCATGAAATCAAATAAAACCCATTGGAGAAGATAGGAGAAGTTCTTGCGCCTTGGGGTTTTGGCGTCGGGTCATTTGTTCGGATCGTCCGGGATGGGGCAAGTCGATTTTTATAAGGTCGGTGTGGATTTCGGGTATTAGCTTGGGGTTGAAAGTGGCTAGGTGGGTTGGGATTGATTGTATTTAATCGTTTGGGTTGGATGCATCACCTGGGCGGGGATTTGAACAATGATGGATCATATTTGAACAATGATGGAGTGGTGGCCACAGGTTAGGGGCAGCTGTGGAGCAAGGTTGGGTTGTTGTGGTGGTAGGGCTATTCAGGTGCTCAGGGCTTTATCTTTTTTTTATAAAATAAACTTTCTAATTATTAAAATGTTCCATAAACAGTTTTAAAAAATTAATTTAACATTTGAAATTTTTTTAATACGGCCTTATCGATCGCAATTTGGATTTATTGACGCTGGAGCCCGGGGTATGCGTAGGGGACACAAAAATAAAGCACATAGACATATTGACTCAGTTTGAAGTGTAGGGGACGAAGTGAGATTTTCCGTAAAGCATATAGGGCATATTTTATACTGAAAATAAGAAAAAAAGAATACCTTTACTTGGAGAATGACATTATTAACAAGGACATGACACAACAAAGAATACTCAAACAACCCGACTTTTTTAATTCCAACTTTGCATGGCAACCCACATTGGATGTTGCATATTGTTCCTCTGCTTCCAACATACTTGTCCGGGAATGGTTCTATCCTTCAACCAATCACTTGTAAGTTTAAAGATCGCTTTATTATCAAGTGAGCATAATGTGTAGTCACTAAAACTTCTAATTTGCTGGAAGGCATTTGTAAAAAATGATTTGTCTTTCAAATACCGCCAGCTCGACTTTTAGTCTTCAATATGAAGCCTAAATCCAAAAATTTGAGATTTTGGTCTATACTATTTTCAAATCTGGTACAAAAGAGAAAGGAAAACAAAAGAAAACGAAAATGTGTTTAGATTTTGAATGTTAGTAATCACCAAAAAATTTTCCCAATTTTCGTAAAGCGAAATATAGTTAAAAATGGACCGACACATAAAGAACGCTGTCAGGATTAAAAATGTGATATTTATTTCAGTTGAAGAGTTGGAATAAGTATCTCACTTATCATAAATATATATCATTTTCATCCTTTTTTATTTCAGCAATTTTCCTTATATCTTATGCAAAATTTGATGGGTGGAGTATAGTGTCCGAGTAATCGTTGTAATCTTTTGAATTTTTTTTAAAAAATTTGCAACATTATATTTGCGTGCATGAAGTTTCTAGGCATATGCTATCTTGTATTATGCACTAACATCATTTCATAACACGCGTTCACCGACAAGACTTGTCCTAGTCATTGGTTCTTTGCTTCGCAGCTGTTACCAATAAATAATATCGCCCTTTTGCTTTATCTTCTCCGGATAGCGTCAATAAATACAATTCTCAAAGCTCTCTGTAAAGCTAAGCTCTTCGTTCGCGATCACTCACTATCCAAACTGTACGTGTACCAAATAGCTTCCTCACGCTCACCTCACTCATCCCACTTTCTATTTATTTTCCTTCCTGCTATTGCTTTCTCCACCGTTACTCATACCATTAAGAAGGAACCAAGTTCACAGAGCTCTTCGTCTTCACTCTTTCAGATTTTTGTCTCACAACTCTCATTTAGGTCAGGAGTAATAATGCTTTTGATTTTCATCGTAATCGAAAGAAGCTGTTCTGTTTTACTTTTTTTTTCTTCTTTATTTGGTTATAAGAGGTTAAAGTTTTTATATGTTCAAACATGGGTTCAGTTTTGTTCATTGTGTAATGAAACTTGGTGCTTGAGATTGGTAAAATAGCTAGGCATATGAGCTAAATGCAGTTTGGGTTTTGGCATAAAAAAACCCATCAGGCTGATTAGACTTAATGGCTAAACAGATATCAATCATCGCCTTATAGGGCTAGAAAATGGATTATAAACTGAAGAACAATAGTTTGCAATTTCAGATCTTTTTGTTTTTTAGTTTGATAAAAATTTTCGAATCTAACATTTGGAATTGATGATCTAGTAATGTGCCAGTCTTTAGCTCTGCTTTCTTTTCCTTGTGTCTGTAAGTGTATATAGTTGCCAAATGTATTTTTTTTTTCTTCTCTTTCTTTGTATATATTGATTTTTCAATTTGAGTTTTACAGTTCGAATGACTGCACGGATGGTGTTGGTTAGAAATGGAACTGATTCTGGCTGATAGAGCTGACTTTATGCTCATATTCGTACAGAGTAAAGGTTAAAAAATCCCTGTGTTGCTCTTCCTTTTCGCATTAAGCAATGTGAAGGGAGAGAAAATTTGTTTGGTGGATTACTTTTTGGCTGGATGAATTGGGGTGCTAGCTATGACAGGAAAATACTAAGTAAACTAGATTGCCTTGAATTTTAGAAGAAAAAAAATGATACTTGTTTGGTCCTTAAGCAATTATATGAATTATGGAGTTATACTTTATAAGTTAGATATAGATTATTGAGTAAAGAGAAAACTTTTTAGTTTCGAGTCTGCATTCTGTTGGGACTTATTGGTACTGTTATGTAGGGAAAACTAAGTCTACCATTAAGCTATGAAACGAATGTTCTGTATACTCCTTTTATTTTATTTTTATATTTATTGCTAAAATTTGTGTGCAGAATGGCCCAGGCAAGATTAGGCCAATGGTTACGTCTCTGGTATGTTCACTGATATTGCGGAAAGCAGAAAGCCATCCTGTGGGAATCACTCTTGTAAAAAATATCCCAGTTGCCAAAGGAGCCGGTGGAGAATATTTGGGGAATTGAGTACTTTCTCTATAAAGTTTCCTTGTCCATTTTCATTTCCTTTTTTAGTTTCCTTGTTCCAATAACTGTATTTATTGTTGTTTAACTTTACACTCTGTGTTCTAAAATTTGACATGTTATACAGTTTGTTTGGATGGGAGCGCACCAGGTACCACTTTGACAAGGGATTTGGTGCAGGAATCAACAATTGAGTTGGTTAGTGTTGAGGTTTGTCATTTTCCTGCCATGTTAAAATGGATTTAAAAGATAGAAAGGATGGCTTTCACCAAAATAAAAAGATACAAAGGATAAGGTGGGAATGTTAATCTTAAACCATTTTGTGTTCTCTCTGCCCCACCCTTCTAGTCAATGAGTGGGAGCTTAGAATAGATTATTGAGAGAAATATATTATGTATGTCTGAGCTTATACATTATGGCCTCTGAATGGTTATAATATAAGTCAAATATTTTTATTAGAAGGCTGTGAACTTAACCTTTAGTAACTCCCTTTTTGGGGGGGCCCATAGAAAAGAATAGGCTACAAAATGTGGGGTAGCCCTTTCCCTCCCATGTGCCTCTCCTCACTATACTATTGTCCAGGTCTGGACCTGGGATCTTGAACTAGGGTGTTGGTCATGCCACTAGGGTACCAAGCATTAGCTTAGAAAACTGGTAGTAAAAGACTCTTGCATGGAAATCTAAGATTTCTTTAATTGATATTTGGTTCTTAGGGGAGGAGGATGGTGTAACAGTGTCAGACTTGCCTTGATGTAAGAATACTCACTATGGTTCATCAAACAAAATGGAAAAGTACATGTCTCTTTCTAGGGGTGCTTAGCAACAAGCAAAAGTTCAATCCAGGTTTGGTTTGCCTTTAATTTAATCTTTGTTTTTTTCCTTAAACTTTAACAACTCCTAGAATACTCAATAGTTGATGAACATACCTATTGTTTTTTAGTTTGAATTTCTTCTTTCTTTCTTTCTTTTTTTGTGGCCAACTGTAAAAACTGGACCTTTTTTTTTTTTTATGCTAAAACTTCAATAACTGGAATAGAATGAAAGTTAGGTACTGTGATGGGGCCTCATTCACTGGTGATGTTGAAGCAGTAAACCCAGTAAGTTAATAAATTTTAATCAGCGACCCATGTTTCACTTTCATAAGAGTTTCTGAAACCTATATTTTATTTCTACTAATTTGATCAGGCAACAAATCTTTCACCTTCAGAGGAGCAAGAGTTTTCGTGCCATCATTTATGATCTATTAGCAAAGGAATGCAAAATGCTCAAGGTGTATGTCCCATTCCAGGAACTGTACTTTTGTCTACTCCCTCATTTCTGATTTGCTTTTGTTAGTACTACTTATGATTACAGGCTCTTCTCTCTGGTTGTTCGGCTGGTGGATTGACCTCAATTCTTTAATTGTGATAACTTCCTTTCTCTCCTACCTGTGGGTGATAGAGTAAAATGTCTGGCAGATGCTGGTTACACATTTAATGCGGTAAGATCTCGTCCGTCTTAGACTGACCCTATATTATTTTACTCTATTTTCAGAATTCTTGGCACCTTGTAATGATTCACAGGAAGACTGTTTCCCGTCTCAACACATTCAAGCCTTTTCCAGTGAAGTGGTTGCGCTACATGCTTCATCTCTGTCTTTAAGATACTAAAATTGGCCTCTTATTCTTTCAGGAGGAGGGTTCTTCCATTTGTCAGGCCTCCATTCTGTGCAGGTGATAAGTAGTAGCCTCAGATTCTCATTATCTATTGTTTGTGCAGGGTTGGCACAGAACTACCCGCATCCTGCGTTCAAACTTGAGTCCAGGCTTGGTAAGTTTTTTAGCTTTGTATGATTTTCTCCACTCTTTCCTAATTACTGATAATATTTCCTTTTTAATTGTTTTTGTTCAAGGCTTTCTTCCACAAAATGTGGTACCAGTGACCCGGACCCAATATTTTTGGTAAATGCAACTTCTGATTCGTGGCAGGTTAGCTCATTCTTATAATCCTTAATTTGTAGATCAGTACTTTCCAATTTATTGAATGTGTAGTACTTCTCTTTCTAGTTCTTTCTTTCTGTTCAAAAAATAATATAGAACTGTGTTGTCATTTCCTTTTTTTTTGGTGTGCCTATCAAAAATATGTGATGCCAACAACTTTTTAATTGTATGCAGGTTGAAATACTTCATATCATCTTTATGATAAGAATTTAAATTCCAACAACTTGTTAATGACATATATGATATATATAGTCTCTCTGTACCCCTAAATATTTTTTTTGGAAAGAAACAGTATTATTCAAAAGGGACTAAAACACAGTAGTAAAGATGGCCAAGGGGGCCACCACAAACAGAAAGAAAATATAAAACTGAGTAATAGTTTGGTTCATAATAAAGTTTTTTCTTTTGTTGGTCCAAATTATATATTTCGTAATATATTTTATTTTATCTAATTTCCTAGAATAAACTCAGATTCTCCCTTACCCAACTTAGCCTTTCATCATTCATATCGAGTCTTTGCTTTGCTTTCCTTTTGTAGGTTCGATAAACAAGTTTTTGTTGTTTTGGCTCACTACAGGAACTTCGGTTATAAGAATAGATTTTATTAAGCTTTCTTTGTTGGTGAGACAAAGAACAATATTAATTCAAGAACCAATTTCATGGAAAATAGGGCTATGATTATTTCAGTTGTCACATATTCTATCTCATTAATCTAGAATTGTATGAAAATAAAAATAGTTGTAGACTTGTAGTAGGTCACCTGAACTTTGCTATGAGACTCCAAAAGCAACAATTACTAAAACTTATATATTTCCAATACAAATGTTGTGTACTCGTTCTCATCCTTCTCTTCCGCCACTTGTACACATTAGGAGAATATGTTAGCGTGCACTTTCTCTGATTCCTTGTTGTATCCATTCAGTAAAGAACATTTTGGCACCGGGTATTGCTGATCCTAAAGGCGCCTGGAAAAAGTGCAAGCTGAATATAAAGAACTGCTGACCCAGTCAACTTCAAACCATGCAAGGTGAATATCAAAACCCTCCTTCATACCAGCAAGCAATCCTTCACAGATTGAAGCTGATAGAATCCTTTATAGCCCTGTGAAAATTTAAACCAAGATTTAATTTGGTTAAATCTTTTTCTGTCATAGTAAAATTTGATGGTTGGAGTTTCTTAGGGTCTCATGCACTGCTGCCTGTTCCCTTGAGTCTTTAGATGATAATAAGCAATTTAATGAAAGCATGGAACCACAGACAGTTATGTCAACTTATTAGCAAGACATATGAGTTGAAATTGATTGCTATGTTATTGAGTCCTACTTTTTCCAGTGAAGCTTCCTTGTACCTACCAAGGAAAGCTTCTTATGTATTGCATCATTGGCATAAACCGGCCGCTGGAAAATTTACTTGGGTTTTTAATATGGAATTTGTTTCAGAATATCGGTTGCAGTTCTAGGCGCACTTGTCCTGCCAGCAGCACCACATCTCATGGACTGTTCATAGACTCTTGCTATGCCCACTGCCAGATTGGAACACAGGAGACATGGTTGGCAGCCGACTCCCGGTGTTGAGTAAGAACGGTAAGAGTCGTGTAGTCTTCACTTAATCTCCTCTCTTGTATGATTATTAGAAAATTACAAAAAATTGAGAATAGCTCTCTGTTTCAATTTTTGTAGTTCTTTGTTTCATTGACTTCTTCTGTTTGAACGAAAATTATTGAGGTGGTTTTAAATTTATCTACAACCTAAATGTATTCTGCAGACAATTGGGAAGGCAGTTGGAGACTGGTACCACGACTGAACTCCGTTCCAGAAGATAGATTGTCCTTACCCTTGCAATCCTACATGCAAAAACCGTGTGTTTGATTCGAATGAGCAACAAGATTAATTTATCTATGTAAAAGTGTATAACTTTTATGACATATCGACATTTATGCAATGGCCGAGGCCTACTTATTGTTCTAAATAATATATTACTCCTTTGAGCTTGATTATTAATCCGGTAGCTTTTGTAATTAAAACTCAGCATGATTGTTAACAATGCATTATGCATCATCCCTAATAATGCCTGATTTCAATTTTCAGTTTTATGTGAAATTTAGATATGGAAGTTTTTAGGGTCCAATTTTGAATTTGAGATCATAGAATGAAAGTGCATGTCCAAAGAGTTCGTAGTATTTTGCGGTGAATTTTTGGAATTAAGATAACTTTTTGGTGAATTTTGAAGGTGGAGTTTCGAGGTTTGGATTGAGTTTGGCCAAATGCAGGAATTGAGTGACTCTAGCTTGGAGGTTGCAAATACCAAATTTGGATAACTAGAGTGCATTTCATGTGTTGTGATGTAACTTTAATGAATGAACTAGGAGCGCAACCAAAAAAAAAAAAAAACTGAAAACACTGTCAAGTTGTTTTCAATCACTTTTTTGAAACTCGAAAACAAAATTCTTTGACCTGCCGCACTAAAACTTAACAGTAGAAATAGTGCAACTACATGTGATGTGAACGATCCAAGGGATCGATTGAGCACCCGATGAAGATTTCTTTATCCTTGGCGCTAATCCTGAATGGAAAAGCGAGACTCGTAAGGTCTATGAACCCGAGTGGAACCAGCCTAAGACCCTCCGATGCCAAAGTAAGTTTGTTTCTAAGAGCTTTTCACTGTTGACAATATATTGAGCATAAAAGTCAAAGTCTGAAAAGTCTTACCCTTGTATTGTAGTAGTGAGGGGGCCTTATTTATAAATGGCATTTTGCATGCTCTTAGTACTTAATTCCGATGTGGGACTCGTGGGGAGGGCCTGAGGTTTTGACATCTAGTCCTTTAGATATTTCCGGGCGGGTGCTCAGAGGTTAATTCTATAGAATCGGTATACCTGCGATTACATGGTATGGTGGATCAAAGCGACGGCTTCCTGATTCCGAAAATATCATCATCGGTAGGAGATCCGTTTGTATGCTCTCTACCAGTAGTGGGGGCTTATTCAAGCGAGACGGCGTTCATTGGTAGAAAATGCCGATTGTTGTCGGAGCCTAGGGCGCTTGGGTTCTCTCTGATCCACGTGTCACTTAATGGGGGGAGGGTCAAACCGGGTACGAGCAGTAGTCCCCCAAGTTACCGATTAGAAGCGACTTCTTGGTTGAGGATTTGAACTTGTCTTCGCCTCCGTCAAACCCATGTGGTCCTGTCATTGCCGATGGTGGCATGTAGTCCCCCAAGTTCCCGGCCAGTGAGCTTGGAAAAGAGATGGCATCCGACACCGAATGGTCTGAGAGGCTGCCGTCATAACCCACCACTCTGCGCTTGCCGTTCGGCACGATAGGTGAATGAAAATTCACACCGTGCGCCTGCCGTTTCGACACGAGAGGGGAATGAAAATTCACCAGGGGCCGCCCGTGTGCGCCGAGAGAGGTGAATGATTCACCACGCGTGCTCGTGCCCCGTTCGGCACGAGAGGTGAATGAAAATCACAACCGTGCGCCTTGTCGCAGGAGAGGTGAATGAAATTCACCAGGTGCGCCTGCGTTTCCGGCATGAGAGGGGAATGAAAATTCACCACCGTGCGCCTGCCGTTGCAGGGAGGGGAGTGGAAATTCACAAGTGCGCCTGCCGTTCGGCACGAGGGTGAATGAAAATTCACAACCGTGCGCTCGCGTTCGGCACGAGAGGTGAATGAAAATTTACACGTGCGCCTCGGTCGGCATGAGAGGTGAATGAAAATTCACAACCGAGCTATTGCTGCCCGTCATTACAGGAGATGAATGAAAATTCACCCCGTGCGCATGTCGTGTTCGGCACGAAGAGGTGAATGAAAATTCACGCCGGTGCGCCCCGCCAGCACGAGAGGGGAATGAAAATTCACAGCGTGCGCCTGCCTTCAGGACGAGAGGTGAATGAAAATTCACAACGTGCGCCTGCGTTCTGGCACTAGAGTTGAATGAAAATTCACCACCGATGCGCCTGCCGTTCGCTATTGGACTTGTGTGTAAAGCTTGAACCGAAGTTTGTACGCGAGAGAAGTGAAACGCGTCCGGGTTGTGAAGATTAGACTTCTACGGCCGGAACGCCTTACCATTGGACTTCTCACCACTGGACTTCTGTATGCATGCGTGACACGATGGCGGCATGGTTGTCTAAAGAGGTTGCTCGTTTTCGTGTCGATGCATGGCCTCGATTTCCCAAATGCAACGTTCGTCTACAAAATAGGAGAAGGAGATGAAGGTTGAATCACTTGGCAATTTTTGAGAGCAATCAGAGCTCGTGAGAGGCGATTTCCGGCATTTGAGCTAAGGCGTTGAAGGCGATTTCTGACAGGGTATTTGAAGGCGGAGGCGATTTCCGGCGAAGAGAACCACCGTGCAAACAAGGTATGTGGCTTTATTTCAGCTTAAGTTGGATCAAAGTTGTTGATTGGGTGCATGAACATGTATGAACATGTATGAATGTTGATGAACATGAACCTCTAGGGTGTAGGATGAGTGTTTAATTGTAGCATGGTATTTAGTTTCCCTTCGTTTGTGTTTGTAGATGCTCATTAATCCGAACAGTAGGCGTAGTCGGTTGCGTTTGGAGGACGAATCGATCCTCGGGAAGGTCTACTGAGGGCCATGAGAGTGCCGATTCTCCTCAGGGCTGAATCTACTAGGTCCGCAAGTGTAGAAGTCCTGGGGAAGCGGAGGAGTGTTGTTGCGAGATACAGCTGCACCAAAATTGATTCAACTGCATCCTCAACTTGTGATACTCGCAAGTGCACGAGCCGTTGGTAATTTAGCGTATGTAAGTACGAGGTCGATTCCACAGGGATTGGTGATTGAAGGATCCAACTCAGTTTTCCTACACAAAACATAAATGAAAACAAAGGGAAATAAATAAAACAAGGAAAAAAGAAAATAACTAACTCAAGTAGATAAGTTCCAAGTTCAATTAGATTAACGGATTGATTCTAGCTAAAGTATGATTAAGCCATGGTGTTTGGTCATAACCTTGTGTTCCTAATTCCCTAATTTGATCATTTGTTGTCTAACCTAAAATTAAGCATTAGGAACCATTAAGCATAGAAGAACAATTTAAACAACCAAGCATGTATTTAATCCCTGTAGTTCGAATGTCCATACATACTCTTCCTATTCATAGTTCAATTCGAATTAAAGCATGGTGTATACTCTTAATTCAAACCAAGATAGCTAACATGCAAACCTAAATGGTGATCAATCATTCAAACTAGCATATTAACTTATAAGCATAATGAATAAGAACAAAAACCATAATTGAAACTTGGAAACTAATTAAACTTGAATACTTAAGAAAGAATGTACATTACAAATAAAAGTAAAGTGGAACTAAGAAAACTTGAAGGAAAATTTAGTAAACTCATTTTGTTACAACAATTGACAACTTGAAAGGAAACTAAGAGAATTTGAGGGAGAGAAGGGAGGGGAGCTCTAGAGAAGTGTTTGAGAGCTCCCCCCTTGGGGTGTGTTTACAAGCTTAGAGAACTTCCCTATTTATAGGCCTAGGGGAAGTGAAAATCTGAATTCAAAATGGCTAATGCATACAACACTTGTATTATAAAATCTGAATTGGTTGATGCACTTGAATTAGAAAATCTGAATTGGTTGATGCACTTGTATTAGAAAATTGTTGATGCACTTCACCAATAAATCCCACCAGCAGCCCTAGCGCATCTTCATGTCAGCATGACCAAGCTTCCATCCAGAAACAATAGCTCATGCCTAGGTCACCATGACCAAGCATCCAACCAGGGCTCATCCTGAGGTCAGCATGACCAGCAACTTCAATGGCTTACGAATTGGGCTTATCTTAAGCAAATGAAGACTTTAAGCACTCCAAATTGAAGTTCAAATGTGTCTGATCCAACCCCACAAGTATTGGCCCAATCCAAGCTCGGATGAAAAAGTTAAGGCCAAAACAAATTGCTAACTCGTTTTGCTCGCTGACAAAAATCCATCCTGAGTATGGTTTTGTGTTTACTAGGTAACAGACTCCACGTTTGTCCAATAGGGCTGAATTTTGGATATGTTGTAGTATACACCCATTGGAACAACTTTCATGAAGAATGCTGCCTCATCCGAGCTGTGTAGTTTAATGAAACAAAGCTTGAAATATGACCTACGAAACTGGACGGGCAGGGGGCTAGCAAAAATGAGTTTGTCTTTAAGCTCTTCTTCCCTTCATCCAAATCATGCCTTAACATGCATGGATTGCATCATTTCCTATCCAAAACCATCATTATTACCTAAATCTCAATTAACTGAAAGATAAACACAAAAAGGATTAAAAGCACAAGTTTAACTCAAAAACATAACCAGATCATAAGCTAGAAGGGTACAAAATGATATACAATTATGAACCGATCAAATACCCCAAAACCTAGATTTTGCTAGTCCTCGAGCAAAACAACACAAAACAAAGTTAAAAACAAAAGAAGAAGTTAACTAAACCACTTCCGCAGGTAACTCGATTGCATTTAGCGTATGCAACAAGCCTTTAAACCTCTAGGCATCCCTAGAGGAGGAGTTGTCTCCTGAGGGTTTAATGAAACGATACCCACAAACGTTTTACTAACTCTACAAAACAAAGTGGTTAGAAAACTTTACTAAATTTGTTAGTCATTAAGCAAAATAAAAGAAAAACAAAAACAAAAATAATTACAAAAACAAAAATAAAAATAAAAGAAATCAAAATCAAAATCAAAATCAAAATCAAAATAATCTTTCCAAACATTTTCTGAAGAAGAAATGACTTATGCACATGACTCAAAAGTTTTAACAATATAAACTCAATTTTAGACATTATTCACAAGGTGGCAAAGTTCAAAGCACAACATGCTCAAAGTGTATAGTGTGATAGCCAAATGCAACAAATTCTCCAATCTTAGTTTTCACACAATTTCAAAAATCATACAAAGCACAAATGCAACTTCAAATCTCACCAAAGTTGTCATCTCAC
Source organism: Prunus fruticosa (assembly GCA_018703695.1). NCBI lineage: Eukaryota > Viridiplantae > Streptophyta > Magnoliopsida > Rosales > Rosaceae > Prunus > Prunus fruticosa. The sequence continues at coordinate 4,807,401 of CM031921.1, read as the reverse complement.
AAATAAATCACTCAGAAGAGGGCTACAATGCATCACTCAGTTATAAACATGAGATTAGAGTTAAACCATAAGGGACTTAACTCAAAATAGGAAGATGAAGAACATGCATTAATATAATCTCAAGAAGGATGTCAAACACTTAAAAGTAAGAAAATGCATGCAATTCAACCATATGACATTTAAGATCAATTTAGGTCTTTAACAAAGGTTGTAATGGGGCCAAGGGTGTAAGGTGAGTAAGAAATGAAAGGTATGGATAATACAAAGTCCAAGGAACTAAAAAATGTAAGAGCATAAAATAATTATTTACAAGACTTCGAATCATCACGATTAGATATTTTCTTTTACATGATCAAAACTCCTTATACCTTCATTTACAATGATTTAAACTCCTTTCCAAACACCAATTTATTTTGAAGGCCCAAAAATGAAATTTCATTCAACTACCATTTAATCACAACTTTTCTCTTTTCTTTCACCAATTGTGTGAAGTTCTATATAATTTTTTTTTTCTTTATGTAATATCCCTTCCCAAACTTAGCATGAAAAACACATCCAAATTAGAGCTCATGAGTTCCTTAGAAAGGTAAATTCTTGTTTTTCAGGCTAAGGCGAGGAAATATAATTGGTTAAATGAAAGAAAAGGTTTACATGTAGGCTCAAAATGGTTAACAATGGAAAATCATGCTTAAGCATGCATAAGGTTAGCTTGAAAGGCACAACGATCCAAAGGTGGCCTTAATATCATTTCTTAAATGTCATGGAATCAAATTGCATAAGAATGAATGACTTTTAAGTGTTCAACCAAATCAATGAATAATGAGATCAAACAACAACTTAGATGACAAGAAATTAAGAGTATGTGTATAACACTCATGAAATGAAGTACAAGGCTCAAAAGCTCACATTATATGGTTATATAAGTCTAATTTATGCTTGATACAATTCTTTAGATCATGCAAATCCTTTAATTGGAAAATTATGAAACAAATGGCAAGTGCAAAGGAAGTTTCGAACATATCATGCTAGAACAATGCCAATTTTATTTTATAAAAATGTTAAATTTTTAAATTTTAAATTTTTTTTATATAAAAAATAATAATAAAATGAAATCCAATTTTTATTGAAGTCATGAAAACATTTATCACAATCTCATTATAAGTGTTCGGAAAGTGACTCAAAACAAAACAAGACTCAAAATATAGAAAAAAGAAAAACAATCAAGAAATTAATTAATTAATAATTTAAATTTTTTTTTTTTAAAAACCAAATTTACTTGCTAAACTCCAATACCCCCAAACCTAGAAATGAATATTGTCCACAATGTTTAAAAATTAGGAACAAGCAATGTCATAACAAGAAATGAAAGTATTAAAGCAAATAAAAATAATAGAATACAAAAAGAAAATAATTACAAAATAAACAAACAAATAAAAAGAATTGAAAACACTCAAAACAGGTAAGCCCTAAACAGATAGTCTTACGCAAACCCAAAACCAAACGATTGAAAACCCAACCCAAAAGAAAGTTAACCCACTTTGAAACCTAAACGGTGAAAACTCGAAGCTCACAATGAAGTCCGAAGCCCACATGTTCAATTTTATTTTTATTTTTTTATTTTTGAAATGAAACGTGAATTGGGAGCGCGAGGCGGGATTTCTAAAAAGAAAGAGTGTGGTCCCTGATGCCTTGGTTCCTGGGAAGTCACGGGTAAAAGGGGTGAGGGACGTGTTCGGCGCAGAGCAGGGCTCTGCCACATCCCCCAAGCCAGAATTATTGGCCTTGTAGGAAAGGCGCGACGACTTTTTCATGTGAAGGTGGTGAAAGGTGAAAATGCAATTAAGGGAGGTTGGGAAACGGGTGCGGCGACATATAGAGATAAGCCGTAAGGGCCGCACAGAACTCAGAACCGCAGCGGCTCAGGGTTTAGCAGACTAAGTCTATAAAAAGCTAAAAAGAAATTGTGAAAAACACAAACTGAGAAACACACAAAAGAGAAACGAAAGAAAGAAGAAAAGCGAGTGAGAAATCAAATGGCCTCTAACTACCCATTTCCGTTGGATCTCAACCTAGCTCCACCGACTCAGACATGGGGCCAAGCAACGGCACCAGTAATGGGTGCCTACTTTGCCTCCGCAAGGGGGCCTGTGACTGTCAATGACTCATACTCCTGGACAACGATGTTGCCATTGGAGTTGGCAGAAATTTAGTAACTCCTAAAGATATACGTGTGTTCGGGACAAGGGATGACAACCGGGTCACGAGTGATGCCCTGGCACTGAGCGTGTAAAGTACAGCATGTGTTGCAAGTTTGGGTCATCGCCTACTTGCGAAGTCCCATGAGGTAGAGATTCTGAAAGGTCAGTTAGCGGCGGAGCGAGTATGGTTGAAGAGTGTCAGACTATAAAAAGCTTGAAAAGGGAGAGGGCAAGGATAGTGGAGGTGAATCCACACCAGCTAGAAGTATTGCGGGAGGAGAATAAAAGCCTAACAAAGATGGTAGAGTTGTATTCCGTGACATGAGAAAAGCGCTGGAGGACCTAGGCTGACCGGGTAAAACGCAAGCAAGCAGAATCGCGAGAGTAGTTATGCTCAAGCTAAGATTGCGATCTTTGGGAGCTCAAGTGGTGAGCCCCAAGAGGCTGTACGTGAAGCCCCGGAAGAGGGACAGCCAGAGGCCAAACTCAAAGCTCCTATGGTCGAGACACCTAGCGCTGAAGAAATGATTTCTCCTGCATTATTGATGTTTTTATTTTATGTTGTTGTTTTTGTATTTTCGTTATTTTGTTTCGAAATAAAAGAGGAAGGTTGCAGAAAGAAAAAAGAAAAAGAAAAGACACTTCCCAACTAAAATAGAAAAAGAAAAAAGAAAACACACTTGCCGAGCTTAAATCAAACGAAGACGACAAACGGAAAAGAAAGCACAGTTCCCTAACTAAAATAAAACAAAGATGATAGCCGAAAGGGAAAGGCAAAAACACAAAGCACTAGAAAATGAAAGTAACGGGCAAAAACATAAAACACCAGAAAACACGGAAAAAAGAAAGAAAAAGAAAAGTAAAGTGAAAGTAAAGGTGCTCCCCCTTTAAGCGATTAGGTCCAGCATGCCCGGGAAATCCGAAATGTGTTGGCTCTCTCTCATCAGCATATGCCTATTTAAACCACACCTCTGCAAGCGGATGATACCCAGCATTTCTTCCTGCAAACTCAAGGAAAAACATCAAAAAATTCAGAAGCAAAACAAATGGCATCCTCATGCACTCACCTTGATGATCTCAACCTTGAGCTATCCCTTGCACCACCAAATGCCCAGATAAGGGCTCCTCCAACTCCTGTCTTCCCAAACTCCACATATCATCAGGGTACGGCCTCTAACTTTACTGAGGTAATACCGAACTTTTCTTGAGGCGGTGCCGAAAGAGGCAGTGCTTGCCTGGGCAGCATGATTGTCAGGAAACTCACATCGGGAGATCACCTGCATGTGGCACAGAGGTCCGACAAGGCTGCAGTGGAGGAGTCCCACAATAGAGAACTTTGAAAGAGAATAGAGAAGTGTTTGGAGAATTTATAGAAGAAGAGAAAGGAAAAATGCTTGAGATTTATAGTACTAGGATCTTGTTACAACAATTGAGAACTACAATGGGAAACTAAGAGAATTTGAGAGAGAGAAGGGAAGGGAGCTCTAGAGAAGTGCTTGAGAGCTCCCCCCCTTGGGGTGTGTTTACAAGCTTAGAGAACTTCCCTATTTATAGGCCTAGGGGAAGTGAAAATATGAATTCAATAAGACTAATGCATACAACACTTGAATTATAAAATCTGAAATGGTTGATGCACTTGTATTAGAAAATCTGAAATGGTTGATGCACTTGTATTAGAAAATCTTGAATTGGTTGATGCACTTCACCACTAAATCCCACCAGCAGCCCTAGCTCATCTTCATGTCACCATGACCAAGCTTCCAACCAGAAATGATAGCTCATGCCTAGCTCACCATGACCAAGCATCCAACCAGCACATGCTGAGGTCAGCATGACCAGCAACTTCAAGGGCTTACAACTTGGGCTTCTCTTAATCAAATTAGGACTTTAAGCACTCGAAATTGAAGTTCAGAATGTCTTATTTCCAGCCATATGTTATTTGGGCCAATTCAAGGTCGGAGGAAGAAGTTAAGGCCGAAACAAATTGCTAACTCATTTTCCGCGCTGATAAGATCCATCCTGAGCATGGTTCTGTGTTTGCTGGGTAGCGGACTCCAGATTTATCCAATGGGGCTGAATTTTGGATATGTTATAGTACACACCCATTGGAACAACTCTCATGAAGAATGTGGCCTCATTTGAGCTATGTTGGTTTCTGAAACAAAGCTTGCAATATGACCTACGGAACTGGACTGGCAGGGGGCTGTAGCCAAAATGAGTTTGTCTTTAAGCTCTTCATCAATTCATCCAAATTAGGCCTTAACATGCTTGAATTGTATGAATTATGCTCTCCAAAGCCATCATTGTTACCTAAAGCTCAATTAACTGAAAGATAAACACAAAAAGGATTAAAAGCACAAGTTTAACTCAAAAACATAACCAAATCATAAGCTAGAAGGGTAAGAAATAATATACAATTATGAACCGATCAAATACCCCCAAACCTAGATTTTGCTAGTCCTCGAGCAAAACAAAAAGAAAACAAAGATAAAAACAAAACAAAATAAGAAATTAACTAGACCACTTTCGTAGGTAACTCGATTGCATTGAGCGTATGCAACAAGCCTTTAAACCTCTAGGCATCCCTAGTAGGAGGAGTTGTGTCTCCTGAGGGTTTAACAGATTAGATACCCACAAACGTTTTACTGACTTCTGTAAAAGAAAGTAATTAGAAAACTTAAAAAATTGTTAGTCCTTAAGAAAAACCAAAAACAAAAACAAACATAAATACATTAATTAACAAAAAAAAACAAAAACAAAAAATAAAAACAAAAACAATTACAAAAATAAAAAGAACTCAAAACAATTTTTCCGAACATTTTCTGAAGAGAAATGACTCATGCACATGACTCAAATGTTTTTAACAATAAAACTCAATTTTAGACATTATTTACAAAGCGGCAAAGTTCCAAAACATAATATGCTCAAAGTGTAGTAGTGTGATAGCCAAATGCAACAAATTTCCCAATCTTAGTTTTCACACAATTTCAAAAATCATACAAAGCACAAGTTCAACTTCAAATCTCACCAAAGTTGTCCTCTCACAAATGAATCACTCAGTTATAAACATTAGAATAGAGTTAAACCATAAGGACTTAACTCGAAATAGAAAGATGAAGAACTTGCATTAATATGATCTCAAGAAGGATGCCAAACACTTAAAAGTAAGAAAATAGATGCAATTCAACCACATGACATTTAAGATCAATTTAGGTCTTTAACATAGGTTGTAATGGGGCCAAGGGTGTAAGGTGAGTAAGAAATGAAAGGTATGAATAATACAAAGTCCAAGGAACTCGCAATGTAAGAACATAAAACAATTGTTTACAAGACTTCGAATCATCACGATTAGATTTTTTCTTTTAGATGATCAAAAGCTCAAAAGTACAAGGCTCAAAAGCTCAAAAGTACAAGGCTCAAAAGCTCACTTTATATGGTTGGTTATATAAGTCTAATTTATGCTTCATACAATTCTTTAGATTATGCAAATTCTTTAATTGGAAAATTATGAAACAAATGGCAAGTGTAAAGAAGTTTTCAAGCATGTCATGATAGAACAATGCCAATTTTTTTTATTTTTTATTTATAGAAATTTTTAATTTTTAATTTTTATAAAGAAAAGAAACACTAAAATAAAATGAAATCCAATTTTTATTTAAGTCATGCAAACATTTATCACTATCTCATCATAAGTGTTCGGAAAGTGACTCAAAAACAAAACAAGTCTCAAATAGAAGAAGAAACAAGCAATTTTTAATTTTGTTTTTAATTAAGAAAAAAAAATACATGCTAAACTCCAATACCCCCAAACCTAGAAATGAACATTGTCCTCAATGTTTAAAAATTAGCCACAAACAATGTCATAACAACAAATGAAAGGTATTAAAGCAAATAAAAAATCACAAAACATACAAAAATAAAATAAAACAATTACAAAATAAAAATTACAAAACAATCAAACAAATATAAAATATAAAATAAAAAATAAAAAAAAAATGAAACGGTAAAACACTCAAAACAGTAAGCCCTAACAGATAGTCTTACACAAACTGAAACCCAAACAATTGAAAGCCCAAAGCCCACAATGAAATTAACCCAACAACAGTAAAACCCAACCCAACCTGAAATCTGAAGCCCACATGTTTTAATTTTAATTATAATTTTTTAAATTTAAGATCAAACGTGAATTGGATTCTGAAACATGGGTCCTAATTTCGTCTCGGTTCAGTGTAAGGGACCAAGCAGACAGGCGAGACACGTGTCGACGCAAAGAGGCGCGAGACTCCACAAGCAGAAATTACGGGGCCATGGAAAGGTGCGGCGACTTCGCTGAACGCGTCCGTTCAGACAAAGCAAGTCGTGACAAATGAGTTGGAAACGGTTGGAAAGTGAGAAGGTTGTGGGACTGGAGGAACGCTTGGGGATTCAGAAAAATGCTTAGCACGCTCAATGGTTAGGGTTTGTCAAAGACTACATCTATAAGAAAGAAAAAAGAAGGGAAAAACACAAACGCAAAAACACACAAAAGAGAAAAGAAGCAAGAAAAAGAAAAGTGAGAAATCTATGGCTTCTTCCTACCCCTTTCGTTGGATCTCAACCTAGCTCCACCGACTCAAACACGAGGCCAAGCAGGAGCACCAGTATGGATTCCCTACTTTGCCTCCGCACGGGGGCCTGGACCGTCAATGACTCAATACTCCTGGACAACGATGTTGCCATTGGAGTTGGCAGAAATTTGGTGACTCTTAAAGATATACGTGTGTTCGGGACAAGAGATGACAACCGGGTCATGAGTGATGCCCTGGCACTAAGCATGCAGAGTACAACATGTGTCGCAGTTTGGTTCATCGCCTACTTGCGAAGTCCCATGAGGTAGAGGTGCTGAAAGGTCAGTGAGCGGCGGAGACACAGGATGGTTGAAGAGTGTCAAGAGTGCTATAAAAAGCTTGAAAAGGGAGAGGGCCAGGGATAGTGGAGGTGAATCGACACCAAGCTAGAAGTGTTGCGGGACGAGAATAAAAACCTAACAAAGATTGTAGAGTTGTACTCGCGACATGCGAAAACAGCTAGAAGACCTAGACCGACCGGGTAAACGCAAGAAACCAGATCGCGAGAAAAGTTATACTGAAGCTAAGATTGCGATCTTTGGGAGCTCAAGTGATGAGCCCCAAGAGGCTGTGCGTGAAGCCCCGAAGAGGACAGCCAGAATGGCCAAACTAAAAGCTCCTATGGTCGAGACACCGAGTGCCAAGAAAAAATGATTTCAGCTTTTATTTAATATTTAATTTTAAAATGTATGTGTTCTTTTTTTTTTAATTGGGAAATAAAAAACGTTAAGCTATCTCAAAGAGACAAATGACTCTAATTTTAAAGAACGACAATCAAACAAAAAACATGAAAACCCAAACATGCATTTTATTTTTAGTTAAGTAATCACACAAGTAACTGCTTATTTTAAGAGAAAAACTTAAGGATGACCAGTTAAGGGCCTCAGAAAAAACAGCCAGGGGATCCGGGAAGGTTGGAGGGGTCACAATGGTCCCTCTTAAAACCCAAACTTCTTAGACACCGGAAGGTGCCGCCTAAAAAACTCCTAGACACTGTAGACTATACTGCGGTTGCTCATCTGGAGTTACCAAAAGTTTAGCTCCTTCAAAGAATATCCTATGAGTTTTAAATTATACTACCTAATTAAATAATAATAAAATAAAAATAAAAACTGAAATAAACACACAATTCAAACAAGAATTTAAAAGAAGAGTTGAGATTCTTGCACCAGGTGTCCAAGACGCATCCTTAATTTTGTCTCTTCTTCCAATTAAATTCTTGAGAAACCTGACAAACAAGAAGAAAACAATTGAAAAAAAAAAAAAAAAAAAAAATAACAACTAAAAAGCAAAAACACAAACATCAGAAAACAGGGAGGCAAAAGTAAGTGAAAGTGTAGACATGCTCCCTTTTTTAAAAAACGCGCTCGCAATTTGCGGCAGAAATGAAGGGATTCGAGAAAAGAGCACAGGATAGCACCCTCGAGATCCGAAGTGCTTTCGGCTCCCTCGTTTGCATAAGTCTATTTAAACTCATTTTGGTGAAGTAGAAGATCACCCCGCATTTCTTCCTGCAAATTAGAGAAAAACATCAAAAAATCCAGGAACAAAACAATGGCATCTTCATGCACTCACCTTGATGATCTAAACCTTGAATTGTCCCTTGCGCCACCGAATGCGCAGATAAGGGCTCGTCCAAACCATGTCTTCCCAAACTCCACATATCATCACGGTACGGCCTCAAACTTTGCTGAGGTAATTCCGAAACTTTTCTGAGGCGTGTCGAAGAGAGGAGATGCTGCTTGGAAGGCATGATTGGCAGCAAGCTCACACCGACAGATCATCTCCATGTGGCAAAGATGTCTGACAAAGCAGCGGTGGCGAACTTGCAAAGCGGCTTTCCTGTGCCAATCAGCACGTGGAAGCACTGTAGAGAAAAAATGAGGACCATGTGGAGCTGCTTCAGATTCTGCAAGTAAGAGATAACAGAGACATGCCATGAAGATGAAGAAGAAGAAGAAGAAGAAGTTGTTGTTGTTGTTTTTTTTTTTTAAATTTTACTTGAATGTTTTTTTTATTTTTAATTTTAACTTTTTTTCTTTGTTTGTAATGCAGTGTTTGAGTGAAATAAAAATATGTTTTTAACACTCCAAAATAAACTAACTAACCACACCACGTAAATAAATACATAAACTAACTTAACAAAACAAAAAAGAAAACAAAGAAGTTCCAAATTGATTTTTTTTAAATTTTTAATTTATTATTATTTACAACTAACTGTCCACACAAAGAAAAAAAAAACAAAGAAGTTCCAAATTGCAATTTACAAGGAAAAATAAATAAAAATCCAAATTTCAATTTTTTTTTTAATTTTTGTTTTGTTCTTTTTTTTATATTTAAAACACACAAATATACAAGCAACTCATGGATGACCAGTTAAGGGCCTCAGAAAATACAGCCAGGGGATCTGGGAAGGTTGGAGAGGTCACAAAGGTCCCACTTAAAACCCAAACTTCTTAGACACCGAAGGTGTCGCCTAAAGAACTCTTAGACACTGATTGAACGGAGACGCTCACTGGAGTTACCACGAGTCAGCTCATATAAAAAATCTTTTTAATTTTTTTTAATAAAAGAAATAGAAAATTAAAATTGCTGAAATAATAACAAAACAACTAAAGAGAAAGGATTGGAATACTCCCCCTTGAAGCGATTAGGTCGAGCGCTGATGCATTTGGAGGTCGCGACTTCTCCCACTACTCCACACTCCCCATTCTTATGATTGAGGTTACCATCTCTCTCCATTTTTATTAAGCTGACATTACTTGCTTAAAACAAACACAGAAAACTTGAAACAGAATTAAAGGATTAGGAAATAAAAACTAAAATGGAAGGGAAAATCAACACACATCCAATTTCATGCTTCAAAGTAACAAGCAACAAAGTAAATCAAACTAGCTTATGAAGTTCGTCCTTTCTCAAATATGATTATCCATATGGTGTGTGGTTTTAATCAAGTATTCAGAAAAAAACATTTAGCTATGGTGTTTAGTCTAAACACAAATTCCGAACCCATTAAGAACAAGAAGAACAATAAAGAACCAAGTAGAATTTAAACATGGTGTTTGTCTTCAATATCTTCCCATTCATTCACTAATCAGTCCAAGAGTCATATGGTGTTTATGTAAACTTGAACAAGATATTTAATTAAGAACAAGTGAATGAAACCATAAACAAGAAATAACCAACATGCTACTTGAACCTCTTTTGTGTTGTGTAAGCTGGGACTCAAACCCAATTCTCTTGCTTGTCAGGCAATTGTCCTTGTCCGTTGGACTACAAACACAACTTGTCAATTAACGTCATTAACTTTAAAACATGAAACTGTCTAGTTATATACAAAAAATAAAAATAATAAAAAGTAGGAAAACCAAATAGAATCAAACAATGTTACCGATCCCGGCAACGGCGCCAAAAACTTGTTGCGTGATTCAGCTGCACCAAAATGGGTTCAACTGCATCCTCAACGTGTGATACTCGCAAGTGCACGAGCCGTTCGGTAGTATAGCATATGTAAGTGCGAGGTCGATTCCTCAGGGATTGGTGATTGAATGATCCAATTCAATTTTCCTACACAAAACAAAAATGAAAACAAAACAAGAAGAAAGAATGTACATTACAAGAAAAATAAATTACAACTAAGAAAACATTAAGGAAACTAAAAGAACTTTGAGGAAGAAAGGAAGTGTTTGAGAACTTTGAGGAGGGTGAAGAAAGTGTTTGAGAACGTTAGAGAAGGGAGAAGTGTTTGAGAGATTTGGAGACTTTTGGAAGAAAATGTGTTTGAGAGCTTTGAGGATTTTGGAAGAGAGCGGTTGAGAACTTGGAGAATTTTGGAAGAGAAGGGAAATGTGTTTGGGAAATTTGGAGAATTTTGGAAGAAAGTGAGAATTGTGTTTGAGAACTTTGTGGAATTTGGAAGAGCATGTGTTTGAAAGCTTTGAGAAGGGAGAAGAAAGTGTTTGGAAAGTGTTTGAGAATTTGATGAAGGAATGAGAGAAGTGTTTGGGAACTTTGAGAATCTTGGAAGAGAAAGTGTTTGGAGAAAATGGGGAATTTGAAAGAGTAAGGAAAATGGTGTTTGGGAACTTTGTGGATTTTGGAAGAGAGTGTTTGAGGACTTTGAGAATTTGGAAGGGAATGTGTTTAAGAACATGGGGAATTTGGAAGAGAATGGGAATTGTGTTTGGGAAATGTTTTAGAGCATGGAGAACTTTGAAAGAGAATAGAGAAGTGTTTGGAGAATTTATAGAAGAAGAGAAAGGAAAAATGCTTGAGATTTATAGTACTAGGATCTTGTTACAACAATTGAGAACTACAAAGGGAAACTAAGAGAATTTGAGAGAGAGAGGGAAGGGAGCTCGAGAGAAGTGCTTGAGAGCTCCCCCCCTTGGGGTGTGTTTACAAGCTTAGAGAACTTCCCTATTTATAGGCCTAGGGGAAGTGAAAATATGAATTCAATAAGACTAATGCATACAACACTTGAATTATAAAATCTGAAATGGTTGATGCACTTGTATTAGAAAATCTGAAATGGTTGATGCACTTGTATTAGAAAATCTTGAATTGGTTGATGCACTTCACCACTAAATCCCACCAGCAGCCCTAGCTCATCTTCATGTCACCATGACCAAGTTTCCAACCAGAAATGATAGCTCATGCGTAGCTCACCATGACCAAGCATCCAACCAGCACATGCTGAGGTCAGCATGACCAGCAACTTCAAGGGCTTACAACTTGGGCTTCTCTTAATAAAATTAGGACTTTAAGCACTCGAAATTGAAGTTCAGAATGTCTTATTTCCAGCCATATGTTATTTGGGCCAATCCAAGGTCGGAGGAAGAAGTTAAGGCCGAAACAAATTGCTAACTCATTTTCCGCGCTGATAAGATCCATCCTGAGCATGGTTCTGTGTTTGCTGGGTAACGGACTCCAGATTTATCCAATGGGGCTGAATATCGGATATGTTATAGTACACACCCATTGGAACAACTCTCATGAAGAATGTGGCCTCATTTGAGCTATGTAGGTTGCTGAAACAAAGCTTGAAATATGACCTACGGAACTGGACTGGCAGGGGGCTGTAGCAAAAATGAGTTTGTCTTTAAGCTCTTCATCAATTCATCCAAATTAGGCCTTAATATGCTTGAATTGCATGAATTATGCTCTCCAAAGCCATCATTGTTACCTAAAGCTCAATTAACTGAAAGATAAACACAAAAAGGATTAAAAGCACAAGTTTAACTAAAAAACATAACCAAATCATAAGCTAGAAGGGTAAGAAATAATATACAATTATGAACCGATCAAAATGGAATTAAAAGGATTAGGAAATAAAATGAAAAACACACATCCAATTCCATGCTTCAAAGTAAGCAGCAAGGTAAATTAAACTAGCTTATGGAGTTCGTTCTTTCTCAAATATGATTATCCATTTGGTGTATGGTTGCAATCAAGTATTCAGAACAAGTATTTAGCTATGGTGTTTAGTCTAAACACAAATTCCAAACCCATTAAGAACAAGAAGAACAATAAAGAACCAAGTAGAATTTAAACATGGTGTTTGTCTTCAATATCTACCCATTCATTCACTAATCAGTCCAAGAGTCATATGGTGTTTATGTAAACTTGAACAAGATATTTAATTAAGGACAAGTGAATGAAACCATAAACAAGAAATAACCAACATGCTACTTGAACCTCTTTTGTGTTGTGTAAGCTGGGACTCAAACCCAGTTCTCTTGCTTGTCAGGCAATTGTCCTTGTCCGTTGGACTACAAACACAACTTGTCAATTAACATCATTAACTTTAAAACATGAAACTGTCTAGTTATATACAAAAAATAAATAAAAAGTAGGAAAACCAAATAGAATCAAACAATGTTACCGATCCCGGCAACGGCGCCAAAAACTTGTTGCGTAGATACAGCTGCACCAAAATTGATTCAACTGCATCCTCAACTTGTGATACTCGCAAGTGCACGAGCCGTTGGTAATTTAGCGTATGTAAGTACGAGGTCGATTCCACAGGGATTGGTGATTGAAGGATCCAACTCAGTTTTCCTACACAAAACATAAATGAAAACAAAAGGAAATAAATAAAACAAGGAAGAAAGAAAATAACTAACTCAAGTAGATAAGTTCCCAAGTTCAATTAGATTAACGGATTGATTCTAGCTAAAGTATGATTAAGCCATGGTGTTTGGTCATAACCTTGTGTTCCTAATTCCCTAATTTGATCATTTGTTGTCTAACCTAAAATTAAGCATTAGGAACCCATTAAGCATAGAAGAACAATTTAAACAACCAAGTATGTATCTAATCCCTGTTGTCCAATGTCCATACATACTCTTCCTATTCATAGTTCAATTCAAATTAAAGCATGGTGTATACTCTTAATTCAAACCAAGATAGCTAACATGCAAACCTAAATGGTGATCAATCATTCAAACTAGCATATTAACTTATAAGCATAATGAATAAGAACAAAAACCATAATTGAAACTTGGAAACTAATTAAACTTGAATACTTAAGAAAGAATGTACATTACAAATAAAAGTAAAGTAGAACTAAGAAAACTTGAAGGAAAATTTAGTAAACTCATTTTGTTACAACAATTGACAACTTGAAAGGAAACTAAGAGAATTTGAGGGAGAGAAGGGAGGGGAGCTCTAGAGAAGTGTTTGAGAGCTCCCCCCCTTGGGGTGTGTTTACAAGCTTAGAGAACTTCCCTATTTATAGGCCTAGGGGAAGTGAAAATCTGAATTCAAAATGGCTAATGCATACAACACTTGTATTATAAAATCTGAATTGGTTGATGCACTTGAATTAGAAAATCTGAATTGGTTGATGCACTTGTATTAGAAAATTGTTGATGCACTTCACCAATAAATCCCACCAGCAGCCCTAGCTCATCTTCATGTCAGCATGACCAAGCATCCAACCAGCTCATCCTGAGGTCAGCATGACCAGCAACTTCAATGGCTTACGAATTGGGCTTATCTTAAGCAAATGAAGACTCTAAGCACTCCAAATTGAAGTTCAGAATGTTTCTGATCCAACCCCACAAGTATTGGCCCAATCCAAGCTCGGATGAAAAAGTTAAGGCCAAAACAAATTGCTAACTCGTTTTGCTCGCTGACAAAAATCCATCCTGAGTATGGTTCTGTGTTTGCTAGGTAACAGACTCCACGTTTGTCCACTAGGGCTGAATTTTGGATATGTTGTAGTATACACCCATTGGAACAACTTTCATGAAGAATGCTGCCTCATCCGAGCTGTGTAGTTTAATGAAACAAAGCTTGCAATATGACCTACGAAACTGGACGGGCAGGGGGCTGTAGCAAAAAATGAGTTTGTCTTTAAGCTCTTCTTCCCTTCATCCAAATCATGCCTTAACTGAAAGATAAACACAAAAAGGATTAAAAGCACAAGTTTAACTCAAAAACATAACCAAATCATAAGCTAGAAGGGTACAAAATGATATACAATTAAGTGTGCTGAGGGCGGGGCACTTCTCGTGCGTCCTCTCAAGTGGGTGATGCACCGAACGCTGAACCGATAGGAACGGAGGTTCCCACCGAAGCTGGGGATGATGGGGCTGGTGAGCCTTCTACATCAGGCCGTGGAGCTGATGCGGCCGATGTGTCATGGGGGCCGTGGCAGGGGAGGGGTGGTGACCGTTGTCAAGGGTAAGCAGGAGATCCCAATAGCGCAGCCGAAGGAGTTGGTGTTCGGAGTAGATCATCTGGAGTCGAACGTCTTGACCGAAGGTGAGCTGGCCAAGATCCGGGCTGAGTTTAACATTCCGGCTTCGGTAGGGATGCGGATCCCAGAGCCGTTGGAGTCGTTAAGTGAGAATGACAAAGGAGTTGTCTTTTTCACTGATGCTTTCAAGCATGGACTTTGGCTGCCGCTCCGGCATTCGGTGCAGAAGATCCTTTCGGCGCTTGGATACGCGCCGGTCAATACAATCCAAACTTTTGGATTACATTGATCGGGACGATTACTGCGTTCACCTGGCGGGGGAGGGGGAGCCAACCTATGAGCAGTTCGCCCAACTGCAGGCGTGACGAGGGCGAAAAGTGGCGATCAAGGGGGATGGGTGCAATCCAACTGCCTTTCGGCAGGGCAGCGTGGACATTTTGTGGTTGCGGTGCCGAGCTCCCAAAAGACTTGGCGCAAGCGTCGGGTTATTGTCTCGGGTGATTGGGAATCGGCACCCGGGGTAATTGTTGAGAGGCGGATCCCTACATCCTTCCAACAGGTCGGTAGGTCTAGCCCTACGGTTATGTCGCAGCTTGTATTCTTCTTTTTTTTGTTTTGTTTTGTTTTTTTTTTTAACGTTTACTGTTTTCGCAGTGTCATTGAAACGGCCTGCCGCACCGATCCGAGAGATAGAAGCCATCGAACGGGTTCGAGAGAAGATATCTGAAGAAGGGCGCTTCTTCAAGAGCCGCTTTACTTCCGGAATCTGTACAAGGCGGGGCTGATCGGAAAGGCCGAGCACGACTGAAGGGCGAATGAGGAAGATGAGGAGCAAAAAAGGAGAGAGAGTGGTGCCGTTCAGCTCATATTTCCGTTCTTCTTCTCACTTTGTTTTTGTTGCTCGATCTAAACTTGTTGTTTCAGTGGCGGGTGGTAGGCCGATGAGTGAGAAGACTAAGCGCCGGCTGGAAGGTCAAGGGGCGCAGAAGCGGAAGCGGAAGAAGAAGGGTGAGTCCCCCCTGCCTAAGAAGAGGAAAGTCGCCGCATCGTCGGGTGACGAGATGACGGTGGCCGAACGTCGCAAGGCGAAGAGGGGGCCGAAGCCGAAGCCGTTCGGGAGGTCCACCTCCAGGTGACTGGCAAAAGGCAGATCGAGGGTGCCCTCGACGTGACGCCGTTGCCGAAGAAGCCGATGGGGCCGAACGGAGGGGACTTCGGTGCTGATGCCCAATGAAGTGGGTGGGGAGGATGAGGGGCCGGTAAATATTGGTTGCCCTCGGAAGGCCGTGCCGTTCATCAACAGCATGATCGATGGCGCCCAAATGGAGTCTGCGAGATTGAACAGCTGCGACGAAGACGCTGCCTCGAGCATACCGGGCGAGCCTTCCGGCTTCAGGCTGCGGTAAGTGTTTGCTTTGTCTTTTTTTTTTTTGGTCTTGTGTTGTCGTAATCTGTCGCTGATGGATTGCTGGTGTGCAGGCTGATATGGAAATGTGGCTCTCGTAAGCGAGCCGTACATGCTGTCGAACGTACCAGACAAGGGCTGAGGAGCACCGTTCGAAGCGTGCCGAAGCTGAAGGGCTCCTGGAAGAGGCGGGTCGGCATGCGGTAGAAAATGCTGCGAAGATCGAGAGCTCTCCTCGAAGCTAGCGGCAGCCAAAAAGGAATCGGCGGAGGCACTGGCGGCAAGGCAGCGGTAGAGGTGGCAATGGGTGCGGCCGAATGGTCGCATGCCCAGGAGGTGAGGGAGGCGAAGGTGAAGGCTGTCACTGATTATCTATCCTAGAGGCGTTCACTCTGATGCTGGATAAGGAGGTGATGGAGCAGTGCGAGGATCTGGTATACCGTTTCAAACGGTATAACGCAGGTAGGAAGCTGAACCTGAACTTCCTTCGAAACCCGCCGCGCTGCCGAAGGGTGACTGAGGGAGATGGTGGAGGCCTACAAAAGAGAGGATGCTGATGTGGAATCATCTGATGATCCGACTCCAGCAGTAGTGAGGAAGGTCACCCAGTGCCAATAGCCCCCAGCGTGCCTGCCGTCGAGCGGTCAGTCGGTCCTGAAGCCCCTGAGCTGGTGCCGAGTCTGAATCGACCGAAGCTGATCCCCCTTCCTTCTAGATTTGTTAAATTTTTTTGAAGTTTGTAATATATATTTTTGATATTGCCGAATGGCAATTTGTTAAGACAAATGGCCTTTTATGGCTTTTTTATTTCAAAGGCTCTTTTGATTCGGACAATTTGAACTTTCGCATGTCTGCATGCCGTACGTAGTATAGTGCTAGAATTTTGATGCCGTATGTAAAAAATGTGAAAGTTGAAACCGTATGCCGATTACTTGTAATAATACTTTAAATGTTCCACATTCCAAGGATGGCCGAGGGTCTGTCCATCGGTGCCACGTAATCGGTAGGTACCGGATTCGGAGAACCGTGACAACTTCGTATGGTCCTTCCCACGAAGGACCTAGGGTGCAGACCTTGGGATCCTTTGTGGCGAGAGAGACCTTTCGTAATACCCAGTCCCCCACTTTAAACGATCGGCACTTAACGCGCGAATTGTAGTATCGTGAAGTCCGTTGCTTGTATGCGGCATTCCGAAGCTGGGCGTTTGAACGGTGTTCCTCGATGAGATCGAGGTTCAAGGTAAGTAGCGTCTGGTTTTGCTTCGGTGTGTAAGATGCCGTTCGGCACGTGGGTGCGTTGATTTCGACCGGGTACAACAGCTTCGGTACCGAATGCGAGGGAAAATGATGTTTCACCAGTTGACCGTCGGTACGAGGTGTTGATGGACTCCAGAGCCTCCGGTAGTAGATCGGGCCATGCGCCTTAGCTGTGCCGAGCTTCTTTTCAGCGTCCTTTTTGATGATCTTATTGATGGCCTCTACCTGGCCGTTTGATTGTGGGTGCGCTGGTGACGCGAAGAACAAGTTGATGTTGAATCGTTGACACAGGTGCCGAAACTGAGAGGAGTCGAATTGTTTGCCGTTGTCGGTGATTATCGCGTTCGGGAGGCCGAACCGCAAGAAAGGTTCTTCCATACAAAGTGCTCGACCCGGGCTGCGGTGATGGTTACCAGTGCTTCGGCCTCGGTCCATTTTGTGAAGTAGTCAACGGCAACGATGGCAAATTTAAGCTGTCCCTTTCCTTGGGGCATAGGGCCAATAAGATCCAAACCCCACTGAGAGAAGGGCCATGGTCTGACGATCGGGGTGAGCGGCTGGCAGGCCATTTTGGGATTGAGCCAAAGCGTTGGCAGTGATAGCATTTCTGGATAAGTTGGGTGGCATCGGTATGAAGGGTCGGCCAATAATACCCTTGCCGCACGGTTTTGAAAGCCAGAGATCGGGCTCCAGAATGATCGCCGCAAGCTCCTTCGTGAATTTCCCGTAAGATGTAGTTCCCTTGTTGTGGGGTTACACACCTAAGTAGTGGTAAGGAGTGACCACGCCGATAGAGATTCTGATTCAAAATAAAGTACCTCGCCGATCGCGGCGGAGGGTTTTAGCTTCGGCCTTGTCATCGGGTAGCGTCCCGTCGGTGAGGTACGCATGGATTGGATCCATCCAATTTGGGTCCTGCCGACGGCATGTACCTCTGTTTCCGGCGTGCTGCGCCGAGCGAGGACCTCGATCGGCACGTGGCGAGCCAACGTTGTCGTCGATTGCCGAAGCCAGGCGTGACAGGGCTTCGGCATGGTTGTTCTCGGACTGAGGAATTTGTTGAACTTGATATGCCGCAAAGTGGTGAAGCAACCGGTGGGCTTGTGTCAGTCAGCAGCCATTGACGTGTCCTTGGCTTCGAATTCGGCGAGTACTTGGTTAACGACAAGCTGTGAGTCGCTGCATATCTTCAGCTGTTTAGCCCCCATCTCCTTTGCCAGCCGAAGTCCTGCCAAAAGGGCTTCGCATCTCGGCTTCATTGTTGGAAGCCTGGAACTGGAATCGGATTGCATACTCGATGGTCGTTTGGTCAGGGATTTTGAGTACCAAAGGGTCCTTCGGTCGGGTGGGCGACTGGCGCGCCCCGAAGCTGGTCGGCAGGAACAGTTTCTCGGTCTCTGCTCGTGAGTCGCAGTCAACGCTTGACCCTTCTCGGCAGGCCGATGACGGTAGTGAATGTCGAATTCGCTGAGTTCAATGGCCCATTTCACTAGCCGACCTGACGTCTCCGAATTTCTGTCATCCGGCGCGCAGAGGCTGATTAGTGAGGACGGAAGACTGTGTGCCTGGAAATACGGCCAAAGCTTGTGTGCCGAGAGAATGAGAGCGTCAGGCGAGCTTCTCCAATTCGGGATACCGAATCTCGGCATCCTGGGGCGTGGCTAGTGTAGAAAATTGGAAGCTCTATGCCGTTCGGCTTGCGGATGAGCATGGAACTGAGCACTGTTGATGAAACCGAGAGGTAGACAATGAGGTCTTCGCAGGAAGAGGGGTGGACAGTAAGGGCGCTCTGCTCATGTAAGCCTTGAGGTCTTGGAATGCTCGGTCGCATTCGGCAGTCCAGACAATCTGCCGTTTGCTTCCTTTAAGGGCTTTGAAGAATGGAGCGCATCGATCGGTTGCTTTTGATATGAACCGGGCCAGGGCGGCGACACGCCCGGTGAGGCTCTGAATATCCTTCTGTGTCTTCCTGGTATCCCGCATGTCGAGCAATGCCTTGATTTTTTCAGGGTTGGCCTCAATGCCCCGTTGGCTAATCATGAAGCCAAGAAACTTGCCCGAGGAGACGCCGAAGGCGCACTTGCTTGGATTGAGACGCTTGTTGTACTTCTTCAAGATATTGAACATGAGGGAGAGGTTGTGAAGGTGAGAATCGGCCGTTTTGCTCTTGACTAGGATGTCGTCTACATAGACCTCCATCGAGGTACCGATGAGCTCCTGAGAAAATTTTGTTGACCAATCGTTGGTATGTTGCCCGGCGTTCTTCAAACCGAACGACATGACATTGTAGCAGTAGAGCCCTTTGTCGGTGATGAATGCCGTATGTTCGCGGTCGGTAGGGCTCATGAATATCTGATTGTAGCCTGAGTATGCATCCATGAAGCTGAGAAGTTCATGGCCTGCTGTGGCATCTACCATCTGATCGATCCTAGGTAGACGGAAACTGTCCTTTGGGCAAGCCTTATTTAAATCGGTATAGTCCTGGCACATTCTCCAAGTACCGCCTGGTTTCTTGACTAAGACCGAGTTTGCCAACCAAGTAGGGTAGGTTACCTCCTGGATGAAGCCGATTGTCCTCAGTTTATCCACTTCGAGCCTCATCGCTTCGTCATCCGTTCGACGTCGTATGCCCGCCGTTTCTGCCCGATGGGTTCGAAGCTGGGACAAATGCTCAGCTTATGGGCGATAACATTCGGGGCGATGCCGGGCATGTCATTGTATGACCAGGCGAAGACCTCTGTATTTTCGCGCAAGAGGTGATGAAATCGGCCCGTAATGCCGAACCCAGAGTAGTGCCGATTCGAACCTCTGGTCGGGCTGTGCTTCGGAAAGGATGACCGATTCTAATTCTTCGACAAGTTGTGCTTGTGGGGTAACGGCCTCATCTCTGGGATCATCCGGTTTCTCCGACCCCCTGCCGTTCGGCATAGAGCTTGTGGAAACTGAGTATGCTTCGCCAAGCGTAGCTCGTGCCGATTCCTTTGTTGCTGATACATAACACGTCCGTGCGCTCAAATGATCTCCTCGCACTTGGCCTACACCAACGTGCGTGGGGAACTGAGGAGGAGCATGTGTGGTGAGAGCATGGCTTTCATTTTGGTGAGGGCCGTTCGGCCGATGATGGCGTTGTAGGCCGTTGGGCAGTCGACTACCAAAAAATGAGTGTAGATGACCGTTCGTCTGGGATAGTGCCGACGGCCAATGGGGGCTGGACCCTGCCAATTGGTTCCACCACGTCACCCGAGAAGCTTAGGAGGGGAGTGATATCCTTGTTTAGGTGCTGAGGGTCTATGCCGAGGGCGTTGAAAGCGTCAGCAAACAACACATTGACCGAACTTCCGGTGTCTATGAGGATTCGGCCCACATCGAAGTCTGAAACATCGGCTCGTATGATCATAGGATCGGAGTGGGGGAAGATGATGCCTCGCTCTTCCTCTTCAGAAAAGGTAATAGGTTCCCAGCCGATTCGCCGAATCTTGTCATTGCGCCCCCTCTACGCTGAGTATCTGGGGATGCCGAACGACACGTAAGTAGTTTTTAGTGGAACGGTTGCTTGCTTCGGCAATGGGCGCCCTCCACTGATCATATTAATCTGCCGATTCGATGGTTGGGCCGTTCCCGCCTTCGCACCTAAGTCCTAATCCAGCCTCCCTTCGTTGATTCAGGCGCTCGACAATCTTCCGAAGGGCGATGCATGATTTTGTATCGTGGCCGTTGTACCTGGTGGTATCGGCAGAAGACTCCGGTGTCTTCTCGCTCTCCGAGGGAGCTTTCGGCTGTTTGGCTTCGGTATCATTTGACCTTCTGTCATAAGGAGATGTTCGTAGGTTGTATTGAGCAAGGTGAAGGTTTCTTCTGGCTGGGTTTTCTTCGGACTGCCGAAGCCACTTCGCCTGCCAGGGTCCGATCCCCCTTTTATTGCTCTCCTGCCGACCCCCGAAGTTGTCCTTTCATTTGTTTCTCCCTTCGTAAAGAGTAGAGGCGGGGGGTGCCGTTCGGTAGGGAGCATGATTCACCGTCCCGATTCGCTGGGAATCGTTCGTAATTTCCAGCTGGAGGCCGATCGGTCGGTACAGCTTCAGGTGGATGGGGCTGAAGCCGATCCCTTTGAGTTGAAATGTTCGGCCTTGGCATGGATGGCCGCCCGTTTCATCAGCTCGGCATAGCTGGTCCAGCGCTGCTATGGACCAGATGGCGAAACTGGGACGATCGAAGGCCACTTTTAAAGGCACCGAAGGCCGCTCTATCGTCCGTTTCCAGACATCGGGAATATCGTTGCTGAACCTAGCCCGTATTCCCTTAGTGGCTCATCCTTCCGCTGCCGAACGGTATAGAGATCATCGGCGGAGCACAAGCGATCGGTCTGAATCATAAAATGGTTGAGGAAGGTCTGTTTCAGCTCATTCGAAAGAGTCTACTGTACTTGGCTCCATTGGGAAGAACCAATTCAATGCAGCTCCGAGTCAGGGTGGAAGGGAATAGTAAGCATTGGCCCTCGTCAGTGAGCCCTTGCATCCCAACGCTAATTGAAAGGTGTGGATATGAGTTACGGGGTCTTCCACCCTGAGTAGAACGATATTCGTAGTGCTTGAATTTCTTTTTCGTGTCTAACGTCCGGATTCGATCGATGAACGGTCCCCTCCCTTTTCCCCATGTTGGCGTTCGAGCTTGGTTTTGTTCTTTTTCGATCTCGATTCACCTTCTGGAGGAGGAGGCGAAGGGTCTGACCGGTTGGGGAAGGTCGTCACCAAAGTGTTCGATCGCTCGTTCTTCATCTGCGCGCCCGGCAATGTGCCCTTGTGTATCCCGACCTGCCGTTCGGCCGGGGTTTCTCCCTTCCGTCTCTTATACCGATCATACTCTTTTACTTGATCGGCGACTTTGGTGCTCCCGTGATGAGCCTGCCGATCGGCGGGAGGTTGTGGTGCCTGGCGAAGTTGGAACGTAGTCCGATTCGTCAGTCTCTTCTACACCGACCGCGCGCGTACCTTCGGCGTATGGGGGACTTCGGTCCGAGGGACTCCAGACGTTGATCATTAAGTTTGGCTTGGACTTGGATGGGTGAAGGCTGTCGCTCTTTACGCGCTCATTGATTCGATCGCGGCGATCGGAGTAGACTCGGTACTCCGGATGACGCGCCTTTGGGGAGGGTACAATCAGTCTTCGGGAGGCAGATGGCTTTCCTGCGGCTTGTTGTTTTCCCTTGTCCTGAGCACGGGGCTGCCGGACGCTGGATGACTTCTCCTGCCGAAGCTGCATGGTTCGTTCGGACCGTTCTCCAGTTGGGTTGAGTGTGTTTGCTGGTCGTGCAGCTGCCTCCTGGGTGTCATCAAGTTTGGAGGCGAGGATATTGTTGTGCTCTTGCATTTTCGTCATTTCCCGTTGTAAAGTCTCCATGTTAGCCTCCATAGTATTCTGTCGAGCAGGTGTTTCTGTTCGGGGTGTTTGAGGGAGAGCAGGATGTGGCTCGCCACCAATGCCGAGGGTCGGTCCATCGGTAGGGAGGGCCAAAGATGTATTCATTTTTTGGTCTCAGAGTTTGGAGTTTTGAGATATGGGTTAATCGATAAGCGATTCCCACAGACGGCGCCAATCTGTTTGCACTAAAACTTAACAGATAGAAATGAGTGCAACTTCAGGTGATGTGGACGATCGAAGGGATCGATTGAGCGCCCGTTGCAGATTCTTCTTACCCTTGGCTGCTAATCCTGAATGGAAAGAAGCCGAGACTCGTAAGGTCTATGGAACCGTGTGGAACCAGCCTAAGACCCTCCGATGCCAAAGTAAGTTTGTTTCTAAGAGCTTTCGCGTTTGACAATATATTGAGCATAAAAGTCAAGCTGAAAAGTCTTACCCTTGTATTGTAGTGAGGGGGCCTTATTTATAAAGGGCATTTTGCATGCTCTTAGTACTTAATTCCGATGTGGGACTCGTGGGAGGGCCTGTGAGGTTGACACGAGTCCTTAGATATTTCGGGCGGGTGCTCCGAGGTTAATTCTATAAGAATCGGTATACGGTGCCGATTACATGGTATGGTGGATCAGAAGCGATGGCTTCCTGATTTCCAGATATCATCATCGGTAGGAGATACCGTTTGTATGCTCTGAATCAGTAGTGGGGGCTTATTCAGCGAGACGGCGTCATCGGTAGACGATGCCGTTTGTTCGGAGCCTAGGGCACTTGGGGTCTCTCTAATCCACGTGTCACTTAATGGGGGGAGGGTCAGATACCGTACAAACATTACCAAACATGTTTTTCGTTTTTAGTTTTCAAAAAAAGTGAAAATGAAAAGAAAGAAAGAAAAAAGAAATGGTTATCAAACAACCCCTTAGGAATTTTGAAACAATTCCTAGTCCAAGATCACACAAATGGCAAGACAATAAAAGTTGAAGCAAACAAGAATCAAGAGAGACAATAGACGGTAAGAAACAAACGCAGCGGGATGACTGGCCCATTCTCTACCATTTCATCCCTCAGCTCAAGAGCAGTAGACGCCTTTCCTTCCTTGCAAAGGCCACTAATTAAGGACCCATAGCTAAAGAGATCTGGTTTTAGTCTTTGGTACCAATTGATTAACCATCACCTTATTGCCCTCTCGTAAGAATATTATAACAAGTTGTATCGGGGAAAAATCCAATGTTTTCTGAGATGCTGAAAAACTTGTTGTGCAATTCCAACTAAACCATTCTTGCAAACTTGATGTGAACCAGATATGTGGTCATATTCCATCTCAGCCAATTCTAATGCCCCTACAATCCTCCCACTACCACAAAGAAACTTAACAATTATAGTGTATGTTATTACACTTGGCTTACACCCCTCACTCTCCATTTCATCCAAACAACCAAGAAGATCTCTCCACAAGCCTCCTCTACCAAACCCATAAACTAAAGCGGTATAAGAGCACACATTATGTACAATGCCCTTCGTCTTGATATCCAATAATACAATTTTGATCCTTTTTTGTTGTTTTTGTTTAGAAATTGATAAATAAATAATTAAAAATTAGAAAAATACACTGAAAATTATTACAAACTCCTTATGACACTATCTTCGATTACAAAGGTCTAAAATCATGATTTCACATCTTCGATTACAGCGCCATGTGTCATTTTTCTTATATTTTTATTTTTTATTTTAAAAAATTCATAAACAATTAATTAAAAATTAGAGAAGAATACGCTGAAAGAAGGTACGCGCTTCTTACTACAAAAACCTTCGAATTTTGAGGTGTAAAATCATAATTCCACATATTTGAGTTTACAGTAATCATTGAATCAAAGAAACAAGAATGTTATGTTATAAAACATTAACTAGTGTTTTGGTTTGTTTTGAAATTTTTTTTGAGTTTTTGTTGTAATTTTGAATTTTTCTAGGTCAAAATATGATTTTCGAAATTTTACAGTGTGTTTGGATGAGGGAATTTAAAAATACAAAGGGTTTCATAAATGATGAAATTTAAAATGACAGAAATTAATGTTCTAAAATTTGTAAAGTTTCTTGTTTGGGTGATGGATTTAAAACAAGGAATTTAACCTTTATTTGTAAAGTTATTTTAAAAAAAAACTCATTCTCTCTTGAAATTTTAGAAATGACGACTTTTATATGGAATTTAAAGTTGGGATTTATGATATCCAAATTCAATGTCTTTTTCTAACACGGAATTTCTAAATTTCTATGTTTTTTTAAATCCAAAAACGGGAATTGGTTCATATCAACTTAGAAATTTTGACTTTTGTCAAAATCCCAAGTTTATTCCCTTCATCCAAACGCACCGTTAGGGTGACAAAATGTCACAAGGAGTCCGTAGGAATTTTCGATGTATTTTTATTTTATTTTTAATATATTTATTATGAATTTAAGAAGTTAAATTGTAGAAAATTTAATATTAAATGAAAGGAATTTTTGTAAAAATGTCACTTGACCTTATACATTAAGTTTTCAATTTGTCACCCTCAGAAAAATTTAAGCACAATGTCATCTTAAGTTTTCAAAATCCATGATTTGTCACCTGATTTTAACATCATCCAAATTTTCATTCATTTTGAAAGGTATTTTAGTCTTTCCAATATGTAAACCTTTTTTTTTAAAAAATAATTTAAATATAAAACTATGTAAACCCTCTTTCTTGGAAGGACTAAAATACGATTCAAAATGGATGGAAAATTGGATAATGTTAAAGTTCAGGTGACAAATCATGAATTTTGAAAACTTAAGGTGACATTTCGCTTAAATTTTTCTTTAAGGTGACAAATTGAAACTGATGTATAAGTTAATGTGGCATTTTCTACAAATATCCCTAAATGAAATTACTTGACCCTCGCTATGCAGGGAAAGTATATCAATTTTTGAAGCTTCAACTACAAATTGAGAACCACAAGAACCGAACCAGAATCGGACAGCTTTGGGTTGGTCGGTTTTGTCAGTGGATTTTCATCAAAATCGGACTGGATTAAACCGGTTTTCATTTTCAATTCAGGTTTCATGAGAAGACTAGCCCTAACCAAACTGGGCCAAGCGCTAGTCATTATAGAAGCTCCCAAACAAATTATCCGGTCCAGGAAGGAACAAAAAAGCTGTGAGCTTTGGGAAACAGGAAAATAGAGATGGCGGCTAACTGTGCGAGACGAACCCTACAATTTTCTTCATCTTCTGCAAAAACCCTTTTGTGCCGTACACCATCTTCACCTTTCGCCTCCAAAGCTTCTAATCTTATCGAACTTACTGCCGTCAAGCCCACTTCTGCGCCTCGACTCCCTGTTCAGAAGCTCAAGGTATCAAGGTTCGATTTCAGTTTTTGTACCTTTAATTTTGACGTACTTTGGAAATTGATTGCCTGATTCTAGAAGAATTGAAAAGAGCGCTGTGACTTTGTTTGGCTTCCGAGAAAAGAAAATCTGAATCTTGGGTCTTTGGTGCTTGCTCACGGTTTTTCTTTCTTTCTTTGTAGTTATGTGAAAAATGATAAATGGAACTTGCTCCAACTGATCATAATCCTTGCATTAAGCTGATTGAGTTCAGCCTCTTTGTTTCCTTGAATTCCAAAGCTTGAATTTTGTTCAATATTTCATTTACTTGTAATAATTGCACATGTTCACAGCTCAGTTCATTACGACAATGCCTCTAGCTCATTTCTATTTTGTTCATATATATATGTGTAGTTTTTTCTGTTTTATTTTATTGATCATATATGATTGTGATAGTAGTTCCAAATGCTTGAGAGCATTATTAGGAAGACTGCTGAATTTGTTACTAAACTTACTATGATTTGGCCAAGCATAGATTTCCAGTGGAGTTGGCGGGTGTGCAGTCATTGATCCCATTGCATAGTGCTACTGCTTCTGCCTTGTTCACTTCGCTCCTGTCTTTGCACAATAACAGCTGGGGATGCCTATCCGAAGGTACTCTTCAGAGTTTACCTTTGTTTTCATACAGTGGCTGTCTGTGGCTTATGACATTAAATATCGTTGCACAATATCATTCGAGAATCCATAGCATGCCCCTCTTCCATGATCTTTGGTTAATGATATTTTCTGTGGAAACAACGTGAATGGGGTTTTAGTTTATTACCAAGATGAATGTTTGTTACCAACCATTAGGGCTGTACCGGATCCAAACCAATCCACCAAAACTGACCAATCCAATCCAATTTTATTGGTTTCAATAATATTGGCTAATTGGATTGGATCCAAAAATGAAAAACCGATTTAATTGGTTTGGTTAGCGGATCCAGAGTTTGAAATCCAATTCAAACCGAACACATCTGAACACATTGGATCGGATTGTAAAATCTCAAATCCAATAAAAAATTGGATTGGATTGGATTGATAAAAATTCATTGGTTTTGAACCGATGTACACCCTTACCAACCATCATGCTATGGATGGAAAGGCTTTTTATTTCTTTTATTTTTATTGCAGAAGAGGGTGTACCTATGAGACACTTGTTTCTCTTTTAACATGTTTTTCAAGTGAGTTGAGTTGGACCTATAATTTGGAGAGTAAAGAGAGAGGTGGGGGTGGAAATTTAATTAAATGTCAGATTAAGATTTCTCGCTGAAGGCAGTGCCTAGCCTGTTATGACATCATCTTTTACTTAGTATCAATCTACTAAATAGGTAGCTTAAGTAATAGAATTTCCTATATCAGATATGGATGGCTAAGATACATTGTGATTTTGTCAGATTCTTTTCGTTCTTCCTTTTTTTAATAGACCAGTTGCATCTCATTCATATTGGATCTAAAGGTGAGAGATGTTATCACTTAATTTAACTACCTATATGAGACCAGAAGATTAACACCATTTCTCGCACCAGAAAGCATCTGCCGTGTGTGTTCATTTTCTTAGATCTCTGTAAATCTCTCTAATGGAGAAGGAAAATTAATTCTTTAGTGCATTGGGCTCAACAGAATGCCTTATGTTGAAAAATTGCTGAACCAAGAAATATCGAAGAATGCAGTGTTCTTAGAATTCTTCACAGATATTCAGGTGACATGGGGGAGGAAGACACAGAAATATCTGGAGGTTATGTTATGTATAGGTAGACTGACGTGCCAATTGATTTAATCCATATAATTGTTTTTTTCTTCTTCTTATCCATGGAGTTAGAATTTCCTTCATGAAAACTCCTTGCAACTTTTACTTTTCCAGTGGTTCATTCTCTCATATTGTCCCATTAATAACTGGGTTTGTTACTGAGGGGTGATTGCGAACAGAGATCGTTGTCGATAATACTATCTCACTGAGGCTTGTCAAATCATGACTCTATCCTCTAGGTTCCCTCAATGTCTCACCTTGGTCTCACCTTGTACATTGTACCTGTATGCAGGTTTTGCAACTCCTCTATAGCATGGCCAGTGAGCTGCTGTTTCTAGGTAAAAGCGATCATGAATAGTGGATTTTGTTTCTTTTGCAGGTTTCTGATTGCATTTGAACTTCATTGTAACCGCAAAAAGTAGACGATTGTTTCATTGTTTCTCAAGGTTTTCCAGACTCTAGTTATGATAACCGGAAATTCAGCATATCCCTGGTTAGAAATTTTACACACGAGATCCCGACTATCGTGGCATAAACCCTGGAGTTAGATCAATAGTGGTTTTGAGACAATTGGTAAATCGGGTTTGATGCTTATTGGTTTCATCGGCAATAAAATTTGCAGTACGTTGTTGTATCTTGAGAAACAAAACCTCCAAAATTTTGTACCATTATTGCATGTTTTATAGGATTCAATTTTCACAGCTAAAAGAAGACTAACGCCAAGAAACATAAAAGGATTCTTGATGGACCAAGGAAAGGATTGTTTTGAACGCTTTTTCAACCCCTTAATTCTTCTCATGTAATTTATTAAATTTCATCAATTATTATTCCTTCCCATGTAGTTCTCAATAGGGGTGGGCACGGTTTGGATTGGACTGATTTTTATCTCAAATTAGAACGGATTTGGTACTATTCATTTGGTTTGGATTGATTTGGTTTTAATTTAAAAATTTTCAAAAACTATTTGGTTCAAGTTGAATTGGTTCCGGGCTGGTTTTGGTTCGGTTTGGGTTGAATCGAATTATAAAATTAAAATGTTTTTTTAATACAATTTTCAACTGAAAATTTATTTATTTAGACTTGAAAATTAACAAATTATTCAATTTCATATAAAAATAAATATTAAAGTTAGAAAAGAGATATATTTTGAAATTGAACTTTAATAAATATTAGTTATTAAATTAAAAATATAGCATTAAATATAAATAAATATTAAAATTATATATATTTTTTAATTTGACTTGGTTCGGTTTGATTTTTGAAGACATGAAATTGGATTCAAAATTTTCCAGTTCAGTTTTTGACCGTTGTTGACTTTTTAATCAACTCGGTTTTTTTCGGGTTTGGTTCGGTGTGGTTCGGCTTCGGATTTCCAGGTTCGCTGGTTTGAGTGCCCACCCCTAGTTCTCAAGCATTGAATATTTTGGACGAGAATTCAAATCAACTCCAAACATTTAATACAACTTCTTCTACAAAACTTATCGTCGAAATCATATAAATACACTCTTAAACCCCCCAAAGAATCCACTAATCTTTTCAACCCTAACTCTCACTTAGGTTGCCCGAAGCTCAAGAAATCAATCAAAAAATATGCAGCAGCACAAACAACACAGCCTCGCGACTCCTCTAGTCTCTTCTTCATCTTGTTATCATCTCTAAATATTAGCCATCTCAAATTCTCAACTTAGATAATACTGATTTTTTGTTGTTGTTTGTTTCTTATAGAAGATTGGATTGTTATTTGCACCATGCGCATGCCCCTTGCACTCAAGTTTGAATTTTCTGTCCGTAGATTAGATTAATTGAAAGTAGTTTAGACAATTTTTTTAATAAAAAAAGAAAGAATTGTTAATCTTATGTTACGCACTTTTTTTATTTTATTTGTTTCATTCCTTTGATTCGTATTTTAATAATTTATTCATTCTCTCACAAACAATGTTATGTCCAAATCTAGGTTGCTTTCGTGACGGCCGGTCTAGGAGAAAACCCATTTACGCCCAAGGCCCATCTGATTCGGTACTGGATAAGCGGTCCAAAACGACGCAGAGAAACTGTCGTTTCTACTCTCAAAGGCCTCGCCATTGAGAGCGGTGAACTCGGCAGCTTTCGTGGAACTCGCGGCTTAGAACCCTCTCTCGACTCGGTTCCTTGAGTTCTGTTCCTGTGCGAACCTCCTCTACTTTCCGATGTCGGCTAGAGCCTCGAAAATCAGGACGGCGACACGAACTTCACCACCTACTCGACCAAGAACTTCACAAACTACGGGACGACTCGATGGGCAGGGGTAGACTGGTTCAAGAACTACTCAGTCGTCGACACCTCGCAAGTCGACTCGTTCAGCTGTCACAATCGCAACACGGTCAACCACACGGACGATTTCAATAGCTATGGCTCGGAGGCCAACCTGGTGGACCAAAGCTTCAACAATTACGCCACTGGGGCCGTAGCAGGAGCCGACGAGTTCAAAAACAACGACAACTCGGTGAACGTTCCCAACCGCCGATTCAACTTGTACTCAGATGATTCCACTGGGCGGGCCCACGCCTTCATCGCCTACAATGAGAACACCAACGCTGGCGACCAATCGTTTACAAGGTACTCCAACACACGAAAACGGGGCTCGAAAGAGTTTACGGGCTATGGCACTGATGTGAATTTGATCAAGTCCAGGTTCACGAGTTATAGCGAGGCGGTGAATGGCGCTGATCAATGGCGGACTCAGGAATATTTACAGGCAGTGGTGGATCCAGGAAATTTCTTTCCAGGGGTCAACATCTAAAGGTTAAAAAAAATTTGTACTAAATATACCCATAAGAATGAAACGATAATATTATAATTCATAATTAATAGAAAAAACCACATTACAATTGTCCACGACGAGTTTTCATATTCTGAAAAGGTAGCATTACAATTTCATTATCAATACAAGCAAACACATCTTTCTCAATATAAACAAGTAAGCTATCACTCAACCATTGATCTCCCATTTGGTTGCGCAATGGACCTTTCACAATATTCATAGCAGAAAATGCTCTCTCCATAGAAGCAGTTGCAACCGGTAAAGTTAAGGCTAATGTGAGAAGCAAATAAACATAATTATATGTTCTATGCAACCCTTTCTCCACCATTTTTCTTGCAAGGCTACCAATCCCTTTCAATTGAGAAAAATCGGTCATCGTACACATATGATTAATATAAATCTCAAGTTGATCTTCAAGTGCCAAGAGATCTCAGGGATTAAAATCTTGAGGATAAAATTTAGCAAAACGAAGTAGCTTTTGTTTATCAAAAGCTGTGAATGAATCATCCGGACTCAAACATGTCAAACAAAGTAGTAACTCAGTATTTACCTCATTGAAGCGATGATTTAATTCTGCAAGTTGCCACTCAATGATTTGAATAAAGATGTCCACACGATAATGATGGAGGTGTGTTATTGTAGGAGCTCTCCGGTGTGATCTCCATTGAGCTACATATGCATCATCCATATTTGGAACCAAGATATCATGTTTGCCACAAAAGGAAGATACTTAATAAAGCAAGGCTTCAAATGCATTCTCTCTCATGTGTTGTAGTTGATCCTTGCAAACTTTGACTAAAATCATTGCATTCCCAATATCGTGGTCTTTCCTTTGTAATGCTTGTGACAAGTCATTTGTGGCTCCCAATATAGATCTCATGAAAAATAAGTGAAATACAAACTAAAAAGATTGTATTTCTCTCAATGACCTATTTGCTTCACCTAGATTATCAGTGGAGCCATCCTCAATAATCAATTTAAGCACTTTCACCACAGATTTAAACATGGAGATGATACTAAGTAATGTACCATAATGTGAGTTCCAACGTGTATCACCGGGACACTTAAGACAAGTTTCTTGATTTAAGCCTCGCCCTGTTGGAAAAGTATCCTTTTCAAGAGCTTCCGTGATATCTTTTTGTAGTTGATCTCTAAGCATGTCACGACACTTACATGATGCCTCAACAATATTAACCAAGCTATTGCAAGATGTGAAGAAAGTGGTAATATCAGCATTTCCCTTTGTCACGGCCACAAGAGCTAATTGAAGCTGATGTGCAAAACAATGAATATAATAGGCACAAGGATTTTGTAATACCCCGAAAAATTCAAGGTGGATTTTCATATTTTAGTGAAAAATAATATAATTGTGGAGAATGATTTTGGGTATTTTATCAAGAGATTTTGGATGGAGATTATTAAATTAAGTAGGGTTTAATTTCAAGTTGGACAAACATGACCAAGACACCCCTATGTGTGATAGATTACCAAAGTACCCTTGTAGAAAAAAGGGAAGGAGGCAACGTGTAAGCCAAGCAATTATTCT
Source organism: Prunus fruticosa (assembly GCA_018703695.1). NCBI lineage: Eukaryota > Viridiplantae > Streptophyta > Magnoliopsida > Rosales > Rosaceae > Prunus > Prunus fruticosa. The sequence continues at coordinate 4,775,348 of CM031921.1, read as the reverse complement.
CTCCTTCATTCTTCCCCCCTTGCCTCAAGTTTTCCTATCCACCATTTACTCACCTAGCCTAAGGTTTTTCAGTCATAAATTTACTCTTATCCTCATCACATTCATTGTATCATCCTTTCTTCCTCATTCACTTATCTTCATTCTCATTTTCTTTTGTTCCTCTTCAAAATCCAAAATTCGTCACTTTCTTGAAGCTGCTGAGAACTCATATCTCGGAAGCTCAAATGAGAAAACTTCATTCATAAAAGTTGTTCATTTCCATGATTCCTATAACATACTCAAATTTCAGCTCAATCCGATTAGTATAGGCTCTGAAACGTTGGTATGATCATAATGAGTTTACCATTTCCTGATTTCACAGCAGTATGCTCTGTTTCAGTTTGCTTCTGTGCTTTCATGTACTCAAATGACTTTGGTTCCTTCATCAAAGGTGTTTGAAATGCTGTCTATTATAACATATCAAAATTTCAGATTGATCGGACTTCTCTAGCTACTTTGGGAATGTTTAGAGTGGAACTTGTTTATAGTCCTCAACCTTAGGTACTTCCCTCGTTTTCAGTCCAAAACACTCATATCAAAAGCTCAAAACACTATGATAGTTACTCCAAATTCTCCCCTTTATAACATATCCAAAGATCATCCAAACACAATCATTATAACTCTCTAAAAATTGGTATGAACAAAACTTGTTCAAATGATTATGTTGAATCTCTTGTTATAGATGTGTACTTTCTCTCAAATGGCTTGTTCCTTATCATTAAATTGCTCAAATTAGCCACTTTCATCTCAAGTAAATGATTCTTTGAAGGGTTGAAGCCCATCTTTTTATTGTCTCTTTGAGTACTAGTTTTAAACCAAGTGTTGGTTAGAATGCCTTAAGTATATATATATCTTTCAAAGTGTGTTTTTGTGAAGTTCTAAACTATTTCGATGTGATTTTTGTTCCAATTTCATTTTGGGGTTTTGTTACATCAAAATGAATATCTCAAGGGTTATTTCAAAGTTGGTTTTGTGCCATTTGAATTTAAATTGATTTTTTTGTGAAATTTCAAAGTAGAGACTATCCTGCTGGAATTGTTTTGATTTTGCTGCATACCCTGTTTTGAAGTAAGTGTTTGAAAACTTCCTAAACTTGGATTTTCATGAAATTTTAGTATGTTTTACTTTCTCGTATTTTCTTCAGATCTGGAAAGTTTTATCCAGTTTGGTTGTAAATTGTAATTTTGGTGAATTTTCAAAGTAAAGTGTACAAACCTGAAAAAAGAACGTTATGCAGCCTAGTCTGTTTTGGTTTCTATTTTGACATGCTTCCTTAACCCTAATTTTTATCAAATTTTGACATCTTTAACGTTTCTATGTCTAGTTGTGATCTGGAGAGTTTTACATTATTTTGATTTAAACTCAATATTTAGTGAATTTTCAAAGTTAATGTGTTCCAACCCAAATACTTAGCAAAACTGAAATTTTAGTTTTAAATTGATGTTTTAAATTTTCTTTATGAGCCTAAAGCCGAACCACCTGATTTTAAACATCCCAAAGATTAGAACTATTATAGGAGGGGAATAGATTAATTTTTCCTTAACGCTTGGTTCTACGCTTGCTTGGATGTGAAGTTAAGAGAGTAACAATCGGGTCAAACAACTTGTCAAGTATATTTTGGGGTTTTAGGTCTACGTGCGCTAGTAGAACACTCAAATTTGTTTCCTTATTTCCAATGGATTTTAATCAGTAAATTATCTTAACTAGGTGTTCTACTCTGCGTACTTTTGAGGACGAAATCACACAAGATTAAGCTAGCTGGACTTGAGGTAGGATTTCCTGATTTCCCCAATGATTGGGCTATGTCACTTTTAATCTTAGTGATTATATATAGTACTATTAATATTATTGTTGTGTTGCTCAGTGAATACTATTGATGTTATGTGACTATTATTGTTGATGTTTCTCCATGGATATTATTTAACGTTAAGTGAATGTTATTATGCATGTGATTAAGCCTGGAATATTATTGTTATTATCTATATTATTATTCTGCAAAGATAAATGATGTTTGCGCTGCATTACATATGCATCATAAAGACAGTGGTGTTTGGAGTGTGTGTGTGTGTATGTGTCGTTTGAGATATATCTAAGGGGTGGGAGAAGGCTTTAGATATATCTAAATAAAATGTGGAATATATTTAGGTGACGGGAGCAGAGCTTGAATATATTGAGGTGATGGGAGCAGGGCCTCTATTGATAAGTGAAAGTTGAGAAATTCGTAAGCAAAAGAAAATTGGGTTAAGGGACGGATGGGTGCTAGTTCATATTTTAGGGTATTCGGAGCCACAGTGGTAAAATGCATGGTATGGGACATGCAGACTTGTTGCCATAGGATATGAATTAGTGGGATTAGAAGGGAGTGAGTTCATGGCATCATTGCATATGCAAATTTATTTATATGGTATGATTGCAAAATTTGTATATCTTGTGTTGTTTGATGCATGACACTTTGATTAACTGTGATAGCTGACTTTGAGGGGTTTGATGGTACTCTACTAGGTATTAGAATGCTCATAACCTAATAGATTGTGCAGGATTAAAGAAAAAGTTTGAGGAAGCGGGTTCAACTAAGCTGCTGGGCTTTTATTGTTGATTTGTGTAATTAATATTTGTAAAGTAGTCAACCGTTTGTTAAAGATCTTAGTGTGTAGTTAATTACAAGCTACTGCGACTTGATTTTGTAATGTTAAGTAAATTTGTATTTTTGTGGCTTTATTTCTCATCATATCATGGTTGTAGGATTTTATTCTTATGACTATGGTATGACTCACGCCATGATTCGGGAATATTCTTTATTTTCGAATCGGGTCGTGACAGATTTTCAAATCGGTCGTGACAGATTTTCTCTCAAAATCTGTGTTTTAAGACCATTGAACTCACCCTTCAAATTACTTGCTCCATCATATCCTTGTCCTCTTAGCATGGAAATGCTCAATTTCTCTCTTGAAAACAATGTGTCAATAGCCTCCTTGAGAGTGTTTGATGTAGTGTCATTAACATGTTGAATGCCCACAAACCACTTGACATTAAAGCGTCGATCATACCCTGAAAGATCAGTTTGTGGAAATGTGTGATCCTTAGGTTGACATGGACACTTTTGTAGATATGCTCTTCGAACTTCGTCTCGAATGTTAGGATCATAATCCAACATTTGAGGTCGAAGTCCAAGGTCTGCAATAAGATTAGCCAAGATATCTTGCAACTCACTTTCTTTCGAACTATTCACATCTGTTGAAATACCCACATCTCTCGAACTTGAACTACCCACATTATCCGAACTAGAAGTAGTTGATGCGAACCTTCTCTTAAAGTAGCGTTCCATAACTGTATTGGTAGAAACAACCAATCAAGCATCGACAATAAAAAAAAACCCTAACTTATGCAAACTAACCAAAATAAAATCCGAATCAATAATCAAATTTACCAAAATATAATCTAACATAAAACACTAATTTATTCAAACTAACTAACTAACCAAAACCAAAACCCTTAATTTATTCAAACTAACCAAGAGATATAATCTAACATAAAAAAAAACCCTAATTCATTCAAACTAACTAACCAAAACCAAAACCCCTAATTTATTCAAACTAACATAAAAGAATAGCTCCAAATAATTCAAACTAACAAACCAAAATAAAACCTCAATAACAAACAACAACAACAAATCAAGAAAAACACAAACATATAACAATCTTTACTAATTAATTAAATCATAAAGAAATTAGGATAACATACTTTCAAATTTGAGGGACAAATCCACCTTTGAAATCAAATTGAATTTGGGGGTCACTTATGTAATTTGCTGCTGCACCACCGCCACCACTTTGCTGCCGTCACACCGCCGGATTTGTGGGGTAAGGAAGTGAAGGTTGGGTTGGGAAGTTGAGAGGTGAGAAATGAATAAAACTCAATTGGGGAGGGGGAATTATCGGGCAAAACAGAAACAGCAGCTTGCTGAGTTTGTTTTTGTTTTTTTAATTTTAAACCTCTGCCAAAACGACGTCGTTTTGGTCAGGTTTTTTTTTTATAAAAAAAACTTAAGTAGAACGACGTCGTTTTGACGTCGAGTGAACAAAAAAAAAGAAGGTGCGCGCTGCGCTTCTTCTCCAGCATCACACAGCTTGCCCCTTTGGGGCATTTCGTCGAACACTTTGCGAGGGTCAACTTGGGCTAATGGAGGATTTCAAAGGTTGCAGGGGTCAATTGACCACCCTTGCTCCTCTGTGGATCCGCCCCTGTTTCAGGGGTGGGCTAATTTTTTTTTTGTTGGGATCAATTATAAGCCCTATTTTAAAAAAACACACACACACATATATATATATATATATACAACAATATTTCCTTCAAATTAAAAACTATTTTCAGAATTCATTAAAAAAAACTATTTTTAGAGAGATGTGATCAAAGAAACCTAAAACAAACAAAGAAAACTTAAATTTAGAGGCTAAGACGAAGAACAATTTGAAGCTCGAGGACTTTGGCTCAGCCCATTGATTTAGTTAGGGAGGGTCCATATTTCAAAATTTCCAAAAGAAGCAACAATAATAAATTTGAAAAAACAAAATCAGAGAGACATATAAACATTATTTGAGCCACATCAAAAGCTAAATAAACTAAAGAAGAGAGAGAAAAAAAAAAGAAACTTTAGTAATTAAAGTATTAAAGTATTTGGTTGTAGATGTGGGGCTGCTTTCTAGAAAAAGTGGTGAGCTATTATTTTTTTTTTTTTTTTGGGATTGAGCTTACACAACTAAGCCTTATTTGTCTCTCCAAAGTCAACACTGGGCTAGAGTGGCTCTAGCCCAAGCATGGATCCGTCCTTGGTGTCGATGACAAGTTCAATAATTATAGATACGACCAGAACAATCAGCAGAACAAGTTCAAGAGCTATGGTGACAGCAGCAATGCGGCGGTGGAGACTTTCACCAGCTATAGAGATAGTGCCAATGTGGGCGACGACTCTTTTAAGTCGTACGCCAGGAACTCCAATGGTGAAAAGGTCAATTTCACAAATTACGACAAGTCATTTGAAGTCGGGTCACATAAGTTTACCTGGTACGGTAAGGGTGCCCGTGGAGAGTTTGTTGGGTTTAACATCTACGGTGTGAACAATTCTTTCCCAGACTACGAAAGAAACGAGAGCATATTGTTCAAAGGCTACATAAAAGTCAATGGCAGTTTGCTAAAAAGGAGTGTTATGCCGAGCAAATTCTACCTGGACTCTATGCTCAAGAAGGGGATAGTGATGGCCATGTCCGATATCCAAGATAAAATGCATAAAAGGTCGTTTTTGAATTGTTCCATGTCTTCAAAATTACCTTTTTCCATTTCCAAAATCTACGAGCTAAAGTAAATTTTTGAGGCGCCTGATAACTCCACCATGGAGAAGATCATGCTGGACGCTTTGCGAGAATGCGAGAGAGCTCCGAGCGGTGGCGAGACAAAAGGCTGTGTTGCGTCGGCCGAGGATATGATCAACTTTGCAACCTTAGTTCTAGGCACAAACGTCGTCGTTCGCACCACGGACAACGTCAATGGGTCACGCCACAACGTTTTGATTGGATCGATCAAAGAATCAACGGTGGAAATGTCACGAAGTTCTGTGTCTTGTGAAATTACCTGTAGGATGACTAAGAATGCCTAAAGGGGGGTGAATAGGCCAATTTAAAATTATAATCAATAAACAAAAAATAAACTTCGGTAGCCTGATTGATATGGCTTATCAATCCTTAAACGTACTGAACATAAAATAAAGGAACACGCAGAGAATTATTTTATGTGGTAAAATCCCACATCTTAGGGAAAATCCACGGGACTCCTCAGTCCAACACAAATCCACTATAGAACGATGATTACAAGAAGTACTCACACATTTATCCTAGACACATTCTAGATAATGTTTACCGACTTCTTAGTAACTTAACTTCTGTTACGAGATGATCTTTCGACACTCCTTATGTTAAATGCAATACTGGTCACCATTGCTTCAAGCTCGCGAAGTTCTTCAAACTCTCTTTATGTTGAACCTGATACTAGTCACGATTGATTCAAGCTCACTGGAGAAAAACCGACACAACTTTCTTGGTGCCCTCAACCGTATGAGTCACCGAACAATGCAAATGAATGCAATATGAATGATTAAAGTGTTTGATAAATCACCAAGTAAACATGGAACAGTTAATGATTTATCTCAAATAAAAACGCAACTCTCTTAAAATTTTAAGCACACAAAACTATAGTTGAAAAGTTGTACAAGAAGAGAAACATCAAGCATTATTTTATATCACTTTTTCTTCTCTAGGAAGAAAAGCCCACGTCCAAAACAAAATCAATTTAATTGAAGGCTAACAAAATAACCAAAGATATGTTTCCTAGTCAAAACTAAAATCACGAGTAAACCACCAAATAGATATGAGCCAAAGAAGAAGGTTTTGTCACAATATTACTCTTTAAAGACCCTTGATATTATTGAAGCAAGTTTCAAGAATATCACAATTAATTTTTAATAGAGTATCTAATAGTTAACTTGATTTGCAAGCACTCAAGACTTGACCCAAAAGAAAAGGCTTGATAGGACGTGAAGAAAAAGGAAAGCAAATCAATTTGAAACAAACATGCTTAACTAAGATGCACTCCTAAAAGGTTTTTAATTGATTTAAAAATCAATGTAATAAAATCATATCGGACTGGAATTCAGATCAAATGGCTTATACGTGTTAAGTCACAATTCTAGAATTTGGGGATTGCTGAACTGTTTCAATTATGCAGTTTTTGGGAACTTAGAAATAACAATTTTGCTACAACCCTCTAGGTATATGACACTTCCAAACCTATACCAAGTTCTAGGAAATGCCAACACAATTTCATACTAACATGAATTCATGAAAAATGACATGTCTTACCCTTCATATCAAATGGCTCATACGTGTTAAGTCATAATTCTGGAATTCAAAGATTGCCGAGTTATTTCAATCTTGCAGTTTTTGGAAATCAGAAACAACAATTTTGCTACAACCCTCTAGCTAAATGACACTTCCAAACCTATACTAAATTCTAGGAAATGCCAACACAATTTCATACTAACATCTTGCCATTATAGCTTGTTTCCTTACCTATTGTATTACTACCACTCTGTTCCTAAAGTCCGGGTTTACGAAGCAGATCTCTTGCTCCCGATTTTCAAGGACAAAATTAATCATGGAGTTGCCATCTGTCATTTAGAGACGTCAGCTTGGAGTCCTACTCATGGAGCTTTTGTTGCTTTGGGTTCGGGTTCGGGTCCAGGTCGGATTGAAGTATACAACTGGATTTTCCAAAATGATATGACTTGGGTTGTGGCTGACTAATGATGCATTTATGCTTTTTAGTGATTTTTAGTGATTAAGGTGACTTATACCTACATAATCACCACATAGAGTGGAGCAACTTTGTTCTTGGACCTACCCCAAAAAGTCAACGGAAGTGGCCGAAAGAGGAGGCCGAAAATCGGCATATTTTCAATCGCTTATTAACCCTCTAAAACTCAGAAAGTTCTCCTATCCAACACAACCAGCAGTTAGAGCATCTCAAAAGCTTAAGAAAGCATACTTGGATTGACGGAAATGGTGGCTGGAAGTGAGAGAACGAGCTCCAGAAAAATTTCAAAAAAACTGTCGGAACTAGCCTGTTTCGTGGCTGTTTCCGGTGACTGCAGCTGCGTATAGAGGCTGAGAAGGGGTGGGGCTGAGATAGGGAAGTGAAGTGGTTCGTTTGGGACCGGTCTTGCCTGAAACGGTGGCCAGAGTTGGGAGAGATCGATGTCTGAAGTTGGCTGGTCCAAGAGAGAAGAAAATCTGGGGTTTTTAAAAACTGAACATCGAAATATTTACGTTATGCCACTGAGTGCTCTACGCAACGGTACAATCGATATTTCCAAATTCCTTCCCGAACTTAAAATGACATTTTTGTCCCCTTTTAATATTAAATAATATTTTAATTTTCAAAAACCTTAATTAATTCAAATCATTTTATTTTATTGTTTATTTCAATTTATTTTCTCATTTAATTTATTTTCCTATTATTTTAATTATTTTAAAACCCCTAAGAATCCAAAACCAGTGCTCTCTCCAATCCCAAACCCAACACTTCCAAGCGCACCCAAAATCCCATCAACTCCTCACACAACCCTCACTCTCTCCCCAACTTCTAACCACACCCACCTCCACAACTTCCTCAAAACACATATAAAAAACCCACTGTTTCGACCCCAATCTTCCTCAATTCTCTCTTTTGTTCAGAATGTGCTTTGAATTTTAACAAGAGGGAGTTCGATAAATTTGGAGAACAAAAGAGAGAATTGAGAAAAAAAAAAAGGGGAAGACAAGAAAAGCCTAATGGAGAGATTGAGTTAAAAAGCTAACGGAAGAAGGCTAACGGAAGAAATAGTTAAAAGGCTAAAAATAAATTATTACAGGTGTCTTATTTTTATTGGTGGGTACACCAGCCCGGGTACCTACAAAAATTTCTCCACTCCTAGACGTCACACTCCTAGCGCCCCAGGCCCCACCTTTCTATCTCTCTCATTCTGATTTTCCCTCAACGCTGTAGTAGCCGTCAATTCTCGCCGGCGTTTTCCCCGTCCGGGCACCAATGGCAGCCGTTTTTGTCCCAAAATGTTCCCCTACTTTTCCTCTACCTATTCCATCAAAATTAAGCCCACCTTACTGTAGTGGAACACAGTGGCTCGTTCCGAAGAAATCCTAGAAATAGCAGCCGATTTCGAGCTATTTTCGATGGCAGTTGTGGCAGTTGTCGTCGCCACCTATTGGGTTTTGATCCCCACCCTTCGATGAAGCTAATCCACCATAGAGCCCCCTCATTGGTCCATAGGTGACGGAGAATCGAAGCTGGAGATTTTTCACGGCCACGAAGCTTTTTCGGCGAGATTTCGAAAAATCCGGCCACCATCGACCGTCGACCCAGGTAATAAAGTTTGATCCTCTCATCGTACTTGACATTTTGATAGAGGTGGCGACTGCGATTTTGAGTTTTGCCGGCGCCGGATTTTGAGTTTGATCCTCTCAAGGATATAGGTAATTAGGATTGTTATGATAACATGTGAACTTGTAGCTATTGTCGTTGTCTTTGTTCTTGTAGCAAGTTGCTTCGTTGTCATTGTAGTTGTTTGTTTGTGCCTTCATTTTAATTGTAAAAGTAAACAATGAAAACTTATTGTCTTCATTTTGGATTTTGGGTTTTAAGTGGCAGTTTCTTGTTAGGTGTTATTCATAATTGTTTCAAATTAAAATAATATTCTTATTTATTTATTTATTCTTCACTTTTGTGAAGAAAATGTTGATGAAACCAATCTGAAACTTCTTTACGATTTTCTTGCAGATATTACTCCCCACAGTAGTAATGTTGTTGTTAATAGCTATAAGGATGCGTGTTGATACTCAGATTCACCCGTCGTAGCTGTAAGTGGTGACAAAGTCTGGCTAATTTTTGTGTTTCATTTATGTATGTAATATAGTGTGCGTGTGCATTGCAGGGTGTGTGTGTGTGGTTTTTACTTGATTTGGTACTACATATTTTAAGTATGTTTCGCTTTGGGAAATATTCTCCCAATATTTAATAAATTAGAAGGAAATAAGGAAACAAATGAAATTTTTTGGTACCGCGACTAACCGAGCAACCAGGAGTCCCATATCGGAAAACTACAAGAGATGGACACTCCCCCTCACCTATAAAAGAAGATTACTCCCCCCTTAGAAAATGGGGCTCTCTCTTCAAGACTCTCCTGCTGGTCTGGTCTTCGAGTCCTGGGTCTCCAGACCTTGGGACTTGACCCTTGAGCTTCAGATTCCTAGCTTTGTACCTTAGGCCCTAGGCCTTCTTCCATTTATCTTTGGGTCTAATCCCTTTGTACAAATGTAAACAAACATTATCATAATGAGAACATCTTCTCCGTGGACGTAGCCCATCGTTCGGGTGAATCACGTATATCTTGTCTTTTTCATGCTTATTAACTTTATTTTCCTTAACTGCCGAAGGCACCAATCTGCCGAAGGCACATACACTTGCTGAAGACTCATGTCTTCACACATCATCCACCATTCCACCTATATTTAAGTTGACCTTCCAAAAAGGGCATCAACAGTTTGATGCTGTTTGTGGGAAGCCTTGTGTCGCCTTCGGCATCCCTTTGCCTTCAGCACCCCCGTGTCTAAGCACATTGCCTTGCAACATGCAAGTTTTGTGTCGCCTTCGGCATCTCTTTGCCTTCAGCACCCCCTTGCCTAAGCACTGTTGCGTAGATTTAGCTGCACCAAAATGGATTCAGCTGCATCCTCAACTTGTGATACTCGCAAGTGCACGAGCCGTTGGGTAGTATAGCATATGTAAGTGCGAGGTCGATTCCATAGGGATTGGTGATTGAATGATCCAATTCAATTTTCCTACACAAAACAAAAATGAAAACAAAAGAAACAAAACAAGAAGAAAGAATGTACATTACAAGAAAAATAAATTACAACTAAGAAAACATTAAGGAAACTAAGAGAACTTTGAGGAAGAAAGGAAAGAGTGTTATAGACACTAACCACACTCACTAACCACACTCACTTCACCAACTTACAACACTTAATTCACCTAATACACTATTGCATTTGAAAACAATTCTTCTTGTCATTAAGCTTAGTGTTGCATCATCCACTTCAACTTCAATCAATTCATTTGGCTGCTGCAAAATTCCACTCAAAAAATAGGTATTGAATATGCTTCACCAAACTTTCCCACAATCAACAACACTTCATCATGCATATGTCATGCATGACAATGCATTGCAGCCAGCTTGTGGGCTCGTTTTGGGCTTGTGGCTCCATCCTGAAAAATCTGGAAAAATATGGATTTTGAAGTTCTTTGAATTATATTTCCAAGAATATGCAGTCCAACTCAAGGAAAAATCGGGAAGGCCTTCAAATATGATTTTTGGCCCAGTAACGCAGATGCTGCCGAATTTGACCTTAAGTTGCCAAAACATGTATAACTTTCTCTAGAAGACTCGGAATCATGAACCGTAAAATTCTACAGAAAATAGACTTCCGTATCTTTCCAATGATGTATGGTTCATTATCTGGTTCTTCTTGAGCAAGTACAGACCAATCCGTGAAGTTGACTGATCTGCAGACACCGTTTTGAGCTAACTTGTCTCCAAAATGAAATTAGTGAGTGTCAAGCTTATAACACTGAAACAAACACAAAACTTATTAAAAGCACAAGTTTAACTCAAAAACATAACCAAATCATAAGTTAGAAGGGTACAAATTGATATATAATTATGCACCGATCAAATACCCCCAAACCTAGATTTTGCTAGTCCTCAAGCAAAACAAAAGGAAAACAAAGATAAAAAACAAATAAGAAGTTAATTAGACCACTTTCGTAGGTAACTCGATTGCATTTAGCATATGCAACAAGCCTTTAAACCTCTAGGCATCCCTAGTAGGAGGAGTTGTGTCTCCTGAGGGTTTAATAGAATTGAATACCCACAAACGTTTGACTAATTTCTACAAAACAAAGTAGTTAGAAAACCTATTAGAATTTGTTAGTCCTTTAAGCAAAATAACAAAAACAAACACAAAAGCAAAAATAAAAATAAAAATAAAAACAATCACAAAAATAAAAAGAACTCAAAATAATCTTTCCGAACATTTCCGAAGAGAAATGACTTATGCACATGACTTAAACGTTTTAACAATAAAAGCTCAATTTTAGACATTATTCACAAGGTGGCAAAGTTCAAAACACAACATACTCAAAGTGTATAGTGTGATAGCCAAATGCAACAAATTCCCCAATCTTAGTTTTCACACAATTTCAAAAATCATAAAAAGCACAAATTCAACTTCAAATCTCACCAAAGTTGTCCTCTCACAAATGAATCACTCGGAAGAGTGTTATAATGCAACACTCAGTTATAAACATGAGATTAGAGTTAAACCAAAAGGGACTTAACTCAAAATAGAAAGATGAAGAACTTGCATTAATATGATCTCAAGAAGGATGTCAAACACTTAAAAGTAGAAAAATGAATGCAATTCAACCACATGACATTTAAGATCAATTTAGGTCTTTAGCATAGGTTGTAATGGGGCCAAGGGTGTAAGGTGAGTAAGAAATGAAGGGTATGGATAAAACAAAGTCCAAGGAACTCAAAATATAAGAGCATAAAAAAATTGTTTACAAGACTTCAAATCATCACAATGAGAATTTATTTTTACATGATCAAAACTCCTTTATTGAACAACCACCAATTTATTTTGAAGGCCCAAAAATGGAAATTCAATCAACCACCACTTAATCACAACTTTACTCTTTTCTTTCACTAATTGTGTGAATATTTATATTTTTTGAAATGTAACACCTCTTCCCAAACCTAGTATGAAAAACACATCCCAATTAAAACTCATGAGTTCCTTAGAAAGGTAAATATTTGTTTTTCAGGCTACGGCGAGGAAATATAATTGGTAAATGAAAGAAAAGGTTTACATGTAGGCTCAAAATGGTTAACAATGGAAAATCATGCTTAAGCATGCATAAGGTTAGCTTGAAAGGCACAAACGATCCAAAGAGGGCCTTAATATCATTTCTTAAATGTCATGAAATCAAATTGCATAAGAATAAATGACTTTTAAGTGTTCAACCAAATCAATGAATAATGAGATCAAACAACAACTTAGATGACAAGAAATTAAGAGTAAGTGTATAACACTCAAGAAATGAAGTACAAGGCTCAAAAGCTCACTTTATATGGTTGGTTACATAAGTCTAATTTATGCTTCATACAATTCTTTAGATCATGCAAATCCTTTAATTGGAAAATTATGAAACAAATGGCAAGTGTAAAGAAGGTTTCAAGCATATCATGCTAGAACAATGCCAAATTTATTTATTAATTTTTTTTTCAATTTAAATTTTTACTCTTTTTTTTTAATAATATAAAATGAAATCCAATTTTCATTTAAGTCATGCAACATTTATCATAATCTCATCATATGTGTTCGGAAAGTGACTCAAAAACAAAATAAAAATAAAAATAAAAGCAAGACTCAAAAATAAAATAAAAATAAAAATAAAAACAAGCAAATAAAAAAATTTAAATTAAGGAAAAACCAAATTTACATGCTAAACTCTTATACCCCCAAACCTAGAAATGAACATTGTCCTCAATGTTTAAAAATGAGCCAAAAGCAATGTCATAATAACAAATGAAGGTATTAAAGCAAATAAAAATAACAAAATACAAAAATAAAATAAAAGAAAATAATTACAAAATAAAAATTACAAAACAAACAAAAAATAGAAAAAAAACTAACTTAACATAAAAGAAAACAAAGCAGTTCCAAATTGCAAAATGAATATATATATATTTTTTTAATTTCTTAAAACACACAAATATACAAGTAACTCAAGGATGACTAGTTAAGTGCCTCAGAAAATACAGCCAGGGGATCCGGGAAGGTTGGAGGGGTCACAATGGTCCCACTTAAAACCCAAACTTCTTAGACACCGAAGGTGTCGCCTAAAGAACTCCTAGACACTGTATTGACGGAGACGCTCATTGGAGTTACCACGAGTCAGCTCATATAAAAAATCTTTTTAAATTTTTTTTTTTTTTAAATTTTTTATAAAAAAGAAACAGAAGTTTAAAATAATAACAAGTAAAGAGAAATGATTGAAATGCTCCCCCTTGAAGCGATTAGGTCGAGCATGGATGCACTTGGAGGTCGCGACTTCTCCCACTCCTCCACACTTCCCATTCTTATGATTGAGGTTGCCATCTCTCTCCATTTTTATTGAGCTATTTAAATTGCTAGAACAAGCAGACACAAAAACTTGAAACTGAATTAAAAGGATTAGGAAATAAATTAAAAAAAACTAAAAATGAAAAGGAAAAATCAACACTTCCATGTTTCAAAGTAACAAGCAACAAGGTAAATCAAACTAGCTTATGGAGTTCGTTCTTTCTCAAATATGATTATCCATATGGTGTGTGGTTTTAATCAAGTATTCAGAAAAAGCATTTAGCTACGGTGTTTAGTCTAAACACAAATTCCGAACCCATTAAGAACATGAAGAACAATAAAGAACCAAGTCGAATTTAAACATGGTGTTTGTCTTCAATATCTACCCATTCATTCACTAATCAGTCCAAGAGTCATATGGTGTTTATGTAAACTTGGACAAGATATTTAATGAAGAACAAGTGAATGAAACCATAAACAAGAAATAATCGACATGCTACTTGAACCTTTTTTTTTTTTTTTTTTTGTGTTGTGTAAGCTGGGACTCAAACCCAGTTCTCTTGCTTGTCAGGCAATTGTCCTTGTTCGTTGGACTACAAACACAACTTATCAATTAACGTCATTAACTTTAAAACATGAAACTGTCTAGTTATGTACAAAAAATAAAAATAATAAAAAGTAGGAAAACCAAATAGAATCAAACAATGTTACCGATCCCCGGCAACGGCGCCAAAAACTTGTTGTGTAGATTTCAGCTGCACCAAAATGGATTCAGCTGCATCCTCAACTTGTGATACGCGCAAGTGCACGAGCCGTTCGGCAGTATAGCGTATGTAAGTGCGAGGTCGATTCCTCAGGGATTGGTGATTGAATGATCCAATTCAGTTTTCCTACACAAAACAAAAATGAAAACAAAAGAAGCAAAAAGTTTTGTACAACATTTGAGAACTTGAGAATTTGGAAGAGAAGGTGTTTGGGAAGCTTTGAGGATTTTGGAAGAGTGAGAGAAAGGTGTTTGAGAACTTGAGAATTTGGAAGAGGAAGGAAGGTGTTTGAGAAGCTTGAGGATTTTGGAAGGGAAGAAAATAGTGTTTGAGAACTTGGAGGAGAATGGAGAAGTGTTTGAGAACATGGAGACTTTTGTGAACTTGGAGAGATGTGTTTGAGAAAGAGAAGGGAGGAATGTTTGGTAAGTGTTCAAGAACATGGGGGCTTTTGGAGAAGAAAGTAGAGAGGTATTTTGAGAACGTTGAGGATTTTGGAAGAGAGGGGAAATGTGTTTGAGAACTTTGAGAATTTGATGAAGGAATGGGAGAAGTGTTTGAAGAAATTTAGAAAGGGAGAGAAGTAAGTGTTTGACATTTAGTGAAAGGAAAATGAAAAGTGTTTGAGAATTAGTACAAAGATCTTGTTACAACAATTGAGAACTACAAAGGGAAACTAAGAGAATTTGAGGGAGAGAAGGGAAGGGAGCTCTAGAGAAGTGTTTGAGAGCTCCCCCCTTGGGGGTGTGATTACAAGCTTAGAGAACTTCCCTATTTATAGGCCTAGGGGAAGTGAAAATCTGAATTATACAATAGAGTTCACTAACCACACTCACTTCACCAACTTACAACACTTAATTCACCTAACACACTATTGCATTTGAAAACAATTCTTCTTGTCATTAAGCTTAGTGTTGCATCATCCACTTCAACTTCAATCAATTCATTTGGCTGCTGCAAAATTCCACTCAAAAAATAGGTATTGAATATACTTCACCAAACTTTCCCACAATCAACAACACTTCATCATGCATATGTCATGCATGACAATGCATTGCAGCCCGCTTGTGGGCTCGTTTTGGGCTTGTGGCTCCATCCTGAAAAATCTGGAAAAATATGAATCTTGAAGCTCTTTGAATTATCTTTCCAAGAATATGCAGCCCAACTCAAGGAAAAATCGGGAAGGCCTTCAAATATGATTTTTGGCCCAATAACGCAGATGCTGCCGAATTTGACCTTAAGTTGCCAAAACATGTATAACTTTCTCTAGAAGACTCGGAATCATGAACCGTAAAATTCTACAGAAAATAGACTTCCGTATCTTTCCAATGATGTATGGCTCATTATCTGGTTCTTCTTGAGAAAGTACAGTCCAATCCGTGAAGTTGACTGATCTGCAAACACCGTTTTGAGCTAACTTGTCTCCAAAATGAAATTAGTGAGTCTCAAGCTTATAACACTGAAACAAACACAAAACTTATTAAAAGCACAAGTTTAACTCAAAAACATAACCAAATCATAAGTTAGAAGGGTACAAATTGATATGTAATTATGCACCGATCAGAGGACCTAGACCGACCGGGTAAACGCAAGCAAGCAGATCGCGAGAGTAGTTACACTCAAGCTAAGATTGCGATCTTTGGGAGCTCAAGTGGTGAGCCCCAAAAGGCTGTACATGAAGCCCCGGAAGAGGACAGCCAGAGGGCCAAACTCAAAGCTCCTATGGTCGAGACACCTAGCGCTGTGAAGAAATGATTTCTACCTGTTTTTATTTAATTTTAAAGTGTATTTGTATTTTTTTTTAATTGGGAAATAAAAAATGTTATGCTATCTCAAAGAGAAAAAAAAAACACAAACATCAGAAAACAGGGAGGCAAAAGTAAGTGAAAGTGTAGACATGCTCCCTTTTTAAAAAAACGCGCTCGCAATTTGCGCCGGAAATGAAGGGATCCGAGAGAAAAGAGCACAAGATAGCACCCTCGAGAGTACCCTCGTCTGCATAAATCTATTTAAACACATCTCGGTGAAGTAGAAGAGTACCCCGCATTTCTTCCTGCAAATTCAGAGAAAAAACATCAAAAAAATCCAAAAACAAAACAATGACATCCTCTTGCACTCACCTTGATGATCTTAATCTTGAATTGTCCCTTGCGCCACTGAATGCGCAGATAAGGGCTCGTCCAAACCCTGTCTTCCCAAACTCCACATATCATCACGGTACGGCCTCAAACTTTGCTGAGGTAATACCGAACTTTTCTAAGGCGTGCCGAACAGAGCAGTGCTGCTGGGCAGCATGATTGGCAGGAAGCTCACATCGGCAGATCACCTGCATGTGGCACAGAGGTCCGAACAAGGCTGCAGTGGAGGAGTCCCACAATTTAACGGTGCTCCATGCGGTCTCGGCTACCAATTTAGGCATGCGATTGTTGGCGAGAACACGAGAGTGTGCCGCGCTGAGCGAGGAAGTAGCTTCCTTGAAGGCTATGGTGGCGGACCTCCAGAAGCGGCTCTCCTTGCCAATCAGCACGTGGAAGCATTGCAGAGAAAAAATGAGGACCATGTGGAGCTGCTGCAAATCCTGCAAGTAAGAGAGAATAGAGGCAAGCCATGAAGATGAAGATGACGATGAAGAAGTTTTTTTTTTTTTTTTTTTTTTTGTTGTTGTTGTTGTTGTTTTTTTTTTTTTTTTAATGCGGTGTTTGAATAAAAATGTGTTTTTAACACTCAGAAATAAACTAACTAACCACACCACGTAAATAAATACATAAACTAACTTAACAAAACAAAAAAAAAGAAAACAAAGAAGTTCCAAAATGAATTTTTTTTTAAAATTATTATTATTTACAACTAACTGACCAAACAAAGAAAAAAGAAAGCAAAGAAATTACAAATTGCAATTTACAAGGAAAAATAAATAAAAACTCAAATTTCAATTTTTTATATTTTATATTTTATATTTATATTTTATTTTTATTTTTATTTATTTTTTTAAAACACACAAATATACAAGCAACTCATAGATGACCAGTTAAGGGCCTCAGAAAAATACAGCCAGGGGATCCGGGAAGGTTGGAGGGGTCATAAAGGTCCCTCTTAAAACCCAAACTTCTTAGACACCCAAGGTGTCGCCTAAAGAACTCCTAGACACTGTATTGACGGAAGTGCTTACCTGGAGTTACCATAAGTCAGCTCATATGAAAAATCTTTTTTTAATTTTTTAATTTTTTTTATTAATTTTTTTTACTCTTTTTTTTTAATAAAAAAGAAACAGAAATTTAAAATAATAACAAGTAAAGAGAAATGATTGAAATGCTCCCCCTTGAAGCGATTAGGTCGAGCGTGATGCAATTGGAGGTCGCGACTTCTCCCACTGCTCCACACTTCCCATTCTTATGATTGAGGTTGTCATCTCTCTCCATTTTTGTTAAGCTGTCATAAATTGCTAAAACAAACACACAAACTTGAAATGGAATTAAAAGGGTTAGGAAATAAATAAATAAAAACTAAAAAAGGAAAAGGAAAAATCAACACTTCCATGCTTCAAAGTAACAAGCAACAAAGTAAATCAAACTAGTTTATGAAGTTCGTTCTTTCTTAAATATGATTATCCATATGGTGTGTGGTTTTAATCAAGTATTCAGAAAAAGCATTTAGCTATGGTGTTTAGTCTAAACACAAATTTTGAACCCATTAAGAACAAGAAGAACAATAAAGAACCAAGTAGAATTTAAACATAGTGTTTGTCTTCAATATCTACCAATTCATTCACTAATCAGTCCAAGAGTCATATGGTGTTTATGTAAACTTGAACAAGATATTTAATTAAGAACAAGTGAATGAAACCACAAACAAGAAATAATCGACATGCTACTTGAACCTCTTTCTTTTTTGTGTTGTGTAAGCTGGGACTCAAACCCAGTTCTCTTGCTTGTCAGGCAATTGTCCTTGTCCGTTGGACTACAAACACAACTTGTCAATTAACCTCATTAACTTTAAAACATGAAACTGTCTAGTTATATACAAAAAATAAAAATAATAAAAAGTAGGAAAACCAAATAGAATCAAACAATGTTACCGATCCCCGGCAACGGCGCCAAAAACTTGTTGCGTAGATTTAGTTGCACCAAAATGGATTCAGCTGCATCCTCAACTTGTGATACTCGCAAGTGCACGAGCCGTTGGGTAGTATAGCATATGTAAGTGCGAGGTCGATTCCACAGGGATTGGTGATTGAATGATTCAATTCAATTTTCCTACACAAAACAAAAATGAAAACAAAAGAAACAAAACAAGAAGAAAGAATGTACATTACAAGAAAAATAAATTACAACTAAGAAAACATTAAGGAAACTAAGAGAAATTTGAGGAAGAAAGGAAATGTTTGAGAACTTTGAGGAGGGAGAAGAAAGAGAGGTGTTTGAGAGCATGGGGAACTTGGAAGAGAGCGGTTGAGAACTTGGAGCATTTGAGACATGGAGACTTTTAGAGAAGAAAGTAGAGAGATGTTTGAGAACTTTGTGGATTTTGGAAGAACATGTGTTTGAAAGCTTTAGAGAATTTGATGAAGGAAATGGGAGAAGTGTTTGGGAAGTGTTTGGAGAAGAGAGTGTTTGAAGAATTTAGAAGAAGAGAAAGGAAAAGTGTTTGAGATTTAGTGCAAAGAAAATTTGGTAAAATGATCTTATTACAACAATTGAGAACTACAAAGGGAAACTAAGAGAATTTGAGGGAGAGAAGGGAAGGGAGCTCTAGAGAAGTGTTTGAGAGCTCCCCCCCTTGGGGTTGTGATTACAAGCTTAGAGAACTTCCCTATTTATAGGCCTAGGGGAAGTGAAAATCTGAATTATACAATAGGTTTACCTACCACACTCACTTCACCAACTTACAACACTTAATTCACCTAACACACTATTGCATTTGAAAACAATTCCTCTTGTCTTTAGGTTTAGTGTTGCAACTCCCACTTCATCATATTTTGGCTCATTTGGCTGCTGCAAAATTCCACTCAAATATAGGTATTGAATATGCTTCACCAAACTTTCCCACAATCAACAACACTTCATCATGCATATGTCATGCATGACAATGCATTGCAGCCAGCTTGTGGGCTTGTTTTGGGCTTGTGGCTCCAGTCTGAAAAATCTGGAAAAATATGGATCTCGAAGCTCTTTGTCTTATATTTCCAAGAATATGCAGCCCAACTCAAGGAAAAATCGGAAAGGCCTTCAAATGTGATTTTTGGTCCAGTAACGCAGATGCTGTCGAATTTGACCTTAAGTTACCAAAACATGTATAACTTTCTCTAGAAGACTCGGAATCATGAACCGTAAAATTCTACAGAAACTAGACTTCCGTATATTTCCAATGATGTATGGCTCATTATCTGGTTCTTCTTGAGCAAGTACAGTCCAATCCGTGAAGTTGACTAATCTGCAGACACCGTTCTGAGCTAACTTGTCTCCAAAATGCAATTAGTGAGTCTCAAGCTTATAACACTGAAACATACACAAAAGAAGTTAAAAGCACAAGTTTAACTCAAAAACATAACCAAATCATAAGTTAAAAGGGTACAAATTGATATGTAATTATGCACCGATCAAGCACATGGCCTTGCAACATGCAAGTTTTGTGTTGCCTTTGGCATCCCTTCACCTTCGGCACCCCTTTGCCTAAGCTCACCTTCGGCACCTCTGTGCCTAAGCACATTGCCTTGCAACATGTAAGCCTTGTGTCGCCTTCGGCATCCTTTTGCCTTCAACAACCCCGTGCCTAAGCTCACTTTTGGCATCCCTGTGCCTAAGCACATTGCCTTCCAACATGCAAGTTTTGTGTCGCCTTTGGCATCCCTTCACCTTCGGCACCCCTTTGCCTAAGCTCACATTCGGCACCCCCGTGCCTAAGTACATTGCCTTGCAACATGCAAGCTTTGTGTCACCTTTGGCATCCCTTCACCTTCGGCACCCATTTGCCTAAGCTCACCTTCGGCACCCCCGTGCCTAAGCACATTGGCTTGCAACATGCAAGTTTTGTGTTGCCTTCGGCATCCCTTTGCCTTCAGCACCCCTGTGCCTAAGCCTACCTTCGGCACCTCGAGCCTAAGCACATTGCCTTGCAACATGCAAGCTTTGTATCGCCTTCGGCATCCCCCTTGCCGACCGGCACCTTGGCTCCTTGCCTAGCCCAGGACTCAGGCCTAGCCCAATCTGCACACCTTGGCTCCTTGTCGAATGACAAGGGCCGTACTGAAGAATATGGTGGCCACACAAAAAAAAAAAAAAAATCAAACCTGCCTTGTCGAAAGGCAAGGCCTATGCTAAAGGTGAGGAGGATTAAAAAATAATAATAATAAACAAAAAAAAAAAATTTGAAACATGACCTTGCCGAACGACAAGGCATATGCTCAAGCCCAAGGTTGCAACTTCTCTCCCTTCAATGTCCTTCTTACTCAGGGACTTGGGGGACTAGGGGATAGTGCACTATACAGCTTGGAAAATCAACTGGTGTTGCTCGTCCAGTGCACTTAAAATTACAAGTCCCCAACCAAGAAGTACCTTCTTACTCGCAAACTTGGGGGACTCCTGGTACCGTGACTAACCGAGCAACCAGGAGTCCCACATCGGAAAACTACAAGAGATGGACACTCCCCCTCACTTATAAAAGAAGACTACTCCCCCGCTTAGAAAAGGGGGCTCTCTCTTCAAGACTCTCCTGCTGGTCTGGTCTTCGGGTCCTGGGTCTCCGGACCTTGGGACTTGACCCCTGGGCTTCTGATTCCTAACTTTGTACCTTAGGCCATAGGCCTTCTTCCATTTATCTTTGGGTCTAATACCCTTGTACAAATGTAAACAAACATTATCATAATGAGAATATCTTCTCTGTGGACGTTGCCCATGATTCGGGTGAACCATGTATATCTTGTCTTCTGCATGCTTATTTACTTTATTTACCTTAATTGCCGAAAGCAACAATTTGCCGAATGCACATACATCTGCTGAAGACCCACGTCTTCACACATCATCCACCATTCCATCTCTATCTAAGTTGACCTCCCAAAAAGAGCATCAACAAAATTAAAACCATACATGGATTTGGGGAAGGTTTTTGTGTGTGGAATTTCTCATTTTGTGAGAAGTATTGGTGCTAAGTTTAATGAGACTTGACCAGGTATATCCGAAAGGGATGTCTGTGGAAGTGGGCAAAGGAATATCACCGAACTTTGAACAAAGTTTTGGAATTACTGTTGAATAAGGAAGAGTTTCTGGCTTTTGCACTAGACACCGAAGAAACAAGGTCAATGATTAACATAATATCGGTTAAATTTCCCCTCTTGAAGGCGGGACGGACCCAGGAATCTTATCTCATAGGGTCATAGTGTAAAGACTTGGTGGGGGAGAGGGTTAAAGGTTTGGGGGGGTGGAGATTGGGGATTTAGTTTTGAGGGTTTAGGAATAGGGGTTTCTGAAAGGTTGAAGTCCGGAGGGGATTTGGGTTTGAAGGGTTAAATGAAATCTGTTCTTTTTTTTTTCAAAAGACAGGGACCAAAACGACGTCGTTTTGGCCAGGTCTTTTAAAAAAAATTCGCTGGGGCTTGGTTGTGTTCTCATCCATCTGGTAACCAATTGCAGACATTGTTATTCAAATTGTGTTTTTATGTTTAGTGTTGGTTTACAATTCAAATATCATCTGCTTTTGTGATTTAAAACAGGGTTTGATGTTTGAGAACTTTCAGAAGATGCTCCAGATGATATAGAAGGGTTGGATGCTTCTGCAGCACATGTTGCAAATTTGCTATAAACAGAGCCTGATGACAGTAGGTTCCTCTCTCTGGATTTTAGCATTTGATTGTTTCTTTAGTTGTTGATATACTTTGTTTGAAACGGTGCAGCTCCTGCCCTATACTCGCGACTTGCTTTACTCTAAGAAAATATGGGACTGGTAATCCATACCCATGCAATCTAAGTGCATGCTGCCTCCTTGCCGCTTTTGTTATGCCATGGAAAAGGTAATCATGATGACCTCTTATACACAGATATTGTTGGTTTTATATGCCTTTTACATCCTTGGCTCTAGCATCTTCATTTTCTATAGGTTTTGCTGTGAAATTTATAACCTAACCTATACATGTTTGTCTGTTGAAGATATTTATTGATATGATTTATTACAGGTGATGATGTGGTTCTTAATAAGTTTGGTGAGAAATCTTCGCAGACTTTGAGTTCAACTGGCTATCAGAACATGGCATTCAAAGCCTACGATGGGTATGTCATTTGGACATAATTAGTTACAGTTTTGCATGTATATTATTAGTTCAAGGAAGTAAAACAATGTTTTATTTGGGTATGCAGGCTTGGTCATCCTGGATCAGTTATCCTCGACTTCATCATCAATGAGGTTAGCTTACAACTCTCATCTTACTGCAATTGTTTTCTATGGTAATATAAACCCATCAGATTTAATTTGGCTAGCTTAATTTTTAAGTTTCCAATATATCAGCAAAGTTTATCTTCAATATTATCTTACTACAATTGTTTTCTATGGTTCAAATTTCCAGGTTTTTTAGTTGCTCTCTCTCTCTCTCTCTCTCTCTCTCTCTCCTCTCTCTCTCTCTCCCATTCATGAATTTTTCTTTTAGTTTAATGGGTCTCTCTTTCTATTTGTTGAGATGATGATCCTGTCTTGTTAGTTTGTCTTGTTGATGTTTTGTTTCTTCCTTTTTGTTTCTCCTTTTTGCATGTTTAGCTGAAATATGTAGGAATGGGCCTTCTCAACAATGGAGAAACTTCTACTAATTCAGGATGCAGAATACAACTAATTCAGGATGCGGAATACATTTATCAATTTATTTTTAGATTTTGTTTTTGAGAGATACATGTCTTGTGAATTTGTTGGAGGAATGTTGATACATATGTAGTTTTTTTTACATGATATATAATGCACATTTTGTTATTTTATACTTTTTTAAGGTATCAAAATTTTATCTTTAGTAGACTCTATGAAAAGAAATTAGATGTGATTTTATAGTTTTAATAAAGAACAGAGTAAATGAATCTAATTAGTGAGCAATTGTTCTATAGACATTTAGTGACCAACCAGTTTGGTCAGCAATATGGGCACGTGACCTTGTTTTAGTGACCAAAATGCATGTTTTGGTGACAAAATTGTAGCCCTTTAGTGACCAAATTTGTGGTCATTGATAGCGATTTTATTAGTGACCACACACATGAAGTCACTAATTTTTTGGGTTATAGTGACCAATAATTGAATATGGCCACTAAATAGAATTTGTGACGAGCTTCTAGTGACCACCCAGTGACCACCAATATTTGGACACTAATTGTGTTCAGTGACCAAAATTGGTACTTTTTGTGACCAACTTGGTGGCCACTAATAAACGTTTTTCTTGTAGTGTATTAAACAATAGTGCAACTTCTAACTTTCATCCTTGTTAAATATTGTCACAATTTTGTTTTTGTTTCACAAAATATTTTCTGATTCTGCCTTGATAAGCCCCTTATCTTCAATAAAATTGTGGGTGAAACTGCATGTATATTTGTGAAAATGTGTGTCCATTCTTCTTATGCCTTTATGCTATTGCAGTTCCAGCAAGTTCTGGATTCCTTTATAATTTTTGGGGGCCAACAATCTGACACCAAAAATATAGAACTTCCTTCATCTTTGCCCTCTGACAAACCTTCCTCTCTTAAAGTGCCATGGACGAGTTATGGTCCCTCAAACATTCAAATAGTCCCATTTCCAACTCGTGAATACACTGATGATGAGTTCCAGTCCATCATAAAAAGTGTCATGGTTTTATTGTATGTATCCCTTGAATTTTTTATTTCTGTTTTTGTCTTTTGCTTTTCGATTTCTGTATTGTTCATGTTGTAATCTTCAGATCACAATCAATATTTCTTAGCATTAATATATTGACATTTTCTGTTTGGTTGTTCTGGAACGTGGATGAGCAGGTATCTTTTGGGATTTCTCTACTCAATTTCTCGGTTGATCAGCTATTCTGTGTTTGAGAAGGTTTGCTACCTGTTATTATATTTTACTTGAAATAAAGCTCAAGATTTACCTTATTCACCTTATGGTTTCTGTTTATTTCTTTATGTTTTTTTTTTCTTGGTTAATGTTGCGGACGAGAGTAATTTGTTTGTCATCCTTTATGTTCCTGACTGCAACTTGTTTTTTATTGATAATGTTTCAGGAACAGAAGATAAGAGAAGGTCTTTATATGATGGGGCTGGAAGATGGGATGCTTCATCTCTCACGGTTTATTGCATATAATTTGCAGGTTGGTTCTTTGTTCTTTTGTATTTTTGTTTAATTTATGAAGAAGTCTCAGCAAGAATTCAATCAATTTAACCCCATTTTTTATAATTTTGTTATATTATAAATTTATTATTTAAATAATTATTGCCACCATTGCATGCTCTTGTTTTTGTTGGAGGATTTTTGAAATATACTTCAAACTTTCAGTTCTTTGGCTTTGTAGGATATGTTAGAATTCTAGGATTGAATCAGTATTTTCAGATTAGGAAGAGGTGAGTATTCTAGAGCTTTTAGCTAGAGAGAATGAAGAGAAAATGAGGAAGGCACTGTTCTATTGAAATCGTACCAAATAGCTGCTTACATAGTGTGTCTTCGCAGAGGGAGAAATGTGATTCTCTCTAACAGAATTACAGCTGTCACCCTATGAGGTGATTACATGTGTCACACCAAATCTAAGCTAGAGAATCCACCTAGACTATGATCTAATGGTTCTCATTACATCATTTAAAAATAGACATAAAAGAAATAGAAAATGACTTCAGCTCTAAGAAATCTGCAGAAGGATTATATTTCAACACTCCCATCTAATCCTTTAGCTGATTTCACTCCAAGCAAGCTTCTCAACCTCACAAACCGATCCTTAGGCAGAGCCTTAGTCAAAATGTCTGCTATCTGATCTTCTGTCTTGCAGTACACCAGTTCAATTTCTTTTGCTTGAATGGCTTCCCTTATAAAATGAAACTTCCTGCTGATGTGTCTTGTCTTTTGATGATGAACTGGATTCCTTGCCATTGCAATTGCAGAGGTGTTGTCACATAGAATTGGAGTCCCTTCTACCTGTTCTTCACCAAAATCCTCAAGCACAAATCTGAGCCACTTAGCTTGTGAAGTTGGTTCTGCAGCACTCACATACTCAGCTTCGGCTGGGACAAAGCAACAGTGTTTTGCTTGATGGAAGCCCAGGAGAACATGCCTGAGCCTAGTGAGAAGGCATATCCTGAGGTGCTCCTCATATCATCCTCACTCCCAGCCCAGTCACCTCTCACAGGACCCAATTAGAGTAGCTGTTTTCCCTTTTGCAAACTCAATTCCAAAATCTAATGTCCCTTGTATGTATCTTAGTACCCTTTTAGCAGTTCCCATGTGTTTCTTTGAGGGATTGTGCATAAACCTAGCAAGCAAGCTAGATGCAAACATGACATCTGGTCTTGTGGCAGTTAGATAAAGCAGACTTCCTACAATCTGCTGAATTCACTTTCATCTGCTGCTTCACTTCCATCTTCTCTACACAATTTCTCATTCACCACTAATGGGATTGCCACTGACTTGCAGTCTCTCATTCCAAACTTCTCAAGGATTTTCATGGCATATTTATTTTGATGAATGAAAATATGCTTATCAGTTTGTTCCACTCCCATACCAAGAAAATGGTGCAACATACCCAAGTCTGTCATTTCATAGTGTTGCATCATATCTTGTTTAAACTCTTCAAGTATTTTAGGACAACTTCCAGTATATATAATGTCATCTACATAGAGTGAGACAATGATAATACCTGAGGTGTCACTTGTTTTGATGTAGAGAGTAGCTTCACTTAAGCTCTTCTTAAAACCTGGAGTGTTGAAATAGGCATCTATTTCATCATACCAGGCCCTTGGGTCTTGTTTCAGTCCATATAGATCCTTGTTCAACTTGTAAACCTTGGTGTCTTTGCTCTCTTGAACATATCCTTGAGGTTGTTCAACATAAACTTCCTCCTTTAGAATGCCATTGAGAAAGGCAGACTTCACATCCAGTTGAAATAGGCTCCATTCCTTTTGTACAGCAAGGGCTATCAAAGTTCTGATGGTGTCAAGTCTTGCCACAGGGGCAAATGTCTCATTATAGTCGATTCCAGGCTTCTGTGAATAGCCTTTAGCCACTAGTCTAGCCTTATTCTTCTGCAGTACCATCTAGGTTCAGTTTGACCTTGTAGACCCACTTAACACCAATTACCTGGTTTGTCAAATGGCCTGTCAACTAATTTCCATGTATTGTTCTTCTCGATCATCTCCAATTCAGCCTCCATTGCACTTCTCCATGATTCATCCAAATCTGCTTCTTCAAAGCTTCAGGTTCTACAATGCACATGTTGCATTGTGCCATGATGTCATTAATACTCCTCCACTTGTGAGGTGTGTGATCAAACCTTTGAGTCTCATCAAGCATTTCTTCCCCTTGAGGTGCAATTTCTTCTTCCATCTGCATTTGAGTATCCAAAGGCTGAGATTGTTCATCTAACACCCTCTGTTTAGATTTCTCCAGGATCTTGATTTCCATCTGGCATAGACATTCTCACATCTACATTGCTAGGATTCTCCCATTTCCATGAGCCTTCTTCATCAAAACAAACATCCCTAGACAAGATAATCTTTCTAGTCTTAGGATCATACAGTCTATAGCCTTTTTCACACAATCCATAGCCCACAAAAATGCATTTGTGACTGTTTTCTTCCAACTTGTGTCTCAAAACAGGAAGGAATAAGCACATAACATAGGCATCCAAACACTTTCAAGTGTGCAATACCTGGCTTTCTTCCTGTGTAGGCCTCAAATGGTGTCATTTTCTTAAGAGACTTAGAAGGACACCTGTTGAGAAGGTAGACTGCTGTATGAACAGCTTCTGCCCAAAACTCATATGGAAGACTCTTTTCGTGTAGCATTGACTTTGCCATCTCAATTACAGTTCTGTTCTTCCTCTCAGCAACTCCATTTCCTGAGGGGAATATGCTGCAAGTCAGTTGCCTTTGTATTCCAGCCTCACTTGCAGTATGCAAGAAATTCATTTGACATGAATTCTCCACCTCTGTCACTTCTAAGTGATTTCACCTTGTGTCCACTCTGCAACTCTGTCATTGCTTTGAACTTCTTGAAGCATTCAAAAGCATTAGATTTATTTCTGAGAAAATAAACCCAAGCCATTCTTGTATAGTCATCAATGAATAACAGGAAATATCCGTTTTTTCTGACATTGATGCAATCTGCATTGGACCACAGATGTCAGTGTGCACTAACTCAAGTGGAAACTGAGCTCTCCAAGTAGATTCTCAGGAAATGAATCTCTATGCTGCTTTCCCAGCTTGCAGCCTTCACAGACTGCAAAATCCTTCTCCAACTAGGCAGTCCATGAACCATGTCTTGATTTGCCAGCATCCTGATGCTTTGATCATTAAGATGCCCTAGCCTTTTATGCCAAGTCTGCAAACTGTGAGTCACACTTGCTCTCAGCACCAACTGAGTAGCAGGTACCATTGTGAGAGAGAAACACCTATTGCTAGTCATTGGAACCTTAGCTATAGGATTTTGCAGTGACCAATCATAAAAAATTGTCACCATTCCCTTTCCAAATACTAAACAATACCCATGTTCCATCATCTGACCAACATGAGCAAGTTCTCTTCTAAACCAGGCACCAACATCACTTCTTGAATGTGTTTTCTGCCTGTCTTGGTTTCTATCACAAGTGTGCCTTTTCCTGCAACTTGAACTGTCTCTCCAGTCCCCATTTTCACCTTGGAAGTTACATCCCTTCGAATGTCTACCAGTAGCCCTTCATCTCCAGTCATGTGGTTACTACAACCACTGTCCACATACCAAGAATTGTTCAATTTCACACCTGTCATGGCATTGCAGGCATAAAACAGTGTTCCAGTTTCTTCAACTTGATTGGCATAATTCACCTTCTGCACAGGTTGATTTCCATGGCAATCTCTAACCATGTGTCCAAACTTTCCACATCCTCGGCATTTTGGTTTTCCTTCAAACCAGCACTTGCCATAGTGCAGTTTTTCACAGTGCTTGCAAGGTGTTTTAGTTCCATCATTTGATGAATTTGGTTTGGGATTAGAGTTGGACTTGTTATTCCAATTCTTCCCATTTCCTTTCCAGTTCTTCTGAGACTTGTTACCTCCAGAAGAACTTCCATTCTTAGAACTCTTACTCTCTATGTTCAGGCTAGTAAAAGCCTTTTCTGTGGAATGTTCAGTGTGCCTATCCAATTCTGAGCTCAAAGTTCTTGAGAGACGCAACCACTTCTTGAATTTCAAGAGTCTCAAGATCCTTTGAATGCTCAATCACAGAACATATAGAGTCATAAGATCTAGGCAAACTAATAAGCAATTTCTGCACTACTCTTTCTCTAGGTAACTCTTCACCATAACTTTTCATTTGATTAATTAGATCAAACAGTTTAGCAACATAAACAGAGAATGACTCACTATCCTTCATACGAGTGTATTCAAACTCTCTACGTAAGCCTTGTAGCTTCACACTTCGTACCTGTTTATCGCCTCTAAACTCCTACTTCATAATATCCCATGCACCTTTTGAGGTTTCTTCATTCACTATTTTGGGAAAAATTTGGTCTAAGACTGCACCTTGGATCAATCCAAGTGCACGAGCATCTTTCATCAAAATCTCAGCCGATGTAGACTTCTCTTCTTCAGCAGCTTTAGATCCTTCTTCCTTTCCCTTTTCCTTCTTTGGATCTGAAGCATCAAAACCATTTTCAACCAAATCCCACAGTCCATGAGATTTCAGAATGGTCTTCATTCGAATGCTCCAAAACTCATAGTTTTCTCCATTGAAAACTGGTGTACGAAGCTCAGAAGAGCTTGATCCTGCCATGTTAGACATCAGATACAGCTAGAAAAGCTTCGTGAAGTTTTGAGTGAGCTCAACGTCAGCTGAGCCAAACACCAGCTCGATTCTCAGGGGTCACGCCCAAGCAAACAATCGAACCTGGCTCTGAGGCCATGTTAGAATTCTAGGATTGAATCAGTATTTTCAGATTAGGAAGAGGTGAGTATTCTAGAGCTTTTAGCTAGAGAGAATGAAGAGAAAATGAGGAAGGCACTGTTCTATTGAAATCGTACCAAATAGCTGCTTACATAGTGTGTCTCGCAGAGGGAGAAATGTGATTCTCTCTAACAGAATTACAGCTGTCACCCTATGAGGTGATTACATGTGTCACACCAAATCTAAGCTAGAGAATCCACCTAGACTATGATCTAATGGTTCTCATTACATCATTTAAAAATAGACATAAAAGAAATAGAAAATGACTTCAGCTCTAAGAAATCTCAGAAGGATTATATTTCAACAGGATAACTATTGTTGCATGGCTCTAGTATGTGCACTGTTGAACAATAATTGAGTCTCAGCATTGATCAACTTGCAAGAAAGGAAGTGTCTCCTCTGATTGATAAAGCAATGTAGTGTTAATGTACCGTAGGTATTGTGTGTTAGGTTAGATCATGAATATAATTAGGTACACTAGACAAGAAGAGGGAGAGGCTATGTTTAATTCGTTTTTCTGAAATTTGAGTCCATTTGGTTTGAAGGAGATGGTCTATTGATAGGTTATGTTGCGTTGGTGGTAATCTAGATCAAGTTCTATTTGAATAAGAGTAGAAAATAAAATGTTTGGACTTTTCATGCTTGTCATCCCTAACAATTTTCTGGGGGGGGTTTTTTTTTTTTTTTTTTGGTAGTTTGATTTCTTCTCCAGTTTGCAGTTTCTTCTGCGATTATTACGGTTTGTACCATGGATAATCATTTCAAGTACAGTGATAAGACAGTGGTGTTCATTCACTTCTTTGGACTAAGTGCAATTATGCTGTTATTTTTAATCACTACATTCTTCACACAAGGGAAGACCGCTGTTGCCTGTTGGGACCCTTTGATTTTCTTAAATGGTGTCCATTTGCATAGGGAGGCTTCATCTTTAGAGTATGATTTTGGGGCTAATATAATTCATTAGTGCACTATTCTCCCCCTTCCTTTTAACTGTATGTATTAGTTGCAAAGTTCTGAGGTTTTTATTTCCACTTCATCACATTTAAGCATGGCTTTGTTAGTTGCTTGTATAAATTAGAAACTGAAATAACGGGTTTCACAATGTGTCCTTTCATTTCTTTCACAAGTTCTTTCATGGCTCAAGCTAAATAAAGTCCATTTCGTACTTACAGAATGTTTCTAGAGTTTACAAAGATGAACAGGAGCTGGAAACCATATAGGCTTGGATCTCTATGGTACCTGCAATCAAATAATGTAAGTCGTACTTTTGTATCACAGTATGGATTTGAGGGAAATTTCCTTGAAATGAATTTCGATTATAGTTGGGACTGGAGAAGGATGAAAGACTAGTGGAGAAATGAAAATTACCAAAATTGTTTCTTTTGATGGTATTCTTGTGCTGGTCCAACATTTCCTGCTCAATATCTTGCAGATTATGATCTCTTGGACTACATGACTAGCTATTTATGTATGCTTGATTCATGTGAATAAGCAATTGATTCTGTGCATTATAGTTTTCATCTTTTAAATGTGGGTTTGGCTTCCTGAAATTATTTGTATGATCCTAACATCTTCAGTGATTCATGTGAATGTGGATAATTGATCATTGAACCAATTTAAGGAATCGATAACTTGTCTAAATGTTGCTTATATGGCTGATTATCTACAGTTGATGGAGAGTTTCGGGATTTTTGGACTGAGAATTTCGGGCTTTTTGCCATGATTCCTCATGGAAAAGGTGCGCCTCTCCTCCCTGTACATTTCCTTTAAGTTAGTCGATGTCGTTAGTGGCTGTCGTTGGTGCCACGAGCTTGAGAAGCCCCTATCACTTTTTGGCCAGGGTCCAAAAGTAAAAGTTATCTTTGAAGAGCTTGTGCTAGTGGTAAATTGCTTGTGCCAATTTGGCCACTCCGCAAGCCACCAATCGCTACCGAAGGTGAGTGAACCGCTTAGTGGTGCTCCACTTTGCTTTGTAATTGTCCCTACATCGTTCGAAGCATGATGATAAGCTTGGATTGGTGAGATTTCATCGTTTGATAGGCGAACGAAGTTTTGCCTATTAGGCATCGATTGATTTGGACGAATTCGAACCGTCAGATCGGTCCTAGCTTCTGATATTTGGTTCCCTACATCATTTGGAGTGTGTAGGAACTTACAAATCTAGAATTGGAGATTCGAATCTTCCGATTCGACGATTTTAGGGTTAGGGTTGTTGATCGTCCAATTTGGACGATGATCGGCCATCGGTTCGTAGCCAAACTCTTTGGACTTATTTAGTGGAATGTTTGCTTTTATATCTATATTTTGTATTCTTGTTTTAGTGGGAATTGTTTTGAGACGCTTAAGGCTTTGTGATTTGAGTATGATGTTTTGATTTACGATTTGAAATGCCTCCAAAATTTTATTTGATTATTATTCAATTCATGCCTTATTTAAGTAAGGTTTCGAGTGTTATGTAAGTATGAATTTGGTTTTTAAGAATATTGCTGTTTTAGTTTGAGCTCGTGTTCTACTTATTCAGTTTTGCGATAGTTTTATTTAATTTATTTCGAGGTGAATGTTTTCTAGTGCTTAAGAATGTTTGAACTAGTTGTTAGTGTATTGATTGATCCGAGTTCCATTGAAACTTTTGTTCATTGGTGTGGTTTATTGATTGTAAATGCTGAAGAGTTGGGAGATTTAATTGTGTTTTCTTTGCAGGTGGTAAATTTTGGGTTTAGAGCCAATTGGAAGGGAGAATCAATTGATTTTCCTGTAGAAGTCAAATCCGAAGGTTGTTTTAGAATGAGAGGAATGATGTTTTAGTAATTTGGGCACAAGACCTGCCAAGTGTCGGACATGCACTGGGTTTGTCACGGATTTGAAGAGGGGGATTCGGGGCGGGTCCTGTCCCATTGGTATAAGAGCATAAGTTAGTGATTTTGTAGACTTGTACATTATGTGCACCCTTCGTAAGACATTTTAGGATGTGCTCTTATCAATTAGTCTTAAGATGATTGCTTGTAGTTGTGTTTAGTATACAGGTCTCTAACAGGATTTCCACAACCACCTGCTCATTTGTCGACACAAGTGGTTGTCTAATTTCTTCCTTCCTTAGTTGCCTTTAAATAATTGCATGTATCTTTGTATATTATACAAGTGTCTGGTCATGATTTCTCTACCCACTTGCTCTATTTCTCCACACAAATGGTTAGCCAGTTCCCCCTTCACCAATTGCCTTTAGATGTTTGTATGTAACAATGTTAAGTATACAAGTGTCAGACTAGGATTTTCCCTGCCATTTCTCTAATTTGTGTGCACATGTGGTTAGCCAATTTCCCCATTTTCTAGTTTCTCTCAGATGTTTTTCTGTACTTGTGTTTAGTACGCAGGTGTTCGGATAAGGATTAACCCAGCCACCTAATCGATTTGTCACACAGGTGGTTGGCCAGTTTGCCCCTTCCTTAGCTTTAGATGTTTGAATGTACCTGTGTTAGTATGCAGTTGTCTTTAGATGTTTACATGTACATGTGCTTAGTAGATAGTTCTTCGACTAAACTTTCTTCAGCCACTTGCCCGACATGTCTACACAGGTGGTGGGCCAGTTTCCTTGTTCCTAGTTGTCTTTAGATGTTGGCATGTACATGTGCTTAGTAGATGGTTTTTTGACCAAGATTTCTTCAGCCACCTACCCGACATGTCTACACAGATAGTTAGCCAATTTCCACCTTCATCTGTTACCTTCCGATGTTTGTAGGTAGTTGTGTTTAATGTAGAGATGTCTAGCGATGATTTCCGTATCCACTCGCATGATTTGTCTACACATGTGGTTAGTCAGTTTCCTTATTCCTAGTTGCCATTAGATATTTTTGCATGTACATGTGCTTAGTAGATAGTTCTTCAACCAAGGTTTCCTGACTACCAGCCCGATTTATCTACAGGTGGTTGGCCAGTTTCCTTGTCCCTAGTTGCCTTTAGATGTTTGCATGCACATGTGCTTAGTAGATAGTTCTTTGACCAAGATTTACCCAACCACCTGCACGACATGTCTACACAGGTGGTTGGCCAGCTTCCCCCTTCATCTTTCACCTTCCAATGTTTGCAGGTAATTTTGTTTAATATAGAGCTGTCTAATGAGGATTACCCAACCCACTTGACCGATTTGTCTACACAGGTGGTTGGCCAGTTCCTGGTTCCTAGTTGCCTTTCGATGTTTGCATGTACATGTGGTTAGTAGATAGTTCTTCAACCAAGGTTTCCTCAGCCACCTGCCCGACATGTTTACACAGGTGGTTGGCCAGTGTCCCTATTCCTCTTTCACCTTCCGATGTTTTCAGGTAGTTGTATTTAATGTAGAGCTGCGTGACGAGGATTTCCCTACCCACTTGCCCGAGTTGTCTACACAGGTGGTTGGCCAGTTTTTCTGTTCCTTGTGGCCTTTAGATGTTTGCATGTACATGTGCTTAGTAGATAGTTCTTTGACCAAGATTTCTCGAACCACCTGCCCGACATGTCAACACAGGTGGTTGGCCAGTTTCCCCGTTCCTCTGTTACCTTCCAATGTTTGCGGGCAGTTGTGTTTAAAGTAGAGCTTTTTGATGAGGATTTCACTACCCACCTGCCCGATTTGTCTACATAGGTGGTTGGTCTGTTTTGCTGTTCCTAGTTGACTTTAGGTGTTCACATGTACATGTGCTTAGTGGATAGTTCTTCTACCAAGATTTCCTCAGCCACTTGCCCGACAAGTCTACACAGGTGGTTTGCCAATTTTCCCCTTGCTCAGTAACCATCCGATGTTTGCAAGTAGTTATGTTTAATGCAGAGGCGTCTGAGGAAGATTTCCCAACCCAATTGCCCGATTTGTATACACAGGTGGTCGGCCAGTTTCCCGGTTCCTAGTTGCCTTTAGATGTTTGCATGTACATGTGGTTAGTAAATAGTTCTTCAACCAAGAATTCCTCAGCCACCTGCCCGACATGGTTACATAGGTGGTTGGCTAGTCTCCCTCTTCCTTTTTCACCAGGCAATATTTTCAGGTAGTTGTATTTAATGTAGAGCCATCTGACGATGATTTCCCCACCGACCTGCCCGATTTGTCTACATAGGTGGTTGGCCAGTTTCGTTGTTCCTATTTGGCTTTAGATGTTTGCATGTACATGTGCTTAGTAGATAGTTCTTCAACCAATATTTACTCAGCCACCTGCCCGACATGTCTACACGGGTGGTTGGCTAGTCTCCCTCTTCCCCTTTCACCTTCCGATGTTTTCAGGTAGTTGTATTTAATGTAGAGTTGTCTGATTAGGATTTCCCTACCCACCTGCCCGATTTGTCTACACAGGTGGTTGGCCAGTTTCCCTATTCCTAGTGGCCTTTAGATGTTTGCATGTACATGTGCTTAGTAGATAGTCTTTTGACCAAGATTTACCGAACCACCTGCCCGACAGTTGTGTTTGTAGACAGTTGTGTTTAATGTAGAGCGTTGTTTGACGAGGATTTCCCTACAAACCTCCAGATTTGTTTACGCACGTGGTTGGCAAGTTTCCTGTTCTGGGTTACCTTTAGATGTTTGCATATTCATGTGCTTAGTAGATAGTTCTTCAACCAAGGTTTCCATTGTCACCTACCCGACATGTCTACACAGGTGGTTGGCTAGTTTCCCTCTTCCTCTTTCATCTGCCAATGTTTGCAGGTAGTTATGTTTAATGCAGAGGCGTCTGAGGAGGATTGCCCAACCCACTTGCCCGATTTGTATACACAGGTGGTTGGCCAGTTTCCCGGTTCCTAGTTGCCTTTAGATGTTTGCATGTACATGTGGTTAGTAGATTGTTCTTCAACCAAGGATTCCTCAGCCACCTGCCCGACATGTCTCCAGAGGTGGTTGGCTAGTCTCCCTCTACCTCTGTCACCTTCCGATGTTTTCAGGTAGTTGTATTTAATGTAGAGCTATATGACGATGATTTCCCCACCCACCTGCCCGATTTGTCTACACAGGTGGTTTGCGATTTCCCTGTTCCTAGTTGCCTTTAGATGTTTGCATGTACATGTGGTTAGTAGATAGTTCTTCAACCAAGGATTTCTTAGCCAATTGGCCGACATGTCTACACAGGTGGATGGCTTGTCTCCCTCTTCCTCTTTCACCTTCCGAAGTTTTCAGGTAGTTGTATTTAATGTAGAGCTATCTAACGATGATTTCCCTACCCACCTGCCCGACTTGTCTACACAGGTGGTTGGCCAGTTCCCTGTTCCTAGTTTCCTTTAGATGTTTGCATGTACATGTGCTTAGTACATAGTTCTTCAACCAAGGTTTACTCAGCCACCTGCCCGACATGTCTACACAGGTGGTTGGCTAGTCTCCCTCTTCCCCTTTCACCTTATGATGTTTTCAGGGTAATTGTATTTACTGGAGAGCTGTCTAACGAGGATTTCCCTACCCACCTGCCCTATTTGTCTACACAGGTGGTTGGTCTGTTTCGCTGTTCCAAGTTGACTTTAGGTGTTCACATGTATATGTGCTTAGTGGATAGTTCTTCGACCAAGATTTCCTCAGCCACTTGCTTGACAAGTCTACACAGGTGGTTGGCCAATTTTCCCCTTCCTCAGTAACCTTCCGATGTTTGTAGGTAGGTATGTTTAATGCAGAGGCGTCTGAGGAGAATTTCCGAACCCACTTGGCCGATTTGTATACACAGGTGGTTGGCCAGTTTCCCGGTTCCTAGTTGCCTTTAGATGTTTGCATGTACATTTGGTTAGTAGATAGTTCTTCAACCAAGGATTCCTCAGCCACCTGCCCGACATGTCTACACAGGTGGTTGGCTAGTCTCCCTCTTCCTCTTTCACCATGCAATGTTTTCAGGTAGTTGTATTTAATGTAGAGCTATCTGACGATAATTTCCCCACCCACCTCCCCGATTTGTCTACAAAGGTGGTTGTCCAGTTTTCCTTTTCATAGTTGCCTTTAGATGTTTGCATGTACATGTGCTTAGAAGATATTTCTTCAACCAAGGTTTCCTCAGCCACCACCTTCCAGATTTATCTACACAGGTGGTTGGCCAGTTTGGTGGTCCCTAGTTGCCTTTAGATGTTTGCATGCACATGTGCTTAGTAGATAGTTCTTCGACCAAGATTTCCCCAACCACCTGCCCGTACATTTGGTTAGTAGATAGTTCTTCGGCCAGTTTTCCCCTTCATCTTTCACCTTCCAATGTTTGCAGGTAATTTTGTTTAATGTAGAGCTATCTGATGAGGATTACCCAACCCACTTGCCCGATTTGTCTACATAGGTGGTTGGCCAGTTTCCCGTTTGGAGTTGCGTTTAGATGTTTGCATGTACATGTGCTTAGTAGATAGTTCTTCAACCAAGGTTTCCTCAGTCACCTGCCCGACATGTCTACACAGGTGGTTGGCCATTCTCCCTCTTCCTCTTTCACCTTCCGATGTTTTCAGGTAGTTGTATTTAATGTAGAGCTGCCTGGCGAGGAGTTCCTTACCCACCTGCCCGAGTTGTCTACAGGTGGTTGGCCAGTTTTCCTGTTTCACCTGGCAATGTTTTCAGGTAGTTGTATTTAATGTAGAGCCATCTGACGATGATTTCCCCACCCACTTGCCCGATTTGTCTACATAGGTGGTTGGCCAGTTTCCCTGTTCACAGTGGCCTTTTGATGTTTGCATGTACATGTGCTCAGGAGATAGTTTTTCGACCAAGATTACTCCAGCCACCTGCCCGACATGTCTACACAGGGTAGTTAGCGAGTTCCCCCTTCCTCTGTTACCTGTCGAAGTTTGCAGGTAATTCTTTTTAATGTAGAGGTGTCTGACGAGGATTATCCAACCCACTTGCCCGATTTGTCTGGAGGTGGTTGGCCAGTTTCCCGGTTCCTAGTTTCCTTTAGATGTTCGTATATACATGTGCTTAGTCGATAGCTCTTCAGCCAAGGTGTCATCAGCCACCTGCCCGACATGTTTACACAGGCGCTCGGCTAGTTTCACCCTTCCTCTTTCACCTTCCGACGTTTTCAGGTAGTTGTATTTAATGTTGAATTGTTTGATGAGGATTCCCTTACCCACCTGCCCGAGTTGTCTACACAGGTGGTTGGCCAGTTTCCCTGTTCCTAGTGGCCTTTAGATGTTTGCATGTATATGTGCTTAGTAGATAGTTCTTCGACCAAGATTCCTCGACCACCTACCCGACAAGTCAACACAGGTGGTTGGCCGGTTTCCCCCTTCATCTGTAGAGCGTCTAAAGAGGATTTCCCTACCAAACTACCCGATTTGTTTACACAGGTGGTTGGCAAGTTTCCCTGTTCCTGGTTGTCTTTAGATGTTTGCATGTACATGTGCTTAGTAGATAGTTCTTCAACCAAGGTTTACTCAGCCACCTGCCCGACATGTCTTCATAGGTGGTTGGCTAGTTTCCCCTTTCCTCTTTCACCTTCCGATGTTTTCAGGTAGTTATAATTAATGTAGAGCTATCTGACGATGATTTCCGTACCCACCTCCCCGATTTGTCTTGGAGGTGGTAGGCCCAGTTTTCCCGATTCACAGTTGCCTTTAGATGTTTGCCTGTACATGTGCTTAGTAGATATTTCTTCAACCAAGGTTTCCTCTGCTACCTGCTCGACAGGTCTACAGGTGGTTGGCAAGTTTCCCGATTCCTTGTTGCCTTTAGATGTTTGCATGTATATGTGCTTAGTAGATAGTTCTTCAACCAAGGTTTCCTCGGCCACCTGCCCGAGATGTCTACACAAGTGGTTGGTTAGTTTCCCCGTTCCTCTTTTACCTTCCGATGTTTTCAGGTAGTTATAATTACGGTACAGGTGTCTGACGAGGATTTCCGTGCCCACCTAGCCGATTTGTCAACATCGGTGGTTGGCCAGTTTTCTGATTCTTAGTTGCCTTTATATGTTTGCATGTACATGTGCTTAGTAGATGGTTCTTCAACCAAGGTTTCCTCAGCTACCTGCTCGACCGGTCAACAAAGGTGGTTGGCAAGTTTCCCAATTCTTAGTTGCCTTTCGATGTTTGAATGTAAATGTGCTTAGTAGATAGTTCTTCAACCAAGGTTTCCTCAGCCGCCTGCCCGACATGTCCACATAGGTGGTTGGCTAGTTTCCCCCTTCCTCTTTCACCTTTCGTTGTTTTCAAGTAGTTGAATTTAATGTAGAGCTGTATTACGAAGATTTCCCTACCCACCTGCCCAATTTGTCTACCAATGTGATTGACCAGTTTCCCTGTTCCAAGTGGTCTTTAGATGTTTGCATGCACATGTGCTTAGTAGATAGTTCTTCGACCAAGATTTCCCCAACCACCTGCTCGACATGTCAACACAGGTGGTTGGCCAGCTTCCCCCTTCCTCTGTTACCTTCTGATGTTTGCGGGCAGTTGTGTTTAATGTAGAGCTGTCTGACGAGGATTTCCCTACCCACATCCCCTCAAACGCACAGGAGACCGTGCTGGCACGCCGCGCACAACCACACCGCACCAAAGAAGGACGACCCGTGTTGACGCAGGTCCCCTCGGCCCGTACCAATAGGCCGTGAAACTCGCACTGGTCAACAGAAGTCAAACCCTAAGGTTGTTTTAGGATTAGAGGAATGATATTTTAGTAATTTGGGCACGACACCTACCAAGTGTCGGACATGCACAAGGTCCATCATGGATTCCAAGGGAGGATTCAGGGCGAGTCCTACCAATTGGTATGAGAGCATAAGTTAGTGATTCTGTAGGCTTGCATGTTATGTGCACCCTTCGTAAGACATTTGAGGATGTACTCAATCAATTAGCCTTTAGATGTTGCCCATACTTGTCTTTAGTATACAAATGTGTGCTAGTACTTGTCTTTAGTATACAGGTGTGTGACCATGATTTCAACAACCACCTGCTTCATCTGTCTAAAGGAAACCTTTAGAAAATCATGAGTTTCATTTGAACATCAACGTTGAAAGTAAAATCATGGCAACAAAAGCTTAAGCATGCATCTATGAGTTCAAAAACAAAAACATTTTCCCTTGAATCTTTTAAGCAAAGTGATAGCTGTACTATTTTCTTAGAACATACTTCTAAGAAGATTGGAAGGAGGAGTTACCCTTGGTGCGTGCTTTCAACCCTATGATTGAATTCCACCAAAGTTGTTGAAACTTGAATGGCTTCTTCAAAATCTCCACATTGAGAGGTTCTCCAAAAAGTCACCAAAGTAGGTAACCTTTAAGCCTCTTCACCAACTAGAGTTTGAGAAGAAGATGATGAGCTTAGTGAGAAGATGATGCTAGTAATCCCTCACTAAGATAGTATGAAAGAGTAGAGAGAGTTTTTGGAAGACTATAGCTTTCTTTCTTTTTCTAGTTTTTCACTTATGACCCCGTAGGCTTCAAAAGATGATAGTCTTTTACTTGAGTCAACAAGTTCACTCTAGCAACCAAAAGCCCTTATGAACGCCCATCCCTTAAAATTGGGCCTCTTGGGCTCAATTTTATTTAAGTTGTCATACAACTCAATCTCCTTGTTTAAAGCCTATTTCGACATCACGTGTTGTTTAAATTAATTTCATAATTAATTTTTCCTTAACCAATTAACTAAGTTTAATTGATCTCTTCAATTAATTAAACTTATTTCCTCTTATTTTAATTATTTAATCATTCCCGGGGTAAAATTGTCTTTTTCCTGAATAATTTAATATTTAACTATTAATTTAGAACCGGTTTGTTACAATCTACCCCCCTTAGAAAAATTTCATCCTCGAAATTTCATATCTGTCACTCGAAGAGGCAAGGATGTTAGGCTAGCATCAGCTCCTTGAGTTCCCAAGTGGTACCCTCCACTTTTCGGGCTTCCCATAGCTCTACGAGATGACACTTCAATCCGAGGTTCACCCGATTCCAAAACATTCCAAATGCTGGCCTTAAAACATGAATCTCACCTATATGCAAACTTAAATGTCGGGACTCTAATACTACCCCCGACTTTTGTTCGCAATTAAGGACTCAAGTTCCCTGATCAAATCCTAATGAAACCAAATTTGGAACTCAAACAATACTATATGTCCCCTTGCCTCTAGTTATTCCACATAGTTCAACGCTTTTGGATACTTTAGCATCAGAGACTCTTTTGAGTCAAAAGAAGTCGCAACCATGTTGATAGCCAAGTCAAAGGCTCTGGCCAAGCAAACAGAAAAAGAGAAGTCTCCTTCTCCAACTAAGAGTATCCTTAGATAGTTACTGTAAGGCTTAATCTTCCTTTGAAAGCTGAACGCTTCTATTTGTGATTTGATATTTCTCTGGCTCTCCCACTAAGAGAAGTCATAATTATTTGACTTGTTAATATTTTCCTTCTCTCTTTAGAATTGACAAACGATGTTGCCAGTATAATTCTTTGAAAAGAAATCTAGAAAGGATCACCTTTACTGATTGTGATCACCATCCTTCTCACCATGATTACTAGCAACTTAGGAAGCTGCATGCCTACTGCAGAAAGTATGATGAGTATTTTCCAAATCTTTCATAAGTAACTCTTTGAAGTGCTCTTTCGGCACCCCACCATGACATAGTAGTATAATTAAATGCCTCGAAAAATATGTATTCCTATGTGACTTGCTTACTTTAATTTCCTCTAATGAATTCACTATTTGATCATATGAAATTATTAAATCAATGTCATCTTTAATTGTTGACGGTCAAAACTGAGTTGTTTTTTGTGGCGGAACCACAAGAGCAAAGGCTCAATGTATTTCTTATTGACTTAGTCTCCTTTGAGTACATTCTTGGGACAGAGTAAAGCCAAATCCTCATATATGAATCTAGTTTTGTCTATATGTATACGAGGCTTCCCATCTCTATAGATGAGATTACTATGCTCATCTAGACAACACTCCTCGGCAATGTACTCAACTTCTCAGGTGATCAATCCACTACTAAGTCCTCTGCCTTTGGTAAAATAAGTGAAAAGCTAGCCACATATTTGGACACAATAGAGACGGTACATGGGTGCACAAAATGTATCTAGTTTCGTGAATTTGTCTGTTGGAGAACTTATATTCTCCACTCCTGTTTGTATTGGCAATGGACCCCACGCGGATAAAATAACACTTCACGCACTTATTCAAACATCCTTCCACCGAAGACATTATAAATGAAATTTAATCTACCACCTTAGTGTACCTATTTATTATTCCATCAATTCCTTTAGTTTCCGTCAATTCCTCGTATCACTGTAGCAACACGTCCTCGCAGGTCTTGGAAAACACAAAGTCACCCGAGCCGCAATCCTCACAGGATTCAGGGGACATTTAGTCGACCTGATCCACATTCCTCGCAACCACCGTCCGGGTATCCCTAAGACTCATGGGGTAAAAGTCAAGCATGCTGACATATCCGAAGGCAACAATTATTTTATTCTTGAAGGCAACCTTTTAAATCTAAAGGCAGCATATTTATATTTGGGGTACTTAAGGTAGCTTAAAGAAATATAAAATTTTGAAAAGATTAACGAATAAACGAATTCCTATTTAACTTAAAACTCTACTACCATTAAACCTGATATTTAATTAAATTTTCCTTTTCCTATATCCTTTAAGGATATCCCTCCCGAGAACATATAAATTAAAATATTTAAAAACGCATATCAAAACTATGCAGCACTAATCTTTGAATAAAACTTATTCAAGATCAAATAATGAAATTAAATTGCATAAATCATTCATAAAACAAAAAGGTCAACTCACTAAAGTTCCTCTAGTTTCATAGATCACTTTATGTATTGCTGGCTTAGATTAATATATTCGTACATATATATGTATATTAAAATAGAATTAGAAATATAACAACCATTACCGATAACATCTTAGCCTTCCTTTCAAAACTTATATAAACTCAATTATAAATACATATATATTTATAGAGATTTATAATTAACTTATTATCAGAAAGTAGGAAAAACAAGAAAGTTATTAAGGTAATATATGTATTGCTCTCTAACTTATAAAACAAACTCATAGTTTAAAAGATTCATTGTAATTTATGTAAAATCCTTTAACTTAGTAAACTCACCACCCGGATGTGTTGTGAATTAGAACCAATTCACTCCCCTTTAGACCTTGTTGTTGATGGACTATGAACAAGACTCAATGATGGATGAATCTTACACACACACACAGAAAATATCCTACCACAAATGACACAAGTGTTTATAGAGGTTCAGCAAATTTTGCCTACATCCTCTTGGTGATCCCCTTGAGAAATTTCACTAATGAAGATAGGTTACAACTTTCGTTTACAAATGGAAACCCCCTTAGAACACTACCCTCACAATCTGTTTCTCTCACACCCTTGCTCAACTCCTTGATAAACTTGAGAACTCTCTCTTGTTCTTGACTCACTAGTTTCCAGCTACTTCACTCTCACACTCTTTCTTTTGCTTCCTCTTCCATGTAATAGACAAGTCCTTGGGCTTGAGAAAAGACTCCTTCTTTTCCTCCCACATTCTCCCCTTGGTTTCCTGACTTGGACCACACTTGGGCAGACAAAAGACTCTCCATTCATGGCTCCATGTTCAGCCACCCTTTTAGAACCATAAGGTAGGAACACCTTGAAACAAGCCAACATCTTTCCTTAATTTACTCTCATGCCTTTCCAGCAACTTGCCATCTTTCATTTAAGTCAGAAAAGACTTAAACTATCCTTGCAAGTGGGTAGAAAGCGATAGCACACTAAAGAAACTGTTGAAAATAGTGAATAGTTGAAACAGCACGTGTCTGGTGACCGGTCGCAAGCTCTAGGCAACCGGTCGCTTTTGTAGAGTCTACAGACTTCGATTTCTCTTCTTGCGACCGGTGGGCGATCGGTCGCTTGCTACCTGTGACCGGTCGCAAGAGCGGCGACCGGTCGCTAGTCGACTTTGCTCCAGACTTCGATTCTCTGTAAAAACGACCGGTCGCAAATGTCCTGCGACTTGGTCGCTGGTCCAAAGCTTTGTATCCTTTATGCGAGCCAATTTTCCAACAATCTCCACCTTGGCGAGCCTAAAGCTCATTTTGGACATTATTGCCTTCCAGGACATCTGTAATGTCTTGAGAATCGTCCCGATATCTCTCAAGAACTCCATCTCAATCTTTAGCATGGAACAAGATTGAGCAAGCTCAAACAACGCTTGAACTTTGCTATTGTGACTGGCTTTGTTAGACAATCCGAAGCGTTCTCCATTGTATGAACCTTCCTTATCATGACGTCCCCATCGTTCACCCAATCCCTTATCCGGTGGTATCGAACATCAATGTGCTTTGATCTTCCATTGAACACTTGATTCTTCACTAGGTGGATTGCACTTTGACTATCACTTTGTATCACCACCATGTCTTGGGCTATCCCAAATTCCTTTGCCAATCTCTTCAGCCATACCGCTTCCTTAGAAGCTTCCGTGAGCACCATATACTCCGCTTCTGTAGTAGACAAGGCACTAACCGATTGTAACACCGCTCTCCAACTAATCGGTCCTCCACCACAAATGAAGACATATCCTGTGGTGGATCTCCTCTTGTCTAAATCTCCTGCATAATCGGAATCCACATAACCCGACACACATGCCTTTCCTTGTTGTCTTTCAAACAATATCCTAATCCTCTTGGTGCCCTTCAAGTACCTGAGAATCCACTTTGCTGCTGTCCAATGTTGTTTGGCCGGATTCGCCATATAGCTTGACACCACACTTACGGCTTGGGCTAAGTCGGCGCGTGTGCACACCATTGTATACATGAGACACCCTACCAAGCTTGCATATGGAACTTTGTTCATTTCTTCT
The DNA here is from genome assembly GCA_018703695.1 of Prunus fruticosa. Lineage (NCBI taxonomy): Eukaryota > Viridiplantae > Streptophyta > Magnoliopsida > Rosales > Rosaceae > Prunus > Prunus fruticosa. The sequence continues at coordinate 4,730,881 of CM031921.1, read as the reverse complement.
TTCTCATCATCCGTAGAAGGACAATCTTGAGCACTTAATTTAAAATGCTTCGCCAAAGGAGTAGACACCGGCTTGCAATCCATCATATCGAACTTTTCAAGTACTTTGGAAATGTACTTACTTTGTGACAGCCATAGCTTGCCTTCATTTCTGTCTCTCCTTATCTCCATACCTAGGATCTTTTGTGCAGAACTAAGATCCTTTATGTCAAACTCCTTTCCAAGCAATGTCTTTAATTCTTGGATTCTTGACATGTCTTTACATGCAATTAGCATGTCATCAACGTAAAGAAGCAAAAGGATGATATTACCATCCTTGAATGCATGAGTATATACACAACAATCTGATTCAGATCTTCTATACCCAATCTTCATCATGAAAGAATCGAAGCACTTGTTCCACTGTCTTGGAGATTGCTTCAGCCCATAAAAAGACTTCTTCAACCTACAAACCAGATTTTCCTTGCTTGCTTCAACGAACCCTTGAGGTTGGCTCATGTAGATGTATTCCTCCAAGTCCCCATGGAGAAAAGCAGTCTTCACATCCATTTGCTCCACCTCCATGTTCTCTTGAGCTACTAAGGAGAGTAGTAGCCGTATAGAAGTATGTTTCACAACCGGAGAGAAAATGTCATCATAATCAACTCCCTCCTTTTGCAAGTATCCTTTGGCCACCAACCGAGTTTTGAATATGGTGGCTCATTTCCCATGCATGTCTTCTTTCTTATTAAACACCCATTTGCAGCCAATAACCTTTCGACCTTTGGGTTTAGGAACTAACTCCCAAACTGAGTTTTGGTGTAGAGATTCCATCTTTTGCATCATAGCTTCCATCCAACTTTCCCGTTCCTCATTCTCAACAACCTCTTGGAACGTGGTTGGTTCTTCTTCACTAGCATTTAGGGCATAGTGAACTGCGTCCTTATCCCATCCGAACCTTTGAGGTGGTTTGATGGTTCTCTTGGGCCTGGACCGAGCTATAGATGATGGCTCCACCTGTTTTTGAGCCTCTTCTTCTTCTTGAGTTTGTTGTTGTTGTTGCCCAGCATCTTCCTCCTCAATGTCGGACTCCACCTCTTCCTGAACGTCTTCAGTTGGCTGTTCTTGTGAAGTTTTCCTAAACACTTTCTTGAGTGGAACTTCAATGGTTGTTTCTCTCTCAACAACATCCTCCTTTGCTTCTGAATTCTTGACTTTGTTCATAGGCATGGTCTTCTCATCAAACACAACATCCCTGCTGAGTATCTTCTTTTGGTTCACATGATCCCACAGCTTGTAGCCTTTCACACCACTCTCAAATCCGATGAAAATGCATTCAAGAGACTTTGGCTTCAATTTGGACATTTCATCACTAGGAATAAGTGCATATGCACTGCATCCAAACACCTTAAGATTTGAATAATCAATTGACTTATTAGACCATACCTCTTCTGCACATTTGAACTCAAGATTTATAGAAGGCGATCGGTTAACCAAATAGGCAGAGTGGTTAACTGACTCCGCCCAAAATGACTCGGGCAATCCCGCATGAATCCTCATACATCTCTCACGCTCCATGAGAGTTCTATTCATCCTTTCTGCAGCTTCATTTTGTTGGGGCGTCTTCTTCACGGTAAAATGCCTCTTAATGCCTTCATTTTTACAAAACTCAAGGAACTTGCTGTCTTTGTATTCACCACCATTGTCACTCCTTAGGATCTTGATCTGTCTTCCGGTTTGGTTCTCTACTTCTGCCTCCCACTCCTTGAACTTGGTGAAGACTTCCGATTTCTCCTTCATGAAATAGACCCACACCTTCCTTGAAAAATCATCCAAGAAAGTCACGAAATAGCGAGCTCCACCCTTTGATTTAACCGGTGATGGCCTCATACATCCGTGTGAATATAGTCTAGCACTCCCGTGCTTTCTTCCTCTTTGTTTCGCTGCTTGAAAGCCACCTTTGATTGCTTTCCCATGGTACAATATTTGCAGAACTCAAGCTTGCAACTTTGAACACCCTTCAACGACTTTCTGTTGTGTAGTTCTTGCATGCCCCTCTCACTCATGTGCCCTAGCCTCAAATGCCAAAGCTGACTTTCATCCTCCGAGTCCTTGCTTGTGGATATAGCTGCTCCACCTGTAATTGTTGTACCACACAATCTATATAGACAATTAGGTTGAACTTCTCCCTTCATAACCACAAGTGAACCTTTTGAGATTATGAGCTTCCCTCCATTTGCTTTGAATGAATAACCATTCTTATCAAGAGTTCCAAGGGAAATGAGATTCTTACACAACTTTGGAATGTGCCTTACCATTCCAAGCGTCCTAACAGCCCCATCATGCATCTTCACCTTGATTGTACCGGTGCCTTTGACTCTACAAATTGAGCCATCCCCCATCATAACTTCGCCACCTTCTTCTTTCTCATACGTGTTCGAACCACTCCTTGTTTGAGCACATATGGTATGAGCATCCGAATCCAAAATCCAATCGGGAAGATGAACAACTTGAAGAATTAGCCAATGCATTTATTTTAACATTGCTACTTGCACATAAAATCTCACCATCACTCTCTGTGACTTCCTCAGCTGTGTTTGCTGCATTCTTCCCTTTGTTTTTCTTCTCCTTCTATATGGGGCAATTCTTTTTCCAATGCTCCTTTGACCCACATTCGAAACAACCGTCTTTCGCCTTGGATTTGGACCTTCCTCTGTTGCCTTTTTTTCCTTCACGCTTCTTTGAAAGGCCTCTCTCTCCGTTCTTTGCAACTAGACCTTCACCTTGAGAGTTTTCTCTTGAATGTTGAGCCATCCTATGGTGTGTCATGATGTCTTGCACCACGGGCTCAAAATCCAGAGTAACCTTCCCGAACATAAGAGTGGTTCGGAAGTGCTTATAGGACGGAGGTAAGGATGTCAACAACATAAGAGCCTTATCCTCCGTACTATAATTAACTTCCTTTCTCTGCAAGTCAGCAACACATCTATTGAAACTACTTAGATGTTCCATTAGATTTCCTCCCTCCTCCATCTTAAGATTTAGGAGCTCTTCCTTGAGGAAGAGTTTGTTGGACAGCGACTTCCCTGCAAACATCTCTTCGAGCTTCTCCCATGTTTGCTTCACCGTATCCTTCATCACGTTGATGAGCACCTCATCGGAGAGATAGTTTGCAATGGCTCCTTTAGATAACTCGTCAAGTACTCCCCATTCATCATTTGTCATGCTTGTTGGCTTCTTCTCCTTGCCAACTAACACAACATGGAGATTTTGTTGTGTAAAAGCTGACTTCATCCTTCGTTGCCACAGTGTGAAGTTTTCCTTCCCTGTGAAAGGCTTTAACTCCACCTTCATGCTTGTTGCTTGTGGTTGCTTCAACTGCTGTGAACTGCCACCACAATCAACTTCCTTGTTACTTGCCATCTTCAACACACTAGCACTTCAAGAGAAGAACTAGCACAGCTGCCAACACAGCTTTGATACCACTTGTTGTGAATTAGAACCAATTCACTCCCCTTTAGACCTTGTTGTTGATGGACTATAAACAAGACTCAATGATGGATGAATCTTACACACACACAAAAAATATCCTAGCACAAATGACACAAGTGTTTATAGAGGTTCAGCAAATTTTGCCTACATCCTCTTGGTGATCCCCTTGAGAAATTTCACTAATGAAGATAGGTTACAACTTTGGTTTACAAATGGAAACCCCCTTAGAACACGACCCTCACAATCTGTTTCGCTCACACCCTTGCTCAACTCTTTGATACACTTGAGAACTCTCTCTTGTTCTTGACTCACTAGTTTCCAGCTACTTCACTCTCACACTCTTTCTTTTGCTTCCTCTTCCATGTAATAGACAAGTCCTTGGGCTTGAGAAAAGACTCCTTTTCCTCCCACGTTCTCCCCTTGGTTTCCTAACTTGGACCACACTTGGGCAGACAAAAGACTCTCCATTCATGGCTCCATGTTCAGCCACCCCTTTTAGAACCATAAGGTAGGAACACCTTGAAACAAGCCAACATCTTTCCTTAATTTGCTCTCATGGCTTCCCAGCAACTTGCCATCTTTCATTTAAGTCAGAAAAGACTTAAACTATCCTTGCAAGTGGGTAGAAAGCGATAGCACACTAAAGAAACTATTGAAAACAATGAATAGTTGAAACAGCACGTGTCTGGCGACCGGTCGCACGCACTAGGTGACCGGTCGCTTTTGTCCAGAGTCTCCAGACTTCAATTTCTCTTCCTGCGACCGGTGGGCGACCGGTGGGCGACCGGTCGCTTGCTACCTGCGACCGGTCGCAAGAGCGGCGACCGGTCGCTAGTCGACTTTGCTCGAGACTTCGAATTCTGTGTAAAACGACCGGTCGCTGGTCCAAAGCTTTGTATCCTTTATGCGAGCCAAATTTCCAACAAGATGTACCCCCCCATCATATTTCGTCAATTCTGGCCTCGCAGGTCTCGGAAACACTAGGTCAACCGAGCCGCATTCCTCGCAGGCCTCGGAGACACTAACTCAATTCGAGCCGCAATCCTCGCACCACTTGGTTCGGGCGTTCCCAAAACTCGTGGGGGCATATCATGAATGGCAAACTGTTTCAAAATAACTGGGGGGGTACTCCTATGGTGGATTTAAAACTCATATTCTGAAATTTATCACAACTTGGCCTTTGTTCCCTTGTGGCTATAATGTACTGTTTTAAATTGATCATGTCCTATTTAGGCATAGAAAAGTTAAGTTGGTCAAAGATGGATTAAGAGAAATATAAAATTCAAGGTTACCCACCTAACTATTAGTACCCGTATGTCAACAAGGCAAAACAACATAAAGAAACGTCAAGCGGTTCATTAAAACAAGGAGACACTCAAGGTGCCGAGTCTACAAGAATATAACCTAATGCTCTGATACCAAGTTGACAGGACCTGACCCAAATTCCACTTTGGAATCCGAGTCGAACCCTGTACGTGTCCGACCCAAATTCCTTATTCAATTTATTTTTCTCAATTAAACTTATTTCATCTTATTTTAATTATTTAATCATTCCAGAGGTAAAATTGTCTTTTTCCTGAATAATTTAATATTTAACTATTAATTTAGGACCGGGTTGTTACAATATGTCTTTATAGCATCATCAAAGATCTACAATCTTCCCACAAGACAACCATGGTACCTCAAGTCTAAGGACTAATTTGCATTATTGCAACTTGGAGTTTCTTGTTTGACATATAAGTGAAATTTTCATACAAGAAACTCTCATTTGATCATGTTTAGTGAACTCATTCTCCATTGAGCACCTACATACTTCTCTTAGTGTCACCACACAAATGACTTGAGACTAGTCATCCTCCCAATCGAGAGGACATAGCATGTACCGGTCTTTCCGGATTGTCAGTGCCTATTTGACAATCCCATGACTAGGAACATTTAGTATATGAGGATAATTCAGGATAAGTCTTATGAATCAAACTTCCTTAGATTACTCTCTTTAACTCCTCACATCCCTTGGACTTATTGTTTAAGAATATGTAACTGTTAATGAGACATTTACTAATAAACAATAAACTTGCCCTTTAAGAGAATTAAGCATAAGTCTAGCTAATACATGAAATATCCTTAAAAGATTACATCATATGATTGGCTTTTAGGGCATTTTTCCATCAATCTCCCACATGCACTCTAAAGCCAATCAGCAATGTATCTAATACCCATCTTCTCGAATGCTGATCCAATTGTAGCTGAGTCATTGGCTAAGTTAGTGGATTTGCTATGTTATCTGTCGAAACTACCTTGAGGATGCTGACTTCTCTAGAGAGATATATATTCTTGAATTTTATGGATGCTTTAGTCCATAAATGGACTTTTCCAGCTTGCATACTTTCTGAGACTCAGTTTTAGACACAAACCCTTCAGGTTGATCCATATATAGTTCTTCCTGAAGGTAACCATTCAGAAAAGCCGTTTTGATGTCCGTTTGCCAAATCTCATAGTCGTAATGTGCTGCCTGTTGCAAGCAAAATCCGAATGGACTTTATCATGGCCATGGGTGAGAAGGTTTCTTCATAGTCTATCCCTTTTCTCTGCTTGTAGCCCTTAGCTACTAATCTAGCTTTGTAGGTTTCCAATTTACCATTCAAGCCTATCTTCCTCTTGAAGATCTATTTATTTCCGCTAGGTATAATGCCTTGTGGCAGATCAACTAGAGTCTAGACTTGGTTGGCATACATAGAATCCATTTCAGATTTCATGGCTTCTTGCCATTTCTTTGAGTCAATGTCAGACATAGCCACAGTGTAATTAAATGGATCATCCTTTTCTTCATTGTCACCAAGGAGATGTAACTCACCAATGATTTCATGAAGCAACCCATAACTTTGGGGTGGTTGGATCATCGTACTAGATGTACGTGGAGCTTGTGTTACTTGAGGTTCAAGAATTGAATTGTCAGATTGTTAAGTGGTGATTTGTGGCTCATTAGACATTTCTTTAACTTCTATCTCTGTTCCGCTTGACCTATCTAGAGCAAATTCCCTATCAAGTAATTTGGCGGACTTTGCGACAAACACCTTTTGTTCGTTAGGTTGATAGAAGTAGTATCCACAAATCTACAATTAACAAACCTAGCTTCAAGCTATCTTGAAAGAACCCTACCCAAATTCCACTTTGGAATCTTTGTCGAACCCTGTGCGTGTCCAACACCTAGGAGGTGTCAGGTACGAGTGACCAAAATACCCTTCTTGCCCTAATCCAAAAACTGTTTTAGGGTTTGACTTTTACCTGAAAACCAGCAAAGTCTCCCCTAAACTTGCGGCTGCACCTAGGTTAGCCTAGGTTGTCTACATACCCTTATTGAGGGATCAAGCCACACATAGTTCTTTCTACCATGAATCACAATTAAGATAGTACAGAAATAATCAAAGTCAAACTAACGATGAAATCTTAGAATCATTCTTTACCTTGATTTCAACAAGCTATATAATTGAATATCATGCCATGACATTATGTACTTAACTGTTCAATTAGTATATCATTGTACACCTAAATACTTACATAACCAAACCTTTTACCTGAAAGTCATACCTCCAATCATCCACATAGTGCATATATCCTGTAATCACCCACCAAGGGGTATATGGGAACACTTTCAAATCCGAAGGCAATAGGGGAAATGGAAACTAGCTAACCACTTGTGTAGACAAGTCAGGGCAGGTGGCTAGGGATCCTGGCCAACCCTATGCAGATAATATGAGCAGGGTGGCGAAGAATATTCTGTTAACTATACCACATGTTGGTACTACACTATTCTCCATATAGATATACCTCAAAAATAATTCGCTAATTCCAAGTACCACACATGTGGCCACATGTGTGATACCTCCTCACAGAACTCGGGGGATACGAGGTCAGCTGAGATGCATTCCTCCTAGAACTCAGGGGACCCACGGCCGACCTAGATGCATTCCTCGCAAAACCCAAGGAGATATACTAAACTTGAGAACGCAAATCCTCGCACCACATGGTTCCGACGTCCCCAATACTCATTGGTCAATGTCATACATGCGTAGACAAATTCATCCATTCCTCTTGTAGGACTAAAGGAGATATACTTAACTTGAGAACGCAAATAATCCGTCAATTCCCCTCGCAGGATTTAGGGAGATATACTCAATCTGAGAACGCAAAATAATCCGAAGGCAACCATATGCCTGATGACATTCAAAAGGCAACTGTATGTCCGAAGACATCAATATTTCTGAAGGCATCTATGATGTTTGAAGACATCAATATTTCAGAAGGCATCTAGGATGTTTGAAGATATTAATATTTTCGAAGGCAACTAGAATGTCCGTAGACATCAATATTTTCGAAGGCAACTAGGATTCCCGAAGACATCAATATCTCCGAAGGCAACACAATCCAATTATTAATCTATTTAACACATATATTAAAATAAACATAGATATAACATGCTTGGAAAAAATAAAGGCTATAGAATAATAATTCATAACCGTTAATAATAAAACTCTCAAAGTAAAAGACCAATTTAAAACATATAACCCAAACACAACACCTCATAACCAAAAGGATCTCGATTAGGCCAACGAGGCCCCCCAACTAGGTCAATTAGGCCTGTGGGGCCTAGACCTCTGATTTCATATCCGAAAGTTCCTATAGGTCCAACAAAGTCTACTAAACAAGTCCCAAAAGTTTTATCTCGATTGAACGGTCGGATCTAGGCCAATCACATGAAGTTTAGGCGAAACGATCGCCTAAACTTAGAATCATTGACTCGGAGTATCCGGACTCCTATTCTCAATCAACGAGTTCCTACATGATCCTAAAGGTCCAGAGAACAGAATATTGAAATTGGGATCGATCGAATGGTCCGAACCTATCGAACCCGGATATCGTATAATAGGCGCCATATCCATTTGACTGTCAAACGATAACCAAATCCAAATTCGAGCATATCGTCGTGTTCAGGACGACAAGGAAAACAACTTAGAACTCAATGGGTCGCCACACAATGGCCTATGCACTGCCACCCACGGCTGGCAGTGCATGGGTATCTTGAGAAGTTTTTGGCGATGAAAATTTCTCAAACCTACAATACCTATACCAATATATTCAGACTAACTAGAGGATCAACTTTTGTTCTTGGACAATGGCAAAAAATTGACCGAAAGTGGCCGTATCGAAGTCGAAACTGTCGGCCAAATATAGATTTAAGAATCGATCTGCAAAACCTCTAAATCAATCCATTCTAAGTACATAAACAAGTAGAGCGTGATGAGTTGATGAAGTTTCATACGTCATTCAACGAAAACCATCGCCTGAAAATGCAAGAACACCGCGGAAAAACCTAACTCTTTCTCAGCTTCGATTCGAGCTCATCGTGAGCGAATCAGATCTGGGTCTTTGGGGGGTTTTGTAGAGGAGGACGAGAGGAACACTTTTCATGAAGATGGCGTGGCCAACCGGTGCACGACGTCGAATGGTGGCTTAAAGTCGAACAGTCATTGTTGCTACAGTGATTGTCGCATGAGAAGAGAGGAAGAAGAAATTTCCGAGGGGGGAGAAGAAAGAGAAAAATAAAAAGCGGGCCCGGTTACTATAGTGGGTACTGTAGCAGTAACAAATTTGAAAATTCCCATTACGTCCTTTTTGTTTCTAGACCTTTTCTCATTCGTTACAACTTGGAATTGGGCGTGCCGTATGTCTACGAACTCGTATCATCAATATCTACGCAACAGTGCCACTGAATTCCCCAAAATCCTTCTCGACCAAAAAGTGACTAAAGTGCCCATACACCCAAGGGCAAAAATGAAATTTTACAATAAATAATCAATTGAACAGTGATTTTTGGGACAGGGTGTTACATATATGCATCGGGTCTTTTGACATATTCAGGACAACCCCAAATCTTAACATGTTTTAAGCAGGTAAACTGCAGTGAGGAGTGCGTATCCCCAAGAGGATATAGGTAAATCCGTATAACTCATCATGGAACGAACTATGCCCACCAAGGTTTGATTTCTACTTTTAAAAACTCCATTGAGTTATGTAGTCCCCGGTAGAGTCCATTGAGAAATGATGCCATGTTCCTTGAGATAATCAAGAAACTCTGTACTCAAATATTCATCTCCTCGATATGATCTTAGAATCTTTATACCCTTTCATGTTTGCTTCTCAACCTTATTCTTGAATTACTTAAACTTTTCAAAGGATTCAGACTTGTGCTTCATGAGATACACATAGCCCAACCGAGAGTGATCACCAGTGAATGTTATAAAATATGAGAAGCCTTCTCTTGGTAACGTGGACATAGGGCCACAAACATCAGAGTGGATCAACCCCAACAGTTTAGTGACTCTTTGATCCAAAACTTCGAGTCGATAGAACTATGAATTCGTAGTTTATAGGAAAAAGGGAACGAGAGGAATTTTAAGACAATTAGAGAAAGAAAAGGAAGAAGCTAAGGAATTGCTTTGAGTTATACTTTCACAATTGCTTGATTCATTTTAATGAATAACTTACGTATTTGTACAAGGTTTGGTTGCTAAAATTAACTAAACTAAAATAGTAAATTATTTTACTCTCACTCATTTAAAACCATTAACTTTTTATGGTTTTAAATAATTTAATAATATAATATAATAAAATTAATTATAATTATATTATATTATGTTTATTTTTGTTGGTAGATCCTCCTGGATCATGGCTCCCCCATTTAAGATGCTTGAGTTCCTGGTGAAGCTAAATTGTGAGATGAGGAAACTCTTTATTGCCATGTCTTGAATATACCACTTGAACTTGCTAGGAAGTTGACCTTTTCTGCCAATACGGAAATACTCATACTTTCCATGTCGAGTCTCATGAACCTTCTATTCCAAGATACAATCCCCCTGCAAAGGATCATGGCTCCCCCATTTAAGTCATCAACTGATGGAAGGCGTGTGTCTTCGTTAGGATCTTCATCAAGTAAAGATGGCTCAAAAAGTTTAAGATTCTTGGCACTGATCACCGTACATATGCATGTATGGTGGTAATTCAAGTTGAAAGGCATTATCACCAATTTGTTTGATGATCTTGAACGGTACATAATGAATAGGCTTCAATTTCTTGCCTTCATTGATTAGCCGCTCCTTTCCAAGGTGTAACCATACTAGGTCACCTTCTTTGAAGTTACATGGCACACGATGCTTATCATGACAAGCTTTATATCATTGCTGAGAACGTTTTAGTTGTGCCTCCACTTCAGCATGAATCTTTCTAACTTGTTCGAGAAATTTCTGTGTTCGAATATGTTCTTCTTTCCCACTTAATGGCTGGTCACTCATAGTGAATAAATCAAAGGGACTTTGGGGAAACTCAAATGGAGATTTGAGTGTTGAGCCATGAATTGCTCAGTTAAAAGCAAACTATAAGTAAGGGAGACTTTCATCCCAAGTTTTCGGATGCTTGGAATTGTGTACTACAGTCCGGTTTACAATCTTCGTTTGCCTATATGTCTATGGATGAAATGCAGTGCTTCTTTTCAATCTGGTATCCATAACGACCTCAAGAAATAGCCTAAGAATCAAACGTCTTTGTCAGAAATAATCGATGTAGGTAAGCCAAAATGCTTCCAAATATGTTGGAAAAATAACTTAGCAGCTCCTTCTCCAGGAACGGTCTTCTTGCATGGAATGAGAATCACCATCTTACTGAAACAATCTACCACCACAAAGAAGTAGTCATTTCCAGACTTGGTTTTAGGCAATCCACCTAAGAAATCCATTGAGATACTCTACCAAGGTATGCTAGGTATTGGTAATGGAAGATACAGTCCTAACTTTTTATTGGAAGGCTTTGATGTGTTGCATACAACACAACCACGAATGTATCGTGAAACATCGAGATGCATCTTTGGCCAATAAACATAGCGACGAAGATTCAATAAAGTCTTCTCAACTCCAAAATGTCCTGCTACGTTGGAAGTATGAGCCTCACGAATCCACTTGCAATCTGTTGCCATCTTCTGGAGTGCACAATTGTGTTCCCATGTACATTAGTCCATCCTTCAATTGGAACTCACTAGTCTTTCCTTGTAGCAGCTTGGCAGAGGCTGAGTTGAAATCAGCATCTGTGTCATACCCTTTGGCATATTCAGAAGGAACAATGGGTTGGATTTGCATATCCACCAGCAATGTGGAACTAACTGGTGTAGGTGGTCTATATAACATATCTGTCAACTTATTAGTTGCTCCCTTCTTGTTCTATATCACAATATTGAATTGTTGTAGGTAAGACATCCATTTCATATGTCGAGCTTGCTGTAACTTAGATTGTGTAGTTAAAAACTAAAGAGGTTTATGACCTGAGTGAACTATGACTTCTTTTCCCAACAAGTAAGCTCTCCAATGCTTCACAGGTTGATGCATTGCATATAGCTCCTTGTCATAAGTTGGATAGTTCAATACCAATCCACTAAACATATCAGAATGGTATGCAACTGGTTTCCCATCCTGAAATAATATGGCTCACATGGCGTAGTTCGATGCATCTGCTTCCACTTCAAATGGTTTATGCAGGTTTGGTAATGCTAGTACTAGGGCCTCTGTAATCTTTCGTTTCCACAACTGGAAATATTCTTCATGGTTTCTCGACCATTCAAACTTTTGATTGGCCTTTGTAAGAGAATGTAAGGGTGCTGCAATTTGTGAAAAGTGCTGAATAAACTTTGACATGCACCTATAAAGCTCCAACCTTCAGTTATTGAATGGGGCGTACGCCATTGAGGAATCACATGTACTTTCTCTAGGTCCATTTTCAGTTCTCCTGCACCAACAATGAATCCCAGGTATACAAGGTGTTGTTTCTCAACTTCACACTTCTTATTGTTTAACTGTAATTGATTTGTTCGTAGAACCTCCAAAACTTGAGCAATATGATGAAGATGGTCCTCCCATGTGACACTAAGTATGAAAATGTCATCTAAGTATACAATGACGAGTCGTCAATGAAAGGACAGAGTACCTCATTCATCAATCGCATGAAGGTACCTGAGTATTACATAACCCGAATGACATGACTAACCACTTGAAGAGTCCCTGTTTTATCTTGAAACTAGTCTTACAAGTGTCTTCTTTATGAATGCGAACTTAGTGATAGCCGGATTTGAAATTTAGCTTTGTAAAGTAACGAGGACTACCTCATTGATCTAACAAGTCATCAATCCTCGACAATGGATACCGATTCTTGATGGTTATTTTGTTGAGTGCCCTATAATCTACACACATACGCCAGCTTTCGTCTTTCTTAGGCACAAGTAACACTGGTGAACCACATGGTGAGCAGCTAGGTTTGATGACTCCTTGTTCAAGAAGTCCCTAAATTTGCTTCTTGATCTCGTCAGATTCCGTTAAAGAAGTGTGATACAAACCCAAGTTTGGTAGAGGTGAATCTCCTACCAACGGGATATCATGCTCCACAGCTCTACTCAATGGCAAACCATGCACATCCTGAAATAATTCCTTGAACTTCTCTTGCAATTTCCCTATGTTTGAGCAGATCGGTTCATAATTGTATATTATTTTGTACCCTTCTAGCTTATGATTTGGTTATGTTTTTGAGTTAAACTTGTGCTTTTAATCCTTTTGTGTTTATCTTTCAGTTAATTGAGATTTAGGTAACAATGATGGATTTGGATAGGAAATGATGCAATCCATGCATGTTAAGGCATGATTTGGATGAAGGGAAGAAGAGCTTAAAGACAAACTCCTTTTTTTGCTACAGCCCCCTGCCAGTCCAGTTTCGTAGGTCATATTGCAAGTTTTGTTTCATTAAACTACACAACTCGGATGAGGCAGCATTCTTCATGAAAGTTGTTCCAATGGGTGTATACTATAACATATCCAAAATTCAGCCCTATTGGATAAACGTGGAGTCTGTTACCTAGCAAACACAGAACCATGCTCAGGATGGATTTTGTCAGCGAGCAAAACGAGTTACCAATTTGTTTTGGCCTTAACTTTTTCATCCGAGCTTGGATTGGGCCAATACTTGTGTGGTTGGATCAGACACATTCTGAACTTAAATTTTGAGTGCTTAAAGTCTTCATTTGCTTAAGAGAAGCCCAATTCGTAAGCCCTTGAAGTTGCTGGTCATGCTGACCTTAGGATGAGCTGGTTGGAAGCTTGGTCATGGTGACCTAGGCATGAGCTATTGTTTCTGGTTGGAAGCTTGGTCATGGTGACATGATGATGAGCTAGGGCTGCTGGTGGGATTTATTGGTGAAGTGCATCAACAATTTTCTAATACAAGTGCATCAACCAATTCAGATTTTCTAATTCAAGTGCATCAACCAATTCAGATTTTATAATACAAGTGTTGTATGCATTAGCCATTTTGAATTCAAATTTTCACTTCCCCTAAGCCTATAAATAGGGAAGTTCTCTAAGCTTGTAAACACACCCCAAGGGGGGAGCTCTCAAACACTTCTCTAGAGCTCCCCTCCCTTCTCTCCCTCAAATTCTCTTAGTTTCCTTTCAAGTTGTCAATTGTTGTAACAAAAATCCTTTTACTAAATTTTCCTTTAAGTTTTTCCAAGTTCTACTGTAATTTTCATTGTTATGTAATTTCTTTTCTTTAGTCTCAAGTTTAATTAGTTTCCAAGTTTCAATTATGGTTTTTGTTCTTATTCATTATGCTTATAAGTTAATATGCTAGTTTGAATGATTGATCACCATTTAGGTTTGCATGTTAGCTATCTTGGTTTGAATTAAGAGTATACACCATGCTTTAATTCGAATTAAACTATGAATAGGAAGAGTATGTATGGACATTCGACAACAGGGATTAGATACATGCTTGGTTGTTTAAATTGTTCTTCTATGCTTAATGGGTTCCTAATGCTTAATTTTAGGTTGGACAACAAATGATCAAATTAGGGAATTAGGAACACAAGGTTATGACCAAACACCATGGCTTAATCATACTTTAGCTAGAATCAATCCGTTAATCTAATTGAACTTGGGAACTTATCTGCTTGAGTTAGTTATTTCTTTCTTCCTTGTTTATTTATTTCCTTTCTTTTTCATTTCTGTTTTGTGTAGGGAAAATGAATTGGATCATTCAATCACCAATCCTCGTGGGATCGACCTCGCACTTATATATGCTATACTACCGAACGGCTCGTGCACTTGCGAGTATCACAAGTTGAGGATGCAGCTAAATCTACGCAACAATTGCGTAAGAGATAAAGACAAAGTAGACAACGTCACACCTCCACAACTCTGATCTTGTGATCAAATCATCAAAAAAACAAATCACCGACAAGAATTGACTAACCTCTTGGCTTGGTTAGCTATCAACAAATTATCTGTAGCTTGAGGCTTGCAAGCGTTAATGTGGAACTCCTTCCCATCCTTCACAAGTCGATACTTGCCAAGCCTAGTGAATGGCTTCTCGGTCCCATAAATATTGACTGCCTAATATAACTTGGAAAATGTCCAAAGGAACCACCTCACATGTGTCACCTTATCGATATATCGATTGGTGATAGCAAATTTGAAGGTACATTGCTTTGTGATTTGTAAGTCAATGTCCTTCTAAATCCATCCTAGCGGGTACAGCTTAGGATGTGGTGTGGTGTCTAAACCCACTTTTCTTACTAAAGCCTCTGAAATCAAGTTTTTATGACTTCCAAGGTCAATGATAGCTTGTACAACACTTTGTATTCACCTGAATATTCACATGAAACAACTCCTCACGGTTGTACGTGTCTGCATTATCTGCTGGTCTTGTCATAAGGGTAAGTGTAACATCAAGTTGCTTCAACTGTGGAAGCTCTTCTACCTATTATGTAGTTAAGGTGGTTTTTCTGTCATTTCTCCCCTGGTTGTTTTTCTCAGGCTTTCGCTGCAACTTCAGATGCAGTATCCAGCACTTGTCTTTGGCATGTCAGCTAGTTTGACAATAATCACATTAGATCTTCTGTGTCTAACCTTCCTTGCTTTGCTTCCCCTTTTTTTGTCAGTGAGTTTCGTTGACAAGTTTTGATATGTCATCCTTCTTGTTAGTTCTTTTATTTTTCGTCTCAAAGGTGATGGCCTTCACAGTAGCATCTTCAATAGTATCTACGGTGAACAATTTTAGTTCTTTCCATATGTAGTAAGCAGGACCTCCGGTATACTTCATGAAAACATCGTAGTCATCGATGTTGATGTGTAGAACCATATCTTGGTTGTGGAACTTTGTTGTATACTCTTATACAGGCTGCCCAAATGTTTGTCTAAAGTGTTGCCACTTATACCATCTTTCATCTTCATAGCCAACTGGATAAAATTGTTTTCTCAAAAGTGTCTTAAAGTTCTTCCAAGTCAATTCTAAGACATCATACCGTCTCCGATAGGACTTCCACCATGTAAGGGCATGGCTTGAAAGTTTCAAACTCACAAATTTTATCTTTTGCACATTATATGGTTTATAACAATTCGTTATAAACCATTAGTTTTTATGGTTTTAAATAATTTAATAATATTGAAAATTTGGCATAAGTCTAATTATGAGGAGAGATTTTGGGTGCAATCCACGCATAAATTGTTGTTGATCCAAGTCCTTTGACTTTTGCGTCACATAAGATTGCATGCCTATTTCAGTTTATTGATATTTACTTTTTTTTTTTTTTTATTTTTTGTTCCAGTTATGCACCTAAAACATAAATAGGGTAAATTATGAATTCCTAAAACTGGTAAGTTATTGATTTGTAGGATATTAATTATCATATTTGATTTGAATTTAATTGTAAATTTATTTATTGAATTCTGAAATTTTCCCAAGGTATACCGACATCAAAATTTGTAATAAGAGTTCATAAAAACTTCTTACCTTAACAATGGTAAGGTACCTATACATATACCTCGTATGCAGTATGCAGGTAATTAAACCCATAAATTACCTCTGGTCCAAGTAATTAAATCCATAAATTACCTCTAGTATAGGTAGGTATACCCTCTAGCCCAGCTAATTGAACTCATACAATATCTTGGTATGGATCTTTAAACTCAATTGAGATAAAAATCCATACAAAATTTCTTTGGAAAAAAAACACTATTACATGGAAGACATGCACGTACGTATATAAATATGAACCTCTAAAAAAACTGCTTAAGAAAACTTAAGAAAATTACACTTACCTGTAAGGCAAGTACATAAGTACCTGTATGTATTAACATTATTTAGCTGTATGTCAGGTACATAATTTAATGTGGGTGCTTGTCTATCGATTGGTATAATATGTGAGTCTTTACTTTTTATTGATTAAATTGTATTTTATCTATATATTAGGAATATTATCAAGGAAAACAAACTCAAAATTCAAAATTTGGAATTCAATTTCAAGGAAAGAATACATTAAATTTAGATTTTCAATGTGTTTTCCTTATTTACCTTAAAGGGTAAAATCAACACAACAAAAAAGGAATAAATGTTAAAGGACCTACATCTAAAACCAAAAACACGAGGACTAGACCCAATGATAACTAATCGTTTTGGACCTAGATCTAAAAACCCCTTAATAATATAATAAAATTAATTAAAATTATATTATATTATGTTTATTTTTGTTGGTAGATCCTCTTGGATCACTTTAGACAACACTCACAAGTAGGCATCAGTTCTGAGCCTAACGGTCCAAGATATCCATCTTTGGCCATCTTGTGAATTTTGTCTTGGTTAATATGCCCAAGTTTTAAATGCCACATTTTAGTAGGATTGATCTCATCCCCTGGCCTTTTAGGCCTTGATCCATCATTCCTTCTAAATAGTTAACACTACCATTCAATTGTAAATGAAAGAGGCCATCAACGATATGAGCATAACAAATTACACATCCATTCAAATATAAGGAACAACTTAGTTTGTCAAACATGACTGAGTACCCATCTTTTAAAAGCATAGAGATGGAGATTAAGTTCTTAATACAAGCCGGAAAATAAAGAGAATCTACTAGTTTCAAAACCTCTCCTGATGGTAGCTTGAGAAGGTAGGTGCCAATTGCTTTAGTTGATATTCTTGTTCCGTTTCCAACACGTACCACCATCTCTCCCTTCTTCACTCTTCTACTTCCCACTAGTCCCTGCAAAGAATTACAAACATATTGGCTGGCGCCTGAATCAAATATGCAACTAGAAGAACTAACTGTTAGAACTGATATTTCTTCTTATTGTTCAGGCTTGCAAGATATTTCTTGCAGTTCCTCTTTCCAGTGCCCATCTTCGTTGCAATAAAAGCATATTCCTTTGGGCTCCATTGCCTTCTTTTTAGACTTAGTAGTCTTCTACTCCTTTCCCTTGTCCTTGCCTTCGGTTTTAGACTTAGGTTTGGTAGAGGAAGAAGAGCCTTTCTCGAAGGCAGCTTACTCCCACTTTCCCTTTTTAAATTCTTTTAAGCTGTGACCGGCATGTGCAACAACTCAGTAAGAGTTTTGTCCATTTTTCTTATGTTGTAGTTCATAACAAACTGGGAGAACTGGTTTGAGAGGGATGCAAGGATAAAGTCTTGGGCCAATTCCCCATCTAGTGGAGTACCTAAGTTCTCCAACTGCTCAATAACTCCAATCATCTTCAGCCCATGTTGATGGACTTTTGCTCTCTTGACCATCTTGGTATTCACAAGCTCACAAACAACATTGAACCATCTGTTACGAGCACCCTCACCATACAACTCTTGCAGATGAAGGATGATATCAATTGCAACATCCATGTGCTCATGTTGCTTTTGAAGCTCAGAGTTTATGGAAGCAAGGATGTAGCATTTAGCTTGTGTGTCGTCTTGTATGTGCTTAACATATTGAGCACGTTCCTCCTCAGTGACATTATCACCAGGAGGTTGACAAGGGAACGACTTATCAAGCACATATGCAATTTTCTCACTGATCAAAATGATCTTGAGATTTCGAAACCATTTTGGGAAATGCTGCCCCTCAAGGCAATGTTTGTCAAGAATTTTGGCGAGTGCGTTTCTAGAAATATCTACATAACATATAGAAATTTAAATTAGATTACTTTTATACAACCAATGATTTGGGTCTTTTAAATCAAATGACATCTCCCACTATTTTTGGCAAATTCCATATCCCTCAAATGGAATCCGAGAGTTTTAGTTTCAACTCTTAGTGGGGATGGGAAGCTCACCACCAACAAGCTTTCCAAATCATAATAGAATATTGGTTTGCTTGAATGGTGAAGAGAGAGTATTCTTACCCATCACTTTGGCCTCTAGCAAATGTGCACCCCAAAATGTTATCGTGAGGTACCATTGTACTAGTTAAGTCATGCCCACCATTCCCATGAGTGTAGGGGTTCAAGTAAGACATCATCATAATAGAATATTGGCCTTACTCGTTGCCTATATTCACAATATCAAATGTTTTGAAATGAGCCCTTTCAAAAATAAACACATACTTTGTGTTCCTCATATTGGGGTGAAGCACGGTGTATTAGTTATAATCGATGAGGGCCCACAATGGTGGAAGGCCACGAAAAGATATTCAAAATACCTCTCCGTTTATCAACTTAATATTATTAGTAGTTGAGGGAGTTTTAGATCTCATCATACAAATTCATTTCAATCAAATTAAAATTAAATTGGTCATATGATAACTATTGGTCCAATTATTAGTAGCATATGATACTCCCGCTATTTGTTTTAGAAATCAATGAGTATTTATTACTACTAATTAAAATTTTGCATTCTCGAATTTTGGACATATAGTTATCTTAGGCCCTTAGGATGATTATGGACTTTTAATATTTGATCCAACTGTTGTTAATATTATGTTAACTCGCAATTGTACGTGGCAATTAGTAGTATAGCAAGACAAGTACGAGGTCGTACCCACGAGGACTGAGAAGTTAAAATTAGTTATGTACTTAGATTACCGAATTCTAGAAACTAGATAGTCACTATGCCAAATTTCACTTTCAGCAACACTACATAGGCATCGGTAAAATGAAAATCAATGCTATTAGGACATCAAGCATCGATTTTATAAATAACGATACTAAACAGGTACAAAGACATTAGTACGAAGTTTTGGTTTTTTATGACGATGCCTTTGATTCCCTTTAGCATCATCTCTCATAATCATAGATGCCTAAAGTGATTTGCCTTTTATTTTTTTTAAGAGGGACATTTTTTTTTAAAAAGCCACCGATGCCTAAAGGGTAGTCAACGCTAGTCCAAAATTTTTTACGCTCTCCCTCTCAAACTCTCACCCTAACTTCCATCTCCCTCTCAATTTTTTCAATCCTTTTAATTCTGAATACTTGATTAAAACCACACACCATATGGATAATCATATTTGAGAAAGAACGAACTTCATAAGCTAGTTTGATTACTTTGTTGCTTGTTACTTTGAAGCATGAAATTGGACGTGTGTTGATTTTCCTTTCCATTTTAGTTTTTATTTCCTAATCCTTTAATTCTGTTTCAAGTTTTCTGTGTTTGTTTTAGCAATTTATGACAGCTTAATAAAAATGGAGAGAGATGGTAACCTCAATGATCGGTTCATAATTGTATATCATTTTGTACCCTTCTAGCTTATGATTTGGTTATGTTTTTGAGTTAAACTTGTGCTTTTAATCCTTTTTGTGTTTATCTTTCAGTTCATTGAGCTTTAGGTAATAATGATGGCTTTGGAGAGCATAATTCATGCAATTCAAGCATGTTAAGGCCTAATTTGGATGAATTGATGAAGAGCTTAAAGACAAATTCATTATGGCTACAGCCCCCTGCCAGTCCAGTTCCGTAGGTCATATTGCAAGCTTTGTTTCAGCAATCTACACAGCTCGAATGAGGCTGCATTCTTCATGAAAGTTGTTCCAATGGGTGTATAATATAACATATCCAAAATTCAGCCCCATTTGATAGATCTGGAGTCCGTTACCTAGCAAACACAGAACCATGCTCAGGATGGATCTTATCAGCGCGGAAAATGAGTTAGCAATTTGTTTCGGCCTTAACTTCTTCCTCCGACCTTGGATTGGCCCAAATAACATATGGCTGGAAAGAAGACATTCTAAACTTCAATTTTCGAGTGCTTAAAGTCCTAATTTGATTAAGAGAAGCCCAAGTTGTAAGCCCTTGAAGTTGCTGGTCATGCTGACCTTCAAGCATGTGCTGGTTGGATGCTTGGTCATGGTGAGCTAGGCATGAGCTATCATTTCTGGTTGGAAGCTTGGTCATGGTGACATGAAGATGAGCTAGGGCTGCTGGTGGGATTTAGTGGTGAAGTGCATCAACCAATTCAATATTTTCTAATACAAGTGCATCAACCATTTCAGATTTTCTAATACAAGTGCATCAACCATTTCAGATTTTATAATTCAAGTGTTGTATGCATTAGTCTTATTGAATTCAGATTTTCACTTCCCCTAGGCCTATAAATAGGGAAGTTCTCTAAGCTTGTAAACATACCCCAAGGGGGGAGCTCTCAAGCACTTCTCTAGAGCTCCCTTCCCTTCTCTCCCTCAAATTCTCTTAATTTCCCTTTGTAATTTCTCAATTGTTGTAATAAGATCATTCTACTAAATTTTCTTTCTTCTAAATTCTCCAAACACTTCTCTATTCTCTTTCAAGTTCTCCATGTCTCAAACACTTCACAAACACCCTTCTCTCCCTTCCCTAAGTTCTAACACTCTCCAAATTCACAAACATTCTCCAAATTTCCCAAACACTTTCTTCTCCCTTCTCAAAGCTTTCAAACACATGCTCTTCCAAAATCCACAAAGTTCTCAAACTCTCCAAGGTCACAAACATTCTCCAAATTTCCCAAACACTTTCTTCTCCCTTCTCAAAGCTTTCAAACACATGCTCTTCCAAATTCCACATGCTCTCAAACACATTCTCTCTTCCAAAATCCTCAAGCTTCCCAAACACTTTCTCTCTTCTCTTCCAAATTCCCCAAAGTTCCCAAACACCACTTTCCTTACTCTTCCAAAATTCTCCAAATCTCTCAAACAATTCTCCCCTCTCTAAAGTTCTCAAACACTTTCCTTCCTTCCTCAAATGCTCTCGTTAATGTTCTCTTAGTTGTAATTTATTTTTTCTTGTAATGTACATTCTTTCTTCTTGTTTTGTTTCTTTTGTTTTCATTTTTATTTTGTGTAGGAAAACTGAATTGGATTATTCAATCACCAATCCCTGTGGAATCGACCTCGCACTTACATACGCTAAACTACCAACGGTTCGTGCACTTGCGAGTATCACAAGTTGATGATGCAGCTGAATCCATTTTGGTGCAGCTAAATCTACGCAACACATGAGAAACCTTCAAATTTTAGTAGACTCTTTCTAGTTTCTCTACCTGGACACATCCTGCAGTTCAGAATCTCATCTTTCCAACCACAAGTGATTTGGCCCAATCCAAGCTCATATGAGAAAGATAAGTCCAAAATGAATTTGTAACTCAGGATTCAGATTTTACACATTGTTTTCACCATTTTACTCCAAATGCATCAAGTGGTACCTAGAGCTCAATGAACTGAATGACAAACACAAAGGAAGTTAAAAGCACAAGTTTAACTCAAAAACATAACTAAATCATAAGCTAGAATGGTGCAAAATGATATATAATTATGAACTGATCACCAACATGAGCCAAATTTTGGATCTTGGTCTAGGAAGGGTGATTCATTTTAATTACACATTTAACTAATTAAACATGCAATCCTAATTGGGCTTGAGGCCCATCTAACTTGAGCCTTGGACTTCATCTTCTTCTTTCTTCTTCTTCTATACATCATATGAAAAGCAAAGGCATGCAAGCCTTTTAACAATTACATAAGAAAAGAAAAAAAGAGACATGCAAGCCTCTTTAACAAAAGTCTTTAACAAAAGAGTTAAACCTTATTAATTATGAGCCCAATAAATGAATAAATCACATCCCAAGGTTTAATCAAATTTATACTTGCCCAATCACATAGTTCGACTGCAATTTGGGCCTTAGTCCATAATCATCTTTTCAACTACTTTAATCAAATTAAAATAATTAAACTTTAGAATGCAACTTAAACATTTTAGGTTTTTAGTATATGGGCCTAGTTCAAAACATGGGGTAAGTATGCAATTAATTAAAGACTTGAGGACCAAACCACAAAGTAAAGTAATTGCATAAAAGTCCAAAATAAATAATATAATTGCATGAGGAACCCAAGAGGATTCCAAGGTGGGGCAGGCCATGTGAAGTAAGTGTGTGTGTGTGTGTGTGTGTGAGTGTTGGTTTGTCCCATAAAAGGGTTAAGCATGCCTTATCAAGTTTCAAGGAAACATTTCGAAGACCAAGAGTGTGTGATCGGTGCATAATTACATATCAATTTGTACCCTTTTAACTTATGATTTGGTTATGTTTTTTAGTTAAACTTGTGCTTTTAATAAGTTTTGTGTTTGTTACAGTGTTATAAGCTTGAGACTCACTAATTGCATTTTGGAGACAAGTTAGCTCAAAACGGTGTCTGCAGATCAGTCAACTTCACGGATTTGACTGTACTTTCTCAAGAAGAACCAGATAATTAGCCATACATCATTGGAAAGATACGGAAGTCTAGTTTCTGTAGAATTTTACGGTTCATGATTCCGAGTCTTCTAGAGAAAGTTATACATGTTTTGGCAACTTAAACCTATTGTATAATTCAGATTTTCACTTCCCCTAGGCCTATAAATAGGGAAGTTCTCTAAGCTTGTAATCACACCCCAAGGGGGGGAGCTCTCAAACACTTCTCTAGAGCTCCCTTCCATTCTCTCCCTCAAATTCTCTTAGTTTCCCTTTTGTAGTTCTCAATTGTTGTAATAAGATCATTCTACTTTTCTTTTCTCTTCTTCTAAATTCTCCAAACACTTCTCTATCCTCTTCCAAAGTTCTCCATGCTCTAAAACATTTCCCATGTTCTCAAACACATGCTCTTCCCTTCCAAAAATCATCCAAGTTCTCAACCGCTCTCTTCCAAATTCTCAAAGTTCTCAAACACATTCCCTTCCAAAATCCTCAAGCTTCCCCAAAACCTTCCTTTCTTTTCCAATTTCCCCATGCTCTCAAATACCTCTCTCTTTCTCTCCAAAAACTCTCAATGTTCTCAAATGTTGTACAAAACTTTTTGCTTCTTTTGTTTTCATTTTTGTTTTGTGTAGGAAAACTGAAATGGATCATTCAATCACCAATCCCTGTGGAATCGACCTCGCACTTACATATGCTAAACTACCAACGGCTCGTGCACTTGCGAGTATCACAAGTTGAGGATGCAGTTGAATCCATTTTGGTGCAGCTGAATCTACACAACAAGTTTTGGCGCCGTTGCAGGGGATCGGTAACATTGTTTGATTCTATTTGGTTTTCCTACTTTTTATTATTTTTATTTTTTGTATATAACTAGACAGTTTCATGTTTTAAAGTTAATGACGTTAATTGACAAGTTGTGTTTGTAGTCCAACGGACAAGGACAATTGCCTGACAAACAAGAGAACTGGGTTTGAGTCCCAAGCTTACACAACACAAAAGAGGTTCAAGTAGCATGTTGATTTTTTCTAGTTTATGGTTTCATTCACTTGCTCTTAATTAAATAACTTGTTCAAGTTTACATAAACACCATATGACTCTTGGACTGATTAGTGAATGAATGGGTAGATATTGAAGACAAACACCATGTTTAAATTCTACTTGGTTCTTTATTGTTCTTCTTGTTCTTAATGGGTTCGGAATTTGTGTTTAGACTAAACACCATAGCTAAATGCTTTTTCTGAATACTTGATTAAAACCACACACCATATGGATAATCATATTTGAGAAAGAACGAACTCCATAAGCTAGTTTGATTTACTTTGTTGCTTGTTACTTTGAAACATGGAAATGTTGATTTTTCCTTTTCGTTTTTTAGTTCTTTTTTTATTTATTTCATAATCCTTTTAATTCCGTTTCAAGTTTTCTGTGTTTGTTTTAGCAATTTATGACAGCTTAATAAAAATGGAGAGAGATGGAAACCTCAATCATAAGAATCGGAAGTGTGGAGCAGTGGGAGAAGTTGCGACCTCCAAATGCATCACGCTCGACCTAATCGCTTCAAGGGGGAGCATTTCAATCCTTTCTCTTTACTTGTTATTATTTTAAATTTATGTTACTTTTTTTTATAAAAAAATTAAAAAATTAAAAAGATTTTTTATATGAGCTGACTCGTGGTAACTCCAGGAAGCGTCTCCGTCAATACAGTGTCTAGGAGTTCTTTAGGCGACACCTTCGGTGTCTAAGAAGTTTGGGTTTTAAGAGGGACCTTTGTGACCCCTCCAAACTTCCCGGATCCCCTGGCTGTATTTTCTGAGGCCCTTAACTGGTCATCCATGAGTTGCTTGTATATTTGTGTGTTTAAAAAAAATAAATATAAATAGATAAAAACAAAACAAAATAAAAAATAATAATAAAAAAAAATATATTTAAAAAATTGAAATTTAAGTTTTTATTTATTTTTCCTTGTAAATTGCAATTTGGAATTTCTTTGCTTTCTTTTTTCTTTGTTTGGTCAGTTAGTTGTAAATAATAATAATTTTAAAAAAATCAATTTGGAACTTCTTTGTTTTCTTTTTTTTGTTTTGTTAAGTTAGTTTATGTATTTATTTACGTGGTGTGGTTAGTTAGTTTATTTTTGAGTGTTAAAAAAAAAACAACAACAACAAAACAAAACAAAACAAAACAAAAAAAAAACTTCTTCATCTTCATCTTCATCTTCATTTTCATGGCATGCCTCTATTCTCTCTTACTTGCAGGATTTGCAGCAGCTCCACATGGTCCTCATTTTTCTCTCCAGTGCTTACACGTGCTGATTGGCACAGGAGAGCCGCTTCTCAGGTCCGCCACCATAGCCTTCAAGGAAGCTACTTCCTCGCTCAGCGCGGCACACTCCCGTGTTCTCGCCAACAATCGCATGCCTAAATTGGTAGCCGAGACCACATGGAGCACCGTTAAATTGTGGGACTCCTCCACTGCAGCCTTGTCGGACCTCTGTGCCACATGCAGGTGATCTGCCGATGTGAGTTTACTGTCAATCATGCTGCCCAGGAGCACTGCTCTGTTCGGCACTGCCTCAGAAAAAGTTCGGTATTACCTCAGCAAAGTTTGAGGCCGTACCGTGATGATATGTGGAGTTTGGGAAGACAGGGTTTGGACGAGCCCTTATCTACGCATTTGGTGGCGCAAGGGACAATTCAAGGTTAAGATCATCTAGGTGAGTGCAAGAGGATGTCATTGTTTTGTTTTTGGATTTTTAGATGTTTTTCTCTAATTTGCAGGAAGAAATGCGGGGTACTCTTCTACTTCACCGAGATGTGTTTAAATAGATTTATGCAGCGAAGGGAGCTGAAAGCACTTCGGATCTCGATGGTGCTATCTTGTGCTCTTTTCTCTCGGATCCCTTCATTTCCGGCGCAAATTGCGAGCGCGTTTTTTAAAACGGGAGCATGTCTACACTTTCACTTACTTTTGCCTCCCTGTTTTCTGATGTTTGTGTTTTTTTTCTTTTTTCAGTTGTTATTTTTTTTTTATTATTATTTTTTTTCAATTGTTTTCTTCTTGTTTGTCAGGTTTCTCAAGAATGTAATTGCAAGAATAGACAAAATTAAAGATGCGTCTTGGACACCTGGTGCAAGAATCCCAACTCTTCTTTTAAATTCTTGTTTGAATTGTGTGTTTATTTCAGTTGTTATTTATTTATTTATTTTATTTTATTTTTATTTAATTAGGTAGTATAATTTAAAACTCATATGATATTCTTTGAATGATCTAAATTTTTGGTAACTCCAGGTGAGCAACCGTAGTCTATACAGTGTCTAGGAGTTCTTTAGGCGGCACCTTCGGTGTCTAAGAAGTTCGGGTTTTAAGCGGGACCATTGTGACCCCTACAACCTTCCCGAAACCCCTGGCTGTGTTTTCTGAGGTCCTTAACTGGTCATCCTTAAGTTTTCTCTTAAAAGAAGAAGCTGTTATTTGTGTGTTTTCTTAACTATTAAATAAATAAATTTTAAAAAAAAATCATGTTTGGGTCTTCGTGTTTTTGTTTGATTGTCGTTCTTTAAAATTAGGGTCAATCGTTTCTTTAAAATTAAAAAAAAAGACGAATAAACTCTAAAACCAAAAAAATAAAAACAGTAGAAATCATTTCTTCACAACGCTAGGTGTCTCGACCATAGGAGCTTTGAGTTTGGCCCTCTGGCTGTCCTCTTCTGGGGCTTCACGTACAGCCTCTTGGGGCTCACCACTTGAGCTCCCAAAGATCGCAATCTTAGCTTGAGCATAACTACTCTTGCGATCTGCTTGCTTGCGTTTACCTGGTCGGTCTAGGTCCTCCAGCTGCTTTCTCATGTCACGAGAATACAACTCTACCATCTTTGTTAGGTTTTTATTCTCGTTCCGTATAAGTTCTAGCTGTGTCGATTCACCTTCACTATCCTTCCCCTCTCCCTTTTCAAGCTTTTTATAGCAGTCTGACACTCTTCAACCATACTTCGCTCTCCGCCAACTGACCTTTCAGAATCTCTACCTCATGGGACTTCGCAGTAGGCGATGACCCAAACTTGCAACACATGCTGTACTCTGCACGCTTAGTGCCAGGGCATTACTCGTGACCCGGTTGTCATCTCTTGTCCCAAACACACGTATATCTTTAGGAGTCACTAAATTTCTACCAACTCCAATGGCAACATCGTTGTCCAGGAGTATTGAGTCATTGACAGGTCACAGGCCCCCTTGCGGAGGCAAAGTAGGGTACCCATACTGGTGCCACCTTGGCCCCATGTCTGTGTCGGTGGAGCTAGGTTGAGATCCAACGAAAATGGGTAGCTAGAGGCCATTTGATTTCTCACTCGCTTTTCTTCTTTCCTTCTTTTCTCTTTTGTGTTTTTTCATCCCTTCTTTTTCCTTCTTATAGACTTAGTTTGCTAAACCCTAGCTAGTGCAGCGTCTAGCATTTCTGAATCTCCAGCATTCCTCGAGTCCCACCACCTTCTCTCTTTCCAACCACACCCAACTCATTTATCTCGACGTGACCTTTCTGAACGGACGCGTTCAGGAAAGTCATCACGACTTTGTATGGCCCCGTAATTTCTGCTTGTGGAGTCTGCGGTGCCTCTATGCGTCGACACGTGTCTCGCCCTGTCTGTTGGTCCCTTACACTGAACCGAGACATCATGACCCATGTTTTAAAATAATAAAAAATCCTGCTCTTTGTGTTTCTACTCACGGTTCGATAGTCTGTTTTTACAAAATTAAATAATAATAAAAAAAGCTGCAAATGAAAACAAATTGTGGGTCGGGATTCACCATAGTTTGGGTTTCAAAGTGGGTTAAATTAACCGTGGTTTGTGTTTCGAAATTGTGGGCTTTGGGCTTCAAAATTTTTGGGTTTTAGCTTGCGTAAGACTGTCCTGTTTAGGGCTTACTGTTTTGAGTGTTTTGTTTCTTTTTATTTGTTTGTTTATTTTGTAATTATTTTATTTTATTTTATTTTTGTGTGTTTTGTAATTTTTATTTGCTTTAATACATTCATTTGTTATTATGACATTGCTTGTGGCTAATTTTTAAACATTGAGGACAATGTTCATTTCTAGGTTTGGGGGTATTGGAGTTTAGCAAGTAAATTTGGTTTGTCTTAAAAATAAAAATAAAAATTAAAATAAAAATTAAAAATTTTGCTTGTTTTTTTTAATTTTGAGTCCTGTTTTGTTTTGTTTTGTTTTTGAGTCACTTTCCGAACACATATGATGAGATTGTGATAAATGTTGCATGACTTAAATGAAAATTGGATTTCATTTTATTTTATTTAAAAAAAATTATTAAAAAAAAGAATAAAAATTTAAATTGAAAAAAATAAATAAATAAATAAATTTGGCATTGTTCTAGCATGATATGTTTGAAACCTTCTTTACACTTGCCATTTGTTTCATAATTTTCCAATTAAAGGATTTTCATGATCTAAAGAATTGTATGAAGCATAAATTAGACTTATATAACTAACCATATAAAGTGATCTTTTGAGCCTTGTACTTCAATTCATGAGTGTTATATACACATAGTCTTAATTTCTTGTCATCTAAGTTGTTGTTTGATCTCATTATTCATTGATTTGGTTGAACACTTAAAAGTCATTCATTCTTATGCAATTTGATTTCATGACATTTAAGAAATGATATTAAGGCCCTCTTTGGATCGTTTGTGCCTTTCAAGCTAACCTTATGCATGCTTAAGCATGATTTTCCATTGTTAACCATTTTGAGCCTACATATAAACCTTTTCTTTCATTTACCAATTTTATTTCCTCACCTTAGCCTGAAAAACAAATATTTACCTTTCTAAGGAACTCATGAGCTTTAATTGGGATGTGTTTTTCATACTCGGTTTGGGAAGAGGTGTTACATTTCAAATATATATATATATATATATATATATTCACACAATTGGTGAAAGAAAAGAGTAAAGTTGTGATTAAGTGGTGGTTGATTGAAAATCCATTTTTTTGGGCCTTCAAAATAAATTGGTGGTTGTTCAGGAAAGGAGTATGAATCAATGTAAATGAAGGTATAAGGAGTATTGATCATGTAAAATTAAATTCTCATTGTGAAGATTCGAAGTCTTATAAACAATTGTTTTATGCTCTTATATTTTGAGTTCCTTGGACTTTGTTTTATCCATACCCTTCATTTCTTACTCACCTTACACCCTTGGCCCCATTACAACCTATGTTAAAGACCTAAATTGATCTTAAATGTCATGTGGTTGAATTGCATTCATTTTTCTACTTTTAAGTGTTTGGCATCCTTCTTGAGATCATATTAATGCAAGTTCTTCATCTTTCTATTTCGAGTTAAGTCTTTATGAGAGGACAACTTTGGTGATTCATTTTGCATTATAACCCTCTTCCGAGTGATTCATTTGTGAGAGGACAACTTTGGTGAGATTTGAAGTTGAACTTGTGCTTTGTATGATTTTTGAAATTGTGTGAAAACTAAGATTGGGGAATTTGTTGCATTTGGCAATCACACTACTACACTTTGAGCATATTATGTTTTGAACTTTGCCGCTTTGTAAATAATGTCTAAAATTGAGCTTTTATTGTTAAAAACCTTTGAGTCATGTGCATGAGTCATTACTCTTCAGAAAATGTTCGGAAAGATTGTTTTGAGTTCTTTTTATTTTTGTAATCGTTTTTGTTTTTGTTTTTGTTTTTGTTAAGTAATGTATTTATGTTTGTTTTTGTTTTTGGTTTTGCTTAAGGACTAACAATATTTTAAGTTTTTTAATTACTTTGTTTTACAAAGTCAGGAAAAAACGTTTGTGGGTATTTGATATTGTTAAACCCTCAGGAGAAACAACTCCTCCTACTAGGGATGCCTAGAAGTTTAAAGGCTTGTTGCATACGCTAAATGCAATCGAGTTACCTACGAAAGTGGTCTAGTTAACTTCTTGTTTTATTTTTATCTTTGTTTTCCGTTTGTTTTGCTCGAGGACTAGCAAAATCTAGGTTTGGGGGTATTTGATCGGTGCATAATTACATATCAATTTGTACCCTTTTAACTTATGGTTTGGTTATGTTTTTTAGTTAAACTTGTGCTTTTAATAAGTTTTGTGTTTGTTTCAGTGTTATAAGCTTGAGACTCACTAATTGCATTTTGGAGACAAGTTAGCTCAAAACGGTGTCTGCAGATCAGTCAACTTCACGGATTGGACTGTACATTATCAAGAAGAACCAGATAATTAGCCATACATTATTGGAAAGATACGGAAGTATAGTTTCTGTAGAATTTTACGGTTCATGATTCCGAGTCTTCTAGAGAAAGTTATACATGTTTTGGCAACTTAAGGTCAAATTCGGCAGCATCTGCGTTACTGGGCCAAAAATCACATTTGAAGGCCTTCCGGATTTTTCCTTGAGTGGGCTGCATATGTTTGGAAAGATAAGACAAAGAGCTTCAAGATCCATATTTTTCCAGAATTTTATCGATGGAGAAACAAGCCCAAAACGAGCCCAAAAGAAGACTGCAATGCATTGTCATGCATGACATATGCATGAGGTGTTATTGATTGTGGGGAAGTTAGGTGAAGAATATTCAATTCCTATAATTGAGTGGAATTCTGCAGCAACCAAATGAATTGAAAGATGTTGAAGTGGATGATGCAACACTAAACCTAAAGACAAGAGGAATTGTTTTCAAATGCAATTGTGTGTTAGGTTAGGTTGGTGAATTAAGTGTTGTGTGTTAGGTGAAGTTAGTGTGGTTAGTGAATTCAATTGTATATTCAGATTTTCATTTCCCCTAAGCCTATAAATAGGGAAGTTCTCTAAGCTTGTAATCACACCCCAAGGGGGGAGCTCTCAAACACTTCTCTAGAGCTCCCTTCCCTTATCTCCCTCAAATTCTCTTAGTTTCCCTTTGTAGTTCTCAATTGTTGTAATAAGATCATTCTACTAAATTTTCTTTGTACTAAATCTCAAACACTTTTCCTTTCTCTTCTTCTAAATTCTTCAAACACTCTCTTCTCCAAACACTTCCCAAACATTTCTCCCATATCCTTCATCAAATTCTCTAAAGCTTTCAAACACATGTTCTTCCAAAATCCACAAAGTTCTCAAACATCTCTCTACTTTCTTCTCAAAAATTCTCCATGTCTCAAACACTTCACAAACACCTTTCTCTTCCTTCCCTAAGTTCTCAAATTCTCCAAGTTCACAAACATCCTCCAAGTTCTCAACCGCTCTCTTTCAAATTCTCAAAGTTCTCAAACACATTCCCTTCCGAAATCCTCAAGCTTCCCCAAAACCTTCCTTTCTTTTCCAAATTCCCCATGCTCTCAAACACCTCTCTCTTTCTCTTCAAAAACTCTCAATGTTCTCAAATGTTGTACAAAACCTTTTCACTTCTTTTGTTTTCATTTCTGTTTTGTGTAGGAAAACTGAATTGGATCATTCAATCACCAATCCCTGTGGAATCGACCTCGCACTTACATATGCTATACTACCGAACGGCTCGTGCACTTGCGAGTATCACAAGTTGAGGATGCAGCTGAATCCATTTTGGTGCAGCTGAATCTACGCAACAAGTTTTGGCGCCGTTGCCGGGATCGGTAACATTGTTTCATTCTATTTGGTTTTCCTACTTTTTATTTATTTTTGTATATAACTAGACAGTTTCATGTTTTAAAGTTAATGATGTTAATTGACAAGTTGTGTTTGTAGTCCAACGGACAAGGACAATTGCCTGACAAGCAAGAGAACTGGGTTTGAGTCCCAGCTTACACAACACAAAAGAGGTTCAAGTAGCATGTTGGTTATTTCTTGTTTATGGTTTCATTCACTTGTTCTTAATTAAATATCTTGTT
The DNA here is from genome assembly GCA_018703695.1 of Prunus fruticosa. NCBI lineage: Eukaryota > Viridiplantae > Streptophyta > Magnoliopsida > Rosales > Rosaceae > Prunus > Prunus fruticosa. The sequence goes on along the minus strand of CM031921.1, from coordinate 4,699,009 downwards.
CAAGTTTACATAAACACCATATGACTCTTGGACTGATTAGTGAATGAATTGGTAGATATTGAAGACAAACACCATGTTTAAATTCTACTTGGTTCTTTCTTGTTCTTCTTGTTCTTAATGGGTTTGGAATTTGTGTTTAGACTAAACACCATAGCTAAATACTTGTTCTGAATACTTGATTACAACCACACACCAAATGGATAATCATATTTGAGAAAGAACGAACTCCATAAGCTAGTTTAATTTACCTTGCTGCTTACTTTGAAGCATGTAATTGGATGTGTGTTTTTCATTTTATTTCTTAATCCTTTTAATTCCATTTCACGTTTGTGTGTTTGTTTTAGCAATTTATGACAGCTCAATAAAAATGGAGAGAGATGGCAACCTCAATCATAAGAATGGGAAGTGTGGAGCAGTGGGAGAAGTCGCGACCTCCAAATGCATCACGCTCGACCTAATCGCTTCAAGGGGGAGCATTTCAATCCTTTCTCTTTACTTATTATTATTTTAAATTTCTGTTTCTTTTTTATAAAAAAATTAAAAAAATTAAAAAATTAAAAAAAGATTTTTCATATGAGCTGACTCGTGGTAACTCCAGTGAGCGTCTCCATCAATACATTGTCTTGGAGTTCTTTAGGCGACACCTTCGGTGTCTAAGAAGTTTGGGTTTTAAGCGGGACCATTGTGACCCCTCCAACCTTCCCGGATCCCCTGGCTGTGTTTTCTGAGGCCCTTAACTGGTTATCCGTGAGTTGCTTGTATATTCATGTGTTTTCAAATTAAGTTTTTTTTATTTTCTTTGTTTTCTTTTCTATTTAGTCTTTGTTTTTGTTTTTGTGGTACGGTTAGTTAGTTTATTTCTGAGTGTTAAAAACATATTTTTATTTTATTTCAAACACTGCATTAAAAAAAACAAACAAAAAAAACACAAAAACAAAAACAAAAACAACAACAATAATAAAAATAAGAAACTTCCTCTTCTTCTTCTTCTTCTTTTTTTTTTTTTTTTTTTTTCTTAATCTTCATCATCATCATGGCTTGCCTATATTGTCTCGCACTTGTAGAATCTGCAGCAGCTCTACATGGTCCTCATTCTTTTTCTGCAATGCTTCCACATGCTGATTGGCACGGTGAGAGCCGCTTCTGGAGTCCGCCACCATAGCCTTCAAGGAAGCTACTTCCTCGCTCAGTGCGGCACACTCCCGTGTCCTCGCCAGTAATCGCATGCCCAAATTGGTATCCGAGACCGCATGAAGCACCGTTAAATTGTGGGACTCCTCCACCGCAGCCTTGTCGGACCTCTGTGCCACATGCAGGTGATCTGCCGATGTGAGTTCACTGCCAATCATGCTGCCCAGGAGCACTGCTCTGTTCGGCACTGCCTCAGAAAAGTTCGGTATTACCTGAGCAAAGTTTGAGGCCGTACCGTGATGATATGTGGAGTTTGGGAAGACAGGATTTGGACAAGCCCTTATCTGGGCATTTGGTGGTGCAAGTGAGAGCTCAAGGTTGAGATCATCAAGGTGAGTGCATGAGGATGCCATTTGTTTTGCTTCTGAATTTTTTGATGTTTTTCCTTGAGTTTGCAGGAAGAAATGCTGGGTATTATCTGCTTGCAGAGGTGTGGTTTAAATAGGCATATGTTGATGAGAGAGAGCCAACACATTTCGGATTTCCCGGGCATGCTCGACCTAATCGCTTCAAGGGGGAGCACCTTTACTTTCACTTTACTTTTCTTTTTTTTCGTGTTTTTCTGGTGTTTTATGTTTTTGCCCGTTACTTTCATTTTCTAGTGCTTTGTGTTTTTCCCTTTCCCTTTCGGCTATCATCTTTGTTTTATTTTAGTTAGGGAACTATGTTTTCTTTTCCGTTTGTCGTCTTCGTTTGATTTAAGCTCGGCAAGTGTGTTTTCTTTTTCTTTTTCTATTTTAGTTGGGAAGTGTCTTTTCTTTTTCTTTTTCATTTTCTTTCTGCAACCTTCCTCTTTTATTTCCGAAACAAAATAACGAAAATACAAAAACAACAACATAAAATAAAAACATCAATAATGCAGTAGAAGTCATTTCTTCTAGGTGCTTGGTGTCTCGACCATTGGAGCTTTGAGTTTGGCCCTCTGGCTATCCTCTTCCGGGGCTTCACGTCCAGCCTCTTGGGGCTCACCACTTGAGCTCCCAAAGATCGCAATCTTAGCTTGAGCATAACTACTCTCGCGATCTGCTTGCTTGCGTTTACCCGGTCGGTCTAGGTCCTCCAGCTGCTTTCTCATGTCACGAGAATACAACTCTACCATCTTTGTTAGGCTTTTATTCTCGTCCCGCAATACTTCTAGCTGGTGTCGATTCACCTCCACTATCCTTGCCCTCTCCCGTTTCAAGCTTTTTATAGCAGTCTGACACTCTTCAACCATACTTCGCTCTCCTGCCAACTGACCTTTCAGAATCTCTACCTCATGGGACTTCGCAAGTAGGCGATGACCCAAACTTGCAACACATGTTGTACTCTGTAACCAGGGCATTACTCGTGACCCGGTTGTCATCTCTTGTCCCAAACACACGTATATCTTTAGGAGTTACTAAATTTATGCCAACTCCAATGGCAACATCGTTATCTAGGAGTATTGAGTCATTGACAGGTCACAGGCCCCCTTGTGGAGGCAAAGTAGGGTACCCACACTGGTGCCACTACTTGGCCCCATGTTTGAGTCGGTGGAGCTAGGTTGAGATCCAACGAAAATGGGTAGTTAGAGGCCATTTGATTTCTCACTCGCTTTTCTTCTTTCCTTCTTTTCTCTTTTGTGTTTCTGAGTTTTTGTTTTTTCATCCCTTCTTTTTCCTTCTTATAGACTTAGTTTGCTAAACCCTAGCCATTGCAGCGTCAGAGCATTTTCTGAATCTCCAGCATCCCTTGAGTCCCACAACCTTCTCGCTTTCCAACCATACCCAATTCATTTATCACGACGTGTCTTTTCTAACGGACGCGTTCAGGAAAGTCGTCTTCGCGCCTTTCCATAGCCCGTAATTTGTGCTTGTGGAGTCTGCGGCGCCTCTATGCGTCGACACGTGTCTCGCCTTGTCAGTTGGTCCCTTACACTGAACCGAGACATCATGACCCATGTTCTTTTAAAATAATAATAATAATAATAATAATAAAATAAAAATAAAAATCAATTGAACATGTGGGCTTCGGACTTCATTGTGGGCTTCGGGTTTTCACTGTTGTTTGGGTTTCAAGATGGGTTAATTTAATTGTGGGCTTTGGGCTTCAATTTTTTTTTTTTGGGCTTCAGAATTGTGTGATTAGGGTTTACTGTTTCATTTTTTTGTTCGTTCATTCGTTTGTTTTGTAATTTTTATTTTTGTGATTATTTTATTTGTGTATTTTAATTCTTGTGTGTTTTGTGATTTATATTTACTTTAGTATCTTTCATTTCTTGTTATGTCATTGCTTGTTCATAATTTTTAAACATTGAGGACAATGTTCATTTCTAGGTTTGGGGGTATTGGAGTTTAGCAAGTAAATTTGGTTTGTCTTTAAAAAAAAAAAATTGCTTGTGTTTTTTAATTTTGAGTCATGTTTTGTTTTGTTTTGTTTTGTTTTGTTTTTAAGTCACTTTCCGAACACATATGATGAGATTGTGATAAATGTTGCATGACTTAAATGAAAATTGAATTTTATTTATTTATTATTTATTGTTTTTCTTTTTTGTAACTTTTTATTGTATTAAAAAAAACTTAAATAAAATAAAATAGGCATTGTTCTAGCATGATATGTTTGAAACCTTCTTTACACTTGCCATTTGTTTCATAATTTTCCAATTAAAAGATTTGCATGATCTAAAGGATTGTATTAAGCATAAAATAAACTTATATAACCAACCATATAAAGTGAGCTTTTGAGCCTTATACTTCATTTCTTGAGTGTTATATACACATACTCTTAATTTCTTGTCATCTAAGTTGTTGTTTGATCTCATTATTCATTGATTTGGTTGAACACTTAAAAGTCATTCATTCTTATGCAATTTGATTTCATGACATTTAAGAAATGATATTAAAGCCTTCTTTGGATCGTTTGTGCCTTTCAAGCTAACCTTATGCATGCTTATGCATGATTTTCCATTGTTAACCATTTTGAGCCTACATGTAAACCTTTGCTTTCATTTACCAATTATATTTCCTCGCCTTAGCCTGAAAAACAAATATTTACCTTTCTAAGGAACTCATGAGCTTTAATTGGGTTGTGTTTTTCATACTAAGTTTGGGAATGAGTGTTACATTTCGAAGAAAAAAAAAATCACATAATTGGTGAAAGAAAAGAGAAAAGTTGTGATTAAGTGATGGTTGATTGAAATTTCATTTTTTGGGCCTTCAAAATAAATTGGTGTTTGTTCAATTAAAGGAAAGGAGTATGAATCATTGTAAATGAAGGTATAAAGAGTTTTGATCATGTAAAAATAAATTCCCATTGTGATGATTCGAAGTCTTGTAATATTTTGAGTTCCTTGGACGTTGTTTTATCCATACCCTTCATTTCTTACTCACCTTACACCCTTGGCCCCATTACAACCTATGTTAAAGACCTAAATTGATCTTCAATGTCATGTGGTTGAATTGCATTTATTTTTCTACTTTTAAGTGTTTGACATCCTTCTTGAGATCATATTAATGCAAGTTCTTCATCTTTCTATTTCGAGTTAAGTCCTTATGGTTTAACTCTAATCTCATGTTTATAACTGAGTGTTGCATTATAACCCTCTTCCGAGTGATTCATTTGTGAGAGGACAACTTTGGTGAGATTTGAAGTTGAATTTGTGATTTGTATGATTTTTGAAATTGTGCGAAAACTAAGATTGGGGAATTTGTTGTATTTGGCTATCACACTACCACACTTTGAGCATGTTGTGTTTTGAACTTTGCCACCTTGTGAATAATGTCTAAAATTGAGCTTTTGTTGTTAAAACGTTTAAGTCATGTGCATGAGTCATTTCTCTTCAGAAAATGTTCGGAAAGATTGTTTTGAGTTCTTTTTATTTTTGTAATTGTTTTTGTAATTGTTATTGTTTTTGGTTTTGCCTAAGGACTAACAAATCTAATAAGTTTTCTAACCATTTTGTTTTGTAGAGTTAGAAAAACATTTGTGGGTATCGTAATCTGTTAAACCCTCAGGAGACACAACTCCTCCTACTAGGGATGCCTAGAGGTTTAAAGGCTTGTTGCATACGCTCAATGCAATCGAGTTACCTACGAAAGTGGTCTAGTTAACTTCTTAATTTATTTTTATCTTTGTTTTCCGTTTGTTTTGCTCGAGGACTAGCAAAATCTAGGTTTGGGGGTATTTGATCGGTGCATAATTACATATCATTTTGTACCCTTCTAATTTATGATTTGGTTATGTTTTTGAGTTAAACTTGTGCTTTTAATAAGTTTTGTGTTTGTTTCAGTGTTATAAGCTTGAGACTCACTAATTGCATTTTGGAGACAAATTAGCTCAAAACGGTGTCTGCAGATCAGTCAACTTCACGGATTGGACTGTACTTGCTCAAGAAGAACCAGATAATGACCCATACATCATTGGAAAGATACGGAAGTCTAGTTTCTGTAGAATTTTACGGTTCATGATTCCGAGTCTTCTAGAGAAAGTTATACATATTTTGGCAACTTAAGGTCAAATTCGGCAGCATCTGTGTTACTGGGCCAAAAATCACATTTGAAGGCATTCCGGATTTGTCCTTGAGTTGGGCTGCATATGTTTGGAAAGATAAGACAAAGAGCTTCAAGATCCATATTTTTCCATAATTTTATCGATGGAGAAACAAGCCCAAAACGAGCCCAAAAGAAGACTGCAATGCATTGTCATGCATGACATATGCATGAGGTGTTATTGATTGTGGGGAAGTTTGGTGAAGCATATTCAATTCCTATAATTGAGTGGAATTTTGCAGCAACCAAATGAATTGAAAGATGTTGAAGTGGATGATGCAACACTAAGCTTAAAGACAAGAGGAATTGTTTTCAAATGCAATTGTGTGTTAGGTTAGGTTGGTGAATTAAGTGTTGTGTGTTAGGTGAAGTTAGTGTGGTTAGTGAATTCAATTGTATATTCAGATTTTCATTTCCCCTAATCTTATAAATAGGGAAGTTCTCTAAGCTTGTAATCACACCCCAAGGGGGGAGCTCTCAAACACTTCTCTAGAGCTCCCTTCCCTTATCTCCCTCAAATTCTCTTAGTTTCCCTTTGTAGTTCTCAATTGTTGTAATAAGATCATTCTACTAAATTTTCTTTGTACTAAATCTCAAACACTTTTCCTTTCTCTTCTTCTAAATTATTCAAACACTCTCTTCTCCAAACACTTCCCAAACACTTCTCCCATTTCCTTCATCAAATTCTCTAAAGCTTTCAAACACATGTTCTTCCAAAATCCACAAAGTTCTCAAACATCTCTCTACTTTCTTCTCTAAAAGTCGCCATGTCTCAAACACTTCACAAACACCTTTCTCTTCCTTCCCTAAGTTCTTAAATTCTCCAAGTTCACAAACATCCTCCAAGTTCTCAACCGCTCTCTTTCAAATTCTCAAAGTTTTCAAACACATTCCCTTCCAAAATCCTCAAGCTTCCCCAAAACCTTCCTTTCTTTTCCAAATTCCCCATGCTCTCAAACACCTCTCTCTTTCTCTCCAAAAACTCTCAATGTTCTCAAATGTTGTACAAAACCTTTTTACTTCTTTTGTTTTCATTTCTGTTTTGTGTAGGAAAACTGAATTGGATCATTCAATCACCAATCCCTGTGGAATCGACCTCGCACTTACATATGCTATACTACCGAACGGCTCGTGCATTTGCGAGTATCACAAGTTGAGGATGCAGCTGAATCTACGCAACACTATCCATTCGTTCAAAACTTTAATGCCTTCTCTTAAAACATCTATAACACTTAAAGATGCAAGACTTTTCAAATAATGAAACAATCAAGGCATCACAACACATAACATTTATGCCACAACACAAAGAACTTTTAACCATATTCATAAAAAAAAACAAAAAATGATGAAACAATCAAGGCATCACAACTTATCATTTGACCTTGGCTCTAATACCAATTGAAGGAAACCTTTAGAAAATCATGAGTTTCATTTGAACATCAATATAGAAAATAAAATTGTGGCAACGGAAGCTTAAGCATGCATCTATGAGTTCAAAAACAAAAACTTTTTCCCATGAATCTTTTATGGGAAGTGATAGTTGTACTATTTTCCGATAACATAGTTCTAAGAAGATTGGAAGGAGGAGTTACCCTTGGGATGCATGCTTTCAACCACATGATCGATCAAGTCAACTACCTATGTAACAACCCGGTCCTAAATTAATAGTTAAATATTAAATTATTCAAGAAAAATGCGATTTTACTCGGAGAATATTTAAGGGTTTAAAAGTTGACTTTTTGTTTAGGAAAGAATTTGGGGATTTAGTAGTACAGTTGCATAGAGCATGTCGAGATGAATCTGTAGACACGTAGTGGGCTCAAATCAGAGTTGTAACGAGGAAGTTACGATCAAAAAATAGTCCAGGTTGCGCACAGACCCCCCCTGATTGTTACCTGTTCAGCCATACGGCTCTTTGAGCCGCCGCCGCGCCACGGTCCACCACCGGAGCTGGGACCGGTCCCAAAATGACCCGCGAGACATCGCCATCCTTCCCCACCTCTTCTTCGACCCCAAACGCCAGGAACACAGCCAAATTTTGCAAAAGACCGACCGATTTTCGTGAGAAAAATTCCAGCCTCTCGTTCTCCCACTTCCGACCACCATTTTCGTGATCCAAGTATGCTTTCTCAACCTCTTGAGACGTTCTAGCTGCTGGTTGGGTTGCATAGGAGAAATTTATGCGTTTAGGGGTTAAAAAAGAGATTGAAAATCTGCTGGTTTTCGGCCTCCGATTCCGGCCACTTCGGTCGACTTTTTGGCATAGGTCCAAGAACAAATATTGTTCTACTCTATGTGGTGATCATGTAGGTATAAGTCTTGATTGGCGGTTTGGAGATTTTTCGATCGCTGAAATTGCTTTGGAGCACCATGCGTTGCTGGCGAGGGTGGCAGCGCGTGGGCCACTTTTGGGCCAGTCATTGAGTCCTAAAATCATCTTTATGTCATCCCGAGCACAATGGTATGCTCGGATATAAATTTGGATATGGTTTGATCATCGATCGGATATCGCATACTAAGCGTTATCCGGGTTCAATATATTCAGGCCTTTAATATATGTTGATCTAGGCATTCCTAGGATCATGTAGGAATTAGCGGATTGTAAATTGGAGCCCGGATGTTCTGATTCAATAATTTAAAGTTTGCGTTGTAGAAAATGTGTGAAACCTATAGGAACTTTCAGATCATCGAGTGGAGGTCGTAGGCCCTGTGGGCCAGGTTGACCAAGTTGGATAGTTTGACCCTCGATTGACCGTGAGTCTTCTGAGGTAGCTTCACCCTTTGAGAAGTACTAGAATGACCTTATTAATGAGTCTTGACTGTTAGTGGAGCTATGTTGATTTTGGAGGGAATTTGGGATTTGTCTTTCTGTTATCTGTATGGAATTTCTTGTATAATAGGTTTAGAGTGGAAATTGATTCGTTATGGAATTTCCTTTAAAGATTATTACTTTTCATTGATTAAATTACCATGAAACCCATTATGGGTTTATATGAATATGGAATGAAAATATATATATGTATATATTTATATATATAGATTGCTAATTGTGAATATTTCTATTACTTTGACATTTGAGATTATATTATAGTACTTTATAGTATTACTAAATGTTATTTCCGATATTTGAAGATTATGCATTATTGGAAATGGTGAAATCTCTAGGGGTTGTGGTTATTGATTGATTGATTGATTGATTGATTATTTATTTATTTAGTTATCTATTACTATTAAGTGCAGACCTTGATTAGGTTCGTGGCTCGGGTCCTGTCAACCTAGACCTTGATTAGGTCCGTGGCTCGGCATCTGAGACTTGTCAATTCTTCTCGTGCTTCACATTACTTGCAGGTCAAGAAACTCATCTTTTGTCTCCTTGTGAAATATATTGTAACTGGGTTTGGTGGACCTTGTACACACTCTTGGCTTGTACTATGTTTGTTTAGGGTTGTGTTTAAACTCCTCATATTCTATATCTTTGCTTTTAAACTTGGTTACTTGGAAAACAAACTCTTGTAACTGTTGGGTTGGTAATGATGTAAATATTTGTATATGACTATTTTGTTTTATTTTCCGCTGTGATTGAAATATTCTGGTCTAACTCATACCATTAAAAAAAAAAAGGGCTTAACGTATTTTGAGAACACTTGGGAGTATGATACTCGAGCAGGTGAGTGTTGTATTCTCGGGATTCTCGAGGTACGTGTCGCTGTCACTTGACTGGGCCATCGGGGCGTGACAACATGTTTGTGCTAAAGAGTTCCCTTACTCAGAAAGATAGTGAACTCAACTCTTCTGTGGCTGCCTTGCGTCTTGAGAGCAAGAATGCTGATATATCCCAGTGTTATGACAAACTTCTGGCCAAGTTTGATGCCTACCACAAGGCCGCTGAACAAATCCAAGTCTAAAGCTGTCATGGACACATACAAGTTGGACTACTTAGACTGCAAGAGTGGGGCCGCTCCTTGTCATCCTATTGAAGATAAAGATATTGAGATGTTCTAACCTAACATGCCTCCTACTCAAGGTGTGTAGATCAGTGATGTGGATATGGAGATAGCCGAAGAACAGGTGGTTGACGAGATTGCAACCGAGGAGGATGATGCTAAGGAGGGCGCAGCTGACGAGGTGGCAACAGACTTGGCAGAGCAGGTAGCTGGAGCTGCTGAGTAGATGGTTGCATCTAATGAGCCTATAGCTGAGTTAGGCGGAGCCACGGAGAGCGTAGTTGATCAAGCGGAAATTGAGGAGGTTGCCGACCAGGAGATGGAGGCTCTTTTATCTTTTCAAGCTTTGTAATATGCTTTTTGTTTGCAATAATTTGTCTTATTTGACCATCTTCTTTCTTTTGAACTTGGCCGATTGGTGACTTTACTATGGAAACTTCAATTCTTTCTTTAACTTCAATTCGCATTGTGGCTTGTTAATCTCTTGAGTGGCCGGCTGGAGCCTTAGTTCCGCATTTCCTTTGGGATGTTTGAATGTTTACCCACCTTTTGCTGCAAGGATGCTCTTCTGATTTTTCCTTAGGATGCTTCAAGGCAGTCTCTCTACGTCTCCCTTCAGACGCTCCTTATGGATGATGGCTTGGTTGTCCTGTGTCTCCCTTAAGATGCTTCAAGCTGTCATGTGTCTCCCTTAGGACACTTTTATGGCGGTCATAGCGCATGGTAGGCTAGAAATAGCCAATGCTTATAACCTTTTGAATGAGTGATCTGCCCCGAGAATGGTTGTTGCACTCATCGTTGTGAATTTTGCAAAGTACCTCAAGTATTTAAGGGTACCTTATGCATGTGACATGAGGCAGTGGATGTACTATCTCGCGGCTTTCTGTTGGACCTTCCTAGCTTTGAACTTATCCTTTGGCAGATTTCGATTTGCCAAGTAGTCTATTGGCAAGCCCTTCTTGAAGGCGGTGGATGTGATTCGACCATTGTAATCTATGATGTTTGTCTTTTCTAGCTTGAATCTCTTGATAGAGGGAGTGTACTCCTTGGTAAAGACGAAAGCCAGCTCCTTTAAGCTACTCATCGATATGGATGACAGGGTATGGAACCAATCCTGGGCTGCTCCTCGTAAGGTCATGGCAAATACCTTGCACATCAGCACATCTTCGGCTTTGTAAAGAATCATAACACTTTTGAAGTGCTTCAGATGGCTCTTAGGATGGGAATCCCCTTTGAAGTGTGTAAAAGAATGTGTTGGTTAGGATCGATTTTGAAGTTTTGAAACTCGTTTTACAACCTAAGTTTTTGCATGTTTTCAACTCAAGTTTACGGCAAGTTCCAGCCACTTTTTGACCATGGCCTAAGAACAAAAGTTGTTCCACTAGTTGACTTGATCACATAGGTATAGGTATTGATGGTTGTTTTGAGAATTTTCCGGTCATCGAAATTTCTCAAGCCACCCACGTGCCTGCCGGTGCATGTGGAGGCGAGTGGGCCATGGGTGGGTGGCCCATTTGATCTAAAACATTCCCCATGTTGTCTTGAGCACTACGGTATGCTCAAATTTAAATTTAGTTATCGTTTGGTAGTTGATTGTATTTACGCATATTAGGCGTTATCTGGGTTCTATATGTTCGGACCATTGGATCGACTCCATTTCCAAATATGTTGATCTAGGTACCTCTAGGATCGTGTAGAAATTCACGGATCAAGAATTGGAGTCCCGGATGCTCCGATTCAATGACTCAAAGTTTGCGTAAAAATGATGACCATCTGAATCGTGTGATCACGAGCAATCCGACCTGCTCTCGACTCGGACCAAACTTGCAGGACGTGCTTAGTAAACTCTATTGAACCCGTTGGAACTTTCATATTTGAAATCGAAGGTCATGGGCCCTGCGGACTTGGTTAACCAAGTTTGGGATGTTTGACCACTCGGTTAACCGAGCGTCTTCCGAGGTTATTTCACCTTTTCGAAATACGTAGTTGGACCTTAGGAACTTCTCATTCATCGTACACACACACACTTCAATCCTGGGAAAACTAGGAGTTTATTTTAAAGTTCTCGTTCGAAGTATTTTAATTAATCCAGTTCTCATATCCTTCAATGGGTACTCCAGTAGTCAGCGCACTCAGGAAGCAGGAGCCTATCAGGGGTCACGCAGCGTTGGTTTTTTTGTGAGTGGACTTTGTTTTGAAATAACATTATTTTCAACGATTAAATTACTATGCATTTAAAATGAATTGTTCTGACTATGGAGTGATTATATATTTTTTTAATTTTGGAAATTTTGGCTATTTTGATATTTGAGGTTTATAATTAATTTGAATATGGATTATATTTGTTGAGAAATTGTCATTCACTCTATAATTTAAATAGCTGGGTAAGGGATTGATATGAGTTGGGGTACTTTGTGGTTTGTGGATTATCATGTGAATATGTGATTGCACCATGCTAAGTACCCTCCCCTGGTTACCTGTACCCATACGTGGCGTTGTATTATCTAACATGTGGGCACATTTGATTATGTTAGTACTTTATCACATGTGGCATTGGATTATCCGGCGTGTGATAAAGCAGGACCTGGCGTAGGACTTAGTTGTTTGACCTTGTCCACACGTGGCGTTGGATTTTCTAACGTGTGTGCTGTATAGTGGTAGTCCCCTAGTTGGACAGCTCATCCCTAGACGCAGGGTAGAAAATTGAAACCATGTGGGCTAGTCAAACAATCCCCATGGTGGATATAAATAAATATATATATTATTGTATACTTATGGAATTTGGGGTATATATTTACACAGAATGAGATATTGTGGTATATATGTATATAACTATATATATTTGTATATATATACGTCGACTATTTTAAAGCCATTCTTACATATTTCGTTTTATAAGCCTATGTGGGAACGGGTTGGGTTGAAGTCAAAAGATTTGACTTGGATACTATTATATTATATTGGGGATGTGAGAGTACTTTGATTTCACATTGATTGCGTATGAATAGTTTCAATTGCATGTTTTTAGTATCATTTTCCAAACGGTGGGGTTAGTATGTTGTTTTTCAAATATAACCAAACTTTGTAGAATAAGGGAAGTATTAGATTTCTAATGACTTTCAAGTAATTAATCTATATGACTATTGTATGTGTAAGTGTTCGGATGCAAGGGTCACTTACTCACATGTAAATAAGAAATTTTATTTACCAATGAGGTGTTAGTTGGATTGGTGTAGTCCTTTATTATGCTACCAAGTGGTCCTGGATTTAAGCCTCCATGATTCTCGTGTGTGTGAGTTTGCCCCCCCCCCCAAATCTTTAGCCTCTGTATTTAATGTCCATGCATTTACCCTCATTTCATTACATATCAACCGTTCCAATAATCTAGCGACTTAAGGTAGGACAAATCAAACTCCAATTTAATGGCTAAGTTAACATTGTTAAGTCTATATAAAATTGAAAGGGAAATAATGTTGAATGCCACTGCAATCCAAATTTAATATGCAAATACTACATTTACCCACACATTTGCAAATATAACCTATAAATACATACTTATTGGACACTTCAACATTTTTCTTCTCACTTTTTCTTCTCTCTTGGCTCTCTCCTCTCTCTCTCTCTCTCAGGTCGCTCTCTCTGACCTACTTGTTTCAACTTAACAGATCTCTTTCTCCTCTTCCTCTCTCTTTCTTGCCCTCTCACCCCGTAGCCCTTCACTTGCTATGTTTAGATTTGAGTTGTTGGATTGATCTTGACCTGGGCTTTTGCGCCCTGTGGCTGGTCAAATCCATGATCATTAATGTCCCATGGACCTCTCTCCAGTGCGAACCACTCAACTTCTTGATGAAGAAGATGAGTGGGGTATGGCCTTTGGCATCTGTCTTTTTTGTTTTTCATCTAGTTCCCTTGTTTGGTTACTGAGAAAATTTTCTGGAAAGTGAAAAAGAACGGGAAAAGCTCGAATCTTTTTGCCTGATTTATGTGGGTTTTTATAGTTTTGCTAAAATCACCTTATACTAATCCAATAATTGTGTTATGCATGTTTGTGGTGCATTTGGGCATTGATTGCTGAATTCTTCTGTTGGGTGATGCTTAGACATTTAAGTTGATTTGGTTATTTTTATTTTTGTTACGAAATGGAAAGCAGAAGCAGCTTTGTTAGTATTAGATGTGGGTTTGGCATTGCAATTTGAATTGGTTAGCTACATGATTGCCGAGAGGATCAGTAACTTGGGGATTATTTTCTGTCTTGTGAGTTTTGCTACCATAATTAGAATGATTTTCTTTTTAGTTTCTCTTCCTATTGGTTTGAATGGTCTGATTGTGAATTTGCTACAATGTTATGAATGAGGGGTTGAAACTTGGCCCATTTACTTGATAGTATTTTCTAATTTTCATGCCATACCGTTAAGGAGTACCATTTTGACTCAGTTACAGTGGATTTCATATCAGTCAACATTAAAGATTTGGGAATGGGCTTGCAGTTGCATTATAATCCGTTGTTTTTTTGTGTCACTACTGGTTGGTGTAATTTGAGGAAAGTGTTTGATCCGAATATGTTTTTCTTCTTATTTTGCATGTGGGTAAAGTGGTTGGATTCTACTTTTTACTCTAGAATCATTAGATTAGCATGTTGGCTAGCTGTAATCGGTTATTGTTTTCACTTATATTGGTTACAAATTGTCATACTTTTATGCCTTTTGGTTTCTGTTTACACAGATGGCTGGAACTTTTGGTTTTGTCCATGCCTGGCTATTGAGGAGCTTTTGGCCATGACTAGCTGGGTGAAGGAGCTTTTGAGGAATTATTGAAACAAGAATTTCATAAATTGAGGTCTATTGTGGCTTTTGGAAGATTATTATCTCTGCATATTATGAGATTCGATAGATTGTTCTTTAAAGAAATATCCATTATTGAATAAATTCTCTGTAGATATGCCATCATTATGCAAAATCTGACTGAGAGGCTTAGGCCCCTTGTGGGTTTGAAAGGCTGGGATTATTGTGTTATTTGGAAATTGAGTGAAGACCAAAGGTTTAGAGGAACTTTTTAATTAACAATTACTAATTCATGTTTCTCTTTGTGCTAATTTTTAGATTGGTTATTATTATTATTTTTTACGTTTATTGAGTTGATGGATTGTTGTTTTTCTGGGGTTGATGAGAACACTCAGACTAATGGAGGAAATGAACTTATTTTCCAGTTTATCTAGTCCTTCCATGCAGCACTCAAGAACAAATTCCTGTGATCTTCTTTCCCAGCTTCCTTATTCTCTGGGTACCTATGTATCCTTTTCATTTTAGCATTTTTGTTTACTCATTCAATCATAATTACCAATTACCATACATATCTTGACAAAATAAATTAATTAGTGTTTTTATATCATTAACCATGGCTGCTCATGGGCAGGATTTATGCACATCCATTAATATCAAACCAGCCCATTTGGTTGAACTCATCTTCCAACAGAGATTCAAGTGCCATGGTAGTGAGCTCAAGTTCCCATTTTTCCTAGCTAGTTCCAAAAGAAAGTCCTTTTCTGAACATATAATTAAATGTAACAGTATACTTGATGTAGGATATGGGTGAATTGAGTATTTAGGTAGTTTAGCCTAAGCGAAAACAATGAAAACAGAAAATAGAACAAAAGGGATAGGTCTGGAATCACTCCAGGGGTTTGGCTTCACACCAAGTAGTCTCCAATCTCTGGAAAATAAGCTTTTCTTTATATCTCAACAACTGAATTTTAAAGAACTACATGGGGGGTATTCATAGCAAACTAAAACCTAGAGACAATAGGATAAAAATCCCTTACTAAAACAGAAATCCTAATCCACCAAGGAACTAAGTAAAAATAAACTAAGAAACTTAAATCAAATCCAACTAAAAATCTGGAAACTAAAATCCTAGTGAAATCTGGAAAACTTGAGAATCTAGGAAACTAACTAATGATGTCCTCATCAATACTTCTACTCACATTTTGCAGGAAAGAGATGGGACCAGAGTTTTGGTTCCAAGTGCAGAGGGTTGATTGAGCTATTTGTCTCCAAAGATGTATGATATTTTATGATGCTTCACTCAAACCTTGCTTTAATTTCTTATGTCGTATTATACGACATATCAGTTGATCGAATCCGTCTCTGTAGCACTTTGTTAGTCTTATAACATCTTAGCAGACATACAAATAATACACAAAATACCTGCAGAAGAAACCATTGTTTCAGTAGACAAGTCTTCCACCTCTTTAACAAGCTCTGTATATCACTCTATCTCAATGGGGATCAAGAACTTTTGTGATTCGATGCTTGACAGAGGCAGGGACCTATCCTATTTATAATGAGCTTTAGTTGGTGTAATTCTGATAGGACTCTTCCATTACAATCCTATTAGAATTCAATTTAATCACCAAGTAACCGGATGACTATGCCCAACTCTTTTTAATTATATTAGGACTTCAATGCTTAAATAGAATATCTTAATCACATATGTATAAGCATCAGAATACTTGTTCTAATTGATCTTGGTATCTGTCTCAGAGTCCCAGCCAAGTTCAACGAGTGTGTGACCTTATAACGCTTACATACTTTTTCAATGAATGTCCTGCAACATGTCACTTACAACTCACTGAACATCATGAAGAATATGTTTTTTTGTGAGAATTGATAATGCCCTTGTATTTGATAGAGGTCATGTGTTGAGCTGAATACGAATGATCGTCAAAATTTTCATTTTTTCTATATGGTTTTGCATGTATGGTTGATATCTCGTATGATTCTTAATTGTAGATAAAGGATGGGATTCATTGCTTAGTACCACACAGATGGCAAGACCCTCGAGGTCGATGATAAGAGCAGTGATTTTAATTATTTTTTTACTATTTTTCTGATGTGAAAATATAGAAGCTACTAGTACTATAGAATGTTATGTAATAATATTTCTTCAATTCTTATATAAGTTGTTGTACCTTATTTATATGATAATGAATAATGATTTAGCATTTTCCTTTACAAAACAACCTTATAAGTTCATTCACAAGACAGACTTGAAAAAATAGGTGATAAGAAACAACTGTAAGTGCAATAACCAGGCAATACCACCACACTACAATGGCAATACGATGGAAATACAAACGCGATAGGGCAGCAATACAATGGAAATACAAAAACTCCACATTCGCACTATAATTTCATTCCAACAAAGACTTGGAAAAAAAAAAAAAAGGTTATACTGGGGCACTATAGTGGCAATACCAAGGCAATATAGGGCTATATAGTGGCAATACAAAAACTCCATACTCCCCTATAATTTTATGGGAAATAACTCTAAATGCCACCATTTTTATAATTTTAACTAAAAATACCACCCCTTCTCTAAAATTTTAAAACTATCACCTATAAATATATATATTTATTGTCCACTTATTGCACACATATAACTTTTTCAGAAAATTTGTTCTCTCTCAGGTTTCTTGGCTCCGTCTCTCTCTCGCTCAACTCTAACTCTCTCTTCGTTCTGTCTCTCTATTGCTCAACTCTCACTCTGTCTTCGCTCAGCTCTCACTAACTGTAATACCCTCAAAAATAATATTTGGTTTTATTATTTTTGTGGAAAATATTATTAAGTCATGTGACTATTTTGGATGTTGTATGACTTTGGTTTGATGTAAAAATATTGGAATTAAGTGACTTAATCACAAATTGGGACAAAAATACCTTTATGATTAAGTTTATGATTTTACAAAGGAAGTACAAGAAATTGAAGTGAGAAAATTATGATTTTTGATTTGGAAAATCGAGATTGATCTCACGAACGCGTAGGCGCAAACGGTTCGTGAATCCGAGTTGAAACGAAGAAGTTATACTCGTTTGAAATTTCAGGGACTAAATTGCAAACAGAGACTTTGCCTATAAATTTCAGAGGGGCACTGTTTGGATTCATATTTTGCAATTCAATCCGGAAGTTTGAGAGCTCGTCGGAGAGGCGATTTCCGGCGGCTTCTGCGGCGGCGTACGGTGGCGGTGATGTACACCACCAACCCAGATCGATAGCCTGTTACCTCGTGAACATAACCCAAGAAGAATCGGAGCCATCGGAGGTGCAGTGAAGGTACGGTGGTGCTGCGAAGTTGGTTCGTCAATAGTGAAGTCAACAACTTCAACCGACGGTTTGAGCCACTTACACTTCGAATTGGACCTCGAGGTAAGAATTAAAGTTGTCCTACTCAGTATTACGAACATTTTAGCATAGGTCTTGACCGGCGATTCTAAGGTTGGTCCGTCGCGGAATAGTACCCAAACCACCACCGGCGGTGGCGGCGCGTGGCGGCGCTGGGTGGCGATTCTGAGTTAGGGCTTTAGAGACAGAATGTAGTGCTGGAGTTACTGAACATGTTTGTATGTTTAAAATTGTTGAGATTCCGTCGTTTAATCGACGATCTGGAGCCTCACAAATGTGGACCATTGATTGAAGATAATCGGACCGTTGGATCGTGCCCAATTTTAATTATGTTGTAGCTGGTGTTGTGAGGAGTCTGTAGGTTCAGACGGATTGATGATCGGACGTCCCGATCTTAAGTTATTGAATTTCAAAGTTAAGGCGAGCGATCGCCATTTCGATAGTGCAATATAGAATTATCCGACCGTTGGATTGGGCCCAAATTGTCGCAGGGAGATATCGGGACTATTTAGAGTCCATTGGTGCGATCGGATTTGGAATCCGAGATCGTGGGCCCAAGGCGGATTTTAGGAGTGTCGGTTAAACATGTGGGACCCACGGGACCCAAATAGTGACCTTTTGGACAATGGGTGTCATTGGTCATGATTCGACGTCGACAGCACGTACGTCACAGTTTTGAAGTTTGTTGGACGAGATTTGATCGCTTTGGACCCCTGTTGGTCCAAAGGGCATTTTCGTCATTAGTTGCGAAATCTTGGATTTTGGAGTTTTGTGCTAAGTTGAGTTATGTACTTTGCTTAGGTACTGTTGGAGTTTGAGTTGCTTGTGAAGGATTCGTTAAGTTGTTAAAGACGGCAGCTTGGACGAGATGTGAGTAAAACCATCCTAATCGTGAGTAAAATCACGAATTATTATATTTATTATAATGTGACCTTGGAGAATGTTAATGGCTATAATTAACATGTTGGTTGTGTTTTTATAAAATGTTTTAATTATTTTAAAAACACACGAACTTGTTCTTCAAGGGTTCATGCGGTAATTGAATTCTATTTTGTTTTGAATTAATTATTATTATTGGAGTTTTGGTGTTTAACCATATAACATATGTTGTGGATGTATGGTGGAAATTCATTCGTGAATAACCACATAAATATATATAATAATTATATATTGCTGTGATTGGTGTATTTGGCTATAAAACAATGTTTAATGTGAAACTACATTTTATATTGTTTTGGTGTTGGTGTTTTGGTGTTTTGGTGTTGATGGATTTAGGTGAGAATACCTTGAATCCCTTCTGAGTTTGTCAGGTGGGCATTCTCGTGGCAAATAATGAGGGATAAATTACCCTAGGGAGCAAGACCCAAGAACAGTTAGAGCTCTAGTCTGGCGCGCCATCTAGTACTCATGACTGGCGTGTAATCATGAGTGAACACTACTATGGTGTTTTGTAGTGTTATAGATTAGAGGTTCATAGTATTCTCTCTTCTATCTGTCAAACAATTGACGTGTGAAAACTACTTTGAAATAAAGAGTTTTGGTGTGGTCACAGGTGGTGATCGTAAAAGTTCTTTAAATAAAACAAAAGAATTGTGATTGTGATGATATTGATGATTATGATTACCTTGGTTATACAAGGATTGTGGTGTGCTAATGAAAGTGCATGTGTTTGTATATTATGTGTAATTGACATATTATACTGTGGACGTGGTTTACTCATACGAGCTTTAGAAAGCTTACCGGGTTGTTCTGGTGAACCCGGTGCACTATTCAATGGTGTAGGGGAAAATCCTGCAGGTGGTAGAGACGGTGAGCAGGAGAATTAAGGTGAGGAGCAGGAGGCTCAGTGGTGGTCCCAGATTGTAAAGTGTGGTGTGAGAGTGTTGGTGAGTGTTAGACTTCCGCGTGTGAAATAAGCTCTGAGGAGCATATTATGTAAAATGATGATTGTTCATTTATGTTGTGAGTTTGTAATGTAATATTTGACTCAGAAGAGTTGAGTCATTATTGACATTGTGGTTCGGAACAGTGGTGTTGTATCAAGAAAGAAAAGTTTAAATTTCTAGGTACTTTTGTTGAAGGTTCCAGAGCTTCGCGTCCCGGATTGTTGGTTGTTCTGTTTAAATTCAGAGATTAATTGTTGTGGGAAATTCGGGGCGTGACACTAACTCTTTGGTCTTTCTCAGTCTCTCTTGTGCAGCTCTCTCTCTCTCTCTCTCTCTCTCTCTCACGCAGTGGTCTTCCTCCCTCAGCGGTGTCTGTTCATCGAAGCTTAACTCCACCATGCACACCCAAACGGTATTGTTCATCGTCATTTTCTTTGGGTTTAGGGGTTTCTTTGAAGTTGGTTTAGGGTGTCTGGTTTCTATGAAATTGGTTTAGGGGTTTCAATGAAATTGGTTTATGGGTTTCTCTGAAATTGGTTTAAGGTTTAGGGTTTCTCTAAAACTGTCTGATTTTGATAATTCCTTGTTTGAAACAGTGAAGGAGTGTGTTGTTTGTTGTTGCGTAGATTCAGCTGCACTAAAATGGATTCAACTGCATCCTCAACTTGTGATACTCGCAAGTGCACGAACCGTTGGTAGTTTAGCGTATGTAAGTGCGAGGTCGATTCCACAGGGATTGGTGATTGAATGATCCAATTCAATTTTCCTACACAAAACAAAAATGAAAACAAAAGAAACAAAACAAGAAGAAAGAATGTACATTACAAGAAAAATAAATTACAACTAAGAAAACATTAAAGAGAGCGTTTGAGGAAGGAAGGAAAGTGTTAGAGAACTTTAGAGAGGGGAGAAGTGCTTGAGAGATGTTTGGGAGCTTTAGAGAAGGGAGAAGAAAGTATTTGAGAACTTGGAGAAGAGAAAGGTGTTTGGGAAGTGTTTGAGAATTTAGAGAATTTGGGGAAGGAATGGGAATTGTGTTTGAGAACTTTAGAGAATTTTGGAAGGGAAAGGAAGGTGTTTGGGAAGCTTGAAGATTTTGTGAACTTGGAGAATTTGAGAACTTGGAGAGGGGAGAAGTGTTTGAGAACATTGAGAATTTGGAAGAGAGTATTTGAGAACGTGGGAAATTTGGAGAAGAAAGTAGAGAGGTGTTTTGAGAGCTTTAGAGGATTTGAAAGAGAAGAGACATGTGTTTGAGGAGTTGGAGAATTGTTTGGAAGAGAATGTGTTTAAGAAGTGCTTCAAGAACATGGAGACTTTTGAAGAGAATAGAGAAATGTTTGGAGATTTAGTACAAAGAAAATTTAGTAGAATGATCTTATTACAACAATTGAGAATTACAAAGGGAAACTAAGAGAATTTGAGGGAGAGAAGGGAAGGGAGCTCTAGAGAAGTGCTTGAGAGCTCCCCCCCCCTTGGGGTGTTTTTACAAGCTTAGAGAACTTCCCTATTTATAGGCCTAGGGGAAGTGAAAATCTGAATTCAATAAGACTAATGCATACAACACTTGTTTTATAAAATATGAAATGGTTGATGCACTTGTATTATAAAATCTTCAATGGTTGATGCACTTGTATTAGAAAATCTTCAATGTTTGATGCACTTGTATTAGAAAATCTTCAATGGTTGATTCACTTCCCCAATAAATCCCACCAGCAGCCCTAGCTCATCTTCATGTCACCATGACCAAGCTTCCAACCAGAAATGATAGCTCATGCCTAGCTCACCATGACCAAGCATCCAACCAGCACATGCTGAGGTCAGCATGACCAGCAACTTCAAGGGCTTACAACTTGGGCTTCTCTTAATCAAATTAGGACTTTAAGCACTCGAAATTGAAGTTCGGAATGTCTTCTTTCCATCCATATGTTATTTGGGCCAATCCAAGGTCGGAGGAAGAAGTTAAGGCCGAAACAAAATGCTAACTCATTTTCCGCGCTGATAAGATCCATCCTGAGCATGTTTCTGTGTTTGCTAGGTAACGGACTCCAGATTTATCCAATGAGGCTGAATTTTGGATATGTTGTTTAGTCTAAACACAAATTCCGAACCCATTAAGAACAAGAAGAACAAAAGAGAACTAAGTAGAATTTAAACATGGTGTTTGTCTTCAATATCTACCCAATCATTCACTAATCAGTCCAAGAGTCATATGGTGTTTATGTAAACTTGAACGAGATAATTAATTAAGAGCAAGTGAATGAAACCATAAACTAGAAATAATCAACATGCTACTTAAACCTTTTTGTTTTTGAGTGTTGTGTAAGCTGGGACTCAAACCCAGTTCTCTTGCTTGTCAGGCAATTGTCCTTGTCCGTTGGACTACAAACACTACTTATCAATTAACCTCATTAACTTTAAAACATGAAACTGTCCAGTTATGAAAAAGATAAAAATAAATAAAAAGTAGGAAAACCAAATAGAATCAAACAATGTTACCGATCCCCGGCAACGGTGCCAAAAACTTGTTGCGTAGATTCAGCTGCACCAAAATGGGTTCAACTGCATCCTCAACTTGTGATACTCGCAAGTGCACGAACCGTTGGTTGTTTAGCGTATGTAAGTGCGAGGTCGATTCCACAGGGATTGGTGATTGAATGATCCAATTCAGTTTTCCTACACAAAACAAAAATGAAAACAAAAGAACATAAAACAAGGATTTTGTACAACACTTGAGAACATGGAGAGTTTTTGGAGAGAAAGAGAGAGGTGTTTGAGAGCTTGAGAATTTGGAGGAAGGTGTTTGGGAAGCTTGAGGATTTTGGAAGGGAAAGGAAGGTGTTTGTGAAGTGTTTGAGACATGGAGACTTTTGGAAGAGAAGGGAAATGTGTTTGGGAAATTTGGAGAAGGGAGGAGAGATGTGTTTGAGAAAGAGAAGGGAGGAGTGTTTGGGAAGTGTTTGAGAATATGGAAACTTTTGGAGAAGAAAGGAAAGTGGTGTTTGAGAACTTTGTGGATTTTGGAAGAGCATGTGTTTGAGAGCTTTGAAAAGGGAGAAGAAAGTGTTTGGAAAGTGTTTGAGAATTTGATGAAGGAATGGGAGAAGTGTTTGGGAACTTTGAGAATCTTGGAAGAGAAAGTGTTTGGAGAACATGGGGAATTTGGAAGGGAAGAGACATGTGTTTAGGGTTTGGAGAGTGTTTGGAAGAGAATAGAGAAGTGCTTGAGATTTAATAAAAAGAAAATTGAGTAGAATGATCTTATTACAACAATTGAGAACTACAAAGGGAAACTAAGAGAATTTAAGGGAGAGAAGGGAAGGGAGCTCTAGAGAAGTGCTTGAGAGCTCCCCCCCTTGGGGTTGTTTACAAGCTTAGAGAACTTCCCTATTTATAGGCCTAGGGGAAGTGAAAATCTGAATTCAATAAGACTAATGCATACAACACTTGAATTATAAAATCTGAAATGGTTGATGCACTTGTATTAGAAAATCTTGAATTGGTTGATGCACTTCACCACTAAATCCCACCTGCATCCCTAGCTCATCTTCAAGTCACCATGACCAAGCTTCCAACCAGAAATGATAGCTCATGCCTAGCTCACCATGACCAAGCATCCAACCAGCACATGCTGAGGTCAGCATGACCAGCAACTTCAAGGGCTTACAACTTGGGCTTCTCTTAATCAAATTAGGACTTTAAGCACTCGAAATTGAAGTTCAGAATGTCTTCTTTCCAGCCATATGTTATTTGGGCCAATCCAAGGTCGGAGGAAGAAGTTAAGGCGGAAACAAATTGCTAACTCATTTTCCACGCTGATAAGATCCATCCTGAGCATGGTTCTGTGTTTGCTAGGTAACGGACTCCAGATTTATCCAATGGGGCTGAATTTTGGATATGTTATAGTACACACCCATTGGAACAACTGTCATGAAGAATGCGGCCTCATTAGAGCTGTGTAGGTTGCTGAAACAAAGCTTGCAATATGACCTACGGAACTGGATTGGCAGGGGGCTGTAGCCATAATGAATTTGTCTTTAAGCTCTTCATCAATTCATCCAAATTAGGCCTTAACATGCTTGAATTGCATGAATTATGCTCTCCAAAGCCATCATTATTACCTAAAGCTCAATGAACTGAAAGATAAACACAAAAAGGATTAAAAGCACAAGTTTAACTCAAAAACATAACCAAATCATAAGCTAGAAGGGTACAAAATGATATACAATTATGAACCGATCATTGAGGTTACCATCTCTCTCCATTTTTATTAAGCTGTCATAAATTGCTTATGAAGTTCGTTCTTTCTCAAATATGATTATCCATATGGTGTGTGGTTTTAATCAAGTATTCAGAAAAAGCATTTAGCTATGGTGTTTAGTCTAAACACAAATTCCGAACCCATTAAGAACAAGAAGAACAATAAAGAACCAAGTAGAATTTAAACATTGTGTTTGTCTTCAATATCTACCCATTCATTCACTAATCAGTCCAAGAGTCATATGATGTTCATGTAAACTTGAACAAGATAATTAATTAAGAACAAGTGAATGAAACCATAAACTAGAAATAATCAACATGCTACTTGAACCTTTTTGTTTTTGGGTGTTGTGTAAGCTGGGACTCAAACCCAGTTCTCTTGTTTGTCAGGCAATTGTCCTTGTCCGTTGGACTACAAACACAACTTGTCAATTAACATCATTAACTTTAAAACATGAAACTGTCCAGTTATATACAAAAAATAAAAATAAAAAGTAGGAAAACCAAATAGAATCAAACAATGTTACCGATCCCCGGCAACGGCGCCAAAAACTTGTTGCGTAGATTCAGCTGCACCAAAATGGATTCAACTGCATCCTCAACTTGTGATACTCGCAAGTGCACGAACCGTTGGTAGTTTAGCGTATGTAAGTGCGAGGTCGATTCCACAGGGATTGGTGATTGAATGATCCAATATAATTTTCCTACACAAAACAAAAATGAAAACAAAAGAAACAAAACAAGAAGAAAGAATGTACATTACAAGAAAAATAAATTACAACTAAGAAAACATTAAAGAGAGCGTTTGAGGAAGGAAGGAAAGTGTTAAAGAACTTTAGAGAGGGGAGAAGTGTTTGAGAGATGTTTGGGAGCTTTAGAGAAGGGAGAAGAAAGTATTTGAGAACTTGGAGAAGAGAAAGGTGTTTGGGAAGTGTTTGAGAATTTAGAGAATTTGGGGAAGGAATGGGAATTGTGTTTGAGAACTTTAGAGAATTTTGGAAGGGAAAGGAAGGTGTTTGGGAAGCTTGAGGATTTTGTGAACTTGGAGAATTTGAGAACTTGGAGAGGGGAGAAGTGTTTGAGAACATTGAGAATTTGGAAGAGAGTATTTGAGAACGTGGGAAATTTGGAGAAGAAAGTAGAGAGGTGTTTTGAGAGCTTTAGAGGATTTGAAAGAGAAGAGACATGTGTTTGAGGAGTTGGAGAATTGTTTGGAAGAGAATGTGTTTAAGAAGTGCTTCAAGAACATGGAGACTTTTGAAGAGAATAGAGAAATGTTTGGAGATTTAGTACAAAGAAAATTTAGTAGAATGATCTTATTACAACAATTGAGAACTACAAAGGGAAACTAAGAGAATTTGAGGGAGAGAAGGGAAGGGAGCTCTAGAGAAGTGCTTGAGAGCTCCCCCCCTTGGGGTGTTATTACAAGCTTAGAGAACTTCCCTATTTATAGGCCTAGGGGAAGTGAAAATCTGAATTCAATAAGACTAATGCATACAACACTTGTTTTATAAAATATGAAATGGTTGATGCACTTGTATTAGAAAATCTTCAATGGTTGATGCACTTGTATTAGAAAATCTTCAATGGTTGATTCACTTCCCCAATAAATCCCACCAGCAGCCCTAGCTCATCTTCATGTCACCATGACCAAGCTTCCAACCAGAAATGATAGCTTATGCCTAGCTCACCATGACCAAGCATCCAACCAGCACATGCTGAGGTCAGCATGACCAGCAACTTCAAGGGCTTAGAACTTGGGATTCTCTTAATCAAATTAGGACTTTAAGCACTCGAAATTGAAGTTCGGAATGTCTTCTTTCCATCCATATGTTATTTGGGCCAATCCAATGTCGGAGGAAGAAGTTAAGGCCGAAACAAAATGCTAACTCATTTTCCTCGCTGATAAGATCCATCCTGAGCATGTTTCTGTGTTTGCTAGGTAACGGACTCCAGATTTATTCAATGGGGCTGAATTGTGGATATGTTATAGTACACACCCATTGGAACAACTTTCATGAAGAGTGTGGCCTCATTCGAGCTATGTAGGTTGCTGAAACAAAGCTTGCAATATGACCTACGGAACTGGACTGGCAGGGGGCTGTAGCCATAATGAATTTGTCTTTAAGCTCTTCATCAATTCATCCAAACTAGGCCTTAACATGCTTGAATTGCATGAATTATGCTCTCCAAAGCCATCATTGTTACCTAAAGCTCAATTAACTGAAAGATAAACATAAAAAGGATTAAAAGCACAAGTTTAACTCAAAAAGGATTAGAAGGGTAAGAAATAATATACAATTATGAACCGATCATTTGTTCATTGTTTGAAACTGCTGTTGTTTTGCTGTTGTGATTGGTGTTGTATTGCTGTTGGATTTCCATTTTAGTGGTATTATATTGGCATTGTAGTGCTGTTTTATTGCTAGTTTATTATGGTTTTATTCCTGTTCCATTGTGGTTTTAATAGTTTTGGCGATTTATGCAATTGGATTCTGTGTTTGTTTGTTGTTTTGTTTCATCCAAAGAGTGTTCATATATAGTCTCTACATTAGGCACATGAATCTTTATAGTTTGTTTTGCAGTTGCAAAAGCGGCTCCACTGCGCCAATCAGCAAGTGGAAACACTGGAGGGGAAAATTGAGGACCATGTAGAGCTGCTGCAGATTCTACAAGTGCGGGAAAATAGAGGCAATTAGCAGAAGCCACAGGTGGCCCAGAATGCAAAAGAAACATGTGATTCAGAAATTTATGTATGCGTTTTCAAGTTTATATTTGTAATCACATGTTTAGAAATGAAATAAGCATTTGAGTCCCGTGATATTATAACATTTACATGCATCTGGGTGCATACCTTATTGATTACTTTATTTCCCACTAATGAAACCCCATAGACTTTCTCCGATTTATTACTACTAATAAGGGCAACCGGCTCCATCATTACAAGTTATTAGCTAAATGAAGGGGAACCACCGACAGTCACAGACTAAGCACATAAAAGTTGAAGATAACTAAGAAATCTTTTAGAGAACTTTTAAAGTATTGCTCAGTCATTTCATAATCAAGAATGCCCTTCAGAAATTTAAGCATGTAGTTTTTAAAGTTTTAATACAGCAATCAGATACAGCCAAGTTTAAAAAGCAATAAACAATCGACATTCATCACCCAGTTTTTCTAGATAAAGGGCTTTAAAAAGTTTCAAACTTTGGATATAAAAGTGATTAATTAAAACCTCATCACATCAGCAATAAAAAAAAACCAGGTGGCGTTAAAGAATTCAAGTTCATGATCTTACCTCAATATCCAATACTACTTAACTCCCATGCATGATAAACTTTTGCTTCAAAAACTTGAGCATTTTGACCTGAAACACAATTGCCAGAACTCTCATAATCAGGATTCAAAGAAAGCAAAATGATACAACCAAAATCATCCAAAGAAGAACGAAGAAAAAGATGGAGAGAGAAGAGAAGAAATAAGAAATGATGGCTGGGAGAAAAAAAGAAAAAGCAGATGAAGAAGATGGGAGAGATGGATAGAAGAGAAGAAAGAAGGAAAGGAATGATGACGGTTGGGAGAAAAGAAAAAGAAATGAAGAAGAAAAGAAGAAAAAGCAAAGGAAGAAGATGGAGAGAATAACGAAAGAAGAAAAAGATGGAGAGAGAAGAGAAGAAAGAATGAAAGAAATGATGACGATTGGGAGAAAAGAAAAAGAAAAGGAGAGTTTGTGGGACGGTTAGATTGTAATAAATATTAGAATTGTATGATTATATCACAAGAAGATGCATCAGTCTAGTGGTATTTGGGACTTGTACCCAAACTTTGTCCAGAGTTCGATTCTTCATGAGCGCACAAACTGTAAGGAAAACGACACAGTTTTAATACTTTATATTCTTTTTCAGAGGAACTGCGACCAATTTTAGAGACGAAATACTTTGGTCGCCAATAATTTTCAAGCTTAAAGGCGACCAATTTTAATATTAGTCGCCAATTCCTCCCCTAGCGACCAAATCTTTTGGTCGCCATTCGGACATATTTTATGGTCAATTCATTCATAAATCTGATGAAATTATTGGCGACGAATTAAAAAACTTCGCCGCCCTTAACCCTGTTTGGCGACCAAATTTGGATTGGTCGCAAAAGATTTCGTCAGGAAAGACCTTTTTTCTTGTAGTGCTTTTGTTGGAAATTTAATATTAACTAATATTTATTTTCCTATTTCAATGGAAATTAATAGAGTTCATTGGACGATGGTGTCCTTTGTCAATTTTTAGGAAAAGGTATCAAAGCACCTGTTTATTCAATGGAAGCGTTAGTTGGTTTTTTATATGGTTGGGACATACCCTTTTGAAAAGGGTTCTTTAGTATCTATAAATACAATAGTGTTCCTGTAATTAAAATAAGGGAATTGATTCAGTCAATGTTTATCTATTTGAATACAAAGAGGGTTTCCTACATAATCTGGTTCAAAGAGTCCTTGTGTAGGGCGTAATTCGTCTTAAGGTCAGAGTGTCCAATGCTTGCCTTGACTCAATTATTCAAGTTCTTCTAATCCATATTATGTGATTTTTGATTGTGCATGTTTGTAAGCATGCGTTAATTTTGAAGCATGAAGTGAATGATTATTTCTGAATTTGTTTGTGACTAAGTGGGGAAGGATTGATGCAATTGGGGTAGTTCTTTTAGCCTTTGCTCTAAAATCGTGTATGAAGTTCATCCTTGGGGCATGAAATCACTTTGACAGTTGGGTGTTGTTTGGTTTGTGGATGAAATGTAATCCAGATTTAGTAAAACGGAATGTAGATAAGAGTGGAGTGTGGAGAGAGTTTGAGAGTAGATAAGAAACTGAAATTAGGTAAAAAAATGCAATTGGTATTATTTCACATTTTGGGGAAATGACAGTTGATGGGAATGGCCATTTCATTCCATAGTTTCTTCTGTCATGGGACATTGATGAACATACATGCATTGCATATCAGGTTCTATTGCCCCTATATTGTATGTTTGTCACTGATATATCTCATGCCTATTGCCTTGATATGCCTGTGTATTGTGTGTTTATTGCTTGTTATTGGGTAGATTTCAACGGCCTGAAATTATTTGTATAATGTTGGTGTGCAGGGAAATATGGTTTCAAAAGTGAAGTTGATGATTGCTGAGGAAGAAAAGTTCCAAGGAAAGGCATTGTCCCTTTCCCATACAAAGACCGCAATCAGCACCATAAAGGAGAAATTCAGTCAGCAACAGCTACGAAGGTTTGAAGACAGTTGTTTTGGTCATCTCTTACTCATTGAGGACCTTAAGTGGACTTCACAAATTGTCCACGGCTTGTTGCCAAGGAAGGTTGATCAGAAGATAGTTTCGCAGTCAACGAGATAAAATTCATCATTGGCAATAAGGTGATACTACAATTCATGACGCAACAATTTTGCGTCGTGAGAGGGCTAAGGTTTGGAAGCCTTCCTTTCATCTCGATTGCAACTAATGAGAACTGCTCATTCAAAAGGAAGTACTTTTGCGATGACAAAACTGTCACCCTTTTGGAACTAGAAAAAGCCTTCCTCTCCTGCATTGATGAGGAGGATGTATTCAAGCTTGGATTTGTATACTTTGTTGTTTTTGTGCTGTTGGGTAATGAAAAATATGTCCACATTGACATGTGGTATTTGAAATTGGTGGAAGACCTTGAAGAGTTTGTGAAGTATCCATGGGGTGCTGTTTCTTATGCCAAGACAAATGCCTCACTTTTAAGGGCACTTTGTGCATATTACCAACGAGTAAAAGTGCCCCAAAAATCTACAAAAACAAAAAAATTTGAAAAGAAAGCAAAGACAACGGCAAGTGGTAGACCAAGAGAGTACCACATCAAAGGTTTTGACTTTGCACTTCAGGTGAGCAAATTTCTATTAATGTATAAGTTCAATTTCATTTGTTTTTAGTGATTGACGTTTTATTCTTCAAACTAGATTTGGGCTTTTGAGGTCTTTTGAGCATTGGTTGCACTGCATTTTGTTGTGCATGAAGAGAATGCCCACATCCCTTGTATACTACAGTGGAGGAGCAATACTTCGGCTTGTTTTCATGAGCTAATGAGCCAAGTATTCGAAAACCGTGAGGTTAGTTATGTTTTTAATGAAAATGTTATGCATATGAAAATATAATAAGTTTACTAATATGTATTTTGTATGTGTAAATTGCAGGTTGATGTGCAACTTCTTCGCTCAAGTGTAATTGACAAGCAATAGCCCTATTGAACTTGGGGTGACAGTGTTGACAACAGTGAAGAAATTGTTGAATTGTTTGGCAATGACGCCAACGAAAAAACCAGCACTTCTGTTGAAGAAAAAGATGATGAATTTGATGAAACTGCTACCTTTTCGTCGTCTTCTAAGGTAAGCATGACCTTTTTGCAATATATACGTCATACTAAACTTAATGGCGCTACTATATAATTAGTATATAGTCAATATATAGACATTATAATACCAAAACAGTAGTTGTATTTGGGTTATATTCTGTAAGTAATGTAACAGTTGTATTATAACTGAATGCAGGGTAAAGTCCCATGCCATTTGAGTTAGACACTTTGAAGCGTGAATTTCAAAGGACAAAGGATGGTTTGGCAAAGGGAGCTAGTTCAAATCGAACGCTTCGAAACAAAGTGCATGACTTGGAAGAAATGGTACGGAATGAGTCGTTGAAACTTTAGAAGGAGTGTGAAATAAATCAAAAGTGTGTGGAGGATTTTGGCAAGACCCTCGCTTCAATGGAACACTATTTTAAGCTGGAGATAGAGCAGTTGAAAAAATGAAATGGTGGGTTCAATGAACGTGGGGAAGGACATGAGGAAGTTGATAGTCCTTATATGAATGAAGGAAGGGACAATGACATGTTGCCCTTACATGAATATGTTACTCCAACTACAGAACCGGCAGCAATGGAAGCACAAGTCCCTGATGATGGAGTCGAAGCCTACTCAGCCATGGAAGTCTAATAGGCAGAAATGGGCGCTTCAGTTCCTCACATACAAGTGCAGCAAGAAGCTTCCTACTCCGGAAGATGTGGATGGGTGCGGAGAAATCTGCAAAAAGCTGTTGTCTTTGTTAAAGGATTGGAAAAAGGGCGACATTATGCCTTCGGGAGGTAAGATGAATCCTCCCATCATACCCAATGTATTGTGCCTGGTGATGACGAAAGTAGTGCCAGTGTTAAAAAGAAGTTGTGGAAGGTAAAGGGCGGAGAAAGAAGCGACCGGCCCAGACATTGTTGAGTCCATTTACCGATCCTTTGAGGAAGAAGAGTACAATGACTATTGCAGATGCGGAGGCAACCCCACCATGTTTTGATCCAACTAAACCCCTGCCCATTGAAGATATCAAGGCAGTAATAGAGTTTTGCATTGCTTGGAA
The DNA here is from genome assembly GCA_018703695.1 of Prunus fruticosa. NCBI lineage: Eukaryota > Viridiplantae > Streptophyta > Magnoliopsida > Rosales > Rosaceae > Prunus > Prunus fruticosa. The sequence goes on along the minus strand of CM031921.1, from coordinate 4,667,633 downwards.
AAACAATATAAGGGTAGGGTTTTTTACCTTGGAAATCCAATTTCCATGTTATTGTAGTATGCAGTGATTTACCAATAAGAAAATGTAGCTACCTTTAATATACATGTCTATATTTGTCATCTTCTGGCAATGTTCCAATGATTAAATGATTACAAAATTCACCGTTGGAAGTTTGTGTATTGTAGTGCGGAGGTGCAGCTGGAATCATGTGCAGGGGGCCCGAACTTTTTCTACAAACTTATAGATGATACGGAATGGATTAGCTCTAGGGTAAGAATTTGAACTCCACTTTGGAATATGAGTTGAACCTGTGTGTGTCCGACACCTGGCGGGTGACGGACACAAATGACTAAATTGCCCTTCAACTAAAAACCAAATTTCCTACAAGTTTGACTTCTGCCGAAGTTTCCCTTGTAATTTGCTCATTCCCCAAAATTTTTACCTGTATAAAACATGAATTTATAATCTCAAACATTCAGCAAGCATAATAATGAAATTCATTCAACCGTCAACACATCATTTTGGCCTCAGGCCTCTCTAACCCAAATAACCATTCTGTCATCTAAAATTCATCTCAACTTTCAGGACATTAATAGTACATTAACAATTTCAATCACTCCCACTCATGGCTGCACCTTATAAAATTAGGTTGCCTACGTACCCTTATTGAGGGATCAAGCCACACATAGTTCTTTTACTTTTTATATTGCACTTGTTATACTTGTACAGAAACCAAACATGTTTATTCATATTTATATAACAATGCATACGTTTGCATAAACCTTCACACCAGTTTAAAACATTGTAAAATAAACATTTCTCTTCCACCTAGGTGTCTCTATCATTATCTGTCAATTCCTCATGTCACAATTCGTGACACGTCCTCGCAGGTCTTGGTAACACAGAGTCGACTCGAGCCTTAATCCTCGCAAGACTCAGGGGGATGTTTAGTCGACCTGATTCTGCAATCCTCGAAATTCACTTATTGAATTTCCTCTAGTTCATAAATCAACTTATATACAATTATATGTTATTGGCTTAAATCATATATATATATATATATATATATATATAACCTAATAATAAAAGATAAAGATAAAAATAGAATAAAGTAAAAATAAAACCAACAAGCTCCGAACACACTTTTATCCTTACTTCGAAACTCACGTAAGGCTCATATATATATATATATATATATATATATATATATATATTCATCCTTCACTTGTAAAATAAATTTGTCGCTTAAGAAAATAATGGTTCCTGTATAAAATCCTCCATTTTAGTTTAAAAGTATCTCAAAACTTAAATTCTCTCCACCTAGACATACCCCCATTCCTAATCCGTCAATTCCGATATTTTTCCATCAATTCCCAATATCCCTTCAATTCCATCCTCGCAGGCCTCGGAAACACAAAGTTAACCAAGCCACATTCCTCGCAGGCCTCGGACATACTAGTGAATTTCTCGGGTGGATCACCAAGAGGACATAGGCACGAGGCCGAACCTCTATAAATCTTTATGTTCTTGAGTGTGTTTTCTTTCTCTCTTTGATGTGTGTGTGTTTTATCTCAAGGGGTTTGTGTGTGTGCCGTCACATAGTCCATCAATGACAAGGTCTTGGTGTGTTTTCGCACAACACTCTAGTACAAGTCTTAGAGTAACACAACATTTCAAAGGTTTTGTCACCTTTAAACCCACTCAGATGCGCAGGAAACTCCCCAAACAGTCACCATTAAGTCCCTTGTCTACCATAACAATAGTCCCTAGAAAATTCCCAATTTTTTTCTCCCATTGTTGGGGTAAGGAAAAGAGGTGGGATACCCCTAGCCCTAACCCAGAAAATTTGTAAGTCCAACAGAACAATATGGGGATCAACACTACCGTCAATCTGCCGACAATAACAATAACGCCTTATCAAAAGTCCATTGTGACCCCCTCATCACCCTCTTACGATCAAGATATCACTCTTGAAAGAAAAAAAGAAGACGTTTAGGATCCTCCAAGGTAACATAAGTGAAATCCTCCCATGTAAGCCAAATGCGCTTCAGTGTACCTACCGAGGAATCCTTGTGATAATCTTTAGTCATCACCAACCGCCCTACCAAGAGAAAGCAAGTCGCTTTTAAGCCATCGAGATCATCAAGACCAACCACTTCAACGGCCTCCACATCCGAAGTCGCAAGTGATCATCTGGTAAGCCCATGTGTAATCCCATCAATGGAATCCATTAGCCTTAGAAAACCACAACCCGCAACCAAGACCCTGAGAAGAAAGAACTCATAACCAAGCGACCCACTCCAGCACACAACGCAAGTGATGAGAAAGGTTCCAGCCCTAACTTGCTCCACACACAGATAGTTGCGGCAACAACTCCTACACCTTATTTTCTAAACCCTAACCAGATATGGAAGGGACTCCAACCCCAATACCCATCTTATTTAGGAATATTGGATTTTTCCTATGCAATAGAGCATTTTGGAAATTTTACACTAAAACACTCCTAACTATCATCATTGTTATTAAAAACTTAATTAGTATATACAGTGGTGGATCCAACGTGTACAAGTTTTTAAATATTTTTTAAGACGAAAAATACTATGAAAAATTAAATCATATCACTAAACCATTGATCTTCGAGTAATGTATTCTGGAGTGAATCTTTCACCCTATTCATAGTATAAAAGATCAAAGTTACCAAAAATCAAATTTGATAGATGGCTTTTGTCTATTGGTACCACCCGTATTCAATGAATGGTAAAAATATGCCATTTACACACCCATTAACACCACACCTATGTTCTGAAGGATTTTTTGTGACACCAAGCCAGTAGCCGCTACAATTGATGGAAATGCTTCATAGCCCTTTGTCGGCCTGCCCTTTTGTTTAAAAATTGAATTTTCATGCATAAGGATAGTTTTTTGGATGAATTACCTGTTTAGTGAGTTATATAAAATAAAAAACAATTACCAGTTTAGAGAGAAAGAGAGCCCAAAGTTTTTTCTTTTTAATCCAACTTTCCCAACTTGTATGAATTAATTTCAACACAAACTGGGTCCAAGGCAAGTAAAAAACAACAAGGCTCCAGGTCCAGCGCAAGAATCCTTGATAAAAATAAATAAATAAATAAAAGAATTGATGAGTTCAAATTTTTTATGGACATTTGCTAAAGCCGCAATGTGTAACAATCTTAGTTTAAGAACCCTAGGCTATCATTGTAGAAAATGTCTCTAACAAGTGTTTGTACCAAAAATAGCATTTTTTCCCTAAATGTGGAATTTTCTGGGAACTAGATACAGAGTCATGTTCGCTGGTTTAGTCTGCAGATGAGCAGTAACCAAACTTGAGGTTGCTGTAACCATTTGGCCGACATGACCAGTCCGATATTGGTAATGATGGATTCATCTTGATGTCTACTATATCATATCAAAATTTGGTGGCATTTAGACAAGTATTAAACGCTCAGGGACCTAAACATTGAAGTATGGTCAAAGCAATATATGCGACCATCAGTCTATTGCAGTCATGCCAAATTGCATTTTTCATTGCTAAAATGGAATTAAGTTCTTCATAAACTTTGTTTCTACTTATGTGGAGAACGGCATATCCAAAATTGGCTGCAATTGGATCAATGTAGAACTCTCAGATTATCATGCATCTAGGCTTGTTCGAGAAGAAACTTAGTGGTGGCTAACCAAGTTTCACTTCATCAATGGAAAGACTTCTACATAAGTGAGTTTATTCAAAGAAGAATAAAATATTGAAGTGATGGATGGAAACAATTTAATATTCTTTGTAATGAAGAATATTAAAATAAAGCCAAAGTTGAAGATACACGTGAAGTGCTACACCATCAAAGGAGAAAAAGAAGGGTAATGCTAGGCTTACCACATTTTTATACCACATTGTGTACCACCTCTCTAATAGAGATGGAGCCCACCAATACAATGAGGTCCACCTCCATTAAAAAGGTGGTACATAATGTGTTATAAAAATATGGTAAATCTAGCATTTTTCAAAAAAAAAAAAAAAAAAATTAGAAAGCAACAAGATAGAGAAATGAGAGTTCCTACCCCACCACCCTTTCCCCCTTTATTTTTCTTATCTTGCTACTATTGTTGCCTTTCACTCACCTGAGTGCAGGTTTTCTTTTATTTCTTTTTTGTTCAAATGGGCATCATCATCACTCCTCCAGCATTATTTCTCTATAAATAGAGGGCATCGCAGCAGCACCTCAAGGACTCTCTCTCTCTCTATAAATCAAAAGCAACATCTTTAAACAACCAACTCAACTAAATAGCCTTGCCATTTCATTCTCTAAATTCCCAATCGACACCTCTTGAGGAATTTCTTTATTTTGCTATGCCAACACTTGGTATGATTTTAAAGTACTTGTACCAGATTGAATAGAGAAATCTTCAATCTCCATTTAAATTTCTTGTACCAAGTCTGAATAGAGAAATCTTTAGGTTGTGTTTTTCATGTATTCCCTTTTCTTTCAAGTTATCTGAATAGAGAAATCTCCAAATAAACTTCTATTATTTTCATTACCGTTCAATCTTAGCTTATGTCAGTTATTATTTTCGCACTAGATGAATATTGAAGTCCTCTTAGTTGAGGCATAGAAAAGAACCTGTATTGGATCAGTTCCTCACCGAATCCACAATCGATTGATTAAAGTCAATATTGGTGCACATTTTGCATTCTTACCATTCTCAGTCTATTGGAGTTTCTCACTGCCAACAATGGCACGCCTTCGTAATCGCAACAGGTGAACTCCACGGCCAATCCCACACACATGGCTGGCGGGTCTTTTTGAAGGAAACAACAAGTAAGGCTGAACCTCTAGTTCGAATAACTATAAAATGCATTGATAGAAATACAAGTAAATGAGTCATCATCTTAAACTTGTTTTTTCTTAAAATAAAATTGTCATTTTATCATAAAATTAATTTTATTAACAACATTAATAAATGTGCATAAATTTTTTCTTTATTACAAGAGGAGAAGGTTTTTCACAAACACTACCAATGTGCCATCTAATCTACAGGTCAAAGCTCTTTTTCATAGGACTAGACCCATTGATACACATTCATATAACTTAAGCAATATATAGTTCTGCATTTATATGTACGTAACTATTACTATATTTTCACATCTCAAGCTAATTGTTATGTTATTATATTTCATGTTCATTGTCATCTCCCATTTCTCTTTATCCATGTAATATTTGTCACAAATTAATATATCAACTTATACACATATGTGCCATACTTTATAGAATCATTGAATAGTTATTGTAACATCCCACATCAACCAACGGAGAGGGGTGACGTGCCTTATATGTACATACCTTCCTCCATCTAACACGAGGCCTTTTGCGAGCTCACTAGCTTCGGAGTCATGGGAACTCCGAAGTTAAGCGAGTTGGGGCTAGAGCAATCCCAGGATGGGTGACCCACTGGGAAGTTGCTCATGAGTTCCTAGAAACAAAACCTTGAGGGTGGAGAAGGGGGCCCAAAGCGGACAATATCATGCTACGGCGGAGCCGATCCCGGGATGTGACAATTTGGTATAAGAACCACTTTGCCATGTGGTGCGAGTGTGCGGAAGAGGAAGTCAGGCCCCTAAGGGATGTAGATTGTAATATCCCACATCGACCAACGGAGATGGGGTGATGTGCCTTATATATACATGTCCACCTTCATCTAGCACAATGCCTTTTGGGAGCTCACTGGCTTCGGAGTCATAGGAACTCTGAAGTTAAGCAAGTTGGGGCTAGAGCAATCCTAGGATGGGTGACCTCCTGGGAAGTTGCTCGTGTTCTCAGAAACAAAAAAGTGAGGGCAGAGAAGGGGGCCCAAAGCGAACAATATCGTGCTACGGTGGAGCCGATCCCGGGATGTGACAATTATAATAGTAACTCATTACTAAATTAATATTCATTAACAATGGTCGAACAATAATGTTTTTTTTCTGGAAACTTTGATTATATGAATTTGAAATTGATGAGATGAACTATTCAGTTGGATTACAAATATTAATTGGAATGTCATGTGATGTGAGATACTTATGATTATGTGGATGACCTAAGGCAAGGGCGGATACACATTGGGGAAAGGAGGTCAAGTGACTCCTGTGAGCCATAAACCATGGCATGGGGAGAAGAAATGTGACCCCTGAAATGGCTGGATGGTTAGCCAAAGAAACTGTTTGTACCATATTTGGAAAATAGGCCAAAAATGGTTTTATTTCTCAAATAAGATTTATTAAACCCAAGCCCAACCTTTTACTTATAGAAACGACGAAAAGGGCTTTTTCGGATTTGGGCCAACAATGGGCGAAACCCTCTCAAAAGTCTCTAGTACGAAAAGACCCCAGTTTGGTCCACACTAAAGTTAAGAAAATGGGTAACCGTTGCATATCGACCCACGTGAGGGTCTGAAGAGAGGTTATCACCACTAATGATGACTTGACCACCGTTTCTCCCAGCAAGAAAGCATGCTGGATAATAGATGCCAGAATAGGAAGGAACAGGATACAACCAACTGGATTTCCAGCTGCGAAAGGACATAGGTCAGAGAAGCATCCCTTAAGACTAGTAGTTTCATATGAGATATCCTTTCCTCCTACCTATGAATTGGCTCACAAGGACAGACCAACAGCTGACTTTGGACAACAGCCAAATATCCTCATACAGCCTTCATCATTAGGGATTCTTGCCTATAAATATAGAGGCTCTAAAGTAGCACAAGAGGACTCTCTCTCCAAAAACCAGATGCAATGTTTTGAACAAACTTCAAGATATTTTCAAATAGCCAACTTACTATTCAAATAACGAGTTGACAACTCCTGCGTTTATCTTTTGTTTGCTCTGCCATCTTCATGGTATGATTCTTGTTGAAATAATCAGTTTGAATTTCTATAAACATATTTTATGTATAAATTAGATAGAGAAATCTCCAATTTCTTCCATATTGTAATTTGTATTTAAGAGCAGTTAAATGGAGAAATATTTGGGTCTAGTTTCAACATGTCATCATACCAAAGTTGGATAGAGAAATCTTCAACGTCCAGAACCTTTTTTGTTTTCTAAAATTCACTTTAGTTGCTTTTTAAATATCTGTCGATTGTTTGCTTTATATATTCTCATATATCAATTTATCTTCCCGCCTTTATATATTTGAGTGTTTTCATTACTTAATCCCAAGGTAAGGGTCTTAGGCCCGAATAAAGCATTATTAGCTTGAAGATAAGGGCATGTCTGGGCTTGAATTACATCATTGGGCCCGAATTAGCCGTATTTCGACCCTATCTAAGGTCATCTGGGGCCCAGACTAGGTTTTTGAACCCGGTCAAGGGAGCATTAACCACAACATTGGTTTTCTTCTTGTTTGATAAGGTATTGTCCATATCTACCAAGCTAGCAACATACGAGTGAAAGAATATTGAAGTCTTCTTGACTGAGGCATAGAAAAGAACTCATCCAAGCTAGTACCTCCCTTTGGAGCACAATGGCTTAATCAGGATTCCAGAACAAGCGCGACCCATCGAACAGATACCCCACATCATATTTACCAGATCTATTGGGCTGGTCTCATATCCAATAGTGGCATGCCTATGCAACCAGCGATCAAATCGAATGTAAAGCGTCTTCCTCACAAATGAAGAATTTACCCAACCAGAATGAAGACAACTAGGCTTAGACGTATCCTAATTCTGACCAATACAAGGCCAGTAAACTCAGTCAAAGCCGCAATGGTCCAAGACGGCAAGTGGTACCTAGTAGGGAAAGAGGGTTAGCATGAAAGAAAGTTAACTAATACCCAGGCTTGAAGGATCAAGAGGCAATACGGGAAAGCCATAAGAAGCCTTAGGTTCCCGATGTGGTGAATGCTCTGAGGAAGCCTTTCCCTTGGCTATGGGACGGCCACTTGCTACCACCTTGGGGATGAACCTCTTCAACTTCTTAACAGCTTGTTTTCTCTCTATGCCACAATCCTCCCCCCGCTTTTGCTTCCCCTGCATAGTGCTTTTTCTAGCTTTGTGAGGACTCTGTTTCTCCAACTTCTGTCTCAACTTAGAGAATTCCCCAACAATTTCACCACTTTTTTGAGATAAAAGGCAAGTTCCACTTCTCACTTAACGAAACATCTTTCTCTTTCGATGCTACGCGGGCATGACGAGCTGTTCAGGGAGGAAGTTTATCACAGTAGTAGCATGGAATTGACTGAATGAAGCGGAGCGCGGTTCCAGGAAGTCTGATAAGCCTTCGAGAAGCCGCCAACTCTCTCTCTCCAGCTAATGCAAGGGCAAGAGGCCTGCCTTCATCCGGCACGTGTTGTGTAGATTCAGCTGCACCAAAATGGATTCAGCTGCATCATCAACTTGTGATACTCGCAAGTGCACGAACCGTTGGTAGTTTAGCGTATGTAAGTGCGAGGTCGATTCCACAGGGATTGGTGATTGAATAATCCAATTCAATTTTCCTACACAAAACAAAAATGAAAACAAAAGAAACAAAACAAGAAGAACGAATGTACATTACAAGAAAAATAAATTATAACTTAGAGAACATTAAAGAGAGCATTTGAGGAAGGAAGGAAAGTGTTTGAGAGATTTGGAGAATTTTGGAAGAGAAGGGAAATGTGGAAGAGAGTAGAGAAGTGTTTGGAAAGCTTGAGGATTTTGGAAGAGAAAGTGTTTCAGAACTTTGAGAATTTGGAAGAGAGCGTTTGAGAACTTGGATAATTTTTGGAAGGGAAGAGAAATGTGTTTGAGAACTTGGAGAATGTTTGTGAACTTGGAGAATTTGATAACTTAGGGAAGGGAGAGAAAGGTGTTTGTGAAGTGTTTGAGACATGGAGACTTTTGGAAGAGAAGGGAAAATGGTGTTGAGAACTTTGTGGATTTTGGAAGAGCATGTGTTTGAAAGCTTTAGAGAATTTGATGAAGGAAATGAGAGAAGTGTTTGGGAAGTGTTTGGAGAAGAGAGTGTTGAAGAATTTAGAAGAAGAGAAAGAAAAAGTAGAATGATCTTATTACAACAATTGAGAGCTACAAAGGGAAACTAAGAGAATTTGAGGGAGAGAAGGGAAGGGAGCTCTAGAGAAGTGTTTGAGAGCTCCCCCCCTTGGGGTGTTATTACAAGCTTAGAGAGCTTCCCTATTTATAGGCCTAGGGGAAGTGAAAATCTGAATTCAATAATACTAATGCATACAACACTTGAATTATAAAATCTGAAATGGTTGATGCACTTGTATTAGAAAATCTTCAATGGTTGATGCATTTCCCCAATAAATCCCACCAGCAGCCCTAGCTCATCTTCATGTCAGCATGACCAAGCTTCCAACCAGAAATGATAGCTCATGCCTAGCTCACCATGACCAAGCATCCAACCAGGCACATGCTGAGGTCAGCATGACCAGCAACTTCAAGGGCTTACAACTTGGGCTTCTCTTAATCAAATTAGGACTTTAAGCACTCGAAATTGAAGTTCAGAATGTCTTCTTTCCAGCCATATGTTATTTGGGCCAATCCAAGGTCGGATGAAGAAGTTAAGGCCGAAACAAATTTATAACTCATTTTCCGCGCTGATAAGATCCATCCTGAGCATGGCTCAGTGTTTGCTAGGAAACGGACTCCAGATGTATCCAATGGGGCTGAATTTTGGATATGTTATAGTACACACACATGTGGCCTCATTCGAGCTATGTAGGTTGCTGAAACAAAGCTTGCATTATGACCTACGAACTGACTGGCAGGGGGCTGTAGCCATAATGAATTTGTCTTTAAGCTCTTCATCCATTCCTCCAAATTAGGCCTTAACATGCTTGAATTGCATGAATTATGTTCTCCAAAGCCATCATTGTTACCTAAAGCTCAATTAACTGAAATATAAACACAAAAAGGATTAAAAGCACAAGTTTAACTCAAAAACATAACCAAATCATAAGCTAGAAGGGTAAGAATTAATATACAATTATGAACCGATCAGCACGTACCCCCACTCCAAAAGGCCCTATATCAAGCAAATGGGTCACTACTGTTGAGACCAAAGGGCACACCCTGATTGAACCCAAACTGTCTTCAAACTCGATGCGACGAGTAAGGCACGAAAACCTATGAGTGATTGTCATCTAGTGTGGGCAAAAAGAGACATGCAACATTCAACAGGGCATCTTTTCTCAAATGACAACCTTGTGCCGTCATTGTAGGAGCCTCAACAACACCGTCAATATCAGCATGGAAGGGTACATGCTTAAATTCCTCCAGCAGGACGCCATAAGGATGAAATATAAAGTTCTCGACACTGTCTAGTAGCCCTAAGAAGTTTTGACCTTTCCTTTGGCTTCGCTTAGACCACCTGCAAATCATAGGAAGCCTGTCCGATATATAGAAGCCCTTGCCAGAGTCAATAATAAGCCTGGCTCGTGAATAAGGGAGTGGGAACACATCTAACCCTTTGAAGCGCTCCCGTAAAAACACTCGCAGAAAACTGGAGTTCAAAAGAGTTTCCACGGCCATAGTTCCTGCTACCCTTTTTTCAAGATGTTGAACCTGGTCAAGTAGCCGGTATAGGTACCCCAGGAACATGGCCCTAGAGGGATCGCGCTACCTCACGCTATTGCCAAAGCTAAAGGGAACACTCGCTCATGTAGGCAATCTTGAGAAAAATCACATAAAATAAACCTTCTGAGCCATAACAATATAAGTGCGGCAAGTCGGCAAGGTTCCTCTCTCTTTGCATTCCCAAAATATTGAGGTCTGTAGCTTTTCATCCTTTCTCTCTGCTTCTTCTTCTTCTCAATTTTTTTTTTCTTTTTAGCGAGGTCACATCTTCCAGCACCTTCCCATTCTAACATTTATCCTTATTTGGCCTTACATGTCGCATTTTCCTTTTGAAACCACAGAGTGTATCGATCTTTAACACAGTTGACTGCATTTAGGCTTGAGTTGTATCTTCTTCTTTTTTGGAGAGCCTAAATCTCATGTTGTTGGAACCTTGAAACATAGCATTGTTACATACTTTTTGCCAGAACTTTAATTTAGAATGCTTGAGATATTAAGTTTCGGCTTGTTTTGTACGCTTTGCTTGGTTGGAAATGATGAAATGCATGAATTGCTTGAGATTTTAGCAGGTTGTCTTGCTAGGTAGGAAGTGCTTCTTTTATAGGCGCTGAACCCCCAATTTTATCAAGTCTTCTCATCCACTTTTCTTCAATTTCTTCCATTCAATCATCTTTGGTGAAATCTCCCCAACCCAAGCACATATGAGTGAAGATTGTTCGGGTTCCAAGACTTTCCTGGGGCTGGACTTCTTCATCTTGGTGAGGCGCCTCTTGCTTTTCTTTCTTGTTTTCCCACCAAAACTCCAGAGTAAAGAATGGGTAAGGGTGTTGGTCCAAAAGGTGATTTACTTCCACCAGCACATAGGTTTGCTTGGTTTTTACGATGGTTTGGCTTCGATTTGGTTTTAATAGGGATGTGGGATTTTTTTTTTTAAGGTGCTGGGCTATTTCTCTAAGTTGCTAGACGTTTTCTCTCTCATGCTTGCCCGTGTGATTGGGCTCAAGAAATGGGCCTGAGTTTTGGTACTCCCAGGCAACCCAAAACTTCCACTCCTTGGACCATCAATGAGCCTCATGAACACTCGTAACCATCTATACCACAACCCGCTCAATAAGCCCTAGGCATTCGCGTAACTTGGCCCCACTTAAGCTCATAGAGTGGCTTGGTGCCAAAATAAAGGTTTTTTCGCTAGCGTTGCGTGTTATTTGGCGTGTTTGTGCTCAAACTTTTCCCATATTGTAATGTGTTATGGCCAGGCTAAATGGTGCTTGACCGGACAATAAGCGCGGGTTCATGGAACTAGTACATTTTACAGGCTTGTTATGACCTCCCTGCGTGGCTGGTTGCTTATTTGCTTGGCTCGGCACGTGGACCATGACTTTTGCAACCACTTTTTGAACCTCCGAATGAAGAATTTTCCACTCACAATATGAATCCTTTATCAATTGAATTAAATCCAAACTCAGAAATTAAAATGTTTTGAGAACCCTAATCCCCAAAAATCCCAAAATTAAGCCTGAATTAAAATGGAAGGAGAGTCAGCTTGATGGAAACCACACATGAGAGGCACATGTTCAAAACGTGACGATGGTGAGATAGATTTGATAGAAATTGACAAGTGTCCTTGAATTGCTTGAAATTAGAAATTACATGGACAAAATTGAAAAAATTGAAACGAAATGGACAAAGAGGTAAAGTAGCACTAGTAAACTACATGAAACAAAAGTAACATTTTGTTTTTTTTATTTAAAAAAAACCTCTTTGACGTTTTTACCAAAGTGGTGTCTGGAATTCGGTTAGAACTTATTGCATGTTTACTAATCCATAATCGAAATCAAAATAAGGAGGAGTTGAATTCCTATTACGAATACTTGTGTGTTTATTTCACATGGAGGAATCAAAATACGAGTGGGACCCACACAAAATCAGGAATTCAACTCCTGTTTTGGAGGAATTTGACTCTTGGGTGAGAAGTGATATTCTAATTCATATAGAACTAACCCATTAAGAATTCATCTTTTTTACCCATTTTAATAATTTAAGTTTTTTAGCGTGCTGGTCTTAAGTCATACACAGGCACATGTCCAGCTTTTTCTAGGTAAGGCTAGAGCCCGACACAAAATTTTGAGAAAGTTTCATTACCCATACAGCCCAGCTGTCCAAAAAATATACATATAGCCCAACCAATACTTATACAGCCTAGCCGAATCACAAAAGCTTGGAAAACTTCTAACATTTATATAGACCAGCCCAAATCTCTACCCATATTATATAGCCAGATTTTTGGTTGGGGATACAGCCCAGGTGTTTAACATATTATATATAATTTGGGAATTATCATTACAACTGTCGAAATTTTAAAAGAATTTTTCCACGAAAAATTGGCTTAAAAATTAGCCCTGGTAATTTTTGAATCCTGGGTCCGGTCATACATAACCACAGAGCAGGAGAGCATCAGAGTTTTACGATCATTCCAAGTTGACGAAATGGATTGGGGTTTTGTACATAAAGCTTGGGACAAGTGGGCTTCTCCCAATATCGGCTCTGGTGAGTGCCGCCTGCGGAGCTTCGCCTGTCTGTGCATATTTTCCCGATAAGTCTGTATATTTTGGTTTTCATGCATTGAAATGTTGCAGATAAGCCATTAAAAGCAGCTATATTGATCAACTATGACCCAACTGGTCCATCTCGCTTGTTGTCTACTATGTAAGTCAGATTCAAATTCAAACTCATGCGCCCTTTTGATATTTTTTGTTTTTTGTTTTTGGGTTTTGGCAATGGACCTATGTTCAAGCAAGATTGTAGTATAATACGTCTTTCTGATGGGTTCAATTTAAAGGTTACAAGTCCAAATTGTTCATCCTATTCCAGAGATTAATTGATGCGTGTACAATTGATTTCAAATTTTGTATTTATAGTTGAATCTTCAGCTTATGAATTATCTTTATAAAGTAAAAGTGGGAAGGGGCAGTCTATAGAAGGAGAGGACAATGTGGTTAACTGAAATGGTTTTGTTTGGTTAAAATATTGGACTCTTTATTTGGGGGGCTAGTTTTAGGATATGTTTAGTAAAACCTTTGCTAGTGTCATGAGCAGGGGTTGATTATTACCTCTGCAACTTTTCTTTACTTTCTTTAATATCATTACACTAGTAAAGCCCAGCTTTTGATGACTTTGATAAGTGGGTTACCTGTTCTGGAAGGATCAGGTTTAAATCATCTTGTTTGGTGTTTCTAATATAGATGAGTTAACATAAGGCATGTGATATTTGAGGGGAGAATTGGTAATGTTATCATTCTGCAATCCGATTCCATCCTTCTCTCTCAATGTAAGTGTCATGCTATATGTGTTGACCTTTCACAAAGTTGGCATTATACTTTCAGGAACCTTTGTCTTCGTAGCTTTCAGGAAAATTGCTTTCTTTCCTCTGTGGTCTAGATTTCAAAGTGGTTTTCGACAACTGTGCTTCATATTCCCTCCAACCCCAATTTAGGTTTTATCTTTGAGATATGTATGATGTTTGAGCCATAGGCTTGTTTCAGGTCTATACTTTTGGACCATTCAACAGGTACAGACATTATGTCGTGTTGTAAAATTTTAGATTGATTTGAGTTGACTTCTTACCTTGATCATCGTTCCCTCTTCAGCACTAATAACTCAATCTTTTTGCTCTTTTGCCCTTCTTCACCATTAATTCATTTGCTGCATCTGCTCATTTTTTATTTTCAAGGAAAAACAAAAATAATGAAAAAGATATGTGAATTACACACTTTGCTACTTATATCCATTATTACATTTATAAGTTCAAATGTTATGGATTAATTGAAAAAAATATCCCTCATAGAACTTTTTATATGGCCTATTTCCTATATGCATATATGTATGGACGAAATTCATTGGGAAATTTAGTTTGATGGTGCCTGTGGTTAACAGTCAAATTGGAAGTTGATATGTGCAAATAGGTTTTGCTAAATGTTACTTTTGTTACATATATATCAAGATGCTACGGTTCTCTTCTCATGGATGTATTTTAGATGCTTCTAGATGTATTTGGGGTATAAATTTGAATTTTCATAATGCAAGGATTAGAAACTTCTCATGACAGGCAGTGATACCTATTGAATATTGGGAAAAGCCTGAGATTGGGGCTGATGATGAGCCAACTATTAAACAAGGGAAAAATAAGGAAGATGAATATCATTTTTCTTAAGTTCATCAACTGCAGATGAAAAGTTAATGAAGCAATAGTACTGATCTTCTTGATAGTTGGTATCAAGCTGTGCAGTATAGTTGTCAAACAGTCTACTCTCTAGTGAAGTTTTCCAAGAGTTGTGAATTTTTATTTTACATATATACGATTTTTATTTTTATTGTAATTATTATTTGGCTATTTAGGTTAAAATTTTCCCCAAAGTGTTTAATAGTGTTTTAAATTCTGAGATAAAATCCTAATTTTAAAGTAAAAATGTTGCTTTTTCATGTTTTATATGCTTGAGATCCATGTAAACCAGTCTACCAAGAGTTGCATCAATTTGGAGTTCAGACTAAAACTCAATACATATTGTTGAACGCTTAAAAAACTGGGCTTGCATGTCAATATGCTTACATTCAAGTTTGCATGTCATGTTTTGTATGTGTACCTTCTTTCAGAAATAATTACAGGGAACAGCAACCATTACGCTTGATTTGGCCAAGAGAAAATTTTACTTAAATGTATGATGCTTATCATTTTGTTCTGTTTGTAAGCACTGTACCTGAAGGTTGATTGTATGCATGCAGCGCAGAAGAAGAAGGGATAAAAGTGAATCCCATCGAATTGAGTCAATTCATTGATTTCATCAAATGTGACAAGCTCCAGACTGAGAGCTTCATTATTGGACCAAACCAATGTAAGTTCTTAATGTGGCTGCAATTACCACAATTACTTTGTTTAATAAGTAATAACTGTCTGTTTAACTGGAGGATTTGGAGGGGCATCTTGTTTTTTTACGGCTCCTATATGCATCCTACAGATCCCATCTACAATGATTTATGCTTTGAGATCTAATTGTGGTAAGTTTTACTAGATCTAATATTATGACAGATGTAGTCACATCAATTCATGAGAATTGGTTCTGTGCAAGGTGCATGAACACATCAAAATCTACTGGTGAAGGCGCTATCGTTATGCATACAGCAGCATTTCTCTTGGTTGCATTGTAAGCACTTACCGTCTGTAATTTTTACTTTAAGCACTGAAATGAGGTTTGGGATGTGACTGTAATATGTACAGAATGAGAAACTCAAATAATGTATATTTTTCAAGAGATTTGTGATAATTTGTTGTGAATTATAATTTATTCATGCAGGTACGATGGTTCTATTGGCTCAGCATCTCGTGCTATGGTGGCTGTTGATCAGTTTGCGTGGCAATTAACTCGAAAGAATCTGTAACATTGTCAAAAAGATAGTGTAAGTTTTAGTGTGAAATTCTCTGGCACCTTGAATATGTCTTGATTAATTATTCTGTTTATTTTTTTCATCACTTGCCATTATTATGTTGCCACAATAATTATAATAATTTTATCATTATGCTTACTGATGCAGGGCAGTAGTGATAAGCTGCTGTCCAGCGCCTGAAACAGTGCCAAACCACAGTAGAAATGGAATCCCAGCGATAAACAACACAGAACGTAGATGGATAAAGTGAAGTTGGAACTAAGATAATTGAGTTGTGGTCCAAAGACACCCCAGAGGAACTCTATATTCTGTCATTTCTGAATAAAGATGTCAAAAGCCCCTTATTACAACTGTTAACTAGGCTTATATATTAGCCATCAGACCCTAACAAAATGGAAAACCTAATTGACAAAGGAAATTAAACCAAATCCTAACTGGAATAGGAAAACTATAATATCAAAAGTAACCCTAGCCGAATCAACCATCGGGCTACTTAGACCTGGAATGCCCATTAGATGCTCTTGCGTCACTTACTCAGTCATATCTTTATTAATATTTGATATGGAAATATAATCGGTTTTGACATTGAGGCAACAAAAGCTAATACAGTTCCTGCTAACAAAATCAGGCTGTTCATGCGTCTGTGGTTTCAAACAGCTGATGGTGCAATGAAGCTCAAATATTTTGTGACTGTAAATACTACTTGTACCTTTCTTATACATGCTCAAATTGCCATGTTTTGTCATCATCACATGCTCAAACTGCCATTCTCAACCCCAGTAACTCTGGTATGTTGCAACATAGGTTAGAAATAATACCAGCATCAATTGATTCAACAAGCCTTTGGACATTCCCTCCCCAAAAAAGAGTCTTAGGACGTGATGGTTTTCCCATATACACAACCTCATAAAGCAAGTAGTGTAGGGAATACCCTTATAATAACCATATTGTCACTGAAATATTCTTGTAAAATCGAAGAATGCATTAATTAGGCAACACTTTTCACTATGGAACCTTGAAAATTCTTTATGCCTGTTCAAATGGATGATGCTTTTATCACCAGCCTTTTTTAAGTTTACCATGCTTGTTTGAAATCCGACTGCTATGTTATAGGACTTGGGAATATAATTTCTACTTATGTTTTGTTCAAGTTACAAACAATGTATGGTACATGGTATTGGCATCATATAGTTCAACAAGCCCAGAGATGATAATGATCACACCAGAGTTGTCACAAAATCATGAAAGAAATTACTCTTCTAATCATAACGTGCTTTCTTTGCTATTGTAGGTACTAGGTTGCTTAAAAGAAGGCTTATAAGATGCAATGCATCCAATTTGAATGAAAATGGTTCACCCTGGAGTTGCCCTTTTCGTCTTGTTCTATGCTGCTAATGCAAAGATCCTACCGGCAAAGGTGCTGTTATCCGAAAATTGCAAGCCTTGGATGAAACCAAATTGAATGTTCAATTGATTTGGTGGGATGGGCATAGGATTTATTCTTATTTATTCTTATTTTAACAGAACAAAAATTATGAGGATCATTTGAGATCCCAATATTTCAACTATCATATGAGATCCTTTTAAAGGCTGCCAAATGAGTTGCGTGATTAAACCAAATACAAAGATTTAAAAGTAGATGACCATGATTGGGCGAGTGCATCTGCCGTTATATTGCATCTTTTCTTCTTCTTTTTAGTCATTTGCTAGGGAGAGGGGAGGGTGAGTAATATATTGACCCGCAAATTTCCTTCGCCTTTTACAATTTCTAATGATGGATCCTGACAGTACTTGACTTGAATTCCTCGAAATCCGCGACGAATTATTTGGTATTTTCGACATCAAATTGATGCCGAACCCACTTACGAACATTATAGCCTCTTTTCCAAATTAAGGAAAAGAGGAATGAGACTTTTTGCCGAAATTTTGGCAGAGTTTTCCTTGAAAAACGGACATTTACCAAATTATTTTCACCTGTAAATATCACAGTTTAATATTTCCAAACTTCAGCATGCACAATGTATGTTACACACGATAAACAAATAGGCCTCCGGCCTCATAACCAAACGTTTTCTAACACGTTCTAGCTTTTGAACTCATTTGTAAATTCATACACTCGTAACACTTAACGTAACAGGTAATCAGATAAAACCTTTTTTCTTCCAAATTTCATTTCCACACTTAGAACAATACAAGCACAGCTCAAACAATTTATTTTGCTGCTGCACCTAGGTTAAACCATAGGCTACCTACATACCCTTTTGTGAGGGATCAAGCCACACGTAGTTTTGAAGTCAACAATCACGATTCAGATGATATACGATTATTTAAAGTAAGGAAATTTAGGTTTTGATCACAAAAAAACTTTCACTTTTGGAAAAAGCCAAAGCTTTTTCCAAAAAGACAAAAAAACCTATCAACTTTCAAACAAAAGACATATAAATGTAAAGGATTTCTTAGGAAATCCAAAAATAGAGAAGGGCAATTTTGTCCATTTTGGCTTCTTTTAAAAATTTTCTCTCTCCTTTGGCCTTTTCCAAAGTCTCCCTTTAAAGTAATACCAATAGTTAAATTTAGATTCATTTACAACATCAAATTCGACAAGGCACACACAACATCAAATTCGACAAGGCACACACTGAACACTTTACAAGTTCCTTTCCTTTTATTAGTTCTTACCTACAACCATACCCTATCCAAGGCGTATGTTGCTGAACAACCCTTTCAAAACCATAAATCAAACGTTCATGCCTATGCAGGAGTACTCACGAAGCACAAGTTCAAGAATCTCAACCCGAAAACGAATGCACATATATATTTAATATTTATGTGCGTATATATATATAGGAGTGGGCACGGTCCCTTTGGTTTGGATTTGGTAGTTCTGAAAAATCCAAATAGAAATCCGAACCAATTCGGACTTGTCCTTTCCGGTTTGGTTCCTGCGGTTCTGGTTTTTGCTTGTGCCCAATTTTTTTTTTTTTTCATTTTTTCCAGACCTGCCCAAAATGCATTTATATACTAAAATTCCCAAAATTTGACCTTCCATCAAGCTTTCAACACATCAAAATGAATCTAACTTCAACAAAAATACAATCCAACTTTAATCTAACTTCAACAACATATAAATTACAACTCAAATTCAATCAAACTTCAGCAAAATAAATTCCAAAATAAATTACAAGCCAAATAAAACCCAAATTCAATCCAAATATATGTTACAACTCAAATTCAATCTAACTTCATTAAATTCCTCCTTAACATTGAAAAGTAGTTGGAGCACACTTGGTAGGTGTGGATGAACTCATAATATCTACATAAAAAAACATAAACCCATTAAAACATTAGTCAAACATACATATTATATAGTACATTAATAAAGCACATAAAATTACAAAGACATACCTAATTCAATCGATTCATAGAACTCCATCTCTTGAATTGTTGGCTCATATTGTAAAGAGGATATGTCATCCGACCTTAACCAATTTTGAGAGCAAATTAAAGCCTCCACAATCTTAGGAGTCAAAGAAGCACGAAATGAATTAATTACCCGACCACTCATGCTAAAGCATGATTCCGAAGCCACCGCTAATACCAGGATGGCAAGCACATCCTTTGCAATAAGTGCCAACCCCGGATACTTAACCCCATTTAATTTCCACCACTTCAAAACATCAAATTCATCAACCACATCTTCAATAGGGTCGGTGATGTACCTATCAATCTCATGCTCCAATATCACAACATCATTTGCTCGAGTCTCTTTTCTCCAATTTTCATTCATTTGCCTCCGTTTCTTTCCCCCTCGGTTTAGGCTACTACTTGTATGCATGGTAGTAGTATCACTAAAACAATAACTACTACTTTGAGTGGATGGTGGTGGTGGTGGTGGTGGTGGTGGTGGTGGTGGTGGTGGTGGTGGTGGTGGTGGTGGTGGTGGTGGTGGTGGCATGGCATACTCCTCATAAAGCTTCTTTAAAATCTCTTTGATCTCATTCTTCTTCTTAACCGCATCTTCCGGATTTTTAAACCGACTCTTCAAGATAAACTCCAAATTCCCCAATTTGTATCGAGGGTCAAGAACAAGAGCAACCATCAAAATTTGGTTCAATTTATCAAGATCACCCCAATACTTTTTAAATTTCATCTTCATGTTAAGTGTCATGTCCTTCAAAACCTTAGAGGTTTGGGTTTCACTTAATATTTCCTCCTCTTCCATCAACAAATCATCAATTTCTTCTTCTATTGCAATCAAGTCATGAAATGTGGTGTGGGAAGCGGGATACAAAGTGACACTCATCTGCAATGTAGTATCATAAAATACCTTTAAAAAATTCACAAAGGTACGAGCATTGTTCCAATCCTCATTAGTTGATGACCCTTCCCTTTTTCTAGAGTAATGAGACATAACCACCCCATCTTCGTGATCCGATTCATCTTCACCAAACCAAGAAATATATGGGCCTTCATCATCTTCTCCCATTCTCCAAAAGGCTTTTTCAAACTTTAAGGCGGCTTCCAACATCATATATGTGGAATTCCACCTAGTTGGCACATCCAACACCACAAGCCCTTTGCATTCAATTTGCTCCTTCTTAACACAACTCTTAAAGTCTTCTAACCTTTTAGGAGAAGATCTTACATACTTCACCGCATTTCTTATACACAATATGCTTTTCTCCAACTTCTTCAACCCATCACGAACTATCAAATTCACAATATGAGCACAACACCTAATGTGCATGTACTTTCCCTCTAATACAAGACTTCCATTTCCCCAATGACCCATTTTCGACTTCAAGTAATCTATGGCCTTTGTGTTTGAAGAAGCATTATCGGCCGTGATGGTTAGTATCTTCTTCATATCCCAATCAAGCAAACATGACTCGAGGAGTTTACCAATTGAGTTCCCCTTGTGATTGGAAATCACACAAAAGTTCAATACTCTTTTGTGCAAGTTCCAATCATCATCTATGAAGTGTGCCGTGATGATCATGTAATTTATGTTTTGAACACTTGTCCAAGTGTCCGTTGTGAGGCACACTCTATGAGGCGCTAATTCTTCTTTCAATTTTTGTTTCATGGTATCATACATTACCATGAAATGCCTCACAAGTGTCCTACGAGATGGCACTTGGAAATAGGGGTTCAAAGAATTACAAAACCGCCTAAACCCTTTTCCTTCAACCACACTAAACGGCATCTCATCCATTACTACCATCTCTACACATGCTTTTAACCACTCTTCTTTACCATGCACTGTTGATGTAAGAACCCCATGTTCTTGGTCAAAAGATAAGAGCTTTTGTCGTTTATCTTTAGGAACCCTCCCCGGATATTTCTTACATAGGTTTTCAATATGCTTCCTCAAATTTGAGGTCCCATTTCTAGTGGAGTCTGCTACATAATTCATAGAGCAATACTTGCACCTAGCTCTCTTCTTAGTGGTTACATATTTGCTCCCATCCTCTTTCACACTCTCAACCACATCTTCATATCTCTCAAAGTGGTCCCATACTTCCGATTTTTCTTTTCTTGGGCCAGAATGAGGTAATGGTGGAAGAGGTGGTGTTTGGGCATGAGGTGCACTTTGAGTTTGTGTTTGGGGTTGGGGGATGGGTAAAGTGGGTAAAGGTGTTGATGCGGATGCGGATGCGGATGTGGATACGGATGCGTATGATGAACCAACTTCACTATTAGTAGTGCCATGCACCTCTCCAAATGGATTCAAGTTCAACTCATCCATGAATTCTTTAAGAAACCAAAAAAAAAAAATACCAACTTCAACATGATAAACAACACCTCAATTTTAAATAAATAAATAAAAGAAACTTAAAAATTTTATAATCCAACTAAAAGAAACAAAACACATTATACAATACAACTAAATGAATGCACAACCACTATAACTTATTACACTGTTATGCACAACCAATTAATAAATATGAATCAATTTGATAAATTTCTACGGCTGTCATTTTATTTTAATCAAACCTATTTAAGTTGAATCATTATAAAAACTATACTAGTGATGAAGCATGATGAATACGTTGAAGCATTATAAAAACCTCAATTATTTATGCTGATAAATATTGTTCAAAGACAGATTTGGAGGTCAATGTTTGTGCACAATTTCAAACGATTAAATAAACATGGGATCACTTTCGGTGCATTGTAATTTGACAGGATATCAATTAGAGGTCCTGATTAAGTGCATTGTAATTTTAAAATGCAAGCAGTCCACTTGTAAGCGCAACATTAATCAAACAACAACAATAACAAAGCCTAGAACAACAAGCCAACTAGTTGGAGAAATAATCTAAACCTGACAGCATAACAAAGAAACTCAAATTCTCTAATTATTTATGGCGAATCATACCTGACAGAGAGAAAGAGAGCTAAATACAATGAAAAGGTGGCTACAAATTGCTGTGCTGGATCTGCGAGTTGCAGACAGAGAGAGTTAGCTAGAGATTTGAAGAGGGAAAAGAAAAAAAAAAAAAAAAAAATAGACAATCTGACCTGTGACAGCAGCGACTGAGAGAGGTGGCCGCTCAGAGAGAAGCGGAGGCTGGGAGAGGCGGAGGCTGAGAGAGGCGTGGCAGCGAGAGAGGTTTGCCTGAGAGGAGGTTTTGCGCAGAGAGGATTGGTGCAGATAGAGCCTCTGTCAGAGAGGATGAGAGAGAGGAAGGTTGAGAGATAGGTTCGACTGAGAAAGATGATGACTGAGATAGGTTTGTCGCAGACAGCCTCTGTCACAGAGGTTTCGGCGGCTGAATGAAGGAGAGAGCCTCTGTCTAAAAGAGGAACGAAATTGGAGCTGGAAAGAAGAAAGGAGGAAAAACTAATTTGGGTTATAATTTTTTGATGATCGTATGCATGCAAGCCTATGGTAATCTCATATACAACCAATAAAAATGAGCTATGTAATAAAATATATAATATAAATATATATAATATAAAAAATATATATAATTTAATTATATTGGACCGGTTCGGATTGGACCGATTCTGTGTGTTGGAAAATTCGAGATCGGAATCGGTCTTAACCGGTTCGGTTTGGATTTTTTTTTCGGTTTTTGACTTTTTCAGTCAACACGGTTTTTTTCGGTTTTTTCCGATTTGGTTTGGTTCGGTTTTACGGTTTTGTGGTTCCAATGCCCACCCATATATATATACACACATATAACTATACACACCTCACACCATCATCGTGTACCAGGGGAAAACAATCCAATCCGGGATCGTTTGACTAGACCTCATGGAGGAATCCTTAACAACTATGTGGACAGGGATGAGCCGTCCAACCGGGAAATTGGGCTCCCAACACGCACAGTAAAATCCTCAATACTTGTGCGTCTGTGATAAGTTCTACGCGCATAGACTACCCAGCTAAGGGTCTACGAAACACCCCGCCAAGATTGCTCGGGGTTCCGACGTATCCAAGTATCCAAGTGCCGGGGAAAGGAAACAATCCAACCAAGGATCGTTGGGCTGAACCACACGAAGGAATCCTCAAAAACCATGTGGCCAGGGACGAGTCGTCCAATCGGGGAACTGAGCTCCTAGCACGAACAGCAGAATCCTCAATACTCGTGTGCATGTGACAAGTTCCTATGCGCGTAGACTACCTCATTAAGTGTCTACGGAACACCCCATTAAAGGGTGCCTGGGTTCTGATCATATCCAAACCATAATCACAGTTTCCAAGTATCCATTATCCATCAATTCCAGTATCAATATCCAAGGGGGGTACATGAGATGGCATCCCATTTCCAAAACAAATCATTTCCATATAACATAAATATATATATATATATATATATATAAATAACACCCATACTTCCTTTTTGAAAACTAAAACCATAATTAAGAAAAAAAAACCAAGACTAAATAAACCCATACGATTTTATTAATATTCAAAACACTATACTTAGGAAATATACAACCTCTGAAAATCCCATAAGACAAGATAATAAAATCCAAAACACCATATTTAAAATTCCCACAACCATAGCCCATTAATATATACATACCAGTTCCAAAATTCTCAGAGATATTGAAATTCAAAGTCCAATAATCACATAAACTAATGCACCAAAACCAAAATCCATATCATACCCAAAGTCACTACAATCCCTTATAAACAATATTAATAGCACCAATAATAATAGCAATAATAATAAGCATTCCCAAATTCCCATAATCACGTATTCCATCCGAAAAATTTACTAGTTTGAATTAGATCACCCATAACTTTCAACATCCGTTCTCAAATCAATTCCACCTACGTATAATATACCATTTAGCAAACCAGAATTCATAACCCTTATTATTCACTTTCCAAGACAACCTTTTAAAACCCGCATTAATATCCAATGTACCCCTAACCCAAACATATAGACATATATTGAGTGTAAACGTATAATCAACATGTAATTAGGTCCATAATGACACCAAACCCCCTCTATCAAGCCATAAGTGAATTATAATAACAATCATTAAAATAAAACAATAATAATCATAATAATCATAATAAAGATAATAATAATAATAATAACCATATATAAATAGAAAGTCTTGTGTCACATGGTAAAGGCCGAAACCAAATCGATAGCCCACTTTTATAACCTCAATAACCAAAATACCCATTACCCAACAAATCAATTTCCGACCAATATCACTACGACATCCAATTTCACATCAAAACAAATCCAAATTTTCAACAATAAACCCAAACCCACAATTCCTAGAAACTTAACGTGTACCCACAACCTTGGAAAGGTCCTAAAGTCATTCTAGTACCTTCATAAAGGATTAGACGGTCTCAAAAGACCCGTGGTCAACAGTTGGTAAAACTTCTCGTTTTTGGTCAATCGGGCCCATAGGGCCCACGGCCTCCGATTTCCAATCCGAAAGTTCCTACGAGTTCAACAAAGTTTACTAAACACGTCCTGCAAGTTTGTTCCAGATCAAGCGGTTGGATCGTTCTCGATCATGCGATTGGACGGTCACCGTTTTACGTAATCTTTGAATCATTGATTCGAAGTATCGAGACTCCGATTTCGATATGTGAGTTCCTACACGATCCTAAAGGTACTTAGATCAACATATTTGAAAATGGAGTCGATCCAACGGTCCAAACATATTGAACTCAGATAACGCCTAATATATGTAAATTCGATCAATTGTCAAACGATAACCAAATGCAAATCCAAGCATACCGTCCCGCTTGGGACGACATGAGGATCATTTTAGGACCAATAGGGCCACCCAAACTTGGCCCACGTGCCGCCACACGCACCGGCAGTGCGTGGGTAGCTGAGAAAATTCCGGAGACCAGAAAATTCTCAAAACACCTAACAATACCTATACCTACGTGATTAGGACAACTAGTGGAGCAACTTTTGTTCTTAGGCCATGGCCAAAAAGTGGCCGGAACTTTCCAGAAATTCGAACTAAAAACCAGTCAAAGGAGGGAGTTCCTACTGCCAGCCAAAGATTCGGTGGTTGCTTTGCGCGAGAGAGAGGTGAAAGAGAAGAAATCTAGTATGAGGTTTTTAAAATCCAACTTCGAAATATTTATGGTTATGTCACTGCACTTCTGTTGATCGTAACTTCTTCGTTACAACTCCGATTTGAGCCCACTATGTGTCTACGAACTAGTATCGACGCGCTCTACGTAATGGTGCCATTCAATTCCCCAAAATCCTACCAGATTAAAAAATTGACCAAATTGACCCTATCCCAAGGGCAAAATTGTATTTTCATAATTAAATTAAATTATTTATTTATATAGATTAAATAAATGGTAATAAAATTGGGTCGGGCTGTACAAATCCAACAAGCTGCTCTTTCAAAATGGACATATTTTTGCTGTCCACTTTAACTCAAGGTGTATGTTCAACACCCTTTTTAATACTTGACATGTGTTCATAGGCATAACTATGGTTAACTTTTTACTTTTATTTTATTTAACCATGGTTATGTTTATGGACACGTATCACGTGTTGAAAAGGATGGTGAGCATACACCTTGGGTTAAAGTGGTGAGCAAAAAGGCTCCCCTTTCAAAATAGACAGAGTCATGAAAGTTATTGTTTACACCATAATCTTTCCAAATGTGGCCAATATATGTCCAATAGCTTCTTTTCTATTTTTGGAATTATTTTAATACTCATTTTCTTCCCATATTTCCCCATTTCCCTA
Organism: Prunus fruticosa; assembly: GCA_018703695.1. Classification (NCBI taxonomy): domain Eukaryota; kingdom Viridiplantae; phylum Streptophyta; class Magnoliopsida; order Rosales; family Rosaceae; genus Prunus; species Prunus fruticosa. The sequence goes on along the minus strand of CM031921.1, from coordinate 4,641,410 downwards.
CCTTTAGACACTTTTGTCATTTTCTGTGCCAAAATTTGTTAACCAAGGTCCATAAGAATGCACCTAGGGACTTTCTTTTCATAGTTGATGAGTGAATTTCGTAGAACATATAAGGTGAAGTCAGCGTCGATGAACTCTCCCTTGAGAGCTTCCCTTTGCTAACTTACGTGTTTTTTGGAGGAGTGTTGTTTTAGATCACTTCAGGTGGCCAAGTGATAGTGAGTTTTCAACCACCAAATCATGCAAAAGGACAAGAAAAGGTCATTGAAAAGTGGTGGTTAGAGAGCCACCAATCACCCTCTATGCCTAAGTCAGTGTTTTCTTCAATTGAGGTAAATATAGTATTGTACTTAGAAATTGGGGGTAGTATACAATTGCAAAATAACAACAAGTAAAATGATTTTACGTAGGTCGTAGAGCACGTGAATAAAAAAGGTAGTATGTATTATAATACAACATATCCGCAAAACAAATTCAGATTAGATATTTAATATCATGAAGGAAATTACAAATTTACAAACCAACATTCCAGCAGCCAATAATGCGAACATGTCCCTGAAATTGGCAATTTGTGCTCGTAAAAGATACATTAAAACTAAGTATTTGTTCAAAATACTAAACCATTTCCCTTAAGATTGGCTTCTTGCTTCAGGCTTCATCCTATGAGTTTGAGGGCATAATCCTCTTTGTGGTTTGCATAAAGAATCATACAACATAAGAAAAGTAACAAATGGTAGCACAAATGGACATTGAAACTACAATAAGTTACAACATAAATATTTTTGAAGACATAAAACTGAAAACAAAGAAAGTAGAACACAAAACGCCCACTAAAAGTAACTCACAAATGTCTTCAACTAAAAGAATCATTTTTTCTATTTTTCTCCTTTTATTTCTTTTTGCACTTCCAGATTCATGTTTCCTAACCATTTTTCTAGTGCAACTCTTAACTTTAGAAAGGGAAAAACAGACAACCAATGAATAAAACAAACACAACCAGCACAAGCAAACACAACCAATGAATTAAAGTGTTACAAAAAAAAAAAATTAATTAGGCAGCAAACAAAGAGCAATAAAACCGGGTTAAAGCTTATATAAAAAAGCCTCAATCTTGCAGAGCTTTATTCAGGGTAGCTATGTTGAAACTAAAATTTGAGAAACTCCACTCCGTACCTCCACCTGAATCATGTACATCTGCAATGATGAGATACATGCAATTCAATCAAGTATTCATAAATCTAATTACCACTCTGGATCTCTCTGTGTTTTGTTCCTATTGGAATTGAAACAATAGTTTGCTAGGTAGGAACAAATATAAAGAAAAAATTATAAATCTGATTACATTTTCAATTTCTCATGCTCCTCCCCTATTGGTCACCATCAATCTCAAAGAAAATTTGTGAGATTTTTAGTGTGAGATTGATTCTTAGGGTTACAATTAGATATGAGAAAAGAGGGATGAGAGAAACTGAAAATAATGGATATGGATTGAAGGGAGATGGGGAAGATAGAGAAACGAACTAGGAGAGGCGTTGTTGCAAGCTGCGTGGGAAACGAAGAACTTCTGGGAAAAGGTGTTGAGCCTATTCTTAACAACTAAAATGAGTTATTAAAAACAGCAACTTTAATTCTCGCAAGTGCACGAACCGTTTATAGTATAGCTTATGTAAATACGAGGTCGATCCCACGGAGAATGGTAACGTGGTTGCAAGTTAAACTACTTAGAATGCTGGGAAAACAGAAACAAAGAAACACACTAACTAACAATGGCAAGGTCTAGGACAGAATCCTAGCACCACACACGCACTCGAAATGGGGGTTTTGTTGTTGAAGTGAAAACAAGAGAATGAAATGGAAGTGCTGGAAAGTAAACAATGGCAGCAATGAACAAGTTGTGAAACAATGATTGAGAAGTGTTAGAGCCTTGGAATCTACCACTAGTCTTCCTATCCAAGTTATGAATGCATAGAAATTGACTCAAGCTTCATTAACAATAGATTATCGCATACAAGCCTATGGTATCTAGGTGCAGGATGCATGATTCTCCTAAGGCATGTAATTGTGCATGGTATCTACACAACACGTGATCCCTTATATGCAACCTAAGCATGGTATCTACTTAGAATAAAGCATACAAGAGTCATTAAGTTCCTTGAGAATATGATAATCACACAAGTCCTAGAACATGGTATCTGTCCTAGTCAACCTATGGTTATTAACCCCTTGAATGATTCTTAGGCCATTCATGTGTTGCTTGTGAAAGGAGAGTAGAATTGGTGAATCTAAACCCCTTCCCAACCTGTGCTAGATGCATAAAATCCTAGTTAGCTACTCCAAGAAAACATACATCAAGCGCATAATAAACTGGAGGTTAACAACTTGATAATGAAAGCAAGGAAATAAATTAACTATGAAATCATCCATAACATTGAATATTCATGACTAGGGCTTCATCCTAAGCCCTAACTAAATGGATTAGTTAAACATAATTATGAATACAGAAAATAAGAAATACATAGATAGAGTAAAGAGAATAGAAAAACTAGCCGGTGGTAGGCAAGGTAGTTTCCAGGACAGCTCCTAGCTCTTCCTCCTTTGCAGCTAGCTCTCTTCTCTCTTTGTGGTCAATGTGTGTATGGGAGTAATGGATGAGTGAATGTGTCTGAATCTAAATGTGAATGTGAATGAATTGAATGTGGAATGGAAGTGGTATTTATAGGGAGATGGGAGTGAGAAATCTGAATTGAATATGACAATGACCTAACACACTTGCATTAGATAATCAGAAATGGTTACTCCACTAAATCCCACTAGCAGCCCTAGCTCATCATCATGTCAGCATGACCAAGCTTCCATCCAGAAACCAATAGCTCATGCTTAGCTCACCATGACCAAGCATCCATCAGCTCATCCATATGTCAGCATGATGTGTATTTCCATGGGCTCATGAATTGGGTTGGGCTGAATCAAATGATGACTTTAAGATGTCCATTTTCAAGTTCAGAATGTCATTGATCCAACCACACAAGTATTGGCCCAATCCAAGTTCGGATGAAGAAGATAAGTCCAAAATGAACTTCTAACTCAGGCTCCAGTTTTTGCACGTTTTTGCACCATTTTGCTTCAAATGCCTCAAGTGTATTCCTCTCATCCCAATCAGCCCTTAATATGCATGGATTGTATAAAATGTGATCTCTTGCTCCCATAACCTACAGAACACACAAACATATATAAGTGACTCGAAATTAAGAGAAACTAGACAAAATTACTAAGTAATGAAGGCAAGCAAATGTGTGAAATTATGAACTTATCAAATACCCCCAAACTTAGATTTTGCTAGTCCTCGAGCAAACAAACAAAACTACAACTTAGAAAACAGAAAATAAGCAGCTACCCTTCCAAACAATATCCTCAAAGAATCACCAAAGTATATGGTTTCAAAGAAATACAACAATCACTATCTAAGTTCCACACATGATTCAAGAGTGTGCAAAGCTTACAATGACATCCTTACGTGTAGTGTGTGAATGCCAAATCAGAACAACACCTGCAACTCAAATAAGTACATGCGCACACACTTAGAGCACAATCAAGAATTTCGAGCCCCATAAGCTCGTTATCAAATCAGCTCTCCACAATAATACCATACAAGACCAAGGATCAAAAGGACTTTACAAGGGTTGTAATGAGGCTTAGGGTAGTGGTTGAATGAAAGAGGAGACATGGAGATATAACAACATTTTGAGCACAACTAAAGCATAGGTAAAAGCATGAGAGATTACTGAACTTTGTAACAAGCAAGGAACACATACATGAGCAGATTTTCAACATAATTTCAGCACCTTCAAATGTGTTTATTTGGCCTAATTTTGTGGCTCTTTACCCTAGATCACCATGATCTTTTCCTTATAACACCCTAGGGCCGTGACTACATTGGTCACACTTCATTACCTCTTTTGATTAGTTACCAATACCCCCAAACTTATTTCTTTCAACACTTGGGTTATGGCACTACTGAATCACTTTTGCTCCTAAAAACCTTGCATCTTTATGACTCTCTTTTGAAGATAGCTTTAATTGCTCAAAGAATAGGTAAAGATAAGAAACAGAGATTTATTATGGCAGGAATGGTTTAAACAAAGAAAGGCTTAACGTAGGCTCAAATGGGTTGACTAGGGATGAATACATGTAGAGGGATAGTTAGAAAAGCTCAAACGATTTAAACATGGCCTAAATCACTTCCTAAGCATTGTATGACAACAAGATGTCTCAAGAGATATTCAAATAAGTTCTAGAGTACGAAACCAAGATCATGAAATAAGTAGAATTGCATAACATCTCCAAGTAGCAAGACATTGGACTAACTTGGCAAAGTGCTCAATAAGTGCAAGAATGGCATGTAAGACAAAGTTAACTCAGAACCACATAAAGGCCTTAAACAATGACTATCAATTTCTGAAAAACCATATTAAAGTTAAATCCAAGTCTTATCATAGGTGTTTGAAAGGATGGCGAAACAACACACAAAATCCTGCGTTTTAGACACTAGACACACTTAAAAATTTAAAATTTTGACAATTTGAAACAACATAACCAAATCCTTCCCCCCAAACTTAAATGAAACATTGTCCTCAATGTTTAGAGTGTAAGAACAAGCAATTCCTCATAAATGAAGGGAAAGAAGATAAGGAAAAGACATAACCAAATATTTAGAGTTTAGAAAACAACTCCCCTTTGAAGCGATTAGGACGCAAGCAGCTCCTTGCATGTTCTATCTTCTCCTCATCACCTTGGGTTGCCTCCCAAGAAGCGCTAAGTTTTATGTCTTCAGCCGGACATCCAAACTTGCTATAGTGAATGGGGGGGTTTGGGCTCAATTGACACCTCATGCACTGCAAGATTGGTCACCAAGCTCGTTCTCCTTTTCCATCGCTTCCTTGCTGCATTCCTTTTCCTTTTTTGATTACGACCTGAATCACAAAGAATAGGAGGAATGATTGGAGTATCTCCAAATTTGGGCAGCCCCTTGTGTGTAGGAATTGTAGCATTGAACATGTGGGCAGCCCCTTGCTCCTCCTTGTCTACTTCTTGCAGCAAGCATGCTTCTAGTGAATGGGAAGACCATCAAATCTCTCTTTCCCTGGAATCTCCAATACTTCAATTTGAAAACAATCTTGAACATCATTTGGCAGATTCGTGGCATCAAACACTTTGAAAGCAATAGTTTCTCCATTAACGGTCATGGTGAGAGTGCCTTGCACTACATCGATCGTGGTCTTAGCAGTAGCCATGAAGGGTCGACCAAAGATGAGGGGCAATTCATTGTCAGGAATTGGTGCTTCTTCCATCTCCAAGACTAAGAAATCAGCAGGCAAGATTAAGCCTTCCACTTTCACCAAAACATCTTCTAGAATGCCCCTAGGGATGAATACATGTAGAGGGATAGTTAGAAAGCAAAATGAAGCAAAATGAAGCAAAATGAAGCAAAATGAAGCAAAATGGTGCAAAAACGTGCAAAAACTGGAGACTGAGTTAGAAATTCATTTCGGACCTATCTTCTTCATTCTGAACTTGGATTGGGCCAATACCTGTGTGGTTGAATCAATGACATTCTGAACTTCAAAATGGACATCTTAAAGTCGACATTGGATTCAGCCAAGCCCAATTCGTAAGCCCAAGAAGTTGTTCATCATGCTGACAGGAAGATGAGCTCATTGCATGCTTGGTCATGGTGAGCTAGGCATGAGCTATTGGTTTCTGAATGGAAGCTTGGTCATGCTGACATGAGGATGAGCTAGGGCTGCTGAATGGAAGCTTGGTCATGCTGACATGAGGATGAGCTAGGGCTGCTAGTGGGAGTTAGTGGTGAAGTGGAGCAACCATTTCTGATTATCTAATGCAAGTGTTGAGTCCATTAGCCATATTCAATTCAGATTTCTCACTTCCCTCTCCCTATAAATACCACTTCCATTCCAAACACTTTCATCACAACAATTCCTGGGATTCACAACCCCACAATTCACTCCAGCCATCCTCAAACACTCCCACAAACCTAAACACTCCAGAAATCAACCCAACACTCCAAACTGCCTCAAATCACCAAAACAGCTCCAAGCAAACCTTCCTTCCATTTCCCTACGAATTTCCTCTTTCTCTACCATCACAACTCACCCAAACTCATCCCAAATCATCTCCTTGGCTGTCATACATCCTTCTAGATATGGGGAAGCATTTGGAGAAGCATTAGACGTGGAGAAGCACTTAGAGAAGCCTTGGACAAGAACTTCAAAAAAAGGGTTTTTCTACTCTTATTGCATTCATTATGTTTTCTCATTTCTGTCTTAGTTTATTTCCCATTATGAGCAGCTAATTTCCATAGCTAGGGTTTCAATGTAACCTAACAAGACAATTTCATGTTTCAAGTTAACTTTATCCTTTGTTGATTACTCCTACTTTTCTGGTTTCATTCACTTGTTCTTCGTTGAATCTTTATGCATGTTTAAATAACTGGCCACTATGAACACATGCATGTTGGTTATCTAGTTCAAGTTTACATAAACACCATATGACTCTTGAACCGATTAGTGAATGAGTGGGTAATGCATTTAGGACAAACACCATGTTTAAATGTTTACTTGGTTCTTTTGTGTTCTTCTTAAGCTTAATGGATTCAGATTCATAGCCTAGACTAAACACCATAGCTAAGTTGTGTTTCTGAGTACTTGATTAAAACCAAACACCATATGGATAATCATACATAAGAAAGAACGAACTCCAGAAATTGTAATCAACTTAGGTGATTGTTAACTTGTTGCTTGAAATTGGATTGTCATGGTGAAGTTGAAACCCTAGTGCTTGTCTCCTTTGTCTCTACATTTTCTAAACATCTATTTGCTGGTTACTTGCTATTTTGCATTCCCTTTAGAAGTTTTCAATCACTTGCTATATGCTTTTCCTTTTTGTAGTTGTTACTCAAAACAAACTCAACACAACCTCATTTAAATTCTGTTTAGTCTTAGGATTACTTGTGAGTCTAAGTAGTAGTAATAAGTGTCTTTCATCCAAGTCTCTCTGGAACGACCTCGTGCTTGCATTCCTATACTATAATTGGTTCGTGCACTTGCGAGAAATAGATAGAGTAAAATCTATCCAACAATAGTTCTATCTGCCAATTGAATGCTCACAGATGTGGCTTGCAACTCACCAAGGTTAAATTTCTCATAAACATGATATGGCATAAGGTTAATGGATGCACCGAGATCAAGCAAAGATTTTGGAATCTTGAAATCACCAACTATACAAGGTATAGAAAACGAACCTGGATCCTTTATCTTTGGAGGTAGCTTTCTTTGTAACACTGCACTTACCTCTTCACTTAATGCAACCTATTCATGCTCTTTGAATCTCCTCTTGTTAGTGCATAGATCCTTCAAAAATTTTGCATACTTTGGAATCTGAGCAATGGCACTGAGCAATGGTATGTTGATTTGCACCTTCTTGAATATTTCCATTATCTCATCCAAGCCTTGATCTTTCTTTGACTTTGATAACCTGCTGGGAAAGGGTGCAATAGGCCTAAAAGCATTAGTTGAAATTGGAACTTGATTAGCATTAGATGATACCTTAGGGCATGTGCTCTTTCCAGGAGGATTGAGGGGCTGTTTGGTGGAGTCTGGGGCTGCCCTTGTGGTGGCTGAATGATCTCTACGTTTTCTCCATCTTCTTGCTCTTCATGGGCATCTCCAACCTTATTATCAACTTGTTTACCACTTCTCAAGATGTGCACTGCTTTAACTTGCTCATGATGCCTTGGATTCACCTCCGTTGGCTCGGAAAAGTTCCGGATGCTCTATTGCTCATGGAGGATGCAATCTGCCCAACTTGCACTTCTAGTTTGTTCACTGCATTTTGAAGATTCTGATTGGTTTGCATCTGTTGCCTCATGAACTTCTTAAACATGTCTTGCAATTCTCCCATTTGATCACCCCTTTGCTCTTGAACTTGTTGGGGAGCTTGCTGGAATTGCCTTTGTTGTATTTGGAATCCTGGGGGAGGTCCTTGAGATTGTTGCACATTTGAATTATTGCTCCACCTGAAATTAGGATGATTTCTCCACCCCGGATTGTACATGTTTGAGTATGGATCATTCTGAGGATTCCTTCCTTGAAGGGCATTTGCTTGTTCTAGCATATGGTCCGCAAAAGATTGGCCTTGAACTTCCACTTTGTTTCCAAGAGGACCAGTCACTGCCCTGTTGAAGCAAGGAACACATAACATCAAGTTTTGCATTAATCTCATTATTAGTTCTTACCTTCAGAGACCACAGCTTTCATAGGAGCTCATCTTCCTTTATTGTAGCTCCATTGTTGAGAGTTAGCACTCAAAGATTCAAAGAGAGTAAAAGCTTCATCTGCTGTTTTGTTCATCAATCCTTCTCCACTTGTTGCATCTACCATCATCCTTTCGGAATCAAGCAAACCTTCATAGAAAGATTGCATTTGCATCCAACTCTCTATGTTGTGGTGTGGGCAAGAACTCATCATCTCCTTGTACCTCTCCCAGCATTCATGAAAAGCTTCTCCTTCTCTTTGTGTGAAACCAAGAATTTCCTTTCTAATCTTGTTAGTCTTTTGAGCTGGAAAGAATTTCTGCAAAAACTTATTAGAAAGCTCATCCCAAGTACGAATTGAAGCATTAGGCAAAGAGTATAACCAAGACTTAGTCTTATCTTTTAAACTGAATGGGAATAGCCTCATCTTAATCTGCTCATCATCAAGTCCTTGAATTTTGATTGTAGCACATATTTCAAAGAATTGCTTAACATGCATGTAAGGATCCTCAGTGGTATTACCATAATAAGTTGGAAGAAGATGAATCATACCACTTTTAAGCTCAAACCTGTCAATTGTGAGTTGAGGATAGACGATGCACGAAGGTTGATCAGTGAGTTTGGGAATCGAAAATTCACGCAGGGGTTTCCGAGGTTGGGCAACAAGCGCACCACCTCCTTCACCATCATTGTTGTTTGGAATCTTCGCCATCTTGCTTGAACCTTCAGATTCGTAGCTCATAGATTCAGAGCTTAAAGAACTATAATTCCTCCTCAAACCAACACGTATAGCAAAACTTCTTGGTGAAAGTGGCTCAGAATTAGATTCAGACATACATGCACACACAAGAACCAAATTAGTGCCTTCAAATGGAGATAACAAAAAAAAAAAAAAAAAAACTGAATACCTGAAAGAAAAACCAACGAAAATAACAACTAAAACAAAAACAAAAACACTCAAAGTAATCAAACTATAGCACCATCGTTACCGGTTCCCCGGCAACGGCGCCAAAAACTTGTTGAGCCTATTCTTAACAACTAAAATGAGTTATTAAAAACAGCAACTTTAATTCTCGCAAGTGCACGAACGGTTTATAGTATAGCTTATGTAAATACGAGGTCGATCCCACGGAGAATGGTAACGTGGTTGCAAGTTAAACTACTTAGAATGCTGGGAAAACAGAAACAAAGAAACACACTAACTAACAATGGCAAGGTCTAGGACAGAATCCTAGCATCACACACGCACTCGAAATGGGGGTTTTGTTGTTGAAGTGAAAACAAGAGAATGAAATGGAAGTGCTGGAAAGTAAACAATGGCAGCAATGAACAAGTTGTGAAACAATGATTGAGAAGTGTTAGAGCCTTGGAATCTACCACTAGTCTTCCTATCCAAGTTATGAATGCATAGAAATTGACTCAAGCTTCATTAACAATAGATTATCGCATACAAGCCTATGGTATCTAGGTGCAGGATGCATGATTCTCCTAAGGCATGTAATTGTGCATGGTATCTACACAACACGTGATCCCTTATATGCAACCTACGCATGGTATCTACTTAGAATAAAGCATACAAGAGTCATTAAGTTCCTTGAGAATATGATAATCACATAAGTCCTAGAACATGGTATCTGTCCCTAGTCAACCTATGGTTATTAACCCCTTGAATGATTCTTAGGCCATTCATGTGTTGCTTGTGAAAGGAGAGTAGAATTGGTGAATCTAAACCCCTTCCCAACCTGTGCTAGATGCATAAAATCCTAGTTAGCTACTCCAAGAAAACATACATCAAGCACATAATAAACTGGAGGTTAACAACTTGATAATGAAAGCAAGGAAATCAATTAACTATGAAATCATCCATAACATTGAATATTCATGACTAGGGCTTCATCCTAAGCCCTAACTAAATGGATTAGTTAAACATAATTATGAATACAGAAAATAAGAAATACATAGATAGAGTAAAGAGAATAGAAAAACTAGCTGGTGGCAGCAAGGTAGTTTCCAGGACAGCTCCTAGCTCTTCCTCCTTTGCAGCTAGCTCTCTTCTCTCTTTGTGGTCAATGTGTGTATGGGAGTAATGGATGAGTGAATGTGTCTGAATCTGAATGTGAATGTGAATGTGAATGAATTGAATGTGGAATGGAAGTGGTATTTATAGGGAGATGGGAGTGAGAAATATGAATTGAATATGGCAATGACCTAACACACTTGCATTAGATAATCAGAAATGGTTACTCCACTAAATCCCACTAGCAGCCCTAGCTCATCATCATGTCAGCATGACCAAGCTTCCATCCAGAAACCAATAGCTCATGCTTAGCTCACCATGACCAGGCATCCATCAGCTCATCCATATGTCAGCATGATGTGTATTTCCATGGGCTCACGAATTGGGTTGGGCTGAATCAAATGATGACTTTAAGATGTCCATTTTCAAGTTCAGAATGTCATTGATCCAACCACACAAGTATTGGCCCAATCCAAGTTCGGATGAAGAAGATAAGTCCGAAATGAACTTCTAACTTAGGCTCCAATTTTTGCACGTTTTTGCACCATTTTGCTTCAAATGCCTCAAGTGTATTCCTCTCATCCCAATCAGCCCTTAATATGCATGAATTGTATAAAATGTGATCTTTTGCTCTCATAACCTACAGAACACACAAACATATATAAGTGACTCGAAATAAAGAGAAACTAGACAAAATTACTAAGTAATGAAGGCAAGCAAATGTGTGAAATTATGAACTTATCAAAAGGAATTGCCTTCCTCATTTAATTTTCATCGCTGACTGTTTTTTATTTTTTATTTTTAGAAGTTGGACAATAGTATATATATATATATATATATATATATATGATTTGGAGACCCCTTAATTTGAGGCCCATGGCCAAGGTCCTTCTCGCCTACCCCCAAGGCCGGCGCTGGGTGGATTGTTGTTGAATTTATGCAAAATAGAAGACAAATTTGTATGATTTCTAACGTGGGACTTTATGAAATACCACAAATCAACAATCAACACTAAGTCATAGTCCAAACTCAAAAATGCCAACTTCGAAAGAAAAGGATGAAAGAATCGTAAAACAAACCAAACTAGTTTAACCTCTGCCAATCATGAAGTTTTGGGAAATCAAAATATTAAAATGGCAACAGTCATTCTCAATAGTAAAAACTCAACAAACTAGGCTAAAGTTGTCAATACAAGGCATAATATGGATATTGTTGTCTAACTGGGAGGATGAAGGAGGACTATTCATAAGAGGTTGATGACTAAAACTTATCCCTTATAATCCCACCATTTTCAAGGGCATTAAGGGAGATAAGTTTGAGTCATCAACCTCTTATAGATAGTCCCAAGTCTTCCTACAAGTTAGGCAACATATCCATATTATGCATTGAATGCACATGAAATGTAGGTATTTTGCTAGTCTAGTCTAGTCTAGTCCTCCTTATCACACAAGCCCTGGAAGGGAAACAAAACTAAAGTGAACTAATTTACAGTGTTTGGAACCACTTGCTACATTTTGAGAGATAGAGAGAGTCTTAGCAAGTTTGATGCTAAAAGTGACCAATGAATCTTTGTAGAATACTCAACATAGTTGTTGCTTATGGGTTGTGTCAGCTTAACATATCACACACCTTAACCCAAAAATCAATTGGGTTTGAAGAAACCTGGAATCTTTGAACATGAGATTCCTAACATGAAGGTACATAAATGCATTAGATCATGTACGTATTGCTTAACATGTTACTAGCTTCAATTTAAAACTGAGCAATCTAGTTATGTTCGTATTTTTCCTTTCAAATAAAGTAATTTGTCTTGGTTGGGTCATACAAATCAATTTGCATACCGTGTTGGTGATAGGAACCTAAATTGGGATGCTTATCCATATTGAGTGGTTAAGTTGGTTAGGAGTTAGTTAGGAAGTTGAACTTATGCAATTAGCTACATAAACTGAGATTTTATTCATTGTAAGATGTTGAATGTAATGTACTGTTGTTAGCAACTATATTAAGTTAAGGTTAAATGGGTTCTAACATTGGTATCAGACCAATGAACCTAAGCATCCCTTCTCGTGTACGATTCCTCGAGTCACCGCCATGGACAATACGTTAACTCTAACCATGGAGGCCTCTTTTGATAGACTTGAGGCAGCCATGGAGCCTTCCTTCGATAGAATTGACACTTTTGGCTCAATTGTTGAACCTTGTCGAAGAACACCTCATCGCATTCGATCACAAGTTTTCTCACCTGTGTACAATGGTAATTGATCACAATGACTCGATATTGCCGACCCACACCAATCATGGAATTTGCAATGGTTTATTGAGGCGGATTTCGAGCCAACTTCATTGGCTTGTCAACATGTTATCCAATCTTGCAATTTGGGTCCTCTTTCAAAAAAGGCCATTGCTTGCGAATTGCTTTTTGTTGATGAGTTCATGCCACCTAAAACTCCAACACCTTGGTTGCTTAGAACGACAAGATCGGCAAGCCATTTGAAGACTCTACATCAATTGATGTGGGCATTGCTGAAATGGCCAAGAAAACCCAAACATTTCAGATTTTCAGAGTTTTTTAGGGCGGTAGTGATGTTACCAATGAATCTTATTAGGATACTCAATAAAACTGTTGCTTAAGGGTTGCGTCATATTAACATGTCACCCACATTAACCTAAAAGGCATATAGGTAAGAAGCAACAAGAAATCTTCGAGTTTGAGAGTCCCAAGATGAAGGTACGTAAATACTATGTTTTTAAAGTTGTTTGTAGTGGAACAATGTTTTCAAATTTGTACATCGAATAATCAACCCCAATGATCTGATATTTTATCAACCTCCAAGTGTGTGCTTCTTCTTCCCCTGTGAAAAGGTAAAATCCAAGTTCAAGCCAAGCTTTTTCCTTACTTTATATTAATTTTACATTTGCTTTAATTTTTACCTATATTTTTAGTTCTTATGCATGTTTCATGAAGGAATAATAAAACAATGTTTCTTTGTTTTTTTTAGGTGAAAAGATGCTTCATTAACAGCTAAAAGGCAAGGAAAGATGCAAAAAAGCCAAAACAACAAACATGGCCAGAAGGCACCAGCTACCCCATGTTAGATTTTCGATATAAGTGTCCATGATCTTTCACACAACCTGAAATACATAGAAGACATTCCTGGCGCCATCTTCCTTGAGTACAGATCTCAGAACTCATTCAATCGCAACAGCAGCAAAACTCTAGCAAAAGACATGAACGACTCAAGACTTCTGCTCTCTCTAAAAACTGTTTCAGCTTTCTCTTTATGATAAGATTAGGTTTAGGGAACGTGTCTAACGAGAGCAAGGTCTTAATCTTATATAGGACTAGGTCAAGTTGTCTCTACTCATCACCAAGGGCCAACTTGACTAACACTCTAAGCCCATCAAGCAACGGTTCATGCAAAAGGAAATAAATAGGACCCCTTTAATTGGTTTCAAAACTTTCCTTATTTCACAAGGTTTTGGGCCTCAAGGTATACCCTAATTTAAACTCTTATCAAACCTGATATAACTTAGTATCTAGTGCACTGATCTAAATTGGAATATAACATTCTCCCACTAGATCAAGCATTAGAGCACTAAGCTTCTGTATTGAAAAAGTTTGATAATCTTTATTGGCCATTAGTTTAAAACAGTTAAGTCCTTCCCTTCAAGCTACAGTGAAAAGCGATTGGACAAAACGAACTATAGACAAGCACTCCTCTCGTTTATTAAACAACATGCCATCTATAATCACATAATGCAATCTCAAAACACATGAAGCACCTACAAATGCGAACCTTAATATGTACTGAATCTGTAATGTGAATCTTTATGCTTTTTAGTACATACACCCCTTTATGACTTAGCAAGAGTCAATCCACAATGTTATTAAAAACAATAGTATCTCAAAGAGACCATAAACCCACATGCATACACAAAATGCAAAATAAGTTTAAACAGCTAAATAGTCAAAATGGTAGAAATTATCTAATGGTAAAAATCTGTCAACCAAATTAACATCCTTAAATGCAAATCTCTTAATCCAGAAAAACAAAAAAAATTAAACATACTAGAAATCTATCATAATGGGAAAAAGACCCCCACTCTTGCTGCATCAACGTTAGGAAATACTCCCATGCTCTCAACATGTCTAGAAAAGCTTCTAAAGACAGAAACTTTGTAAACAGATCTGCAATCATATCTTGAGTTCTGAGAGGATCAAACCTGACTAGTTTGTCTACTAACTTCTCCCTCATTATTAAATACTTTCTGTTAATGTACCTGAAGTCCAGACGATATCATGTTGTTCTTGCAATGAAAAAATAGCCGCAGTGTTGTCATTGTATATCTGTACTAGTCTTGAAATTGAGTCCATGTCTTTGATAAAATTCCTTAGTCATACTGCATGGGAAGTGGCTTCATAGCAAGCTATGTATTCTAAAAATATGGTTGAACTCTAAAACATCAGATTGTTTAGAACTTCCAAGAACAACTGCTCCTGCCATCTTGAAAAGAAAACCTAAAGTAGAGATGTAATCATCCTTTGCTTTTCCAAGATTCGCATTAGCATAGCCAACAAGCTCCAAATTCTCTGTGCGTCTGTAAATCAACATATAAGCCTTTTGTTGTGAATTTTAGACAACCTGAAAAATGGAGATTATAAAGATTAGTCTAAACACAAATTATACTCGCAAGTGCACAAGGTCAATCGTAATATAGTACGGCAAATACGAGGTCATTCCCACGAGGATTGAGTTCAACTTCCAATTAGTGTAACCTAATTTCCTTCACAAACTACTTTAACTACTCCAATTATATACACAAGAAATTAAACACGTAGCCTACTCATGTAAACACAAAAGGGGTTTTTGAAAGAATGATTTAATTAACAACAAAATTAAAAGACAAAATAAGTAGAAAGTCACGAAACACAAGGATGATAAATTCAAATTGATAAAAGCACTAGGACAATGAATTCACCACTAGTAATCCGATCTAGCCTCTTATTCACCTGCCTATTTACCAACCATTTGATGTCGCCGCTTAGTTTTCCTTTTTCATGAATTACCTATGGTATTTAGGCTAACTCGTATATCCCTACATGCAATTCGCCTATGGTATTTAGGTCAAATATCAACACATAGAAACTCATTAAGATCAGTGAAAACCTTGAACAAGCATGTAAACCCTAGGAGTATGGTATTTACCCTAGACGAATTACAAATCCTAATCACATGAAGCAAGCCTCAAATTAAGTATGGTATTTACTCTAATTTGCATCTGATTACTCAATTAAAAGTCTAGATGGTGATCAAGCATCAAGATAATCAACCAAGTTATTAAGCACAGTGATTAAGAATCCAACATCAAAGGGCAATCAATAGATAGGTAAAATAAGAAAACTAGATTATCATACTAGGGCTACATCATGCCCTAGCAAAAGAAAATTAGTTACACATAATCATAGAATTCGTCATAAACAAAAACATAAGGAAGAAACAATAAAACTTAGCCAATGGTGGTACTCTTCCGGCGTCTCCAATTTCTCCTAGTCTTCCGCCCTCTCTAAGGAGTTGTTTCTCATGCTTAAATAGGACACCCCACGTCTATTCCTACCCTAGCTGGGCTTTTACAGTAGCCCAACAATAAAGAAAAACCTAATTAAAACATAAATCCAAAATGGGTAAGTACTTGACTCCTCTTCCTACTTGTACTGGGATAACATGTCAGTTTCTTTGCTTGCACGTTTTGGGTTGTTCCTCCTCCAAGAAAAATCGGGAAAAATATGTAAATTGTAGATTTTTGTCTTATCTTTCCATCCATATATCGCACGCCTTGAGGAAAAATCAGGAAAGTCTTCAAATGGTCATTCTTCCACAGCAGCACAGTTTTGACGGGATTGCATCTTATGCTGACTTAACTTCAAAGACTGCTCTCATTGGCTGCTCCGAAAATTCTAGAAAAATTCCACAATCATCTTCAAGATCTTAGCTTTCATCTCCAATTGGTCTTGTGCTAAAACTCCACCAAAAAGTCGTATTTCCATTGAAAACAAATTACTTGCTCTGGAAAGCTGAAAATTGAGAAAATAAAGTAATAAGTCCTTTTTAAACCAAATTCTCCTACAAAAACTAAGTATAAAGAGTACATAAATATGTAATTTTATGGACTTATGAAATACCCACAACTTAGATTTTGCTAGTCCTCGAGCAAAACAAACCGAAAACTAAAAACAAAAGAACAAAGACTCAACGCAAACAAGCGATCGACTAACTTCCCAATATTGATCTCAGAGATAATCACCAACCGTTAGCTAACTTCCAAGAAATAAGCAACAATAACTCAAGACATTATCAAAAGGTTAGCCAAACTTTAATTGAACAACTTGGATGTAGTGTGTGAAATAGCCAACATTAATACAACCCACGACTTAAGCTTCACACAAGGTAAATAACTAAATAAGAACAAGCTTCAACTTCAAATCTCATCAAGGATGTTCACTCCAATAAAAGCACTCGAAATTTGACTAGTTATTGTCACTCATAAATATGTGAGAGGAATCAAAGCAATAGGATGTACTCACATAATTGAAATAAAGGCACATGACATAGATAAAAGATCTCATGGAAAGATATCGCATACTTGAAAATATTTAAACCATCCGACCATAGTACTTCCACACCTATTCTCCACATGAGGAACCACACTTCTCCTTGGATCAAGTAGGACTTTCACTAAGGTTGTAATGGGGCTTATGGTGATGGATGAAACAAGAAAAGATATGGATGAACAAATTCTAAGGAATTCATAGAGCTTTCCATGAAAATTATAAAATCTTGCACTTTGAGCACGAAACTTCATACCTGATACTATCTTGAATTTTCTTTTTTCTTTTTTCACAATTTTTTTTTTGTCTTCTAACTCCATTAGCTTTCTAATCAACCCATGTAGCGAGTGTTAGGCCAATGACTCCCAAGCTAGATAGCTTTAGGGCATTAAATGTAAAACACTCCTAGGGCTTAATAACTCCAAGTTGAAAATGCTTCGAAATTAGTTTTTTTTTTGTTTATTATTTTTTTTAGGTAAAATAAGATCCTTTACTTTCCACATGATTGAATAAGTGCAATTCTCCCCTAACAACGAAAATACTCTACAAAACTCCTTAGAAGGGTGTAGGATAAACATATGATAGATTAAGGTGAGGAGAATTGGGTAAAGAACGAAAAAGGCTTACATAAAAGGCGCAAAGGGGTTAAGTAGGGATAAAAGTGACACGGGTTGGCTAGAAAGGCTCAAACGAAAGAAACAAGGCCTATATCACTTCCAAGAATCCATGTGGTTCACGAAGTATGCCTCAAATAGATAATGAAAGTAGTTCTAGCAAACAATTTAAACATCCTCAAGTATTTGACCAAAACAAAGAATAATGAGATCACAACGATGTAGACAAGAAAATTATAGAATATCATATAACACTCAAGAAAAGAAGCATAGGCTCAAAAATTCACATAAGGGTTATATAAGTTTACACTAGCTCTTATTTAGCCATTTAAAACATGTGAAATCCCCAATCGAAACTCATATTAATGTGGCTATGTGCATAAGGATTTCCCAAGTCTAATCACAAAAATAAGGCTAACACAAAGATAATGTAAAGAATTAGTGTCATGCTCAACATTTCTTGAAAGTTAATTGCAAATAAAATTCAATCTCATCATAGAATTGGGAAGTGACTACCACAAACAAAAAAAAACAAGACTCAAAGAAAAAGAAAATATTTTTGGGTTTTATGACATTTTTCAAATTTTTTTTTTTAAAAAATAGAGAAAAACAAAACGAAAACAAAACAAAACAACAAAATGAAAACTAAAAGTTGAAAGGAATTGAAAATCAATAAACAAAACTGCAGTTCTGACCTAGGCGTAAAGAATTACACATATCTCACAAAATACTTGGCCACAGTTCACGTTCTTTATATGGTTGGATTCAGAACGAAAAAACAAAGAATGTCACGTGGGCCAAAATACAAAAACAGCAGCAGAAAAGAACAGAATTGAAAACAAAGACAGAGGACTGCTGCATGCATTATGAAACCAATGAACTCAATCACCCACAACTTAAAACAAACATTGTCCTCAATGTTTAAAACAAAGAAAACTAATTCATGCAAAATCAATTAAAGAGAGAGAGAGTGTGAGAACTTCCCGGGTTTGTGTAGGTGTATGGATGATCAAAGCGTAGAATATGTCGAAGTGAGAGAGACGAGACAATGCGACGAACTTGAACACCCACAACTTGCTTCTTGGAATGTCACCGACCCGTAATAGCTCCTAAAAGTCTCGGAATGTGATGAAATTGGGATGAATTTGAGCTGGATATGCAATCATAAAAATCTGGAAATCTGACTTTTAGCGACGAAAAACTTATGAACACTGCTGCTAAAACCTCTTTGGTGACGAAAAATCCGATGAACACCATCGCTAAAATCTCTTTGGTGACGAAACATCTTCAAATTCTGGGCAAAACAGCAGCTGCCTTTTTTTGTGTTTTAGGTCCTTTTTTGAGCTTCAAATCGTCCTAAAACATAATGTAGGCCACCGAGACCCCCAAACCTGGTTCAAAACATCATAATAACCATTCTAAACACGTCGGTGGCTTCAGATTGACTTGAAAAACAACAAAAAAGACATTAGGCAGAAATTTTGATTTTGACCAAAATAAGAACCAACTTAGCTATGTTGCTATTTTCTGGCATTTTACTTCAACCAATGACCAAAAAAACTTCTGTAACATATCTGAAACGGGCTGCAAACATCCTAGGGCTAGAAAAATGCGAAATTTTTTCTTTGGAATGCAAAATCCATTGTTTGATGACACAAAACTTAACAAAAGCTAAAACTAAAAACAAAAGCGAAAACAAAAGTTAAGAATGCTTGGGTTGCCTCCCAAGAAGCGCTTCTTTATAGTCATGAGCTAGACTTTTCGAATGTCTATGGTGGTGCAGAAATAGCAAAGAATGCTACTTCTTCCATGTAGTGATTGGGCTGCTGTCCAAACTCCTTGCAAACAATAGCCTTGTCTTGCAATGTCTTGGTGTGATCCTTGGCAAGGAGATGCCACAAGAGCCGACTCATCTTGGAAAAGCTTTTGATAAAACATTGATAAACTCCAGCACGTCCAAAAGAAGTGCGCATGTGTTTCATGTATGGAGGGGGTGGCGACTTGGCTTTCAAGACATCCATAGAGGTGTTTTCCAAGTAGTTGACATGTGCAATTGGGTCAAGGAGATCTATGCGGCTGCACTCTTTCAAGTCCCTTGGTTTTTCAACACCTTCAAACACCTTCAACTCAACGGATTCGCCTTGAACTCTCAAAGTTAAAGTTCCTTGTTGCATATCAATCAATGTACCAGCTGTAGCAAGGAAGGGACGGCCTAGCAAGAGTGGGATGTCGCGGTCTTCCTCAATGTCAAGAACCAGGAAATCAGCCGGTAACACAAACTGCTTCACTTTGATCAACACGTCTTCAATGATTCCTTTAGGATATGTGACTGATCTGTCCGTAAGTTGAAGAGAAATGGAAGTGCTCTTGAGCTCTCCAATACCTAATCGCTGAAAAATAGACAAAGGCATAAGGTTAATGCTTGAGCCTAAATCTAAAAATGCTTTATCAAATTGAACATCACCAATAATACAAGGAATTGTAAAACTCCCTGGGTCCTTTAGTTTTGGAGGCAATTTCTTGAGCAACACTCACTCACTCTTTCAGTTAACATCACTTTTTCATGAGCTGCGAATTTCCTCTTGTTTGTACATGCATCCTTCAAAAATTTTGCATAAGAGGGAAATTGTTTGACGGCGTCCAGCAATGGAATATTGATATGGACCTTTTTGAACATCTCCAAAATCTCCATTTGATCTTTCTTTTGTTTATGGACTCGTTCGGCTGCTGGAAACGGAAGCGGGGGAACATAAATCCTTTCTTTGACAGGGGCGATTTGATCATCATTAGAGGTTCTTTTAGAATCGCATGGTTTGCCTGGAAGTAGTCCTTTAGTTTCTTCTCTACCTTCATCTTCTTTTCCAGCACTTGTCGTGGCTTCTTCTCGTCTATCATATGACTTGCCACTTCTCAGAGTTCTAATGGACTTGACGTGCTCGATGTTTCGAGGATTAATTTCGGGTTGGCTTGGGAATGTACCTTGCGCCCTCTTGTTAAGCTCATATTTTCATACATATACATGCCCAATTTACTTACTCATTTTGCTTAGTTTCTTAGAATTTTGAGTTATTTGCCTCTCTTTGTGTGTTTTATAGGCTAATAGAGCAAGATGGCATAATTCATGCAATTAAAGCATGTTAAGGCAGCAAGAGATCACTTTTGGTACAATCCATGCATATTAAGGGCTGATTGGCATGAGAGGAATACAACTTAAGGCATTTGAAGCAATATGGTGCAAAAACGTGCAAAAACTGGAGACTAAGGTAGAAGTTCATTTCGGCCTTATCTTCTTCATCCGAGCTTGGATTGGGCTAATACTTGTGTGGTTGGATCAGAGACATTCTGAACTTCACAATGGACATCTTAAAGTCATCATTTGATTCAGTTAAGCCCAATTCGTAACCCCATGAAAATACACATCATGTTGACATAAGGATGAGCTAATGGATGCTTGGTCATGGTGAGCTAGGCATGAGGTATTGGTTTCTGGATGGATGCTTGGTCATGCTGACATATTGATGAGCTAGGGCTGCTGGTGGGAGTTATTGGTGAAGTGCAGCAACCAATTCTGATTATCTAAATACAAGTGTTGTATGCATTAGCCATATTAAATTCAGATTTATCACTCCCTTCTCCCTATAAATATCACCTCCATTCCAAACACTATGAGAACTCATATCCTGAGATCCATCATTTACACTTCCATTGTACACAAAGAGAGGGAAAGTTGAGAGTCACAAAGGGAGAGAAGGGAGAAGGCAGTAGCTGGGAGGCTTTGGCCTCCTGGGAGCCATGGAGATGATTCTTTTCCATCTCTAGCATGCTGTCCTTATCTTCTTCTCCTTCCTTTGTCTTTTATTTTCTTCTTGTATTTTCTTTGTTTTTTTGTTATTAGTTGTAATAAACATCTTGCTAGTCTTGTATCATGGTTTGAGTTTATAAAGTTTGATTTCATTCATGAATTCTTCTTCACCGTTTTAATGGAGCTGTTTTGCATCCTTTGACTGATCACCTAAGGTTTTATGCGTTATGCTCTTGTTGGGAAGGTTTGGGGATCATCTTCATTCCATCCATTAGTAACTTATGTGATTTGATTTCTAGGTCTCCTAATGTAAACACCATGCTTGGGGTCCTTGTGATGTTCAATACAATTTGATCCAAACACCATGGACTTATTTGTGAGCATCTTCATGAGTGAATCAATTTGTTTACTTGCTGCCATAACATGATTAGAACAATTAGGGTGGATTCTAAAACCTCACCATCTTGTCTTAGTTCTTTTCTTTCTTCTTGTTTTGTTTCTTTTGTTTTCATTTCTGTTTTGTGTAGGAAAACTGAATTGGATTATTCAATCACCAATCCCTGTGGAATCGACCTCGCACTTACATATGCTAAACTACCAACGGCTTGTGCACTTGCGAGTATCACAAGTTGAGGATGCAGCTGAATCCATTGGTGCAGCTAAATCTACACAACACCTCTCATGCACAATAGTAGCCAGCTGACCTACTTGAGTTTCTAACTTAGTGATGGACGCTTGCATAGTATTCTGATTTTGTTGAGAAGTCTGTACAAACTGAGTGATTAAATCCTCCAACGCTGGTTTCTTAGGCTCACTTAAAGGCTGCCCTTGGTGATGGATAGGACGAGTAGAGCTAGCTTGTTGTTGCTGGTTGCTCCATGAAAAATATGGGTGGTTACGCCACCCCGGATTATAGGTGTTCGAATATGGATCATTTCGAGGTCGCTGAAACCAATTAACTTGGAGAAGTTTCTCAGAACCTTGCGTAGTAGATGGACAAAGCTCCATTGGATGAGTTGGGTCAGAGCAAATGGCACAAACTTGCTGTGGGGAAGGTGGAATAACAGCACGCATAAGAGTTTCAAGTTTTTTCTCAAGGCTTGAAATTTGAGCAGCAACCGCAGTGTTGGTGTCAACTTCATAAACTCCTACCTTCTTTGTCCGCTCACTACCCCATTGTTGATTATTATTGGCAAGCAAATCAAATTGATCAAATGCTTCTTGAGGTGTCTTCTCCATCAACGCCCCTCCACACGCAGAGTCAACCATTCGTTTGTTTGCCGTCATAAGTCCTTCATAAAAGAAGTGCATCTGCATCCAATCAATAATGCCATGATGAGGGCATTTTTGCAGCAACTCTCTAAATCTCTCCCAAGCTTCATAGAATGGCTCATGCTCTCCTTGACTAAAATGCATGATATCTCTTCTAAGCTGATTCGTTTTCTGCGCAGGAAGAATTTCTGGAGAAATTTTTGAGCTAATCCCTCCCATGAATTAATGGATTCAGCTGGTAGTGAGTGAAGCCAAGCTTTGGCTCTATCCTTTAAAGAAAACGGGAACAATTTCAGCCTAACCACTTCATCAGAGACATTTAGGATCTTGATCGTGCCACAAATGTCAAAAAATTCCCGAATATGCATGTTAGGATCTTCGTTCGACTTTCCATAGAAAGATGGTAACAAGTGAATCATTCCAGACTTGAGTTCAAATGAATTTGCTTCAATTGCTGGTACTACAATACACGATGGAGTGTTGGAAAGAGTTGGAATGGAGTACTCATTCATAGCTCGAGCAGGTTGTACTCGTTCCATTGCTTCCTCTTGCACTACTTGTTGTTCCCCAACGTTCTTGTCACTCTTCTCGTTTATGTTTTCGCAGAACCTCCGTCTTCTTGATGTTCCAGTGAATGAGTGAATTTGTCTTTTTGTTTCCTAACTGTTCTCTCAATCTAGGATCAAACGATGTGAGGTCTTGACCTTGAGAGCGTCTTCCAATCATACACTCAGTCAAACCTAATAAACAAGACAAACAAGGAACACAAGTCAATTCCAATAATCTGAAATTTTCCAATAAATAAAAAAAACGAATTTAATAAAAAAAAATGAAATAAAATAAAAACTGAAAAGCGAAATTAAGATTGAACTAAATCGTAGTTGACGAAACCAATCCCCGGCAACGGCGCCAAAAACTTGTTGTGAATTTTAGACAACCTGAAAAATGGAGATTATAAAGATTAGTCTAAACACAAATTATACTCGCAAGTGCACAAGGTCAATCGTAATATAGTACGGCAAATACGAGGTCATTCCCACGAGGATTGAGTTCAACTTCCAATTAGTGTAACCTAATTTCCTTCACAAACTACTTTAACTACTCCAATTATATACACAAGAAATTAAACACGTAGCCTACTCACGTAAACACAAAAGGGGTTTTTGAAAGAATGATTTAATTAACAACGAAATTAAAAGACAAAATAAGTAGAAAGTCACGAAACACAAGGATGATAAATTCAAATTGATAAAAGCACTAGGACAATGAATTCACCACTAGTAATCCGATCTAGCCTCTTATTCACCTGCCTATTTACCAACCATTTGATGTCGCCGCTTAGTTTTCCTTTTTCATGAATTACCTATGGTATTTAGGCTAACTCGTATATCCCTACATGCAATTCGCCTATGGTATTTAGGTCAAATATCAACACATAGAAACTCATTAAGATCAGTGAAAACCTTGAACAAGCATGTAAACCCTAGGAGTATGGTATTTACCCTAGACGAATTACAAATCCTAATCACATGAAGAAAGCCTCAAATTAAGTGTCACGCCCCGAATTTTCAACAACAATTAATCTGCAAATTTAAACAGAACAACCAACAATCCGGGACGCGAAGCTTCAAACCTTCAACAAAAGTACCTAGAAATTTAAACTTTTCTTTCTTGATACAACACCACTGTTCCGAACCACAATGTCAATAATGACTCAACTCTTCTAAGTCAAATATTACATTACAAACTCACAAAATAAAATGAACAATCATATATTACATAAACTGTTCCTAAGAGTTTATTTCACACAGCGGGAAGTCTAACACTCACCAACACTCTCACACCACACTTTACACTCTGTGGAACCACCAATGAGCCTCCTGCTCCTCACCTTAATTCTCTTGCTCACCGTCTCTACCACCTGCAGGATTTTCCCCTACACCATTGAATAGTGGACCGGGTTCACCACAAAACAACCCGGTAAGCTTTCTAAAGCTCGTATGAGTAAACCACGTCCACAGTATAATATGTCAATTGCACATAATATACAAACACATGCACTTACGTTAGCACACCACAATCCTTGTATAACCAAGGTAATCATAATCATCAATATCATCACAATCACAATTCTTTTTGTTTTAATTAAAGAACCTTTACGATCACCACCTGTGACCACACCAAAACTCTTTATTTCAAAGTAGTTTTCACACGTCAATTGTTTGACAGATAGAAGAGAGAATACTATGAACCTCTAATTTATAACACTACAAAACACCATAGTAGTGTTCACTCATAATTACACGCCAGTCATGAGTACTAGATGGCGCCAGACTAGAGCTCTAACTGTTCTTGGGTCTTGCTCCCTAGGGTAATTTATCCCTCATTATTTGCCACGAGAATGCCCACCTGACAAACTCAGAAGGGATTCAAGGTATTCTCACCTAAATCCGTCAACACCAAAACAATATAAAATGTAATTTCACATTAAACATTGTTTTATAGCCAAATACACCAATCACAGCAATATATATTTATTATATATATTTATGTGGTTATTCACGAATGAATTTCCACCATACATCCACAACATATGTTATATGGTCAAATACCAAAATCTCCAACAATAAAAATTAATTCAAAACAAAATAGATTTCAATTACCGCATGAACCCTTGAAGAACAAGTTCATGTGTTTTTAAAACAATTAAAACATTTTATAAAAACACAACCAACATGTTAATTATAGCCATTAACATTCTCCAAGGTCACATTATAATAAATATAATAATTCGTGATTTTACTCACGATTAGGATGGTTTTACTCACCTTTCGTCCAAGCTTGCGTCTTCAACAACTTAACGAATCCTCAATCTCAAACCTCAATGAGCAACTCAATCTCCAACAGTACCTAAGCAATGTACAAAGCTCAACTTAGCACAAACCTCCAAAATCCAAGATTTCGCAACTAATGACGAAAATGCCCTTTGGACCAACCGGGGTCCAAAGTGATCAAATCTCATCCAACCAACTCCAAAACTGTGACGTACGTGCTGTCGACGTCAAATCATGACCAATGACACCCATTGTCCAAAAAGTCACTATTTAGGTCCCGTGGGTCCCACATGTCTAACCGACACCCCAAAAATCCGCCTTGGGCCCACAACCTCAGATTCCAAATCCGATAGCACCAATGGACTCTAAATAGTCCCGACATCACCCTGCAACAATTTGGGCCCAATCCAACGGTCGGATTATTCTACATTACACGATCGAACGCGATCGCTCGCCTTAACTTTGAAATTTAATAACTTAAGATCGGGATGTCGGATCATCAATCCGTCTGAACCTACAGACTCCTCACAACACCAGCTACAACATAATTAAAATTGGACACGATCCAACGGTCCAATCATCTTCAATCAATGGTCCACATTTGTGAGGCTCCGAATCGTCGATTAAACGACATAATCTCAACAATTTTAAACTTACAAACATGTTCAGTAACTCCAGCACTACATTCTGTCTCTAAAGCCCTAACTCAGAATGGCCACCCAGCGCCGCCATGCGCCGCCACCGCCGGTGGTGGTTTGGGTACTATTCCGCGACGGACCAACCTTAGAATCGCCGGTTAAGACCTATGCAAAAATGTTCGTAATACTGAGTAGAACAACTTTAATTCTTACCTCGAGGTCCAATTCGAAGTGTAAGTAGCTCAAACCGCCGGGTGAAGTTGCTGATTTCACTGTTGACGAGCCAACTTCATGGCGTCGCCCCGCCTTCATCGCACCTCCGATGACTCCGATTCTTCTTGGGTTATGTTCACAAGATAGCAGGCTTCCTATCTGGGTAGGTGGTGTCAATCACCTCCACCGTAAGCCGCCGCAGAAGCCGCCGGAAATCGCCTCTCCGACGAGCTCTCAAACTTCCGGATTCAATTGCAAAATATGAATCCAAACAGTGCCCCTCTGAAATTTATAGGCAAAGTTTCAGTTTGCAATTTAGTCCCTGAAACTTCAAACGAGTATAACTTCTTCGTTTCAACTCGGATTCACGAACCGTTTGCGCCTACGCGTTCATGAGATCAATCTCGATTTTCCAAATCAAAATTCATAATTTTCGCGCTTCAATTTCTTGTACTTCCTTTGTAAAATCATAAACTTAATCATAAAGGTATTTTTGTCCCAATTTGAGATTAAGTCACTTAATTCCAATATTTTTACATCAAACCAAATTCATACAACATCCAAAATAGTCACACGACTTAATAACATTTTCCACAAAAATAATAAAACCAAATATTATTTTTGAGGGTATTACATTAAGTATGGTATTTACTCTAATTTGCATCTGATTACTCAATTAAAAGTCTAGATGGTGATCAAGCATCAAGATAATCAACCAAGTTATTAAGCACAGTGATTAAGAATCCAACATCAAACGGCAATCAATAGATAGGTAAAATAAGAAAACTAGATTATCATACTAGGGCTACATCATGCCCTAGCAAAAGAAAATTAGTTACACATAATCATAGAATTCGTCATAAACAAAAACATAAGGAAGAAACAATAAAACTTAGCCAATGGTGGTACTCTTCCGGCGTCTCCAATTTCTCCTAGTCTTCCGCCCTCTCTAAGGAGTTGTTTCTCATGCTTAAATAGGACACCCCACGTCTATTCCTACCCTAGCTGGGCTTTTACAGTAGCCCAACAATAAAGAAAAACCTAATTAAAACATAAATCCAAAATGGGTAAGTACTTGACTCCTCTTCCTACTTGTACTGGGATAACATGTCAGTTACTTTGCTTGCACGTTTTGGGTTGTTCCTCCTCCAAGAAAAATCGGGAAAAATATGTAAATTGTAGATTTTTGTCTTATCTTTCCATCCATATATCGCACGCCTTGAGGAAAAATCAGGAAAGTCTTCAAATGGTCATTCTTCCACAGCAGCACAGTTTTGACGGGATTGCATCTTATGCTGACTTAACTTCAAAGACTGCTCTCATTGGCTGCTCCGAAAATTCTAGAAAAATTCCACAATCATCTTCAAGATCTTAGCTTTCATCTCCAATTGGTCTTGTGCTAAAACTCCACCAAAAAGTTGTATTTCCATTGAAAACAAATTACTTGCTCTGGAAAGCTGAAAATTGAGAAATTAAAGTAATAAGTCCTTTTTAAACCAAATTCTCCTACAAAAACTAAGTATAAAGAGTACATAAATATGTAATTTTATGGACTTATCACCTTTGTTCTCTATAGATACTTTAGAATCTTCTTTCCAGCTATCCAATGTTGCATTCTCTGATTTGACTGAAATCTCCCCATCTTGCTTATGCATAAGGCTAGGTCTGGCCGTGTACATACTTGTCCGTACATAATGCTTCCAACTAGAGAAGCGTACAACTTGTTCCTCATCTCAGCTTATTCTTCTTTATTCTTGGGGCAATGCTTTCTTCTTTAAATCTCCTCTAGATAACAGAACTTTCTGTCCAGACCACATACTCATGTCAAAACATTTTAGTACTCTTTCTATGAATGTTTTCTGCGACAAGCCTAGCATACCTCAAGCTCGATCTCTCTGAATTTCAATGTCTAACACAAAAGTAGTTTCTCCCAAATCCTTCATCTCAAAATTGTTTGAAAGTAGGTCCTTAGTGTCCTTCAATAAATTGTGATTATTTGTAGCCAAAAGTATATCATCGACGTATAGTACTAGAAAAATAATTCGGCTCCCACACTTCTTCAGATAAATGCATTGATCGGCTATGTTCTCTTCAAAACCATAGGATGAGTTAGTTTGATGGAATTTTAAATGCCACCTCCTACTTGCTTGCTTTAGTCCATAATCGCCTTGTCAAGTTTGCAAACCATATGCTCTTTTCCCTCATTTGCAAACCCTTTAGGTTGCCTCATATAATTTGCTTCTTCAAGTTCACCATTTATTAAGGTAGCTTTTACATCCATTTGATGTAAAAGCAAGTCATAATGCATTATCAAAACCATAATTATGCGAAAAGAATCTTTAGTGGAAAGTAGAGAAAACGTCTCAAGTGTAGTCAATTCCCTTACTTTGGGTAACCAATATAGCCTTAAATCTTTCGATTTTACCATAATTATCCTTCTTTGTTTTAAATACCCATTTCGAGTTCATTTAACATTGCTTCCCTCCATTTTTCTGCATTGACTCTCCATATTTTCTTTAAACTTGTTGGATCAGCTTCATCTCCAATATCAAAATCTGCTTCTTGTAAATAAACATAATCTGAATTTGTTGTAGATTTTTTTGGTCTGTTAGATCTCCTTGGTTGCACTAGTTCTTGTTGATGATTATCCGGCTTAGGATTTTCAACAGTTTGTTCTTGTTGTTATTGATTAACTTGTTCTTCAAAGTGAGGAGGTTCCAATACAGTTTCACTTGAAGGAATCAAGGGTGTAACATTTTGTTCAGCATTCTCGATCACCTTCTTCTTTGAAAATAAAATCTTCATTCCTAGTGGCATTCTCCTCATGCTCTATAAACTTTGCATAGCCAGTCTCAACAATTTGAGTACCATAATTTGGACAAAAAAATTTAAAACCTTTGACCTTGTAGGATAACCAATAAAATAGTAGCTAATTATTTTAGGATCAAGCTTATTCTCTTGAGGGTTATAAATTCTAGCTTCAGCCTTGCAACCCTATACATGAAGATATCGCAAGCTAGATTTTTTGGTAGTCCAAATTTCGAAAGGTGTCTTAGGCGCAGACTTGCTGGGCACTCTATTAGGTATGTAGTTTGATGTTTTGATCACCTCCCCCCATAGATGCATAGCAAATCAGTTTTGGAAATCATGCTACGAACCATATCCTTCAAAGTCCAATTTCTTCTCTTAGCCACACCATTCTGTTGTAGAGTTCTTGGAGTTGTGTATTGAGCAGCTATTCCATTATCTTGTAGATACCTGACAAAAAGTCCAGCACGTCATCCTCCTTCATCAAAACATCCATAATATTCACCCCTTTGTTTTGTTTTGTTTTTGTTTTTATAGACTAAAATGAAATAGAGGATTTTGGTGAGCAGGGCAGAAGTAGTAAATGATAAGGAGAATGGTTAAAGATGGATAGAAAAAGGATGTGGAATACCACCAAGGTATGGAGACTCTCATGAGGAAAGAGATGCTCTCAATAATAGAGAGAAAAAACGTGTAATTCGGAAATTTTTGCACCTCTCATTAAGAAACTAGATTATTGAAACAATGTTTGTTTAATAAGCAACCTCTTCTTCTAGGAATATAACTAAAAGAAATAAGGTGAGAACGGGGTTAATTGATGAGCTACATTATTACAACTTCTAAGAACATAAAAGAAATCAACTGAAATATTCTCAGCCAGTAATTGTACATCTTGAAGATAAATCAATTTTTATTGACATTTGACTCTTACTGCAGAATTTCTCTTAAGTATCTTTTTGTCATATTTATTGAGATATAGTGTCACTACATTTTTATTTTTACTTTTAATACAAGTCTAAATTACAAGGGGATGGAATTGCCTCACTCACACACACACACTACCTAGTTGCCACTGCCATAGAGATTCGAACCTTAGACTATTAATCTACAAGTCAAAGGCTTTTTTCATTAGTCCAGTGAAAAATTAGGACATCAATATCAACGAGCTCGTAAAAATTATTATTAAGTATATGGCCCAAAGTTTCAGTCTCGGCCTGTTTTGGATTGAAAGAAGTCGGAGTTGGCCCAAGCCTACCAAGTAGTATCCAGTTGCCCAAAAACCAATTTTGAATTGCACAAAAAGAGGCAGAGGGAACGCCACTCTCTCTGCTCTCATGTCGTCCTCTCAAAAAGAGTCCAAGACTAGACACAAATTTACTTCAACTTTAAACATAAACATAAAACAAGTTGCTTTGTCTTAAAACTTAAAAGCCTGAAAAAGGCCTTCGTCCCATTTCCGCATCTGCGATCTCTCTCTCCTCTCTCTGCAACTGCAAGTAAGTTACTTGGTCTCAAAATTATTGCTTTTATTTTCCAAATGTAAATGTGATTGGAAACCAGATATTCCTGCTGCTGCAGCTTCTCCCGCTCCATGTATCCAGATCTCAAATGCGTGGTTCGTACTGTAATTTGAATCACATTTTGAGGGTGAAGTACTAAGGGCATTGGATTTGGAGGGGTGGGTAGAGCCGGGAAGGAGGGAGATGGGATCGGGTGGGAGCAAAGCGACGGCGTCTTCATTTTCATCTTCAAAGTCGTCGTTTGGTGGCAATGGTCGGAGGCGTCGATCCAAATCTAAATTCAGCAGAGTGTTCAAGTCGTCTTGTCTGGGAACCACATCTCGATCCCACGACAGCGACAATGACGACCAGGTCCCTCTCCTTTTGCTTTAATTTCCATTTTATCCGTTCATTTCAAGTTCTTCGTTATTTCTCTTTGGTTTTGAGCATCAATGTGGAAAATTGGTTGGTATAGTTTTGGGTTTATTTAATTTTATTTGTGAAATGCGGCCAATAGACTTTAGTAACAAAAAGAAAAAAAATAAATTAATGAATACTTATTTCCTCTTTAATTTATTTTTGTTGTAATGGGTATCAGATTATCAGTTGGTGAAGTAATATTTAAAGAGATAAACTTGTCGCCGCTGTTTTAATTCAATAATATATTTTTGGGTCCCAAGTCTTTGTTTTGTTTGTTTGGTACTTTGCTCCCTTAGAGTTCTTTTGAAGAGTACAAGTTAACTTTTTTTTCAATTTTTTTGAATTGTATGCTTCTCAATTATAACATTTAGTGTCGAGGTTGGTATAGGAGTTACAAAGATGGAAAAGAAGATGGGAGAGTTGCATTTTCTTTTTAATAAATATTTTATAATTCTTATTGTTAAACCATTTTTTCGTTTGGTGTGTAGTGAAAAGATAGGAAAGAAAGGAGGATTCTTGTTGTAAAACATTGGTTATATTGCGTCAGTTCATGTGCAGACCTAATTGAATGAATGTTCCACATGTAGAAGTTTCTTCCTAAAAAAACATTGTAGCTATCTTGTCGAAGGGCCTGCCTTCCGTACACATAGGTTATCTTATACTAAGGAAAGTTTTCTCACAAAAGATGTATTGCAAAGATGGGCCTGCCTTCCGTACACATAGGTTATCTTATACATCACAAAATCACATCGTACTTTTCCAACTTTGATATTTATCCACGAGATCCCATGAATAACTCTTGTGACTGCAGGCTCACAAAAACCGTTAACTCTCTGTCCTGTGTACATTAAGGCTTTTTATCTGGGGAGTTCCCATTTTTGGGGCTATTAGATTTCTTTATAATAAAAAGTTGATGCAGTATATGCCTCGTCACTTGGAACTTCACTTTTTCTCCCCTACCAAACGTATGTATATGGTGAATGTTTCTGATAGGTTGTTATTTAAAACTTTTATTTATTTATATTGCTGGTGTGCAGTTAATTGGCCAAAAATTATTTAAGGAACTAAAGTGTGTAACTCGTGCTTTAGGTATGTGATCATCAGAACAAAGAAACTAGAAATAATGCTCCATGCGCAAGTTTGAATGATACGGAGCCAGATCACGCAAAGGTTGAGTGTTTCAGAAAGGTTAATGTTGAACAACCTGATGAAATTTCATGTATATCTTCAAATGTTCAGCTCAATGAATGGGGTCAGGCTAGTATCACTGATACTGCCTCCAGAGCTGGTAGCAGCTCTGCTCAAGCTCCTGCTCCATCTTTGAACCCTTCAAGTCGTTTCCTTTCTCGTTTTAGTTTCATTCCAGGTAATGTAAGCTTCAGATTAAGCCGGGCAACCAGTTTAGGGTCATCCAATCCTCTATCTCCGACAAGTATCACACCGAACAACGAAGATGAACTTCATCTACATTCAAGACCTGCTAGAAGTCTTGTAAATAGAGATGAAAGCCAAGAAGCCAGTGACCTTCCACAGTCACAGATTAATAGGAGCGCAACACATTATTATGAAGAGACTTCTGACAATATAGGATTAAATACTCCGGGATGTGGTTTTTCTGACAACTTGCAAGATAACCAGACAAATTCTTCTAGACATGATGTTGGTAGAAATGCTAACGGTGGTGTAAACTTGTGTTCTCCAAGAAATCATAATGAAACAGGGAGCAACAGAACTAGACCTTCTGAAAGACGCCCAGGTGCTCGGGAACCTGTTGAACGGAATGTTCGTTTCAGTAGAACTTTAAGTGTTGGAAGACTTCGTGACAGGGTACTTCGTCGATCATCATTATCTGATTTAACGTTTTCTTCTTTGCCACAAGAAGGAGATATGAGAGATACAGATCAAGGTGATGATACAAGAATAATGGTACCTGAAGGCAATGCTGTAAATTTCGAAAATGGTTCTGGTTATCCTCCATCCAATATGTCTAGTTCATTGTTTAGCATCCAAGACTATGAGGTGGAAACATCAAGACCAAGAGAAGCTAGATATCATGATCTACTTGAACACAGATCAAATTTCCTAGAGCGGAGGAGAAGAATACGATCTCAGGTTTGTATCTGTTTCACACTGTTATTTTTTATGCTTTGGGTGAGATTATAGAACAATGAATAGCAGTTGACCGATACATCTTTTCACAGAATCAAATTTTTTTTTATTAAATTTGCAACCTTACCCTTATTGCAAATCAAGTTGACCAATACATGAATAGTGGTATAGGGTTGCCAACCAGTTGGCTGCCTTTCTATGGACATTACTATGTCCATTGTTCCTGGTGATTAGTTTGGGTACAACTTGTCCAGAACTCTGCTAAAAGGGACTGCATAAATTTATTCCTTCTATATAAAACCATCTGTTCTTGAGACATTTTCTCATGCCTTTTACTTTTCAATATAAATTTTATAATTTACTGAACTTCCTTGTGTAACTTATTTGGTTTACTGATGCCCATGCAAATTTTGTAGGTTCGTGCACTTCAGAGGTTAGGGAGCCGCTTTGAAAACGTGTCTGGACATGAGAGATCTTGTATCTTATCTGGTCAACAGCGAACGGGTCGTTGTACATGTCGTATGAGTAACCGAGATGCCCGTCCAAATGATGACAATAGTGCTAGGGCTAGCATATCAAGAATTGTTATGTTAGCTGAGGCTTTGTTTGAGGTAATGTTGATATGCGATTACCTTTTTGTCGGTCAGTTTCCTTATTAATTATATAAATTAAACCCTTTATATGTAATTTAATTAGGTTCTGGATGAAATTCACCAGCAATCTGTGGTTTTATCCTCTTGGCCTTCTGTATCGTCAATTGGATCTGTTCCCGCTCCTACTGAAGTTGTGGAATCTTTGCCCGTCAAATTGTTTTCCAAGTTGCAAAAGCATCAGTATGAGGAGGCTGCACAGTAAGTATCCAAGTCTATCTAATGTTTGACTTTCAGTTCACTGTATATCTCTGAAGGAGGTTACTGACCTATTTCAGTATTGTTCCAGATTACAAGAATTAATCTGCCTTGCACTTTTATGATGTTCTCAGCAGCCAGTGGCTTTTCAAAAGTGTCTATTTTACATGCAATTTCTTTACAGATGCAAAAGAATGTTTAGCTAAGGGAAATTGTTCCTTTACTTGCTATAGGCACTGGACAAAATATTGGAGGTTTATGCATAGATTTTGTTTTTGTTTTAAATTAATAAGAGTTTAAAGCTTATTCCTTTTTAAAAAATATAATATATTATTTTCCCAATTCTGGCCATTTTTGGGTACATACTTTTGGCTTTTCATATCATAGTCATCACTTCATGTTGCCACAACATATTAGAGTATTTAAACATAAAGTTTCATATTGGTAGTTAATAAGAGAATAAAGTTTACTCCTTGTGAAAAGAAAAGAAAAAAATATTTTCCCAGTTTGGGCCATTTTAGGTACATGTTTTTGGCTTTTATATGAGTTTATTGTCCTATTACAATGATTTATACATTTTAGGTTAAGACCATATCCGTATCTTTCTTTATTCAGCTCTAATTTAATAAACATTATTCATGTTTAGGAATTGGTACTGACAACTTTTTAGTAGCACGTGTAGCATGTGGATGTTATATAAACTTGCATCCTTCGTATTACATTTAGAATTTAATGATTCTTGTTTTGTTGTTGGTACTTTATCTCTCTTGGTAAACAAATGGAAGTGTCTTTAGAAAGACGATTTTTGTGGGCAGACTATAGCATGGTTGCAATGTCTTTATTTTCCAAAACATATTATTTTGGTTGAGAAAAAGATTGTAAGTTACATCTCTTTAATATCATACTATCTTATTATATTTTGCTTTGCGTATCCTTTAATCTAACAGATGCTACATATGCCTTGTGGAGTACGAAGAAGGAGACATAATGCGAGTACTGCCTTGCCATCATGAATTTCATAAAACTTGTATTGACAAGTGGCTCAAGGAGATTCACAGGTTTGGAATGAACTTGCTTCTTTCAAATCGTCTAATATGACTTACTTAAACACAGGCACATACACTTTATTGACTACAATAAGATAGTATGGTGAGTGTTATTGCAATAAAATTTTATATGTTCTGGCTTGGAAAATTTCAAAATAGTAATCACTATATAAAATTTGTCCACTGGCTGTTTGTTTGTTTAGTAGCACTCATATGGTAGTTGGCACTTGGTGATCCTGAAACATGCTAGTACCAGTGACATAAACTTGAAGTTGGAAAATGGTGGTTCATAATAAGTTGGAATTAAACCAGACAGATGTATGACTGCATATCATGCCTAAGAGGTTTAGCTCAAGTGTCATTGGGGAGGGTGGGCAAATGTTTAGGTCCTAGGTTCAAGTCTCAACGTAATAAAAGAAATTGCATAGTTATAAATTCCTTTCCGTTGCTAGAATGGAATTTATTATTATTATTTTTCAATGTGATCACCTGACCAGTAACTTTCCAATTTTGTCTTCCGCTAAATAGTGATCTGTTCCACCTTATCCCCCCTTAACTGTGCATGTTTTTGGCTCGTTCATGCAGTGCAAAAAAATAGTTTCCTTTTTCAACACAGCTATATTTTGGGAATTTTTATGAACTTTATGTTGTGTTGTTTGTTGTGTAGTATGAATTTATTTATCAATAGGAACTTTGGAATGAAGTTAAATTTGTCTTGTTCCAGGTATTGGAAATATTAATATTTTTCTTTTTAAAGTTTATTCTTAATTGTAATATTTACTTCTTTTTAAAGTCTATGTATAGTTTCAACAAGTATATTCTTTGCCAGCAGAATGTTTACTAGAACAGATTTCAACAAGAAGTTCTAGCAAACATGAATGTTTACTAGAACAGATCTCATATGTGTACATGCACTTGTACCATTGAATTTTACATATTGCTTTTTTCTCTTAATGTCACATAGGAGTTTGCACTTCTTTAATACGTATTACCTAGATGCTACTTATGGGATGCCTCACCCAAATCATAATTTGGAATGTCATGTTGCCTGAACAGCTTGTCATTGGGGGAAACATGATTTTAAGGAGCGATGAAACTCAGTTGGATTGTGCTCCCTTAGTGCTCTTCTAAAATAAACCTTTTTTCTGTATACTAAAATAATTTAATAGTGAAAGGCTATTTGAGATTTGAGCTTTGAAGTATACTTCATTAAATGAATAGAAGGAAAGTACTGGTGGTGAGTATCAGCAAGGACATGGTTATGACATCATTTTCACTGCTGGGAATTCTCAGCATGCACAGGCTCTATCATCTATAGCAAACTGGCAACAGCTATAAGTCTTCAACATTCTCAACATCTCTTTCTTCTTTCCATTCTACTATTAATTGGTTTTTCACTTTCATATGTTTCTTTTATAATTGGCAAGAAGTTCTTGCCTTGATTTACTTCTCCATTTCCCTTTCTGAGCTCTACTTGAACCCGTCACTCAAATCTTTTTGTCCGAAACTCAAGTACT
Source organism: Prunus fruticosa (assembly GCA_018703695.1). NCBI lineage: Eukaryota > Viridiplantae > Streptophyta > Magnoliopsida > Rosales > Rosaceae > Prunus > Prunus fruticosa. Next base: position 4,604,837 of record CM031921.1, on the reverse strand, counting down.
GTGTATCTCACTGCCACTGCGTGTCAGGTTGTTTGTCGCAACTAATGCAACATTTAGCTCCATTGTTTCCCCAATAAATATCAAATCCTCTCAATTCTTTCTTGTCAACGCTCATACTTGTTGCAGCAGCCAGTTTTCCTTTTTGGCCTAACAATAATGTTAACTCTTCCGAAGGATGCATCAGGATTGTATTCTATTTCTGCAATGGATGTTATACACCGTTGCTATTATTCAGACAATCCATTCATTTTGTCCGGCCACCCACCCCTCTAACTAATTTCACCAAGACAGCATAAGCTCAAGTCATGAAAATGCTAATTTCTTAATGCCTGAAATATCAATGCCTATTGTTGTTGACATTTTAGGTTTGTATTAATATTTTGGTGCTACTTATACTGGAAATTGCTAACGTGTATCCGGTATGCAGGGTATGCCCACTCTGTCGCAGGGATATCTGTAGATCTGATGTGTTGCCTGTAGAGAACTAAGGTAGTGGTTTTTCACTCTTCTTCTCTGTGAATGGACCAATTGAGGAGTGAAGCTTTCCGCGGAGGCAGTGTTTTCGTGTATCATTTTTTAGGAAGTTCAGTCCTTATCTGCTTGTATCATCGTTGCTGCCCGCCATTAATTGTTCTCATTGTCAAATGTAATACTGAACGTTAGTAGAAACGGACTGAACTACTTGCAATCAGCAACACCTCCAGCCAGAGGGCGAGGGAAGTGGAGGGAGAGAGAGAGAGAGAGAGAGAGAGAGCTGTTTCCTTTCTCCGATGAATTCTGTTAATATGCTTAGTCAGAGGCCCCATTGTTGTATCCGAAATTCTGTGCATTCCCGCTGTTTCCTGATTTTGTTAAGTTTTATAGTGGACGGATATCACTTTCTCATTAAGTTTGAGGTCACTTGAAATGTGCTTCCTATTTTTGAACTTTGATCAACGTTCTTCCTTTACTACAAGAATTTCTATGGTGTGGCCCTTATATATGACCCTTAGATGAGGCCATATCTCTCCTTAACCGTTGGCTCAAATTAGTTAGCCGTCTTATGTTGAGTTGTCTAACATGTAAGCCTCGTACATAATGTCAGATAAGCCTGGAGCCACAAATGTTAGTGAAATGTCAAACAAAAAGGGATTTTTGTAGACATGTCACCTGAATTTATACTTCAATTTTAATTTCTCATTTTAAAGAAAAATTTAAGAGAAATGTCATCTTAATTTTTCAAAATCTATGATTTGTCATTTGATTTTAATACCATCCTATTTTGTCATTTGACTTTAATACCATCCTATTTTTCATATCTTTTAGGTTTTTTTATTTTGAAGGGTATTTTTAAAATGAAAAATTCATTGTAACAAAAATTTATACATGGTCAGAGAGAGAGAGAAGAGGGGGGGGGGGTCCTGTCCTAAAAAAGTCTCTTTTTCTCTTTTTTATTTTTTTTCAAAATGGAAAGACTAAAATACCCTTAAAAATAAATGGAAAATTGGATAGTGTTAAAGTCAGATGACAAATCATGGATTTTGAAAAATTAAGGTGACATTTAGGGTTAAATTTTTCTTTAAAGTGACAAATTAAAACTAATGTATAAGTTTATGTGATATTTCTGTAATTATCCCCAAACAAAAAATGTTGGTTTCACTTTTGCAATTTCAACCAAACTTAGTGACCTATTTTAACAAACTTGTTAATAGCTAGTTGGTAAGCATTTGAAGATTGAAAGGAGTAGAAAAAGCCACAATTTTATTCATTGCTATCTGATTACGATAATTCTAGTGCCATAAGTGGTGTGATTTTTACAACTTGCTGGAATATTCGGGATCAATGAAATCAGTTTGTTTTTTTTTTTAAAAGACCAGACCTAATCATGCAGTTTCACATATAAAATCTTTCTCCTCTCACAACGAGTTTTTATATAAATAAATAAAAAAGCCAAAATTTACCCTCACTTTCAAAAATGTCAATTTTTAGCTATATTTAAAAGATTTTATAAAAACTGACATTTTTGAAAATTTGGCTATTTTTCATAAAAATTCTGTCACAACGGCGCGCCTCCAATTCTTCCATCGCCAATCTTCGCTCCACTTCCTCGTCTCACAGCCTCTGGCCGTTGCCGTCGCCTCTGTCTCAATTTCAGGTAAGTTCCATCTCGTCTCATCTCAGCTCAATTCGATACCCAGCCTCTGCCTCTAACTATCTCTCATTCTCAGCTCTATCTCAGAGGCAGAGCAGTTCACTCTCTCTTTGATAAGAGTCTCTTCTTTATGATTTTTGAAGATGTAATTACGGTTCTGTGTGGAATGAAATCGGGGTTGTGAATTAGGGTTCTCTCTCGATAGCCTGAATATGTTGGGCAGAGCAGATAAAAAATATAGATAAATGTTATACTTCCATTCCACTGAAAAAAGTTTCGAGTGATTACGGCAGAGCAGGCCTCATCAGTGGCAGCTATAGTTTTCTTTCTTGTCCAAACCCTAGGCTTTGAATTTCTATCACAGTGGAATTCTATTTCAAACCTGGAGAAATGTTAACAAAAGATATCATAAAAGCAACCAAGACGATACGTAAAAGAAGGGAGAATCCCAATTTCTATCACAGTGCATGCGCATATGTATCACATAAATTTTTTTTTTCGAATGCTTGAAGAATCCCAATTAGCCTTCTGTTCTGTGTATAGTGGCATCTACAAGTAGATGAATTGTTAGCAGGGATGCATGCTTTGCTAAAGTAAAAATTGGTAAAAAGCAAAGAAAGATTGCAAGAAACATTGTGTATGTGTGTATATATATATGATTGCTAAATTATTGACCATTTTTATTCATTAATTTTTTTTAGTTTCCTTTTTTTTGTTTTTTAGTTCAGGGGCTGTTTTTAATTTTTCCTTTCAGTTTCTAGTATGGATGATTTACTTATGACTCTTTTTATTCGTTAGTTTTTGTTTTTAGGTTCTAATGGCTTGTTTAGGTGCTGTTTTTAATTTTTAGTTTCTGTTTTTAGTATGGATGATTTACTTATGGATGTTTTTATTTTTTAATTTCTGTATTTGTTGATTAATGTCAGTTTTTTGGTGATAAATGGACCAATCTGTTTCTTTGATAAGCCTTCCTTCCTTGGTCTCATATGACTCTCTCTCTTCCAGGTAGTCCTACATCCTTCACCGAGTTCATTTTTTATGCATTTTCAAATCACGAGCTATTTCCAAAGCAAAATCCTAACACACATAACATTACACTGTTTTTCTATTTCATTTTCCTGCGTTTTCTCAGTAACCAAATGGAGCATTATGCTATTTTCTTGCTCTTAAAACTCAGAATATAATAATTAAGTTTTCTTTCAGTCAACTATTTTCTTGCGTTTGTTATCTTTTACAGGTTTCTACTTTAGAACTGTTTTATCTCTTTCTATTGACGGCTGAGTTATATGCTTCTAGGGTTCCGAGATTCTTCCCTAATTTGAGAATCGTTTGAAGAATTGAGTGACGCTCAGTTGGTGTAAGCTCAGGTATTATGACCTCTAAGAGGGAACATGAAGATAATGTTAGAGTGAACACGGAAGGGTTTGAATTTGATCCAAAGAGGCAAAAACGGAATGGGCATTCATCTCCTTCCTCTTCACCACCTCCACCTGCTTCTGAAGGCTTCCTTCTTCCTGGTTTTAATTATGGCGATGAGGATGACGAGGACAACTATAGAAGGCCACCTGTTAATGACTATAGAGGGGATGGTGGTGATAATCAAAGGGATCTAAAAAGTGGGGTTGAAGTTGAAGAAGAAGATGATAATGATGATCTTGAACAAGGACTTTACAGGCGGAGCCGTGAAATTGAGGCCAGGAGGGATTGTCCATATCTTGACGCTGTTAACCGCCAGGTATATTACTATTCTAAGTTGTTACAATATGGCATTCCAGCTTGTCTGTATATTATCCTTACAAAAGCATCTACTGTATTGATTGTTGCGTAGATTTAGCTACACCAAAATGGATTTAGCTGCATCCTTAACTTGTGATACTCGCAAGTGCACGAGCCGTTGGTAGTTTAGCATATGTAAGTGCGAGGTCGATTCCACAGGGATTGGTGATTGAATGATCCAACTCAGTTTTCCTACACAAAACAGAAATGGAAACAAGAGAAACAAAACAAGAAGAAAGAAAAGAACTAAGACAAGATGATGTTGTTTTAGAATCCACCCTAATTGTTCTAATCATGTTATGGCAGCAAGTAAACAAATTGATTCACTCATGAAGATGCTCACAAATAAGTCCATGGTGTTTGGATCAAATTGTATTGAACATCACAAGGACCCCAAGCATGGTGTTTACATTAGGAGACCTAGAAACCAAATCACATAAGTTGCCAATGGATGGAATGAAGATGATCCCCAAACCTTCCCAACAAGAGCATAACGCATAAAACCTTAGGTGATCAGTCAAAGGATGCAAAACAGCTCCATTAAAACAGTGAAGAAGAATTCATGAATGAAATCAAACTTTATAAACTCAAACCATGATACAAGACTAGCAAGATGTTTATTACAACTAATAACAGAAAAACAAAGTAAAACAAAGAAAATACAAGAAGAAAATAAAAGACAAAGGGAGGAGAAGAAGATAAGGACAGCATGCTAGAGATGGAAAAGAATCATCTCCATGGCTGCCAGGAGGCCAAAGCCTCCCAGCTGCTGCCTTCTCCCTTCTCTCCCTTTGTGACTCTCAACTTTCCCTCTCTTTGTGTACAATGGAAGTGTACATGATGGATCTCATGATATGAGTTATGATAGTGTTTGGAATGGAAGTGATATTTATAGGGAGAATGGAGTGATAAATCTGAATTTAATATGGCTAATGCATACAACACTTGTATTTAGATAATTAGAATTGGTTGCTGCACTTCACCAATAACTCCCACGAGCAGCCCTAGCTCATCAATATGTCAGCATGACCAAGCATCCATCCAGAAACCAATACCTCATGCCTAGCTCACCATGACCAAGCATCCATCAGCTCATCCTTATGTCAGCATGATGTGTATTTTCATGGGCTTACTAATTGGGCTTGGCTGAATCAAATGATGACTTTAAGATGTCCATTGTGAAGTTCAGAATGTCTCTGATCCAACCACACAAGTATTGGCTCAATCCAAGCTCGGATGAAGAAGATGAGGCCGAAATGAACTTCTACCTCAGTCTCCAGTTTTTGCACGTTTTTGCACCATATTGCTTCAAATGCCTTAAGTTGTATTCCTCTCATGCCAATCAGCCCTTAATATGCATGGATTGTACCAAAAGTGATCTCTTACTGCCTTAACATGCCTTAATTGCATGAATTATGCTATCTTGCTCTATTGGCCTATAAAACACACAAGGAGAGGCAAATAACTCAAAATTCTAAGAAACTAAGCAAAATGAGTAAGTAAATTGGGCATGTATATGTATGAAAATATGAGCTTAACATTGATACCTATTGATTGATTTTGCTTTGTCCAGGTTTTGGATTTTGATTTTGAAAAATTTTGTTCTCTGTCTCTGTCAAATTTGAATGTGTATGCATGTTTAGTTTGTGGGAAGTATTACCAAGGAAGAGGGAAGAAGTCCCATGCATATACTCATAGCCTTGAAGCTGGACACCATGTTTATATCAATCTTCGAATGGGGAAAGTTTATTGCCTTCCCGATGGATATGAAATCAGTGACCCGTCATTGGATGACATTAGACATGTCCTGAACCCGAGGTTTGATTTGTATTTTTTTATATTTCTAGTCTTCCTTGGGTATCCTTTTAAGTATGCATGTGCAAACAAAGGATTTGAATTCATTTGGGTTCTTTATATATAGGTTTACTGAGGAACAAGTTGTGCAGATTGACAAAAACAAGCAATTGTCTAGGGCACTTGATGGTTCTGATTACCTTCCTGGAATGGTACTGATTTTTGTTCTTACTTGCACAAGATTCCATATATACTTCTATTGCTGCTGTTGTCAATTCATATGAGTTCGATATTATGTTTCACGTTCCTAATTGGCTTGTTCAATACTTTAGAGTTCCCATTTAAGTTACCCGGGATAGAAGAATTTTTATTCCTTGCCAGATAAGTAATGAGCTATTATGAATCTATTACGTGGCTAACCAACAATTAGACTTACAATAGAGTTGTTTCACAGTTTTGATGGACTTGTATTGTATGGAGTAAAGAAAGAACCAGTAAGCATGATTTCAGCCCTTAGCTAATATGGTTTTTGGTTTACTGCAGTACTCTCACATCTTTGTAATTCTCTATGTTCCGTTAGATTCTCTCTCATATGTAAGGTTAGAGAAGCCTATGTTGAACCATATTAAGTACTGTCTTTTCATGTGTGCAAGGGTGATGTATTTTGTGATTGATTTCCCTGATGGATACACTTCCATAACAACTTACGTCTTAACAATCTCTAGCGAGGTGTTAATTTTGGGTCCTAATTATTGTTACCTGTGTTTTCTTAATTTTCAAAAAACAGGTGGGGCTCAATAACATTAAGGAGACTGATTTTGTCAATGTCACAATTCAATCTTTAATGAGAGTCACTCCACTAAGAAACTTTTTTCTCATCCCTAAGAATTATCAACATTGCAAGTCTCCGCTTGTTCATCGATTTGGGGAGCTCACGAGAAAGATATGGCATGCACGGAACTTCAAAGGACAGGTTTGACCTTGTTGACTCCATATTTTTGTCTCTAGTATTGTTGTTAAGATTGAAAGTTCACATGTGTCAAATCTTTAATGTCTACAGGTGAGTCCGCATGAGTTCCTGCAGGCAGTAATGAAAGCCAGTAAGAGCCCCTCCAGCCATGCATCAAAACCGGGCAAAAGGCCCCTCGGGCTAGCCCATTGCAGCTCCAGCGGAAGAAAGGAAGCCCGGGCAAGTGGTGGGTCCCACGAACCTGGGCAAGCCCACGGGCAGATCTTGCCTGGGCTGCAGCCCGAAGGCACTGACACCAGCGCTGATGTCACGCTGACGTCAGTGAGCAAAAAAATGCAAAAAAGTTCAATTTTTTTTTATTAAAAAAATACCAACAAATTATGGATGTTTTCCCTATAAATACATAACAATTTTATTCACTTTCTAAATTGTTTATATTTTGTTGCATAATTTTTTTTTTCTTGCCCTTGCCCTAGCCTTCATGGGTGAAATCAACTAAGGCAAGGCTGCCACTATTCACGTGAATAGTAGCAGCCATTGCCTTGCCTTGCCCTTGCCCTAGCCTTCATGGGTGGACTTGCTCTAAGAAACGGTTTCGAATAGGAGTGCAATATGACCCAGTTGAATTCATGTCATGGCTGCTTAATACACTGCATGCAGATCTTAGAACTTCAAAGAAAGATAGCAGCATGATCTATGAGTGCTTTCAGGTTTTTGTTCTTATTCTTTATCTACTTTGTTCATTGTATAATGTATTGCTGTTGCTGCAACTGAACTTGCTGTATTTTTTAGACTAAATATAATGTTCTGTGCTGATAGGGGGAACTGGAGGTTGTGAAGGAGATTCCTAAGAAAAGTATTGAGAAGAAAGAAAATGGTGGTGACCAGAATACAGATGTTGTGACTGAAAATAATGGCATTGTCAAAGAAACTTACAAAATGCCTTTCTTAATGCTTGGATTGGATTTGCCCCCACCACCTCTTTTCAAAGATGTTATGGAGAAAAACACCATACCCCAGGTACCTATGTCTTAGTAGTGTGTTGGAAGTTCATTCTTTAATTGCCTTTTTTTATTGGTTTTAATGTCTTTCTCATAATTTCCATGTCTATGTTTCTGAATAAAAACATGTTGGAATTTGCTTCAATTACATACATTGCCTCTATGTTCGCAACTTGAGGACCAGGTAACTAGATTGCTTTGGGGACTCTATGTAATTTATATATCTTAGGTAGTGACAAATGTGCAGACTGAGATGGATATATTCCTTATTTTCATTGGTCTGTATAGAGGCTAGTTGATATGGGGGTTCAGTCTGTCTTTGTGCTCCTGTTCTATAACGTATATAGTTACTCAAGTTCTAATTGCAAATTAGAAATACATCAACTGTTCTTTGTGCCAAGCATTTTGGTTCTCCATTTTTCTTGAATATTAAACTGAGCCCTGAATGATGCCAAAGCATGCTCTTTACTTTATGCATGTCTCATCAGTCTTGCATTGTGCGCTTTTTAAATGTTCATAGCACACCTATGCTATCACTACACCTTATTCCAGAAATGGTATGTGGGGAAGAGAGAATTGATGATGAGAATTCTTTTTGAGTTTTGTTTTAAAAATGTTTTTATATTATTTTTTAAAGTTTGTGTGTTATGGTTTAGGTCCCACTGTTCAACATCTTGAAGAAATTTGATGGGGAGACTCTGATTGAGGTGGTCCGACCTCGCATAGCAAGGATGAGGTATCGAGTCACCCGATTACCACAGTATCTTATTCTCCACATGCGGCGATTTACCAAGAACAACTTCTTTGTGGAAAAGAATCCGACTTTAGGTGAGATTATATGTTTCTGGAGTTATTTTCATTTGAATAATCATTTAAGGCCATGGATCCTTGCCTGATCAAGTGCAACCTTTTGTCAACTGATGTAATTCCTATTGCAGTAAACTTTCCTGTGAAGAACCTTGAATTGAAAGACTACATCCCCTTGCCAACTCCAAAAGAGAATGAGAGATTGCGTTCAAAGTATGATTTGATTGCCAACATTGTTCATGATGGCAAACCTGGTGAAGGTTCATACAGGGCATTTGTACAGAGAAAGTCAGAAGAATTATGGTAAGCCTATTCCGTACTCATTGGCATAAATGTAAACTAAGAGAAATGCAACTGTATGTATGGGCTGACATCTGGAAATGTTTTCAGGTATGAGATGCAGGATCTTCATGTTTCAGAAACTCTTCCCCAGATGGTTGCCCTTTCTGAGACTTATATGCAGATATATGAGCAGCAGCAGTAAACTTGGGACAGTTTCAAGTGCCATGGTTGACGGATTAGGTGTTTTTTAAGCCTATTCTGGGAGTCGAGTGGTTTCATACACGAGGAAAACAAAACGAGGGGAAACATTTTTTGAGGTGGCATTTGCCTGAGTTTGTGAGTTTTATGGTTCCATGGATTCTGTAAGTTGTTAGTTTTGACCAAATTTTGACAGTGAAGGAATTGATATTATATGTTTACCCAAAGAAAAAACCCTCGGTACTGTAGAGTAGGCAGCTGTAAAGTGCTGAAGGCATGTAGCAAACTGTTTGATAATGATCTCTGTTCTATATGCCCAACCTAGAATTTATTTCCTTTTCTTCTTTCAGTACTAGGATTGGGTTGATTATTCATATAGGTATAGCTTTTATCTGATTGCCTACGATTTTTTCCAAAGAAGCTTCTTGAGCATATAAGATTATTTGCAAAAAATTCAATAGCGTTAGTCTTGTGCTGTCTGCCGAGGGCTGACATTAACATTAGATTATTAAACAAACATAATTTGCAAGTGGTTTAGTGGTGGTGGTTGTCACAAGTTTAATAACTAATCTTATAACTGCAAGACTACCCTTCTTATTCACTGTACAACCTTTGAAGTTTGAAGCAGATGGATGGCTCATCTCATTCATAGTTGACGGGTGGGCACGGTAGGCCTGGGCACGGTTCGGGTCGGGTCAAATTTTGGCCGACCCGCGAGCCAAACCGAAGGAGAACTCGGGTCTCGGGTTCGGGTCGGATTTCGAGTGAAACCCGAAATTAGGCCAAACCGAAAATGAACTCGGTTCTAGGTTTGTTCTAAGGTTTTGATCGGGTTTGGGCTTGAGCCCATTTTTACCATTTCCAAAGTCCAAATCTTATTTATTTTCTGCCAAAAAAAAGCCCAAATTATTTTTTTTTTAGCAAAACAAAGCCCAAATCAAATTTACATTCAGCCAAAACTTTTTTTTTTTGTTGTCAATTTGCCAAAACCTATTAAATTCTTATGAACAAGCCCAAAACCAATTTTTCAAACATGCCCTCCATTAAAGCCCATTTCGTTTTTCCTCACCCAAATCATATAAATTCAACCTATCTATAACCTGTTTTTTTGAAGTTTCTAAACTGAATCACAATCACAAGCATCATCCAACTATCAAATTAGTTGGTTCTTACATCCCATGACAAAAAATACAAGCAAAGCATCAAATTATATTTTACATCCCATGACAAAAAATACAAGTAAAGCAGCAAATTATATTTTACAACCCAAGACAAAAAATACAAATAAAGGAGTTGGAGGTTTGAACAAATGATACTAATGGCATTATTAATATTATCACTTACCAAACAGATTCACGTGTATAAGGGACCTGCAAAAAAATACACTTGTATCAGTTACAAATCACTCACCAGATCATAATCCAACTCAATAATTAATTTCACCAAAAAAAGAAAGTATTTGCAGTTTTGTCTCAAACCATTTATTACAAGTTAAAATGAATCACAGACTAAACACCCTAACTGAAAAGCTTTAGCCACATAGTTTAGAGAATGATTATGGTTCCTCTTCTTCATCATCCTCCATCTACATGACCATTACCCAAGAACTCATGTCAGATTAAACCACACGAGAGAAATTATCAAAGAACTAAACCATTAATAAACCTTAACCCAAAAGAATAAACATGAACCATATCATATGAATTAAACCAAAAATGACAACAACAAAAAATTCAATTAACATTAAAAGCCTGATTTTGATCAAAGTTGATACAAGAAACAAAAAAGAATCACAATGTAGGAGGCGTTTCCTTTCTTCCTCTGGTATGCCTGCAAATTAAAATGCATAAGATGTTTGAGAGAGGAATTCCAATTCTTGGCAATTGTCTTGAACTCATCCTTCAAAGAGCAAAACATAGTTTTCAAATATCTATAATCCTCTAGAGAAAATATAACACTCACCTGGATGTTCGAAAGCATCAGGTTCAAGAGAGAAGCTTCTTCTGGAGAGAGACGATAGAGGTAGAGGGTGAAGAGAGGCGGCGACTGAAACTGAGAGTGAGAGGGAGGTCGATTGAATTTGAGAGAAGGTGAAGGCGCTAGGTTTAGTTGTGGTTGTGATCTAGTGCGAGCATCCTCCAGGTAAACTCTTCTTTTACCCAATAAACAGAGGCCACGTGGTATATTTATATATTATTAATTAATGCTCGGTTCGGGTCAGGTTCACGGTTCCAAATTTTTTTTGAACCGAAGACCGAACCGTTGACTTCGGTTCGGGTTAGGTCCAGTGTTGACTTTTTCGGTTTGGTCAAAAAAACTTCATTTTTCAGTTTGGTTCAGTTTTGGTTCATTCGGTTCATTCGGTTTATCGGTTTTTATGCCCACCCCTAGGGCACGGTATGAGATGACACGAGATGGAGGTCATCCCGGTGTAATCCCGAATAGAGGAATCGGTATGGGATGACACGGGATGAGAGTTTTTGAAAACACGTTCAAATCATACCGGACCCAAACGGGATCGGTATGATTCGGTATCAATGTTGATACCGTTAAAAATCTGCACATTTTCAAGTTCAATCAAATCTGAAAATCAAATGGCTGTTACAAGAGTTCAATCAAATCTGCAAATTTTCAAGCACCCATACAATGTAGCCACAAAATATGATCGAAGCCAAGCACCCATATATCGTCACAGAGATCTTACCAAGCGGGAAGAAAACCTGCAACCAGATATGAAGAACAAAAGGAACCCAACAGTTAAAAAAAAATAAAAAATTACCCAAATACAATAAAGGCACATTGAATTCACAAGAGCAAGAAGGTTCAATGACATATACCTGAATCAAAGCAAAGACAATTAGGACCAGGATAGCTCCAACAAAAAGGGTCCCAAGAAGTTGAAATCGTGGCCTCTCTTTGCAGCCCAAAATGTGTATAAGGTGAGACCAAGCACAACCACAGCCGTTAGAATCACAGACTCCAAAATGACCTTGCCCGTTTACACAGTTGAGATTTGAGATGGATTCGAATCGATGGTGGAGGGAAGGGAAGGAGAGAGGAAAAAAGCTTCTGATATGAAAAATCTTTCGTTCGTTCGTGTAAGAGAGAGATGTGAGAGATATTAAATTTGAAAATTTGGAAATATTATTTTAATATTTATTATTTAATATTAATTAGTTACTGTGCGGTACGGTATGACACCAAACGGGATCACAAATCTGATACCGGTGTCGTGCCAAACAATAACGGCATGACACGGTTTCATCCCGTTTAAGCATCAACACCAAACGGTTTGGCACGAGTTTGACACGGAATAGCACGATTTCGGGACGGTATCGGTATTCCGGTTTTGATGCCCACCCCTAGTTGACACAAACAAAAGGTGGATCTTTGAGTTGGTCAAATCTGACCCTATGATCCTACATATATATATATATATATATATATATATATATATTTTATTATATATAGATGCAGCCAAAGATATTAAGGAAAATTTGGTAACAATCAATAGAATGGAAAATAAAATGGGCTAGTTGTGTTTTGGACTTAATCAAATGTTTTTAAAATTTTCTTAGCTTGAAGTCAATGGGCCTTGTCAAGGGCATTAGGGTCTGTTTAATTAGTATTTGGGTTGATCGTTTTATTAGTCCATGAATTTAGATTCTATTTGCATTTGAGTCCCTCAATTTCCAAAATTATTCCCGTGGTCCTTCAACTTCAGTTTCGTTGGGACAAATGGTCCTACCGTCAATTTTGTTAACTTTTCTATTAAATGCAAGGGCGAAATGGTATTTTTGTTTCAAAATTGATTAAAATATGAATAAAAAATTTAAAAAATTAAAATTAAACTCTCTCTCTCTCCCTTTATCCCGATTTCTACTCCCCCCAAACTTGATTTTTTTTTTTGGTTTTTTATTTGATTTGATGTTATTGTTACTTTAAAGATATAAATTTTTATTCATTTTTTTGGATTTAATATAAAATACCATTTTCCCCTTACATTTAATAGAAAAAGTTAACAAAATGGATGGCAGGACCATTTGTCTTAACGAAAGTGAAGTTAACAAACCACGGGAACGATTTTGAAAATTGAGAGACTCAAATGTGAATCGGGTCTAAGTTCAGTGACTTATAAAATGATTAACCCTTAATATTTTAAATTACGTTTTTACCCTATTTACTGACAAAACCCAACCCAAATTCCACTTTGGAATCTGAGTCAAATCCTGTGCGTGTCCAACATCTGGCAAGTGCTGGACACTTTTGACCAAAATGTCATTCTAAATTTCCCAAAATTCCTTTCTTCAAGTTTGACTTCTGCGAAAATTCGACAGCATGCACAATAATATCATTCATACAACCAAACATCACATCATTTTGGCCTCAGGCCTCTTTAACCCGAATAAATCGTTCTGTCATCTAAACTGATCTCGACTTTTAGAACATCAAAAATACGATAACAAATCTCAAAATAACTCAGTAGAACAACTTTTCAATCACCTAGTCTCGCGGCTGCACCTAGTAACTCTAGGTTGCCTACGTATCCTTAATAATTGATCAAGCCACACGTAGTTCTTCCTCTTTTATATCGCACTTGTATATCTTGTCAATTGTTATTTTATGTTGTGATGTCAAATCAATCATAGTTCTCATGTTAGTGATATGCTCAACAACATTCACAACTCTAAGGTAATACTTTCCAACTTTCCCAATTCTCAAAACAAATCATTCTTGCACATACATAGGCTACTCATTGAATTTCCTCTAATTCTTAAATCAATTTATATATACTTTCTTAAATTATATAAATTTAGCAAAATAAAACAAACAAACAATATATATATAGATATATAATTAACTTATTAAAAATAAATAGGAGAATGAGAAATTTATTAAAATAGCATTAACCTCGTGAAATCTGAATGTCAACATCTACAATTTAAATAGATTATGTTTTCATATATTTCCCACATTAAACAATCATTTCCTTGTGTCTCATAATGTGACACATCCTCGCTGGCCTAGGTAACACAAAGTCGACCCGAGCCACATTCCTCGCAGGCCTTGGCGACACAAGGTTAACCCAAGCCGCAATCCTCGCAAAACTCGAGAGGCATGTAGTCAGCTCAAGAACGCACATCCTTGCACCACAAAGTTTAGACGTCCTCGAAACTCGTGGGGCATTGTTGTAAATAACAAAACTGTTTCAAAGGCAACTGGGTTTGAAAACCATTTTCCAAGATTATCAAAAACTATCCCTTATTCCACAATCCATTTTCAAGCCACTGAGTATATATATTAAATTTAAACATATAATAAGATATCTAATTAATTTTCTCGTCCACTCCAAACCAATTAATAAGCCGTTCTTAGCTTACACAATTTTGCTTAATATGATATCCTTAGAAAGTAAAAGCGATCACATTTTTATTCATAAGCAGTAAATCGTCCACTAAAACACCATTTGATATTTTCTTACCAATCCCAATAATAATAATAAATAGATAAATAGATAAACAAATAAATAACTAGATGAGTAAATAAATAATAAATAATTTCAAAAGATTCAATCACTTCTAATAACACATACTCTTTGAATATCACACGAACATCCAGAAAAACCAAAAGCATCGTAATACAATCTCAAAGTCCAACCATAATTAAAATAGTTCACAAACAGTCAAGCCTCGTTTATACGGTCGTTCTAGCACTTCTCGAAGAGTAAATCTACCTCGGAAGACTCACGGTCAATCTAAGGATCAAACTACTCGAACTTGGTCAATCAGGCCCCACGGGCCCACGACCTCCCATTACCGATCCGAGAGTTCCCACGGGTTACATAAATTTACTATACCTATCTTGTAAGTTTGGTCTGATTCAAACAAACGGATCGCTCACGATTTGCACGATCGATTGGTTATCGTTTATCTACACTTTGAGTTATTGAATTGGAGTATCCGGGACTTCTATTCTCGATCCGCGAATTTCTATATGATCCTAGAAAATGGAGTCGATCGCAACGGTCTGAACATGTCGAACCCGGATAACACCTAATATGCGATATCCGATCGACGATCAAACGATATCCAAATTCATATCTGAGCTAGGGCTGGGCATTAAAACCAGAATACCAAAACCATCCCGAAACCGTGCCAAACCATGCCAATCTCGTGTCGTCCCGTTTGGTGTTGACATGTAAACGAGATGATACCGTGTCATACCGTACCAAATAGTATATGAGTTTTATTAATCCTAATTTAATTTCAGTTCTACCCTACTTTGACTCCACAGATATTTTATTTTGTAAAAGTCTATGTGAGAGATTTCCATTTCTTGCTTTATAATTTGACATGTCTTGAACTTGAACTCTTGATTGATTGTTTGTTTTGTTTGTTATTAGGCTTGATTTATTGTAAAAGCCTATATGAGATTTTATTTCCATTTCACTTGAACTTTGTATGAGATTTCCATTTCTTGGTTGGTCTTGAATCAAGACTCTTGATTGTTTATTTTGTTGTATTACACTTGATTTATGAAAAGTTGCAGATTTTTTACGGTATCAACATTGATCCTGAACCATACCAATCCCGCTTGGGTCCAGTATAATTTGAACGTGTTTTCAAAAACTCTCATCTTGTGTCATCCCATACCGATTCTCCTATTCAGGATTAACACCGGATGACCTCTATCCTGTGTCATCTCATACCGTGCCCATCCCTAATCCGAGCATACCGTCATGCTCGGGACTACATGAGGATGATTTTAGGACTCAAGGATTGGCCAAAAAGTGGCCCAAGCGCCTCCACGCTTGCCGGCAAAGCGTGGGTGTCCAAAGCGATTCTCGGCGATCTGAAAATCTCCAAACCGCTGATCAAGACTTATACCTATATGATCACCGCATAGAGTGGAGCAACTTTTGTTCTTGGACTTTCACTTTAATAAATTAATAATTAATATTTGATTTAGGATAAGGTTATTACATTTACTATTTAGCTCACATTTTTCTTTTTTCAATGTTGCACCCTCATATTTGTTTCTATTCAAGCGCTTTCTACTATTTCGCCTTGGTTTTTTTCGTTATGGCGAGCTAGATTCTTCATGCATTTTGTGATTGCTATCCTTCATGTGTTTTGATGTGATTTGAGGCATCAACTGTAGGTTTTGATCTTCATTCAATTTGTTTTCCTATTTGAGCGATTCATTGATTTGGTTTATGAATTTTTTTTTCTTATTAGATTGGAGTTTCTTTTATATTTCGTTGTTGTTTCAGATCTTGAAGTCTTGTTTGTGTTCGATTTTTCTATGTTAGGCGTTGTTCTCTTGTTATGGTTCCGGTTTTAAAACACGCATCTAGAAAAATACGCGACTATAGATAGGAGTAAATAGTCTATGTCAGGTGTTTGGTGTCAACTTGTATTATTTAATTACCCGACTATTTTATACGGGTTGGGCTTTTAATACTCTCTTTACCTGACTAACTAATACAACCCACACACCCCGGATTAGATAATACACGCTTAATTATACGGCTAGGAAAAAAAGAACACGCGTTCTACGAAAAAAGTTAGACGCTCTTTTCATCTTCTTCTCCCTAGGGTTCTTCTCTGCTATCTTCTCCACATGTTATTTTCTTCACTCTTCTCCAGGTATCCATCTCTCACTCTCTCTTTTTCATACTCTCTCCAATATACTTCTTCTTACTTCTTCTCTATTCTTTATATATTTCAATTTTTTATTAAATTTTTGTGGAAATTAGGTTATTAATTTTTCTTTTTTGATAGTTTTTTTAATTGAATGTTTTCTTTGTACGTGATAGATTGATTCGACATTGTTGGAATATTTAGATTGTTGGTATTAAACAGAGTAGTGCTAGTTTTTATCCAAAAACAAACAACTGTGCTGCTTGTTGTGCTAGTGTTGGTAGTTTAGTTGAATACATACATACCTGACGATTAGGAGAGCAAAATTACAAAATTAAAACTGTATGAACCTGAATTCTAGGAACCTTTTTTTTTTTTAAGGCGACCATGGGCCCTTTCTAATGTTTTCCTCTGGAACCATTTTCTTGATTGATAAATTTTCTCTTTTCCTTTTCTTTTTACGATCTTGGCAAAAACAATTGAAAAACAAATCTTGTCATATGAATCTTACCAAAAAAAAATTCATGTCATTTGAATCTCAATTTCCATTAAAATTATCAAAGATGTTTTTTTTATAAAAAAAAATAGTCTAATAGATATTATCCTAGGAACATCACCAAACACAGTATAACTTAGTCAGACTATTTATCCTAACAACACCAAACGCCTTATAATATTATGAATAAATAGTCAGTACTCTCCTAAGAACGATTAGTCCTATTGAACGAAAATTAGTTCAGTAAGTTCAACGTACCAACGAGCCTCATAGCGCACATAATTAAAAATAGAAAAAGGATACAATTATTTTTTCTGTGATTAATTCAAACTGGGCCAATGAATCTGGGCCTCCTTTCGGGCAAATCCAAAATAAAATTTGATTCCTATATATCAAAGCCCAAACAAAAATATTATAGGTATCAAATTCATTAATCCCTAATTTTTCTATTAAATACGCCGCGGAAGCCCGTCGTGATTCGTAAGTTCGAAATATTTTCACGTGTATATGTTTTAAGCCCTTCTAAATATTCTTTTAAGTATTAAAATATTTTTAAAATTGAGACAATGGTGTTGTGGTGTGCGTAAACGGTGCACTAATCAAATTTGGTCGGGTGTATAGTGGATTCCCCTAAAAATAGGAGCAGGTCAAGGCCAGATCATCCAAAGTGACCAGGCCGACGAAGATGGAGTACGAGAACAAACTCGTCCTTGCTCCCATGGTTCGCATTGTGAGTACCTGCTTGTTCTTCTCCCACAAAGCTGCCGTCTTTTCTTTCTTTTCTATTTTTTCTTGGGTTTTAATACAAAATTCATTTCTAAATACTGTTTAATTCATGCTATTTCCTTGTAAATTTCTTAAACGTTAGGGGACGCTGCCATTTAGATTACTGGCTGCTGAATATGGTGCGGATATAACCTACGGTGAGGAAATTATCGATCATAAACTCGTCAAATGCGACCGCAGATTAAATGGTAAATTTTATTTTTTTGATTTGTTTTTGCTACAAGTTATTGATTCATGGTTTTGGTTATAAATTTCTGTTAATTTTGTTAATATTTGTCCTGGAGAGTTACGGAAGCAGATAATTTGGTGTATATTGCTTGTTGGGTACTTCATTTTTGACAAGGTTTATGAATTTTTTTTTGTGCTCGTTGCTCAGAGAAAATAGGGTCCATTGATTTTGTGGAGAAGGGGACAGGTAGTGTCGTTTTCAGGACTTGTGATGAGGAAAAAGATCGAGTAGTGTTTCAAATGGGTACTTCTGATGCTGTAAGGGTTCTCACGGCTGCTCAGATGGTGTAAGTTGATTGTTGTTGCATTCCATTGTTCTCCTTTTGTTGTGAAGGTCGTAATTTCTTGAGATTGGTCGATTTTATCTTAAAAAGTAACAAGAAATTAATTGATATAGTTAGTGGATTGCAACTTTAAGTTGATACTCTTGCTTCTATTGATTGTGAGAGCTCAAGGCAATCAATATGGTTTTTATCGAAGTCATCAGGATCATGGGACGTGTGTGGGAAGACAATATGCTCCTGTGGTCTTGTATTCACTATTTGAGCTTGGGGTTTGCTTCTGTAGGCAGCGCAAAACTCAGAAGTACATGGGTGAATACATGAACAATTGCATACAAGCCTATAAATTAATAGTTTAAAGCATTTAGGGATTTGAATAAGTTTTGCTAAGTTTAGGTATGTTTACTACATGTTCCTAAGTTTTTTCCTTTAGATTTTCACTTTTTATTTATTTATTTCTTCCACATATATCGTGCTATGTTGGATCATAGATAAGGTTGTTTTTAACTGTAACCCTTTAAAGATTGGCTGTAATTGAATCAACCCTTAAATCTATTTTCTTTGAAAGAATCAGGTTTAGGCAGACAACTTGTTTAGAAAATGTGGCTTTATCTTTGTTTGGGTTCATGCATAGAATAGTGGTCTGGTATCTACTCTTCCTGGCGGAACCTGTTGTGTATCTGTTTCATCCCATGCCCCAATCTGATCTTCTTACTCAATTTGGACAAAACACCCAAGTATGTGATATGGGTCTGTGTCCATCTCAATGTAACATATGGGCTCGTCTCAACAGTATCTTATATACTTGTTGACCTTTTTCCTTTTAGGTGTAAAGATGTTGCAGCAGTGGATATAAACATGGGTTGTCCAAAGTCTTTTTCTGTGAGTGGAGGAATGGGTGCCGCATTATTGACTAAACCAGATCTTATTCATGATGTATACAATCTTGTTTCCCCGAAGATGCTTTTTCTTTCCATCCGAAGAGTGTTTGCAGTTGATTCCTAACTCACCTTTTTCCATTCTGTTCAGATTTTGACTACATTAAGGAGGAACATGAGTATACCAGTGACTTGTAAGATTCGACTACTAAAATCATCTCAGGATACTGTGGAATTGGCCAGGCGAATTGAAAAAACTGGAGTTTCTGCTCTCGCTGTCCATGGAAGGTGATCTCTAATATATCCTATTGGTAAAGTTGGGCTTAGCATGCTATGTTATCATTTTAATTTAGCCCCTCACTCAACTATAGTTGAAGATCTATGTAAATGGATGTAATGGGTTCCCTCACTCAACTGGATGTACAACATTCTATCCCCATTTTCTATCAAACCATAAGATAACAAACCATAAGCAACCCTAATAGAACCCTAGTTCCAAACTAGCTATCCTTACTGTGTTAGTTCAGGTTCTGCTAACACCCCTAGAACCCTGTTGTTGTTACCCCTGTAAATCCTAACTTTTGTATTAAAAAATGAAAAGAAAAGAAAAGAAAAGTACTCTTAGGTCCCAAGAATTAAACCTGCCATGCTGTCCTGTATAAAGGCTGTCAACGTAAATCTTGAATTGGATTTTAGTCAGAAAGAGGTTTATTAGAGTTTGATGATAATCTTAAAAAGAGATAAGGTGTATTGGAGTTTGATGATAATATTAAAAAGAGATAAGGTGTTGAGTTGTAACAGCTTAGTGAACATTGGGCCAAAACAAAAATTTACCTTAGAAAAAAGAAAACAAGATGAGTTGAGTACCAATATTTGAGAGCATGGGAGGAATAAGAAATGTGAAGCATGGTAATTTTAGGAGCCATCATTAAGACAATGACACCAACTTTAGTCCTGTATTTGGAAAGCCATTGGTTTTGACACCAATGGTAATCTGCGAATGAGACACTGCTTCCATAAGTGAAGAGCACTGTCGAGAGTGAATAGGTCAGGAAGTGGAACTACCAACTGTAGAATTTGTTGGGAGTGAAATCAAACGAGGACACCTATGCCCTACCCTAATTCTGCTTTTTGAAAACTGTAGGTTCAACTGTCATGAAAAGAAATCCTATTTTCATAGGATGCTATAAAAAGTATCAACTGAGAGGGAAAAATCAGCTTCAAAGTTGGCTATAAGTCAATGTTAAACAAAATGGAAATACATATATATACCCTATTGCCTTGCAATGTTACATTATAAAGAACGGAAAACAACTGACAGATAAGTTAACATTGCAAGGCAGTAGGGTATAGATAAGTTTAAAATGGAATCCCTATGAGTCAAATGCATCTTGATAGGTTTTTCATGCTACATATTGAGTCACTTCAAATATAAGGATAAATATTTTCATCCCATTATATATCTTTAAAGTGGGATGGTCCCACTGTCTTTGTAATAGTGAAATAATATCAATCTAGTTGTCTCAATTGCATGATGTTCGGCCTGATGCGTTTCTTCTCAATAAAATGCAGAAAAGTTCCAGATAGGCCGCGAGATCCGGCTAAGTGGAGTGAGATTGCTGATGTTGTAGCATCACTATCCATTCCAGTTATAGCAAATGGTGATGTTTTTGATTATGACGATTTTCAGCGTATTAAAGTTGCTACAGGTAGCAGTAATACAATCTTAATAGAATTTCTTTAGGACCATATCATACTGTTTGTTGAGAATTAAAATTTCACCTTGGGTATTTCAAGCCGTGCACCATAAAGTAGCCTTCATCTTGAGAATTAATATCCTGGTCATGAAAGTATCCCAATTTTATATCAACCTTCATGTTTGTATTAGCTTGATATATTTCATTTATGTCGAGGTTAATATATAGGGATTCATTGTCAGATAAATATGTTAGAAGCCCGCTTCATGGGATCAGGCAATTAATGTAACATTGTGTGTCATTAAAATGGTAAAAATCACAAAATATGTTCCCGTCAAATGAAAAAAATCTAGCAAGGCTCAATTTGGATCTAGGGGTTAGATAGAATAGATTTGGGTTTTGGCAATAAGCTTACTATGGTTAGAAGAACCCTAAATATACTAAATATAGTTTCTTCGAAATGACTACATATAATGTTATGTTATGAATTAGAAATGACTAGTTTCAATTGAATCCATGTATTTCCTCTATTTCGTCCTATGCAATACAACCTTTTATGCATTGTTAAGATTATGCTCACACAATTTAAATAAGCTTCTTAACTTTGAAATCTCGCATTCCAAATGGAACTTAAGATTATGTATTTATATTGTATGGGTCTTTGTGTGTGCTTTGAATGTATTAATGATGCACGCAATTTCTAAAGGTGCCTCATCTGTGATGGTTGCAAGAGGAGCACTTTGGAATGCTTCAATTTTCTGTCCGAAGGGAAAATTACCATGGGAAGACGTGAAGAGAGAATATGTTAGGAAGGCAAGCTTCTCCTTGTGATTTTATCTTATTTTTAATTTTTCAGTTGTGCGTCATAGAATAAGATATTGGTCATTTTCCCCAAGTGGCGTGCGAGTCAATTTCAAGTTTTCAACTCTGACATATTTGAAAATCTTTTACAGTGCATTTTTATTTATTATAATAGTAGGTCAGCGTATCCACATTTTCACTTTTATCATGAGAGACTGGAACTAGGCATGCTAACCTGTTTTTGTACTTTTGACTGCAGAGTATCTTATGGGATAATGATATTAAAAGCACAAAGCACACACTTAAGGAAATGATAATGCATCATTCTTCCCTTGAACTCCCAGAAGGAAAGGCTGTGATAAAATCAGATTCCTTGGTAGATTTAGCGTAAGTGTGGTTTAGATTGCTTATGCACTGACACTACCCATTCTATAATTTCATCTCTGTTCACTGCTTGCATGATCCCTAACCCTGGACCTGGATCACTTTTTTCCGTGTAATATTCCCTAGGGTTTGTGATGATTACTGAAACTAGAAATTCTATGAGTATTTTTATGCTTTTTCAGTTCTGTATCACTATCAGCAATATAAACCCATGTGTTGTGTTAAGTTCTCTGGGAAAGAGTCTTTCTTTTAGTTAACTAATTGTACAGTTTTCCCCTCTTTTCATTCTCAGGCGGCTATATGGAGAGGAGAAGAGTTATGATTTTTTTTGTTAAAAACTGATTCTTTGTAAATGAAAAGTAGATATATATTGATCGTGGTCCTTGTAGGGCAGTGTTTGCCATCCATCTTCAGGACAAGCAAGTGAGTTTTGCTTTTCAGTTATACGTTTCATACATCTATTCTGCTAACTAGACACCAAGAATATAGGGTATATTTACCACTGACCACTTCATTTTGTACCCCTCTATGTTTTGTTTAAATCTGTTGCTTCATGCATGGTAGTTAAAAAAAGTAAGAAAATTGTTTATTAGAAGCTGGTGAAGGCTAAAGTTCGATGTCCTGCTATCATTATTTCCTTGCCCACCTATTTGTTTATTGAATGAATATTCTATTACCAAAATTCTGAAAACAGTGTTGTGCGGGTTATATTACCTTTATTTGGGGACAAGCTAATTTTAATTTGCTTAAGATTGGCTGGTGGTCTTGGCTTGTAACAATGCAGATTTGGTGCTTTCTAAAGCACTATTTCTTCTTGAATTTATTTATCCGAATGGTAAAAGTTTTCTCAAGTTCCCGAGAAATGGAGTTTAATAAGAGTCTTGCAAAACTTACATTTATTTAAGGATTATTTATTGTAGTGCCCCTTGAAATTTCGGTCAAATCTCACTTTACCCATCGAAAGGTAAAGTGACCTATTTAACCTCTATTCAAATCATCCCCAAATCCCAGCCTTCAATCCCCACATTCAAACCCAAAATTCCCTCATTCTAGGCCTAAATTGAAACAATTTTACTCCAAATCAAATGGATATACCCTAAATCACTAGCTTTTCAAACAATAATTCAAAACAAAAGATAGAAAACCCTATAGATAAAAAAACTCTGATGTCATTTTGTCCATCCACGCCCACGACGACAACTCTGTCGCAGCCAATGTCGAGGGGTTGGTGTACATCGGGGCAGTGGACGGGACAGCGGGGTGACAACACTCGCCGTCAATGTCTCGGGCTCAATCATGTGGTACAGGTCCTCTAATGGTATGGTTGATGGGGGGTGGGGGTGGGTATGGCTGGTGGTGGGTTTGGGTGGTTATGGATGATGGTGCGATGGTTGGTTGTAGAGAGAAGAAAAGAGGAAAGATGAGGCCATTCTTTGGAGATATGGATTGATCTTTGGGGAGAGTTGGATCTGGGTACGTTATTTTATTTTATTTTTAAAGCATAAAGAAGATAGATTTTTATTTATTATTTATTTCATTTTTATATAGATTTGTAATTAAACAAGTAATTACATTATTTATTACATATCTAATTCAATTTAAACAAAAAAAGTGGGTCAAATATCACTAAGGTGAATATCCAAATAACAATAATGAACTCAAATATGTTTGGTTTTAAATATTGGGAGTTTTAGAAATATAGATAAATTATTGATATCGGTAAAAATTAGATAGGAACAATTGGAATTGTGAACAAATATAGAAATTTGTAATGAAACTTCAAAAGATGTTTATTTAATTAGTTCTTTTATTATTAGAATTGAATAAAATTTATTGCATAGTGAGTTTGTGTGATTTAAGTGTATTATGTTTAAAAGGAATACTATGTTAAGGGATTTAAGTAATTATTAATCTACCAGAACAATAATATAAATAGTTTTATGCTAAAATTGATCTTTTACAAAACCTCAATTAAGTAATTGCGAAAATTCTATTGTACATTTGATGTATCGATGCATCAAATCTGTTGATGGCTGGATTTGATTGTTATGATCCAATTGATGTAATTAAGTGACCTCGAATCCAATATTTTAAAGATACAATTGATTTTTATGATCCTTGTATTTTAAAGATCATTTGAACATTCGTGAACAACATAATCAACATTATGGCAATGAAGGCTTAAAAATCAAAGACATGAGTTAAAAAACAAATCTTTTTCCCATATCCTTAGGCCTAAAGTATTGAAACACATAGACTCTTCTAAACACTACAATAGAGAGAGAACATATCCCTTTATACATTTGAAACTTGCTCAAGGTTGATCACCCATGAAGGGCCTTCACCAAAGGATTCTTCTAGAGAAAGCCACACAAGTGCATGGCCTCTAACTTCATACACTCCAAAGGAAGAGAGGATGAAGAAGAAGATGAGAACCACAAGGAGGTGGAGGTGCCAGCATCCCTCCTTGGGAGAGTGAGAGTGCCTCACTTGCCTCACTGAATCCCCAAAACTCAAAACCCTAAGATGACTCAAAGGCTTGACTATGTATTTATAGGCTAGAACATTTTAAGTTGGGTCACCCATATCTATATGACTTAAAATGACCCATGTGAGTCATCAAATGAGTCAAACCCATTATCCCTACTATGTGGTTGGTTTTGGCTAGTCCATTGAACCCCTTGGGCTTTATTGGTCATGTCGTCACCAACAATTTATACCACAAACCCAATGGGCATTGAACCCTAAATATAATTTTAGGCTCAATACAACTCCCGAGCCTTAATTAATTAATTAATTAATCTTTGTAAACTAATTCATCCTTGCTCAATGTAATATGGACTTTTCAAGAATGAACTCAGTAGATTGGAGGAAAAAGTTGAAGGCTTATGGAAAAAATATTAAGAGATAAGCCTTAAATTAGGTAGTCGAGAGCAATTTCTTGCAAATATTGTGAAAGAGCCAACCGTATAGAGGACAAAAGGCGCCCCAAGAAAGGGCCGTTGGAATACGCAGACAACAATAATGCAAGTTGCGTCGCAGATATAGACACTCAGAGCGTAATTGCTATAAGAGAAACCTGCATTAGAGTATAAATGAAGTTGTGAATATGCCTTCCAGTAGTCATAATAACAAGATTGTGCATGTCGTAAATATGCCATAAAGCCAAACATATGATGACACTTTATGGATATTTCATTTATTTTATGGTAAACTATAATGGACAAGTTTATTTTTTAATAGCAACTGTCTCATTAATTGTTATGTGCTTAAACAGTAAGTCCAAGGAATCTGAGATAAAGAGAAATCAATCTCAAGAAGTTAGATTTAGGAGACCTTCCTCTTGGTAAGTTTCACTCAAAACCATGTTTTCTGCTTCAATCTCTCATGCAGAATAACTTGAAGTTCTTGGACTTGGTTGATGACCATCTTGGAGTCCGCCATCTTGAAATCAAGAAATCGACCAACCACAAATTTCTTCATGCCAGTATCTTCGGCCTTGTATTTCTTATCAAGTGACTCCCACAGGGGGGAAGTTTTGATTGAACTGTATACATTGTACAAAGTATCGTCCAATCCATTGGGGATATAGTTCTTGCAAAGGAAGTCTGAGTGATACCATGCATCTCCAGCAGCCACCGCTTCTGGAGTAGTACTAGTAGCAGGAGCATCTTCCTTTAAGAATTTGGCCAAATTGAGTGTGGTCAAATAGAACAGCATCTTTTGTTGCCACCTCTTGAAATCAGTTCCATTGAACTTCTCAGGTTTCTCTCCATGAGAGGAGGAAGCAGGGATCACTAAAGATAAAGCATGAGCCACACCTTTCCCCTTGTCATTACTTGTACAATCACTACTAGTAACATCAGTCATTTTCCTTCAATAAAGAGGAAAATCCACAATTTAATTTAAAAGTAAACTAACAGCTTTTAAGGAACTAAAATAAATTTAAGATTCTTAAAAAACCAATAAATATAGCAATTACCAAAAAAATTTTGTCTTAAGATTGTTGGTAAAATTAAAGATAATTGCTATATTTATAGAATTTCAAAAATAAAACTTCACTATAAATTCAAAATAAATACAAGAAAACAACAACAAAGAAAATTAAGAACACTTTACAAATGATCGAGTCTAGAATTTGGTTCTATCTCCTTAAGACGAAATTACCTCCTCACAGGTGCTTTTAGGATTTGTTTGGCAAACGTCTCCCAGGATACAACGATCGACTTCTTGTTGAAGTAGAACTACAATCCCCAAGAAAGTGAACTCAAACTTGTGTATGAACTCTCTCTTACTAACTCACTATATTTATGAAAATACTATGCTATGAATGCTCTAAAAACTACCATTGTTGGATGACAATTGGAGGAATGAAATGTTGTAGGACCTCCTCTATTTATAGGCAACAAGGCCTCTGTTTAGAAAAGACGTGACTGAGAAATATCAAAAAATGTGTCTTTTCCTGTTACAACCATAAGCCAAGAAGTGCAATGTTTTAATTACTATGAAACAATGCAACTTTTCACATAAAGTATTATTATTTTATTCACCAACAAAATAAATAATATTTTATTTTTCCTCTATTAAGAACATGACTATTTCCAATTGATACATACCAATTCATAAAAGTCAAGTACTTAAAGTCACGGGTCCCACAATTTAATTTTCATTCAATTATTAAAAAATTTAAATATAAAGCCTCGATTGATTCACAGAGGCATGTGAGTGTATAACAAAGGATTTTGTCTTTCAATGAAAAGAGAGAATACTCCAGGATATGAGCCATTTCTATATTAGCTTGGGTAACTATAACATACTTATAGGTGTCACTCATGGCTTGTGGAAGCCCTAAGGATGAATCATAATGATCCTCACTAAAAGGGGTAACTAAGTATCATCATCAAATCAATTGGGTGCACTGCATTTCATCCATATGTTTGTGCTTTTATTTGCAAGACCCATGAATTCTTTCTCTTTTCTATTTATATTATCGCATTCTAACATGTATTTGATTTAATTTTAGAGCTTTTGAACACGTCTGGCACCATCTTTCACTGCAACCTTTGTCCACAAGGTTCAACCTTTACCACCAATATTGGTCTTGTTGCACACTAGAAGGATACTCATAGGAACTACAATATGTGCTCCAATAAGGTTCATTTTGTAAAAAGTGTGTTTTCTTGGCACACAAGACAACAAAGGTAATACAAAAAAAAAATTTGAATAAATTAAGTTTCACTCATTTTTTTTTGTCTTAAATAATATAATTATTTTGGGTTTTATTGAATTTAGGTCTGCAACAAGGCGAAATTTGTTTGATGTGAGAAGGGATCTTATGGAGTGCTACATGTTGGAATTCATATGTACTCTTATCTAAGTAAGATCTAGTGAAGATGCGGTACAAAAAATCGTTGGAGTATTTATACTTGAAGTACAACATTTACAATGGCGAGATAGAAATCGACTTTGAATTATCTAAGAAATATGTGCAGCATGTTAATGCTAGGTCAACTAAGTGGGACAAGATCGAGTTCTATCAAGTGGTTAATATATTAGAAAAGCGGGCTCTATCGAGCGATTTCTGGGTATATGCAGAAATCTTTCTCATTATTACAGCGGTTCCTCAAGAAAAAAGAGTTTGTATCGAATAAAATATATACTTTGACTTTCTTGTCTTAAAACTTCGGCTTGTAAACACAAAAGTACTGTACGAACTTTTTTGAAAAGATTAGGTTCTAAATTATTGGAAGAATTCTTCACGAAAGAAGAACATATTCTTTCTTTGGTCTTCCCAAGAGCTTCTTATACTTTTACTTTTAAGAAATTTTATAGAGGTCGGATTTGGTATTTGGATATTTTTTGCATCAATGATCTAATCAGTCATGAATAATTGGTTATGCGATCATAGAAATGGAATTATCTTTAAATAATGAAGAGATAACAAAAAAATTGCATTTATTTTGTCGAACGATACTTCAAAAGATCAAAAGAAAGGTAGACAAACAAGTCGGGCTGGCTGGCTGTCCGAGCGAAGTGAGTCCGTATCAGTCTAGAGAAAAATAGGAATGGTAACTACAACATCCTCATATGAGGAAGAAATATTTGAATATCAATCTCATTGATATCATCGATTTCATAAGTATCATACCAAATCCCATCAATTGAATCGCTTTTTTAGAAAATACGAGACATCTAAGTCATACAAGTAAAGAGATCTATTCATTGTTAAGAAAAAGAAAAAACGTGAATGGTGATTTGAGCTCAAAGTGTCCTTTGTAACCCCTGGAACTTCTTCGTAGCGGCTCCGCTCCATGCCTCATTTCATAGGGACCCTCAAAACGGCTCTATTTCATTATATTCCAATTCCATTCATTTAATATCCCTTGAAGTCCCTTGTAGTTGATCTATTTCGCAGAAAGTGAATACATGAGAAAGACTAGAGACCCAGCTGGTAAATGATGGCCGGGTTTACTTGCTTGGAGAAGGTTTCAATTTACTACATGAGGAAATTGAATGCCCAAAACCCTCACACGCCTTACACCTTGTAGGAGTCCACTCAAATTCAGCGTGAATGTTAATCCAATTCCCATCCCCTGTGTCTTTGTTTCTATTGCATTCTATGCCATCGTATCACATTCTGTTAATCCAATTCACTACTTATATACCTGGTATTGGCCATAATTTACAAGAACATTCTGCAGTCTTAGTAAGAGGGGGAAGGGTTAAGGATGATCAGAACCACAAAAAAATATTTGGTAGATATTAAAAAGACAAAATGTTAGATTAATCCGTAAGTCACATTATTTTATAAAATATTTCATTTTATCATGAGTAAAGACACTATTGTTGACATAATAACCGCTATACGAAAATGCTGACATGAATAAAAAAAGAATAGTTTGAATACCATCTACTAACATCACTGAAAATATTTAACTAGTAAATATGTTCTTCCTCATGTCAACTTATTTTATTGTCTAGGAGGAATTACGCTCACTTGTTTTTTAGTACAAGTAGCTACAGGGTTTGTTATGACTTTTTATTAATGTCCAACTTTTTCAGAGGCTTTTGCTTCTGTTCATATATAATGACTTAAGCTAATTTTGGTTGGTTAATCCGATCGGTTCATCGATGGTCGGCAAGTATGATGGTCCTAATGATGATCCTGCACGTATTTCATGTGTATCTAATCGGTGGCTTTAAAAAACCTCATGAATTAACTTGGGTTGATTCCTGTGGTACTTCATTATATGATATATATGAGATCCATTTGTATAGATATCATCATCTACGTCCAGAAAGCCGTATGCTTTGGAAGAAGCTTGTACAATTTGGGAAGGGGTTTTGATTGATCAAAAAAAGAATCGACTTCAACTGATATGCCCTTAGGCAAGGCCATACATAACATAGAAATCACACTTGGAAAGGGATGAACATTGTCTTCTTTTATATGCTTGTCGACCTTTATTATGTTTGTTAGGACTAAGTTATAAGTTCTAATCCCCCGTTATTTTGTTTTTATGATGTAGGATGTAATTTTGGAACCCAGGATATGCTCATGGACCTTTAGTAGGTGTATGGTCAAAGTTATAAGTTGCAATCTCCTGTTATTGTGGTTTTCGAATTTAGGAAGATCACGGGCTCCACGATATGTGTGTATGTTGAAATTTTGCTTATTTACCTTTTTATGCTTGTCAACCTACATAAGAGTCTAGGGACTATATAATCCCCCTTATTGCATGTAGGATCTACTTTAGTAAATGGTAAGCCGTTTCTCTGTCCTCATACACAACAATTCTCCAATTTTTAGATAATGTCTTCCCAACGTTTTGATTATGGGTTCATGCTACTTCCAAGGATCAAGACAAGTGTTAAGAATATAATCACAGAGGAGACTTGAGAGAAGATTGATTAATGTATGAAAATTGGAAATTTTGGTCAAACTACGTGGATTCATCATTGTGATTAAAAATGTAAGTGAGCAAGTCTATGTTGGCATCATCTAAGTCCCCAACTTTTAGCTTGAAAGGACCAACTTAGATTTTCTACCTGCTCTTCCCAATCACTAGTTGCTTTTCAATTGATGGGTTAACACTTGAATTTTTACAACCCTAGGGCTCCCATGGTGTTGCGTAGATTCAGCTGCACCAAAATAGATTCAGCTGCATCCTCAACTTGTGATACTCGCAAGTGCACGAGCCGTTCGGTAGTATAGCATATGTAAGTGCGTGGTCGATTCCACAGGGATTGGTGATTGAATGATCCAATTCAATTTTCCTACACAAAACAAAAATGAAAACAAAAGAAGCAAAAAGGGTTTTGTACAACACTTGAAAACATGGAATTTGGAAGAGAAGGTGTTTGGGAAGCTTGAGGATGTTTGAGAACTTGGAGAATTTGAGAAGTTGGGGAAGGGAGAGAAAGATGTTTGTGAAGTGTTTGAGACATGGAGACTTTTGGAAGAGAATGTGTTTGAGAGCTTCGTGGATTTTTGGAAGAGGAAGGAAATGTGTTTAAGGACTTTGAGAAGAGAGCAGAAAGTGTTTGAGAAGTGTTTGAGAATTTGATGAAGGAATGGGAGAAGTAAGTGTTTGAGATTTAGTAAAAGAAAAATTTAGTAAATGGATCTTGTTACAACAATTGAGAACAACAAGGGAAACTAAGAGAATTTGAGGGAGAGAAGGGAAGGGAGCTCTAGAGAAGTGTTTGAGAGCTCCCCCCCTGGGGTGTGTGATTACAAGCTTAGAGAACTTCCCTATTTATAGGCCTAGGGGAAGTGAAAATCTAAATTATACAATAGAGTTCACTAACCACACTCACTTCACCAACTTACAACACTTAATTCACCTAACACACTATTGCATTTAAAAACAATTCTTCTTGTCATTAAGCTTAGTGTTGCATCATCCACTTCAACTTCAATTAATTCATTTGGCTGCTGCAAAATTCCACTCAAAAATAGGTATTGAATATGCTTCACCAAACTTTCCCACAATCAACAACACTTCATCATGCATATGTCATGCATGACAATGCATTGCAGCCAGCTTGTGGGCTCGTTTTGGGCTTGTGGCTCCATCCTGAAAAATCTGGAAAAATATGGATCTTGAATCTCTTTGTCTTATCTTTCCAAGCATATGCAGCCCAGCTCAAGGAAAAATCGGAAAGGCCTTCAAATGTGATTTTTGGCCCAGTAACGCAGATGCTGCCGAATTTGACCTTAAGTTGCCAAAACATGTACAACTTTCTCTAGAAGACTCGGAATCATGAACCGTAAAATTCTACAGAAAATAGACTTCCGTATATTTCTAATGAGGTATGGCTCATTATCTAGTTCTTCTTCAACAAGTACAGTCCAATCCGTGAAGTTGACTGATCTGCAGACACCGTTTTGAGCTAACTTGTCTCCAAAATGCAATTAGTGAGTCTCAAGCTTATAACACTGAAACAAACACAAAACTTATTAAAAGCACAAGTTTAACTCAAAAACATAACCAAATCATAAGTTAAAAGGGTACAAAATGATATGTAATTATGCACCGATCACATGGTTCCTTCTGATGCTAACTTAGACGCCTCTTTGCTGTGCGACGTGTTTTCATATGACTAGTGTAAGGAGCGGGAAGCTTTCGAACATTCCACTTTTCACGTCTCTTTTCAACTGCGTGGAAATGGAAATTGTAAAATAAAAGCACAAAATATCAAAAAGACAAAATTGGGGTGCGATGAAGGTTTGGTTGGGATGTGATGGGGGTCGGATTGGGGAGGGAGAGAGAGAGAGAAAGAAATGTCATTTAACGGGAAAGTGAGACAACGTTGAGAAGAGGGGGTAACATTTGAGATGGAGTCGGAGAATGGGGGTAAAGTGAGGAAATTTGAGTTCCAAATGGTTAACTGAGAGCGAGCTTGAGTTCTATGTGTGAAATAGTAAATAAGCCTTTGTTAAGTGGGGGCTAAGAGTTGGGCCAAAATGGACAGAATTGGACCATATGGGGGTTAAACCATTGAAGAAGCCAAGGTATGAGCAAAGAGTTTGACAAGGCTTTAGGATGAATTTTTTTTTAAGTGCCCACACTTGTCATTAGCTGGGTCCGCAAGTGGTGAAGGGTAGTGCGCTTGCGAATTGTATTGAGACCTCTACATCACTATGTTTCGACAGTGGGATATCTTGTTGTGTGGTTGTTAGTTGGAACCCAGCTCCATGTTGGATAAAGTGATGGGAAAAGGTGTCAAAGGATTATTCTCTGTGAGCTAGAGCGTGTTAGTCTCCGAAGTTTTGATGAACATTTAGCAGTTGATCCTTTGGTTGGGAATGATGTTTGGTATTGCTACCAGTTGTTTTGGTCTCGGTTGCTGTTTCCCTCTTTTCGGCCGGGTAGGCCGATGGAAGGAGTTTTTGGTCCTTCTTTTCTTAAGATGCGTAGGCGTGCCACCACCAAACCACTTGATGGCTTGGATGGAAAGATCGTGTGAGTGTGTTTGCGCTTCTGACTTTTAATCAAACAATTGATCGACCAAGCAAGGAACCTCCTCTTGGCCTAGGTTCTTTTTCTTCCTTGAGGTCAAGGATGATTGAGCTTTGTATGACTATTTTTAGGATTTTTGTGATAAGTGTAGTGAATGTAAATGCATAAACGAAATGACAGAAATGTAAATGCGATAAAATAGATTAAAGCGATAAAGACTTGAATTAAACTGGAATGTAAAGACAATTGAAATTAAATTGCAAGAATGTAAGCTTACACTAGGAAAACGAAGAACTTGGATAATCTGAAAAGCTTGAAAGATAAAATCCTAGACTATGAATTGAAAAGTACAGGGATAAAGAGACAGATGTTGTGTGTTGAGTTCGGAGGTCCCTTCTCCCTTCTTCTGATGACCTATTTATAGAGATCCTTCAGCTCATGGGTTTGGCCATACAGCTAACTCTGTCTTGAAAATCCTCCCGATGTTAATGCCTTCCGGAACTCTAGGTATGAAACACCCGATGTCTTGGAAATCCTCCCAATGTTAATGCTTTCCGGAGCTCTAGGCACGAACTACCCGATGTCTTGGAAATCCTCCCGATGTTAATGCTTTCCTGTCTTTGAACTCTGCCACTTGTAGGAAAACATCTGCTGGAACTTCTGAACTTAGTTTCCTAGGCTGAGCTTTCGACTTGATTTGACACTTGGTGAGAAGTTGTGAACTTGGAGCTTCTGACTTGGTTAAGACTCCCACCAACGTTAAGTGACATGTGAACTCCAAATATTTGGATGTCGTCCGCGTGGGTTCCCCACTCGACCAGACCTCTTAGCCTTTTACTTGATATTGCATGGATGTTGGTCTGGCGTTGGCAACATATGGCATTAGGCTTTGATTAATTATATATATAAGACAAAGAATTTTTCGGCCAACACTTTGGCCAACTCTCTAGCCTACACTTGGCCAACTCTCTAGCCTACACTTTGGCCAACTCTTTGGTCTTTGGCCAACCCTCTTTGGCCAACCTTCTTTGGCCTTTGGCCAACCCTCTTTGGCCTTCCTTCTCTTGGCCTTTGGCCAACCCTCTTTGGCCAACCTTCTTTGGTGGCCAACCCTCTTGCCGGCCTTCCTTCTCTTGGCCTTTGGCCAACCCTCTTTGGCCAACCTTCTTTGGTCAACCTTTCTGGCCTTTGGCCAACCCTCTTTGGCCTTCCTTCTCTTGGCCTTTGGCCAACCCTCTTTGGCCAACCCTCTTTGGCCAACCTTTTCTTGGCCTTTGACAAGAACTTTTTAGCTCATCTTATTTTCAAGCCGTAACTTGCATGCATCCACTTGTTCACATATATAATATATATATATATATATATATATATATATATATATATATTTAAGACAATAGGATTTTCAGCCTTTGGCCAACTCTTCTCTAGCCATTTGGCCAACTTTCCTCTTGGCATTTCTTTCTTGGCCTTTGGCCAACTCTTGGCCTTTCTTCTCTTGGCCTTTGGCCAACTCTTCTTTGGCCAACCTTCTCTTGGATTTTGGCCAACTCCTTGGTCAACCTTCTCTTCTTATAATTAAGACAAGAACTTTTAACCCATCTTATTTTCAAAAGCTTCAAGCTTTGG
Organism: Prunus fruticosa; assembly: GCA_018703695.1. Lineage (NCBI taxonomy): Eukaryota > Viridiplantae > Streptophyta > Magnoliopsida > Rosales > Rosaceae > Prunus > Prunus fruticosa. The sequence goes on along the minus strand of CM031921.1, from coordinate 4,570,592 downwards.
CCGTAATTTGGCCATCTTTGCAGCCACAATTTGGCCATTATTTGGCTATCTTTGCAGCCAGCATATTGCAGCCAACAATCCAAGCTTCCCCATGTAACTTGCTGCTCCCTCACTCTTCTTCCAGACCCAAAACCGAGGGTACTGTTCAGAAATCCAGAAGTCATATTTCAGGAGCTCGGATCAGGAAACTTCCTTCATGAAAGTTGTTCTTCTGCTCGAGAACTAAAGTCTGTGAAATTTGTAGATTTTCCTGAATTTTCCTGATGCCTCAAAATGAGTTTGCAACTTTTGTGTTCATCCATGGCTGGTGGGTCTCTGCAGATTCGGTTTCTGCATTTGGTTTCAATATATGACTCTCGGATGGTTGTGATTGCTTCACGGAAGTTGCTCAAAATTGTTTTGTTTATAACATATCCAAAATTCAAGATCATCCAACCGTGGTAGTGTCCCCTACCTTCATTTTGCTGAAGTGTGGTCTTGGAACCCATTTGATTTAGCTTGGATTTAGAGACCACATCCAAACAGTTGCCTAATTTCTTTTTCCATTGCGCCAAGTGCCTGCACTATAGGTGGTGACTAAAATTTTAGTGTGTCCTCCGTTGAGGAAATGAGGATACAGGCAGGCAGGGGTTCAACTTGTGACGAAGTGATGTTGCTTGCTCAGTCAACTCCAATTGGGATTTGGTCTTGGGAAAGTAACGAGAGTTATTCAATGTGATTCGTGGCTAAATGATATGAAGAGAACTAGAACGTTTCTTTGTTTATTTTACTATCATATATGGAAGGAAAATGCAATGACTTAATTGAGCATCACTCCTCCCTTATGGGAACTATTCACAGGGCCTCCACAGCCACTTCTAGATTCCATGGAGTTAGCCTTATACCACACAGTGAAGCCCAAGTGCAGGACTTGTCTCCCCTTCCACGCTTTTTATGAAGATTAATATGGATGCGGCTTGGGATTTTGATTTCAAGACCGGCTAGGGTCGGGGTTGTAGTCAGGGACCACCATGGGGAGTTTTTGATGGGAAAATCCCTCTAAGCGGAGGCAAAAGTGGCAATCATGGTAGAATGTGCAGCCTGCCTTGAAGGATGCAAATTTGCTTTCAAAAGGGGGATCATAAGGTGATTTTAGAATCTGACTATCTAGAAGTCATAAGAAGCATACAAAGAGCCATATCTAGAGAGTGTTGGGAGATATACCTTATTCTGAGCTACGTCAGGGATCTTCAAGAGAATTATAGACCTACTCTTGTTTTATTTTATAATCCATATGGCGTTGTATCACTGGATTTGCAGGCTCTACATGCATGGAATGTTAGAAAACTAAATTTTTTTGTGCGACATTGACAAAAATTGATGTGTGGGGATTAATGTGGAGAATGATTGCTAACATAATAAAAACATAAAGGACAAAAGTTGATAATTTCATGAACTTCATACACATTCTATGATAATAATAAAAAAACTCATTTAGTTATTACAACTCAAAATTCACAAAGAAATACATATAAAAATGAACAAGCTTAAAAACAGAATAGAATATGAAATGAATGGTTTACCTTGGTTTAGAGTGGTTTATAAATGATCAAAATTGGGTCCAACTAAACTAATATGGTTTGGTTTTACTTAGAGATCAGCTGACTTTTTTTATGGTTAAAATCAAGCAAACCACCCATTACAATTTTAATCGATGGATTCAGCCACTTATAAGGTCAATTTAAAAATGAAAAATGAAAACTGAGGGGTTGTTTGATAACCATTTTATATTCAGTTTTCATTTTAAAAAAAAAAATTTATTTAGAAAATTGAAAACATGTGTGGTAACATATTTCTTTTTCAGTTTTTTTTTTTAAAAAAGTGAAATATAGTTTTCAAAATCATCTTTATTTTTTTAAAAACAAATTGAAAGTGTTTTAAGTTTTTGTTTTCTTTTCCTTTTGCCCTCCTATTTCATTCATTAATTTTGCATCACCATACATGAAATGCGCTCGAAACTCGATATTTGGGACCTCCCAATTTGGACTCGGCCTCTTGATTCTTGTGTTTGGCCACTAACCTAGTTCATGACTCGTGAACTCCATCTCCAAAATTCACCAAAACAATCATACTAATTCCAAAATATTCAACAAAAAATACTACGAACTCTTAATAAACAAAAAAATTCTTATATAATCTCAACATTAATATTTGCCTCTTAACTCAGATCTTTTTGATCCACTTTTTCTATTAATTTTGCAATCTAATACCTGCCATTTTCAATAATTTGGACTTGTATATATATGTATATTTATGCCTTGATTACGTAATTGGTTATCATGGTGAAAGACTTAAAACTGGATTGAATTTTGATTCAAAGTCAACCAATAGTTTATTTGAATTGAACAATAAACAAAAAAATTCTTATATAATTTCAACATTAATATCTGCCTTGTAGCACAAGTCTTTTTCATCCACTTTTTCTATTAAATTTGCAGTCCAACACCTGCCATTTTCAAAATTTTTGACATATATATGCAATGGCGGATCATGAATATTTACAAGGGTAGGCTATTTTTTTGTTGTTGTTGGGATCAATTATAAACCTTATTTTTAAACAAATATATATATCAAAAGCAAGGATGGATCCAATTTTATAACGAGCATTCATATCTGGCATATCAATGTCATGATATTTGTAAAATGATTCCACGTTCTCTTAAAAAAATAGATGAAATGTGCAATAATGAAGTGAAAGGAGAGCCTATGATTCCCTCTTGCCTCCTTATCAAGTTCAATGAGATGAAAATAGAAAGTTTTGGTAGTAGAGAGAAAAGAGAACAGAGAAGCCAAGGCTATTTTAATTCCTTCTTGATTGAAATTCCCAACATTTTTTTTGTATTAAATATCTCATGTTGTGTTGTATTATTTTATTAGGTTAGAGAGAGACACAGAATGAATGTGCTAATATTAAAACAAGAAAAGACATGCACGCATGGGCTAATAGCCTAATATTTATATGCTGCAGTGGTGGGCTAATATTTATTGCAGTAGAAATAACCTTACAAAATTTACACCTACACCTACTTAGAAATTTTGCCCGAGGCTGAAGCCCACTTCGGCCTACACATAGGTCCGTCTTTGTATATATGTGTATGTATGTCTTGATTACCTAATTGGTTATCATGGTGAAAGACAATTCAATAAAGAATCAAAGTGTTGTTTTTCGTTTTAGGCTTTGTGGTGAAATTTTGAAGCTTATTACTTTTTTCTTGATAATATTAACTTGGTTGATCGAGTTTTCTTACTTAATGATGTTAGACAATTTATGTCTTAAACCACTTTAATGTGGTCTTCTAAATCTAATCATCATAGGAGATCTAGGTCTTTGTATTGATTAAGAACTGTTCACCCGTTTTGATTTGTCTCCTGTGATGGTAGGGCAAAGTTCCCCATTGTCTTGAAAACCATTGGCTGGTCAACAAGTCAACTTTCTTTAGTGTGAGCGTGCCACTGCTAGCAATGAGAATCCTAGCAGACTTCGTAAAAATAGATAACTTGCGCCCCAAGTTACTGATTTTTGAACAAGCGATTGTGAATTTGGGTAAGGAATATCTCCCAAGTAAGTTCTTTTCTTGCCTCAGACTGGTGAGGACTTCACAATTTATCACAGTACAAAAGCCTTCCAGGGCTGCAAATCGATACCAAAGCTTGAGTTTGTCAGAGCTTTAATCTATTTCAAGCCCTGGAAGGCTTTTGGACGGGCAGAACTGAGATTTCTTCAGTCTGAAAGGAGCAGAAGTGGCTAGACTCGAGCTGGAACTGTACTTTGGCACCTATTCTGCTTAGTTAGGGCTCTCCATAAATTTGTTGAGGTTTTCGTATTTGTGAAAACTCAAACTCTGCTTGCCTTGGCTTTTGCTTAAACCAAATTTGTAACGAGAGCAATCTCGTTTTAATTGATTTTCTTCTAAGTCTGAAAACTGGAAGCTTTGACTTGTAGCTTGGCTTCTCTTGTGACTTAGCTAGCTCTTGGTTGCTTCAACTTGCTTGAAGGTTCTCTGAGATCAAGTGATCATTTTGAGTGTTTGTTTTTTGACTAATTTTTAGTTGTGTTGATTGCATGTGTGTTTTTATGTTCACCCTCTCTTATATTTATAGAAAAACCTTTTTAGGAGTGGATGTTCTAATTTTAATAATGGGCAGCAAAATTTCCAAAAAGATCTTTTATTTTAAATGCAAAAAGAAAGGGGATTTTATCATCTTTGGTAGTTAGACCTTCAATAGTCAGTCACTTCAATGGGGAACCTCGCCTTCTTTTAGTTTAACTGCTTTTTTCAAACCTGATGGCAAGTTTGATTTCCAGTTTTAGCAACTCCCTGTTTCCTGCTTATCTTTCTCAGAAGGCATAGCCTGCTTATCTCTTGGAAATGATGCCTTCTATTGTGATGTTTCTGATGACAGAGCTTTTTCCAGAGATATACTTCTTCTAAAACTGCTGCTAGCCTTCTATTATTTCCAGCCGAAATTGCTGACTTTTTTGTTAGGCAAGAGTCACGTGGGTCTGGGGAAAATCTGCTGCCTTATTCTTGGGCTTTTGAAGGAAATGGTAAAGCCGTTTATAGGGATTGTGCTAAATTTGTTTTCTTCAAGGCCCAAGCTATTTGTATAGTTTTTGGGCATTTGATGTTTGGACTGAGGATATTTCTCTTTGGCCCAATTATTTGGTGGTTGTCAAAATGGTGTGGGCTTTTATGACTTTAGACTGGGCGTACCAAATTTAGGCCCAAACAAGAACTTAATTAGAATTGGTGTTTTGGTTCTCAGGGAAGTTGTGTTTTATATGAATCCTTGTTCCAAACAGTTTCCTTATTGTTGATCGATTAGGACATCTAATTCTAATGGAATTAGAAGATCTCTAGTTTTCCTTGATGGGCAAGGAGACTTGAGCTTTGCTTTAAATACTAGGTTTCTTCTCAGCCGATAACACAAGCTCTAAAGTATTCAAACCCCATCTAGAATTCAGGCATAAGGAATCGGTTTTGAGAAGAACTTGGTTACTCTTTGTTCAACACGGCAACACTCAATGGCTCACGATCAAGGTTAGTGTTTTAATATATGCAGCCTATATGGTATAACATGTGGTATCAGAGCTTACGTTGCATGTTTTAGAACCTAAAAGGAACTAATCTAAGCATGTTCTAACAAGAACTAAAACAATTGAAACAAAAGTTTTAATCCGCTGCATACCATGCTACAAATCATTAGAACTAGAAATTGTATGGAGCATGGTTTTACTCTTTCACTTTTCTATTTATATAGATCTGTTAAGTATGTTTCAGATATATGGTTTTGTTTATCCATGTTTGAATGCTAAAGATCAAGGTTTCAAAAAATCTTGTTTCAACTAAGTGAGCCACAACAACTTAGTTGATTAAAGAATCTTGCATTCAAAGAAACTGGTCAAAACTGCACAATGAATGGATATTAACAAGATTACCTCCTGTCCACAGATGTTGGTGACCTTGTTTATAGAAGTTTATTGTGGCGTGGTGCAAGACATGAGGTACATGAGTTAGCAGAGTTTTCTTTCTATCCACAGATGTAAGAAAACCATCTATGAAAGAAATTCATGTATTGTGTGTTTTGGTGATCACTAAAACATGTTCAATTTTCTGCCTACAGGTGATAATTAATAATGTACAGAAATTGGGGAAAGTTTGTTTATATACTTGTATGCTCTTTTAAATCTCAGTTATGAACACCACAAATTTGAACACCATCGAAACACTGACTGGTTCCAACTACAAGAGATGGAAAAGGGATCTTGAAATAGCTCTAGGTCTTTTGGACATGGATATGGCAATAAAAGAACAAGCTCCTGGAAAACCAGAGGAATATGCAACCACTGAGGAAAAGACTCATTATGCCAAATGGGAAAAGGGAAAACAGGATGTCTATTATGATCATGCAAAAGTCAATGTCACCTACAATAAGAGATGGAATTCCACCCTTGAACAATGCTATAGATTTCCTTGAGACCATTAGCCTAAAATCCAAGGAATCAGAGAAGGCAGAGATGGGTTTTTTGATCAAGAAATTAACGGATATGAGATATGAAGGAGATGGCTGTGTAAGAACACATATTCTGGACATGATGGGTATTGGCATGAAATTTAGATACTTTGGTGCTTACATAGATGACAACATGCTGACATATTTAGCACTTGAGTCACTGCCAAATGACTTCAAGCAGGTTAAGAGCAACTATGTGACACAGAAGGAATCATGGACACTGGATAAGTTGATTGCATTTTCAGTACAGGAAGAAAAGAATATTAAGGAAAAGAAGACCATCAATGTGATTCAAGCTGCTAATGAAAACAGTAGCAAGAAAGAAAAATCGATTGGAGTTAAGAAACTGAAATTTTATTTCTGCAAAAAGACTGGACACATGAAGAAAGAATGCATAAGATATAAGAAATGGTTGGAAAGAATAAGGGTAAAGGAACTGATAAACCAGATGCCACCAAGCAAGGAGAAAAATGATCATGGATCAGATGCCTTAAGTAGCCAGTATTTCAGTTGGATTTGTTTCCCTTTTTTGAGCTAGTTTATGTAGTTTGCATTCTTTCCATAGCAAGGAAGTTAGAATCATTCAATAGGATTGTAAAATCAAAATTCAACTTGGAGTTTGATGAGTCTGTTTTGATTTTCAGCAATAAAGTTTGGTAGACAAAGTTTTGATTTTGCCATATCAATTCAACTGCAACTTTCTAAACAGTAGCATTATCACAAACAGTGGAACTGGTCACTAGTAAAGAAAAGTTTTGAAAATTGGCACTCATAAAAGCAAGAATACAAAGACTTTTACGGAGCATCTAGAATGATTGAATGGGAAAGGTTTACATTGACTAAACAAATTCATATTGGTATTTCATATTGGGAAAAGTTGTGGGCACACAAAAGAGAAGTATTTAAGGGACTATGCACACGTGGTTTTGAGTTTACTGTAGGAAAATAGCAAAGGAATACTTAACACTGATCGGTTCATAATTTTATATCATTTTGTACCCTTCTAGCTTATGATTTGGTTATGTTTTTGAGTTAAACTTGTGCTTTTAATCCTTTTTGTGTTTATCTTTCAGTTAATTGAGATTTAGGTAACAATGATGGCTTTGGATAGGAAATGATGCAATCCATGCATGTTAAGGCCTGATTTGGATGAAGGGAAGAAGACCTTAAAGACAAACTCATTTTTGCTACAGCCCCCTGCTAGTCCAGTTTCGTAGGTCATATTGCAAGCTTTGTTTCAGCAACCTACACAGCTCGGATGAGGCAGCATTCTTCATGAAAGTTGTTCCAATGGGTGTATACTATAACATATCCAAAATTAAGCTCTATTGGATAAATGTGGAGTCTGTTACCTAACAAACACAGAACCATGCTCAGGATGGATTTTGTCAGCGAGCAAAACGAGTTAGCAATTTGTTTTGGCCTTAACTTCTTCATCCGAGCTTGGATTGGGCCAATACTTGTGTGGTTGGATCAGACACATTCTGAACTTCAATTTGGAGTGCTTAAAGTCATTATTTGCTTAAGAGAAGCCCAATTCGTAAGCCCTTGAAGTTGTTGGTCATGCTGACCTCAGGATGAGCTGGTTGGAAGCTTGGTCATGGTGACCTAGGCATGAGCTATTGTTTCTGGTTGGAAGCTTGGTCATGGTGACATGAAGATGAGCTAGGGCTGCTGGTGGGATTTATTGGTGAAGTGCATCAACCAATTCAGATTTTCTAATTCAAGTGCATCAACCAATTCAGATTTTATAATACAAGTGTTGTATGCATTAGCCATATTGAATTCAGATTTTCACTTCCCCTAGGCCTATAAATAGGGAAGTTCTCTAAGCTTGTAAACACACCCCAAGGGGGGGAGCTCTCAAACACTTCTCTAGAGCTCCCCTCCCTTCTCTCCCTCAAATTCTCTTAGTTTCCTTTCAAGTTGTCAATTGTTGTAACAAAATGAGTTTACTAAATTTTCCTTCAAGTTTTCTTAGTTCCACTTTACTTTTATTTGTAATGCACATTCTTTCTTAAGTATTCAAGTTTAATTAGTTTCCAAGTTTCAATTATGGTTTTTGTTCTTATTCATTATGCTTATAAGTTAATATGCTAGTTTGAATGATTGATCACCATTTAGGTTTGCATGTTAGCTATTTTGGTTTGAATTAAGAGTATACACCATGCTTTAATTCGAATTGAACTATGAATAGGAAGAGTATGTATGGACATTCGACAACAGGGATTAGATACATGCTTGGTTGTTTAAATTGTTCTTCTATGCTTAATGGGTTCCTAATGCTTAATTTTAGGTTAGACAACAAATGATCAAATTAGGGAATTAGGAACACAAGGTTTTGACCAAACACCATGGCTTAATCATACTTTAGCTAGAATCAATCCGTTAATCTAATTGAACTTGGGAACTTATTTGCTTGATTTATTTCTTTTTTTTCTTGTTTTATTTATTTTCTTTTTCATTTCTGTTTTGTGTAGGGGAAATGAATTGGATCATTCAATCACCAATCCTCGTGGGATCGACCCCGCACTTACATATGCTATACTACCGAACGGCTCGTGTACTTGCGAGTATCACAAGTTGAGGATGCAGCCGAATCCATTTTGATGCAGCTAAATCTACGCAACAAGTTTTTGGCACCGTTGCCGGGGATTGGCAACATAGTTTGGTTCTATTTCTTTTTCCTACTTGTTTATTTTTATTTTCATTTTCATGTTTTTTTGGACAGTTTCATGTTTTGAAGTTAATGGCGTTAATGGACAAGTTGTGTTTGTAGTCCAACGGAAAAGAACAATTGCCTAACAAGCAAGAGAACTGAGTTTGAGTCCCAGCTTACACAACCCATTGGTGTTTGTTGCTTTGAAGCATGAAATTGAATGTGTGTTGATTTTTCCTTTTCATTTTAGTTTTCATTCCTAATCCTTTTAATTCCTTTTCAAGTTTGTGTGTTTGTTTTAGCAATCTTTGATAGCTTAATAAAAATGGAGAGAGATGGCAACCTCAATCATAAGAATGAGAGTGTGGAGCAGTGGGAGAAGTCGCGACCTCCAAGTGCATCCATGCTCGACCTAATCGCTTCAAGAGGGAGCATTTCAATCATTTCTCTTCTTTGAATTCTGTTTTATTTCTGTAGTTGTTTTTGCCTTTTGGTCCGCATTGTGTTCTTTTTTTTTTGTGCTGAATCCAACCATATAAAGAACGTAAAATTTGGACTTTCGGTTGGAAAGTTATAAGCTAAAAGCTGAACATAGGTCGAAGCCGAAAAAAGAGAAACGAATCTGTCCAAATGGTGATAAAAGGGTGATAGAAAGTGCTGTTTGTGTTTTTCATTGGTTTTTTGGTTTGTTTCTTTTAGTACAACAATTTATGTCGTTTGTTTGAATTTGTTTAGAGTACTTAGTTCATTTTCATTTATGGTTTGTTGTTTCATTTTATCTTAACTTGTTTTTGTTTCTTATCTTAAAAATTAAAAAAAGATTTTTCATATGAGCTTACTTATGGTAACTCCAGGAAGTACTTCCGTCAATACAGTGTCTAGGAGTTCTTTAGGCGACACCTTCGGTGTCTAAGAAGTTTGGGTTTTAAGCGAGACCATTGTGACCCCTCCAACCTTCCCGGATCCCCTGGCTGTGTTTTCTGAGGCCATTAACTGGTTATCCGTGAGTTGCTTGTATATTCATGTGTTTTTAAATTAAGTTTTTTTTTATTTTCTTTGTTTTCTTTTCTGTTTAGTCTTTGTTTTTGTTTTGTTTGTTTGTTTTGTTAAGTTAGTTTTTGTATTTATTTTGTTTAGTCGTTGTTTTTATTTTGTTTTTGTTTTGTTTTTGTTTTTGTGGTATGGTTAGTTAGTTTATTTCTGAGTGTTAAAAACACATTTTTATTTTATTTCAAACACTGCATTAAAAAAAAGAAACAAACAAAACAAAAACAAAAACAAAAACAACAACAATAATAAAAATAAGAAACTTCCTCTTCTTCTTCTTCTTCTTTTTTCTTCTTCATCTTCATCATCATCATGGCTTGCCTCTATTGTCTCGCACTTGTAGAATCTGCAGCAGTTCTACATTATCATTATTTTTTCTCTGCAGTGCTTCCACATGCTGATTGGCACAGTAAAGCCGCTTCTGCAAGTCAGGCACCATAGCCTTCAAGGCAGCCACCTCCTCGCTCAACGTTGTGTACTCCCGTGTCCTCGCCAGTAATTGATCGGTGCATAATTACATATCAATTTGTACCATTTTAACTTATGATTTGGTTATGTTTTTGAGTTAAACTTGTGCTTTTAACTTCTTTTGTGTATGTTTCAGTGTTATAAGCTTGAGACTCACTAATTGCATTTTGGAGACAAGTTAGCTCAAAACGGTGTCTGCAGATCAGTCAACTTCACGGATTCGACTGTACTTGCTCAAGAAGAACCAGATAATGAGCTATACATCATTGGAAAGATACGGAAGTCTAGTTTATGTAGAATTTTACGGTTCATGATTCCGAGTCTTCTAGAGAAAGTTATACATGTTTTGGCAACTTAGGGTCAAATTCGGCAGCATCTGCGTTACTGGGCCAAAAATCACATTTGAAGGTCTTTCCGATTTTTCCTTGAGTTGGGCTTCATATGCTTGGAAAGATAAGACAAATAGCTTCAAGATCCATATTTGTCCAGATTTTTCAGACTGGAGCCACAAGCCCAAAACGAGCCTACAAGCTGGCTGCAATGCATTGTCATGCATGACATATGCATGATGAAGTGTTGTTGATTGTGGGAAAGTTTGGTGAAGCATATTCAATACCTATATTTGAGTGGAATTTTGCAGCAGCCAAATGAGCCAAAAGATGATGAAGTGGGAGTTGCAACACTAAGCCTAAAGACAAGAGGAATTGTTTTCAAATGTAATAGTGTGTTAGGTGAATTAAGTGTTGTAAGTTGGTGGAGTGAGTGTGGTAGGTAAACCTATTGTATAATTCAGATTTTCACTTCCCCTAGGCCTATAAATAGGGAAGTTCTCTAAGCTTGTAATCACACCCCAAGGGGGGGGGAGCTCTCAAGCACTTCTCTAGAGCTCCCTTCCCTTCTCTTCCTCAAATTCTCTTAGTTTCCCTTTGTAGTTCTCAATTGTTGTAATAAGATCATTCTACTAAATTTTCTTTCTTCTAAATTCTCCAAACACTTCTTTATTTTCTTTCAAATTCTCCAAAGTCTCCATGTCTCAAACACTTCCCAAACATTTCTCCATTTTCTCCAAAAGTCTCCATCTTCTCCAAATTTCCCAAACACTTCTCCCATTTCCTTCATCAAATTCTCTAAAGCTCTCAAAATACTTCTTGTTGCGTAGATTCAGCTGCACCAAAATGGGTTCAACTGCATCCTCAACTTGTGATACTCGCAAGTGCACGAGCCGTTCGGTAGTATAGCATATGTAAGTGCGAGGTCGATTCCACAGGGATTGGTGATTGAATGATCCAACTCAGTTTTCCTACAAAACATAAATGAAAACAAAAGGAACAACACAAGAAGAAAGAATGTACATTACAAGAAAAATAAATTACAACTAAGAAAACATTTAAGGAAACTAAGAGAACTTTGAGGAAGGAGAAGAAAGTGTTTGAGAACTTTGAGGAGGGAGAAGAAAGTGTTTGAGAACTTTGAGGAGGGAGAAGAAAGTGTTTGAGAAGTGTTTGGGAACTTTGAGAATCTTGGAAGAGAATGCGTTTAAGAACATGGGGAATTTGGAAGAGTAAGGAAAATGGTGTTTGGGAACTTTGTGGATTTTTGGAAGAGAGTGTTTGAGAACATGGGACATTTGGAGAAGAAAGTAGAGAGGTGTTTTGAGAGCTTTGTGGATTTTGGAAGAGAAAGTGTTTGGGGACTTTGTGAATTTGTAAGAAAGTGTTTGAGAACATGGGAAATGTTTTAGAGCTTGGAGAACTTTGAAAGAGAATAGAGAAGTGTTTGGAGAATTTAGAAGAAAGAAAATTTAGTAGAATGATCTTATTACAACAATTGAGAGCTACAAAGGGAAACTAAGAGAATTTGAGGGAGAGAAGGGAAGGGAGCTCTAGAGAAGTGTTTGAGAGCTCCCCCCCTTGGGGTGTGTTTACAAGCTTAGAGAACTTCCCTATTTATAGGCCTAGGGGAAGTGAAAATCTGAATTCAAAAAGACTAATGCATACAACACTTGAATTATAAAATCTGAAATGGTTGATGCACTTGTATTAGAAAATCTTCAATGGTTGATGCACTTGTATTAGAAAATCTTCAATGGTTGATGCACTTCACCACTAAATCCCACCAGCAGCCCTAGCTCATCTTCATGTCACCATGACCAAGCTTCCAACCAGAAATGATAGCTCATGCCTAGCTCACCATGACCAAGCATCCAACCAGCACATGCTGAGGTCAGCATGACCAGCAACTTCAAGGGCTTACAACTTGGGCTTTTCTTAATCAAATTAGGACTTTAAGCACTCCAAATTGAAGTTCAGAATGTCTTCTTTCCAGCCATATGTTATTTGGGCTAATCCAAGGTCGGAGGAAGAAGTTAAGGCCGAAACAAATTGCTAACTCATTTTCCGCGCTGATAAGATCCATCCTGAGCATGGTTCGGTGTTTGCTAGGTAACGGACTCCAGATTTATCCAATGGGGCTGAATTTTGGATATGTTATAGTACACACCCATTGGAACAACTTTTATGAAGAATGTGGCCTCATTCGAGCTATGTAGGTTGCTGAAACAAAGCTTACAATATGACCTACGGAACTGGACTGGCAGGGGGCTGTAGCCATAATGAATTTGTTTTTAAGCTCTTCTTCCCTTCATCCAAATCAGGCCTTCACATGCTTGGATTGCATCATTTCCTATCCAAAGCCATCATTATTACCTAAATCTCAATTAACTGAAAGATACACACAAAAAGGATTAAAAGCACAAGTTTAACTCAAAAACATAACCAAATCATAAGCTAGAAGGGTACAAAATGATATACAATTATGAACCGATCACTTCTCTCATTCCTTCTTCCAAAATTCTCTAAAATTCTCTAACACGTTTCCTTTCTCTCCTCCAAATTTCCCAAACACATTTCTCTTCTCTTCCAAAAGTCCCCATGTTCTCAAACACATTCTCTTCCAAATTCCCCATGTTCTCCAACACATTCTCTTCCAAATCCTTAAGTTTCTCAAACACATTCTCTCGTTCTCTCCAAAAACTCTCCATGTTCTCAAGTGTTGTACAAAATCCTTGTTTTATGTTCTTTTGTTTTCATTTCTATTTTGTGTAGGAAAACTAAACTGGATCATTCAATCACCAATCCCTGTGGAATCGACATCGCACTTACATATGCTATACTACCGAAAATGGGTAGTTAGAGGCCATTTGATTTCTCACTCGCTTTTCTTCTTTCCTTCTTTTCTCTTTTGTGTTTCTGAGTTTGTGTTTTTTCATCCCTTCTTTTTCCTTCTTATAGACTTAGTTTGCTAAACCTTAGCCATTGCAGCGTCTAAGCATTTTTCTGAATCTCCAGCATTCCTTCAGTCCGACAACCTTCTCGCTTTCCAACCATACCCAATTCATTTATCACGACGTGTCTTTTCTGAACGGACGCGTTTCAGCAAAGTCGTCTTCGCGCCTTTCCATGCGCTTGTGGAGTCTGTGGCGCCTCTACGCGTCGACACGTGTCTCGCCTGCTCATGTTGGTCCCTTACACTAACCGAGACATCATGACCCATGTTCTTTTTATAAAAAAAAATAATAAATAAGTAAAAATCAATTGAACATGTGGGCTTCGGACTTCATTGTGAGCTTCGGGTTTTCACCGTTGTTTAGGTTTCAAAGTGGGTTAACTTTCTTTTGGGTTCGGTTTTCAATCGTTTGGGTTTGGGTTTGCGTAGACTTCTTGCTGTTTAGGGCTTACTGTTTTGAGTGTTTTCAATTCTTTTTATTTGTTTGTTTGTTTTGTAATTTTTATTTTGTAACTATTTTCTTTTTGTATTTTATTATTTTTATTTGCTTTAATACTTTCATTTCTTGTTATGACATTGCTTGTTCCTAATTTTTAAACATTGAGGACAATGTTCATTTTTAGGTTTGGGGTTATTAAAGTTTAGCAAATAAATTTTGTTTTTCCTAAATTTTTTTTTTAAAAAAAAAATTATATATATATAAAAAAATTATTGTTTGTTTTTCTTTTATTTTGAGTCTTGTTTTGTTTTGTTTTTGAGTCACTTTCCGAACACATATGATGAGATTGTAATAAATGTTGCATGACTTAAATGAAAATTGAATTTTATTTATTTATTATTTATTATTTTTATTTTTTGTAACTTGTTATTGTAAAAAAAAACTTAAATAAAAAAAAATAATAATAAAATTGGCATTGTTCTAGCATGATATGTTCGAAACTTTCTTTGCATTTGCCATTTGTTTCATAATTTTCCAATTAAAGGATTTGCATGACCCAAAGAATTGTATCAAGCATAAATTAGACTTATATAACCATATAATGTGAGCTTTTGAGCCTTGTGCTTCATTTCATGAGTGTTATACACATACTCTTAATTTCTTGTCATCTAAATTGTTGTTTGATCTCATTATTCATTGATTTGGTTGAACACTTAAAAGTCATTCATTCTTATGCAATTTGATTCCATGAAATTTAAGAAATGATATTAAGGCCCTCTTTTGATCGTTTGTACCTTTCAAGCTAACCTTATGCATGCTTAAGCATGATTTTCCATTGTTAACCATTTTGAGCCTACATGTAACTTTTTCTTTCATTTTACCAATTGCAATTCCTAGCTTTAGCCCGAAAAACAAGAATTTACCTTTTTAAGGAACTCATGAGCTCTAATTTGGATGTGTTTTTCATGCTAAGTTTGGGAAGGGATATTACATAAAGAAAAAAAAATATAGAACTTCACACAATTGGTGAAAGAAAAGAGAAAAGTTGTGATTAAATGGTAGTTAATTGAAATTTCATTTTTGGGTTTCATTGGTATTTGGAAAGGAGTTTAAATCATTGTAAATGAAGGTATAAGGAGTTTTGATCATGTAAAAGAAAAAATCTAATCGTGATGATTCGAAGTCTTGTAAACAATTATTTTATGCTCTTACATTTTTGAGTTCCTTGGACTTTGTATTATCCATACCTTTCATTTCTTACTCACTTTACACCATTGGCCCCATTACAACCTATGTTAAAGACCTAAATTGATCTTAAATGTCATATGGTTGAATTGCATGCATTTTCTTACTTTTAAGTGTTTGGCATCCTTCTTGAGATCATATTAATGCAAGTTCTTCATTTTCCTATTTTGAGTTAAGTCCCTTATGGTTTAACTCTAATCTCATGTTTATAACCGAGTGATGCATTGTAGCCCTCTTCTGAGTGATTCATTTGTGAGAGGACAATTTTGGTGAGATTTGAAGTTGCATTTGTGCTTGGTATGATTTTTGAACTTATGTGAAAACTAAGATTGGAGAATTTGTTGCATTTGGCTATCACACTACTACACTTTGAGCATGTTGTGTTTTGAACTTCGCCGCTTTGTAAATAATGTCTACAATTAAGCTTTTAACTTTTGAGTCATTTCTTTTCAGAAAATGTTCGGAAAGATTGTTTTGAGTTTTATTTTTATTATTTTTATTTTTTATTTTTATTTGTTTTTGTGTTTCTTTTATTTTGCTTAAGGACTAACAAATTTAGTAAAGCTTTCTAACCATTTTATTTTGTAGAGTTAGTAAAACGTTTAAGGGTATCGTTTCTGTTAAACCCTCAGGAGACACAACTCCTCCTACTAGGGATGCCTAGAGGTTTAAAGGCTTGTTGCATATGCTCAATGCAATCGAGTTACCTGCGGAAGTGGTTTAGTCAACTTCTTCTTTTGTTTTTTACTTTGTTTTGTGTTGTTTTTCTCGAGGACTAGCAAAATCTAGGTTTGGGGGTATTTGATCGGTTCATAATTTTATATCATTTTGTACCCTTCTAGCTTATGATTTGGTTATGTTTTTGAGTTAAACTTGTGCTTTTAATTTTTTTGTGTATATCTTTCAGTTAATTGAGATTTAGGTAACAATGATGGCTTTGGATAGGAAATGATGCAATCCATGCATGTTAAGGCCTGATTTGGATGAAGGGAAGAAGACCTTAAAGACAAACTCATTTTTGCTACAGCCCAGTTTCGTAGGTCATATTGCAAGCTTTGTTTCAGCAACCTACACAGCTCGGATGAGGCAGCATTCTTCATGAAAGTTGTTCCAATAGTTGTATACTATAACATATCCAAAATTCAGCTCCATTGGATAAATGTGGCGTCTGTTACCTAACAAACACAGAACCATGCTCATGATGGATTTTGTCAGCGAGGAAAACGAGTTAGCAATTTGTTTTGGCCTTAACTTCTTCATCCGAGCTTGGATTGGACCAATACTTGTGTGGTTGGATCAGACACATTCTGAACTTCAATTTGGAGTGCTTAAAGTCATTATTTGCTTAAGAGAAGCCCAATTCGTAAGCCCTTGAAGTTGCTGGTCATGCTGACCTCAGGATGAGCTGGTTAGAAGCTTGGTCATGGTGACCTAGGCATGAGCTATTGTTTCTGGTTGGAAGTTTGGACATTGTGACATGAAGATGAGCCAGGGCTGCTGGTGGGATTTATTGGTGAAGTGCATCAACCAATTCAGATTTTCTAATTCAAGTGCATCAACCAATTCAGATTTTATAATACAAGTGTTGTATGCATTAGCCATATTGAATTCAGATTTTCACTTCCCCTAGGCCTATAAATAGGGAAGTTCTCTAAGCTTGTAAACACACCCCAAGGGGGGAGCTCTCAAACACTTCTCTAGAGCTCCCCTCCCTTCTCTCCCTCAAATTCTCTTAGTTTCCTTTCAAGTTGTCAATTGTTGTAACAAAATGAGTTTACTAAATTTTCCTTCAAGTTTTCTTAGTTCCACTTTACTTTTATTTGTAATGCACATTCTTTCTTAAGTATTCAAGTTTAATTAGTTTCCAAGTTTCAATTATGGTTTTTGTTCTTATTCATTATGCTTATAAGTTAATATGCTAGTTTGAATGATTGATCACCATTTAGGTTTGCATGTTAGCTATCTTGGTTTGAATTAAGAGTATACACCATGCTTTAATTCGAATTGAACTATGAATAGGAAGAGTATGTATGGACATTCGACAACAGGGATTAGATACATGCTTGTTTGTTTAAATTGTTCTTTTATGCTTAATGGGTTCCTAATGCTTAATTTTAGGTTAGACAACAAATGATCAAATTAGGGAATTAGGAACACAAGGTTTTGACCAAACATCATGGCTTAATCATACTTTAGCTAGAATCAATCCGTTAATCTAATTGAACTTGGGAACTTATTTGCTTGAGTTATTTCTTTTTTTTTGTTTTATTTATTTTCTTTTTCATTTCTGTTTTGTGTAGGGGAAATGAATTGGATCATTCAATCACCAATCCTCGTGGGATCGACCTCGCACTTACATATGCTATACTACCGAACGGCTCGTGCACTTGCGAGTATCACAAGTTGAGGATGCAGCTAAATCTACGCAACAAACACAGACATAAATGTACGGTTTTGTTTTACCAAATGATCGAAGATGTTTTAACAAGGTGTTTCAGATCTCAGAAGAAACTGTTCAAGCCAACAACACATATTGGTATTTCTCTCTCTTACAGAATCAACAAGAAAAGAAGCACTACTATGGACAATTGCAGTAGACTGAGAATGTTTCAAGATACGAGGATCACACAAAAGAAATGTGAGAATGCAATAAGTAATTCTAATGGAGAGGAACAAGTCTTGGAATTATTGGTATTAACTCAAGAGGTGTAAAACTCATTAGTGAGTTTACAGAACCAAAGAATTCGAAAGGTGGAACAAGAAAATTGGTGGACAAAAGTTTCACACAGCAACCAACATAGTGATTGCTCACTGGACCTTTTCATAATTTTGGTAGTCATCTTTGACCTACACCTACACTAAATGAAAGTTAAAATTTTACTTTCTTGAATTAAGAAATAAGTGAGAAAATTATGTATGATGACGCTGGATGGCTTCATTCAAGAAAGGAGAGAAGGGGATCTTTAATGAATCAGGCTCTCAAATAAAAGGCAGTTAAATCAAGTTTGGGATTGCAGGACCAAGATAGAGTTGAATTATTTAAAGTAATGGAAACTGGATACAAGAATTGATTTCAAATCGCCTTCATAAAAGTTCTTGGGATTACTGAAAAAGATGGTTGTGAAGAAACTGCAAATAGAAGTTTTGAGTCCAAGAAAACTGCAGGAAATAGTGAGGAATTCTTGATATATATATATATATATATATATATATATATATATATATGGAATAAGAAGCATTGTTTTTAGACTAGTGCAAATCTGGTCAAAGACAACTGCATCTCGTTACTCCTGTGCAAGATAGACAAGGAAATTAATGAACCAAAGAAGGTAATATAGAGCAAGGAATTTAGCACCATCGTGGACAATTGCTATAAACTTAGCATGATTTAAGCAGTTGAATGAATCACACAATGAAAGAAATAAAATTCAAATGGAAAAGAAAAGTCTAGGGATAATTGGAATTTTCTCAGGTATCTAGAACTCACAAATAAACTTTCAAGCACTGAAATTCCTCTATATATATTATGAGTCGACACTTACAACTCTACCTTCTTGAATAAAGAAATAAGTAAGGAAATTTATGTTATTAATAGATGTTTTCATTCAAGAAAGGGGAGAAGAGAGTTTTAAGAAAAGAAGTTAAAGAATTTAAAGTAAAGTTCAAGATGCTGTAGAAAGTTTGGTCATATATGTATAGGTGAAGGGGTTTTGGACAACACGAAGGAAATCACTAAGGAAATCGTACATAGGTGAAGGGGTATAAGTCCTATTTACAGAAGAATATTGCTAAGACTCTAGAAGTTGATGCCTGTAGGTTATATTTTGGCTTGGTGGGGGCACAACAAATCTGAAATGTTCAAGAAAGATCATATATTATATTTCGATATTACAATATGAGTTCATGGCATGATGCAAGATTACTTTGCATTCTATAAGACACAATGTTTTTATAACAGTATATTAAACTCAGTATCTATTCGGGTGTAGAACGATAGCAGTACTGTAGTCTTTTGATATAAGGCAACATGAGAACGATTGGTTCCTGGATATAGTTTATTGATCAATAAAAGCATTGCATAAGGGTATATACGATTAGGAAAAATATTAAAGTTTCATGGTAGGCAAGACAAGTTATAAGGATTGTAAATGAGAAAACATTGAGGGTTTTGCACATGTTTAAAAGGAATACAGGTTTTGTCTACAGAAAGGTTGAAAGAAAGACTCTCCAAGTCGACATCTGTTTTGGTTTTTGATAATTGTTGGACAGAAACTCATTGTACTTTTCCAAACCAACGAGCCTGAAATTACTAGACAGTTTGATGCCTAGAATCAGTGGTAGTGTTTTGTTTTGTTTCGATTGGATATTCACAAGAAGGTTGGTTATGGTTATTAATAAAGTTTGGTTATTTCAATTGATTACTTGTTTTAAATTTTGACAAATGAATATGGTGATATATGTTTTATGGAATAAGCTAGCTATAAAGACTGCATATGATATCTATTCATGAAAGTGTCAAGATTGTTTTTGCAGGAAGAGATTGCAAAATCTCATAAAGGGGACTGGGATGATAATGATATTAAAAACACATTTACAGTAAGTCATGTTCATCTTTTGGTTCTATATCGATGAGGTCTATGTGATAATAAAGGTTGTATGTGTAATTATAAAGATCTTGGGTGATTTAACTCAATACATCTTGATAGTTCCATGCAACTTTTTATTGTTGACAGTGATTTGTTAAGGAACAATTCAATTCTTCTTGAGTTCAATGGCCATACAGAAGTCATACGAAGGCTTTGATGATTATTTGACCAGGTGCAAGAATGTTAGACAATTATGTCTTAAACCACTTTAATGTGGTCTTCTAATCATCATAGGAGATCTAGGTCTTTGTAATGATTAAGAACTTAATTAGAATTGGTGTTTTGGTTCTCAGGGAAGCTGTGTTTTATACGAATCCTTGTTCCAAACAGTTTCCTTATTGTTGATCGATTAGAACATCTAATTCTAATGGAATTAGAAGAACTCTAGTTTTCCTTCATGGGCAAGGAGACTTGAGCTTTGCTTTAAATACCAGGTCCCTTCTCATCCGATAAAACAAGCTCTATAGTATTCAAACCCCATCTAGAATTCATGCATAAGGAATTGGTTTTGAGAAGAAGAACTTGGTTACTCTTTGTTCAACTATCATGGCAACACTCAATGACTAATGATCAAGGTTAGTGTTTTAATATATGCAGCCTATATGGTATAACAAATGATTGTAATGCATGCAATAAATCCTGCTTATGATATTTCATTTTTAAGTTCACTGGTGTTTCAAAGCTGCTTCGTTTAAATGCTTAAAGATTGCTTATGATATTTGGTTTTCAAGTAGGTTGTTTACAAAAATAAAAGAGAACTTCAGTTTCTTCCAGTTTCTGTTAGTAAATTAGTGCTACGTAAACTAAATGATAAATTTTTTTATTTTTTATCTTGAAATTGAGTCTCAAAGTAAAGAAATTAACTATATATATGAAATCATGATTAATCATGTTGCTGCAACTAGGAGTGATATATTAATAAAAAAATAAAAATAAAAAAATAGTGTAGTTGGCCTTTTTTTTTCTTTTCCCGTTTATCTCATTAGGTTGATCAAAATCATCACACTTTAAACATAATGCCTTCTAATTACATGCATGCAAGCAGTTGTAAACTAGGGCTAAAAGCTCACTATGTGTAATGAAACACGTTACACAACTTGAAACAACACTAAATAAGTTGAGTTCTACACTTTGTACATTATATTTAAGACAAATCTGTCAATGCATTAAGTCTATGTTGTTTGGCTGTTTTATATCGCTTTCTTTCTTTTTGACCGAATTTCTCTTTATATAATCTAATGATGATACTTTATACACCGGATCATGCTTCTCTTATATTTGTATTTTGTTGCTTTCAAGTATAATTTGTTTCTTATTAACTTTTTTCAAACATATAGACTGATGTGATACAAGCCAGTGTCAAAGAGATTAACTATGATTTGATTGGTGTAAAGATAAAATATGGCTATATTTATGAGATATCACAATTTTATACCTACCGTAGCAAAACATCACACACAGTTGTTCCACATGCTGCACATTTGTTCTTCAATGCAAGAACAATTTTCACCCAGCTCTCAAGTCCACCCACAGATTCCGCGACATCGATTTTATTTTCTTCATTATGCTCAATTGTTCTCTCACATAGACAAATGACATCCTCACAAGTGATACATTACATATTCTCCAAAAATATGCATTTATGTATAATATGTATTTATCAAAAAAATTTACGCATTTCAATAACCTTATAATGCTACTTTGTCAAATTGCAAGATGTTACACATCACTACTATACAGCTTTTGGAAGAAAAAATTGTTGGCAATGGAAGACTTGAGACCAAATGTGAAGTTTACATTCAAAATATCAGGTACAAATGTTAACAAAATGTCTATAAATTTTCAAACTATTATACCTCTTACTAAAATGTTTTTTCCTTCACATCTGATCATCCAGAAAAGAAGATGTATGGGGAGACACTGCAAGAACGTTTGATTTCCAACCTTTAGAGCAGTTGGCACCACCAATAATTACGGTTTTTACAAGCCTCACGGTCAAACAATTCCAAGGTATGCAACTTATTTTTCATTCTTTCCATTATTCACGCTTCATCTCAAATAAAATAAAATTTGATTTGTCATTTATAAACACGTAGGAAAAACTGTTTTAAACAGCAACCTGTCAACATTGATTTTCATCAATCCGGATATACAAGAATTGGCCGCATAAAAAATGATGTATGATGTTTTATCTTTTTTATGCTAACATACAGCTTTGTTTCTCCTTTAATCGAAACTAACAACCTCTTTTTTATATAAAAATTAAAAATACACAGCTTTATACAAGGTAAAAACACCAACTTTCTTCTTTTATCTCTCAATTGTTCTACATATGCTATTAAAATGGTGCCTCTTTTTACAATTCAACCGATGAGACCTCAAGAATTAGAAACTGCTAAAAAGCTATCTATCTGGACAAGAGTTGAACGTTCTTGATCTGGATCTATACAAGGTAAAAACACTAATTTTTTTCTTTTATCTCTCTATTATTCTTAATTCAACATACAACCTTATAAATTATTCATACTAGAATTTATTTCAATTTTCTCTTACCGCTATGTATTTTATAATTGTTGTCATTATATTAACAAGTTTGTTTAAACATGTTGTAGGACGCTTTTATTTTATGTAGATGATCGGTGCATATTTACATATCATTTTGTACCTTTCTAACTTATGATTTGGTTATGTTTTTAAGTTAAACTTGTGCTTTTAATAAGTTTTGTGTTTGTTTCAGTGTTTTAAGCTTAAGGACTCACTAATTGCATTTTGGAGACAAGTTATCTCAAAACGGTGTCTGCAGATCAGTCAACTTCACGGATTGGACTGTACTTGCTCAAGAAGAACCAGATAATGAGCCACACATCATTGGAAAGATACGGAAGTCTATTTTCTGTAGAATTTTACGGTTCATGATTCCGAGTCTTCTAGAGAAAGTTATACATGTTTTGGCAACTTAAGGTCAAATTCGGCAGCATCTGCGTTACTGGGCCAAAAATCACATTTGAAGGTCTTTCCGATTTTTCCTTGAGCTGTGCTGCATATGCTTGGAAAGATAAGATACATAGCTTAAAGATCCATATTTTTGCAGATTTTTTAGAATGGATGAACAAGCCCAAAACGAGCCCACAAGCTGGCTGCAATGCATTGTCATGCATGACATATGCATGATGAATTGTTGTTGATTGTGGGAAAGTTTGGTGAAGCATATTCAATACCTATTGTTGAGTGGAATTTTGCAGCAGCCAAATGAATTAAAAGATGTTGAAGTGGATGATGCAACACTAAGCTTAATGACAAGAAGAATTGTTTTCAAATGCAATAGTGTGTTAAGTGATTTAAGTGTTGTAAGTTAGTGAAGTTAGTGTGTTTAGAAAATTCAATTGTATAATTCAGATTTTCACTTCCCCTAGGCCTATAAATAGGGAAGTTCTCTAAGCTTGTAATAACACCCCAAGGGGGGGGAGCTCTCAAGCACTTCTCTAGAGCTCCCTTCCCTTCTCTCCCTCAAATTCTCTTAGTTTCCCTTTGTAGTTCTCAATTGTTGTAATAAGATCATTCTAGTAAATTTTCTTTGTACTAAATCCCAAACACTTCTCCCATTCCTTCATCAAATTCTCCAAATTTCCCAAATACAATTCCCACTCTCTTCCAAGATTCTCAAAGTTCCCAAACACTTCTCCCATTCCTTCATCAAATTCTCCAAATTTCCCAAACACATTTCCCTTCTCTTTCAAAAGTCTCCATGTCTCAAACACTTCACAAACACCTTTCTCTCCCTTCCCTAAGTTCTCAAATTCTCCAAGTTCACAAAATCCTCAAGCTTCCCAAGGTGGACAAAAGTGAGCAAAATCAATTATACATATTTAGATTTACATCTTCCCCATTGGAGCAAAAATCATATTTACAACCTCCGGAGGTGTAAAGGGGATGTAAAAGTGGTTTTACACCTCCTAAAATACACCCCCCCACTGTGGATGCTCTTCGAACAACCAACATTGACCAACTTTTGTGTCCCAAACACAACAATCAAATTCCTCTCCCTTGGTAATGTAAATATTAACAATTAGTTTCATCTTATTTTTTCATCAAGCTTAAACACAATTATCTTATATTCTTAAAACATTACATGAATTTTACATATAAGTTTAAAGTGGGTTTGGTTCTTGAGGATTCAATTGACTAAATGAATGCTATGATTATTAGAAGAGCAGCAAAACAATTGTTTGAAACTTCTTGCAATGAATTGGTTGTTCAGAAAGGTTATACCGACCAGCAAGAGTTCCCACATGCAATTCTACAAACAATAGGCCAATTTAAAATTTTCCAACTTCGATTTGGGAGCATAAAAAGTTATTCAAATAGAAACGATTTGCTTATTCGAGCTGATGTTTGATGAGAAAGTACAACTTCTTGTCTGAGGCATTTGATATAAACTTGGGTGAACTTTAGAAAAAAAATATTGCTACCTAAATGCATCCGCCCATTCCCCAATTCTTTCAAAGCAAGCTCCGCTTGCATCTCTTATTGTCTCACCCAACCCTTCTTCGCAGAGCCCATTTCAAATTCAAAAAAGAGGTATAGACTTGCAGCTAAGAGAGTCTTTTCACCTCTTTCACAAGGAAAAAATTGAAAAGATTAGAATTTATATAACAATTAACTCTTTCGTATCAATATTTTCACATTAACATTTACTAATACTTTTCTTTTTCCTCTATTTTGCATCTCTCTAAGTGATGTTGCAGCTAAAAAGAAATATGAGGAAACTATTGCTGTGAAAATCGTAGAAGAAAATGTGTCAGATTCTAACAATTTACCAATTATCGGTCTAAAAGAAGAAAACAGTCCAAGGCAGTTCCAAAATTGCCTCTCCTACTCCCACATTAGAGTTTGTGCTCTTTCCTTTTCAATTCATTCATCTCACTAACATACACATTACATGCATAATATTTCATTGTTCATAGCTTATTTCCCTACTCAATTTCTCTATGGCAAAGGAAGTATGAGAGGCTTTTTGTCTTTATTAGGGTTTAGGTTTTTCCCATTTAGCCGGCATCCCCTCCTCAGCCTAACCACGCTCGTTTTCATCCACATTTAACCGTTGTCGTCGCCCTCCTTGACTTGACAGGGTTGAGTCACTTTTCTTCCACGTCAAGTCGTCGCCGCTGTCTTTGTTCCACGTCGAGTCGTTGTCATCACTCCTCTCTTGGACTTTGGGGTGCTGGCCTCGTTGTTGTCTCTCTCAGATTCTGGGCGTTGGTTTCATCGTTCTCTTTCTTCTCGGTGTGTCTGCATCTTTGGTGGTTGCCTTGGTATGGTGGTTTTAGTGGGTCTGCTCCTGCTATTGT
The DNA here is from genome assembly GCA_018703695.1 of Prunus fruticosa. Lineage (NCBI taxonomy): Eukaryota > Viridiplantae > Streptophyta > Magnoliopsida > Rosales > Rosaceae > Prunus > Prunus fruticosa. Next base: position 4,545,401 of record CM031921.1, on the reverse strand, counting down.
GCCAACAGTCTCCAAGTCAACAACGATCATGGTGCAAGCTGCTTCGTTGGGGTCGGCGATCACAGTGGAGTTGGCTTTCCTCACCCTTTCTCCGCCGTTTGATCTGGGGTCTCAAGCCTTACCTTTAGGAGAAGACAGCCGCTGTCCAGAGATTTGGTGTGGGTGGCTCTTCACCTAGGGTCTATAGCTTTGATCCTCCTTTTCACTTTGTTGGGCCAAGTTTTTGGCAACTAGGGTTGTTGAGTACCATCGTTTTACCAATCTTTATGGGTTTGATTGGTTACTTTGCGATGGGAACTGTAAATCCAAGTGATGACAAACCTATGGAGACTGGTCCAGTGGAATCTCCTGGATGCCTTTCTTAATGTGTTATTGGAGCATTCGTGGGCTTGGCATTCGGCGAATACTCTTATGCCTGATCCTTATGTTCTGGTTAAGTGTCTGGGCCAGTTTTGTTATTGTTGCATAGTGTTTTCTTTGTTCTCCCCTTAACCGATCTTTTATTCTCTGCCTGTCTCAAGAACTATGTTTTTATAGGATATTTCTTTATTAGTGTTGAGATGATACGGCGTGCTTGGGGATTTTTAATTTTTAATTTTTTAATTTTCTTTCCAGGCCTGTTTGTGGTTAGTCTTTTCTTTGTGTTGCTCCTTACAGGATTTCTCTTCTTTCATCGCAAATTGCCATCGGAGGTGGATGGAGATGGTGTGCTTAGTGGCTGTTTTCTTTCTTCTTGGCGTGTTATGTTTTCTGTTGGATGTTCTCACTATCTTGTGGTTGTGCAAAGGACTATGATTTCATAGCAGGACTCTTTTGACAGTTGGATTGTGTTGTAGTGTTCTTGTTGGAGGTCTTTGCATCGAAGGTCTATGTGTCAGTTTGCTGTTTTATTTTATCTTGCTCTAGCATTTGTCCTACGTGACCGTTTTCAGGCTCTCTTGTTAGTCTATGACATGTGTGGTACTCTTTCCTACCCTGAGGTTTGTCCCTCCGAAGGTTTTAACGAGTCCACTGTTTCGTGTCGTTCTATATATGCTACTTTGATACTATCAATGAATTCCATTTCTCAAAAAAAGTGGTAGTTGATTGTATTGAATTTGGGGAAAGTTTTCTTTTCTCGTAATTGTCTTCAATTATGATTCAATTGCAAAGAAAATTTATCAACTCTTCTTCTAAAATATGATTTTTTTTCCAAACATCTTTTAGAATGCAATTTGGTTTGATTCCTTTGGGCCAATGTGTTTGATTTTAAAGCATTTGTTCTACATGTGGTTCACACAAGTGATATACATATATTTCAATTCTTCCCAATTCTAATATTAGTTGCTGCAAATTTTAGTTCATATTAAGAAACTTCCCTTTTTTTATTTGATATAAAATATTTATCAAAGTTGGAGTATGGATATTTGATAACTTCAATAAATGTATAAATTTATTTACTCTTTTTTTATTGATTATTAAAATTATCTTATTATCGTATTTTTTTAGAGCTCCCATCTGAACTAACTTTCAATTAAATTTATCAAATTTGAAACATCGTTATTAAATGTTTTAAATGTAATGAACAAAACTATAACCTATAGCGTCTTATTTCTACCTTTATTCTACTTTTATAACATATAGCTGTTTATACATTATTACTACTTCTATAGCTTACTTCTCCATTAGATTATCTTAATTTTGTAACAAACTTGCTCATTAGGTCACTAGGTTATCTTCTTTTTGTTTATAGGTCATTAGGTGTGTAGAGATTATTTAAATTGTGGTTTGTGCAGTTTATGTTGTTGGCCTTAATTCTATAACAATAGCCATTGTCTTTACTAAAATTTTCTCATTTGTCCGCACTAACACTTGCTGTTTACCAAGTTTATAGCAACAGAATCAACGCCCCTTGATTTGATTATATTAAATCTCAAGTGTTTTGGCTTAATTCTCTTATACGTATTTAATAAATTGTCACAATTGTTTTCAGTTTATTTTCAATTGATTCAACAAATTGAGCTTATACTTTTATCCATAAGATTAATAGAATGGTTGATGTATCTAAATTGTTGTTTGTTCTGTTTGCTTTTTTAACTTAATTCTATCATAATAATTAATGCTTGTCATTTTCCAACTTTATGCCAACAAAGTTAAAACCTTTGCAAAGAAGAAGAAAGAATATCAACCAACTGCACAGCAAAGCCAGCAAGAGCTAGATCCCCTTACAAGAAACATCAAAGAAAAAATATCATCATCCACCACCCAGTAACATATAGATAAACACATGTACAAGCTCTTTTGAACAATACGCAGCTCAAGACTGCTCATATTTTGATGTTTTAATAGTTGCTTGATTTATTAAAATATGCACAATATTTTAACATAACAAGCAGCATATAAAACATGTTGGCAGTTTATTTTTTGTAACTTAAACTTGCCAAATTGAGCATGATGGCACTGTTTAGATCTCAATGTATATATAAACAGACTCAATATTTTAACATAACAAGCAACACATAGAATATTTTATTATTATTTTTTTGTAACTTAAACTTGCTAAACTGAACATGATGCCACTATTTAGATCTCAATGTACACATAAATAATGCCATGTTTCCTACGTATTTTGATGAATTTATACACATTTCACGGGGTTAATTACTGTAGACATCCGTGAACTATGGTCCCAGTTGCAATTGAGTCCGTGAACTAATTTTCGTGGCAATTACATTCTTTAATTAGACAATTAGTTGCAATTGGGTCCTACCGTCCAACTCTGTCAATTTATCTATCAAAGTGAGGGGAAGCGTCCTTTCGCTCCGTTTAGGGTTGTCCATTTGGTTCTCCTGGAAGATATCCAACAGCTTCTGATATAGCTTCGTCTCTGCAAGTTATGCCAAAAATGTCATGGTAAATGGCAAGCGCTGCAAGAGTATGCTCAATCCAGAGATAAACTTGACCGGTAACCTGTTTGTTGATGGCACACTTCCACCTGCTGTCTGAGGTCACTGTAAATGTTGCGCAGCTGATACACCAAACTTAAGAGCTCCCATGATGCAATTATTGTTGAATCTGAATACTTCAATTAGAAATAATTCCTTTATCAGTATACTGACCACCACCTACCTATCAATTGTTTTTCTTTCTCCTCTGCTTAGTTCATGTATATAAAATAGCCATTGATTAATTAATTGAAGAAAATAGTGGCTATTAAATTTTGTACATCAATGCTTAATTTGAGAACTCAATCAAGGAAAGAGTATAGATCTTTCGATCCAAATCTGAGGCAAATCAGCTCTCCCCCATTCCCCAGCCCCCAACTCCCTCCAAACCCGACACCCATTCCCACCCCAACCATAGATCCAGCCCCACCCCTTTGCCCCAGAAAATATAAAACCCAGCCCCACCCCAACACTAGCCAACCTCCCTACTAGATTCGACGAGCCCCACACTAGATTCGTCATCTTCGTCTTTATTGCCAAGGCCACACCACCCTCTTTGTCAAGGCCACGCCACCGTCTTCATCACCAAGTTCTTTGCCTGCCGTAACCCTCATATCCATTCGCACCAAGTCTAGAGAGAGAGAGAGAGAGAGAGAGAGAAGGTGAAAAAAAAAAAACTTAATAATAAAACCTGCAATTGCAATTGGAAGATGGGGGGTGGGTTACAGGTTGGGTTTGGATTTGGGTTTTGAGGGGGTGGACTAAGAAGGAGGGGGAATGGGTTGCAGGAGAGAGGAAGAGCTGAGAGAGAGAGGAATTTGGATTTGGATTTGGATTTGGATTTTTTATTTTTAAGTTTATTTATTTATTTTATTATTATTATTATTATTTTCAGTTTTTTTAGTTTTTCTTTTCAGTTTTACAAACGGTATATTATTTATTATACCTGAAAGGACGCTTTTACCCCTCATTTTAACGGATAAATTCACAGAATTGGACGATAAGGACCCAATTGCAACTAATTGTCTAATTAAAGGATGTAATTGCCACGAAAATTAGTTCACAGACCCAATTGCAACTGGGGCCATAGTTCACGGACATCTACAGTAATTAACCCCATTTCACGCAATTTCCAAACCCACACGCACCTTATGATTTCCTACACCAACCTCTGCACAAACTGTGGATATTTCATCAAATACTATTTCCTCACTTCCACCACAGAATAACTTAAAAAGAAAAGCTGCAGCTCGGTCTAATGTATGAGAACATTTTGATAAGATAAAGAAGGAAGAATGTACAAATGATGATGAACCTAGGTGCATATGTAAGTACTGTAAGCAAGATTATGGATGTGACTCCCGTAATGGTACTTCTTCTTTATGGTATCATTTGAAGATTACATGTAGGACATCTCCACTTAGAGATGCCAAAAGTCAAAAACTCTTATCATTTGGCAAGGAGGATAAGAGTAGTATAGCGAGTTGGTCCTTTAGTAAGGAGAGATCTAGACTTGCATGTGCACAGATGATTATTCATGATGAGCTTCCATTTAGCCATGTAGAGAATGTGGGGTTTAGAGATTTAATGCAAGAAGTCCAACCAAAGTTTGATCCACCATCTCGTAGGACAATTGCTAGAGATGTGTGGAACCTTTTTCAATTAGAAAAGGGTAAACTCAAGAGTGTGTTAAGTCACCCATCACATAGAGTGTCTATTACCACCGACACATGGACATCTCTTCAAAAGATAAATTATATGGTTGTCACGGGTCACTTTATTGATGTTGATTGGCACCTGCACAAAAGGATTATAAGCTTTTGTGTTATTCCAAACCATAAGGGTGAAACTATTGGAAAGCTTTTGGATTATTGTTTGAATGATTGGGGTATAGAAAAAGTGTTTACTATTGCTGTTGATAATGCTACTCCTAATGATAAAATGATAAGTTATATGAATGGTAGGTTGACCAGGAGCAAGACACTTATGTTTGGTGGTGATTGTTTACATGTGCGATGTTGTGCACATATTCTGAATTTAATTGTGTTTGAAGGGATGAAAGAATTGGATAACTCCATTATGGCTATTACTAATTCGGTGAGGTACATCCACTCTTCACCCGCAAGGTTGGAGAGTTAGAGTAGATGTGTTGCTTTTGAGAAACTTGATATCAAAGGGCTTGTGCCCTTAGATGTGTGTACAAGATGGAATTCCACCTATTTATTGTTGGAAGAGGCATTGAAGTATCAAAAAGCTTTTGAAAGGATGTTGGAGGATGATGGAGACCCACACTTTGTGGGTTATTTTATGGATGATGATGTTGAGAAGAAGAAAAAAAGAGTGGGGCCTCCTACCTCAAATGATTGGGATTGTGCTAGAGTCTTGATCAAGTTCTTGAAGTTGTACTACGAAGCCACTTTGAAATTTAGTGGGTCAAAGGTAGTGACTTCTCACCAAGCTTTCCATCAAATGTGTGCTATTTTTGTTCAATTGCAAAAGTTTTGTAGAAGTGAGGATTCTCTCATGAAAAGCATAGCAACATCAATGAAAAGAAAGTTTGACAAGTATTGGGGGAAGGTTGAGGACATTAACAAATTGTTGCTTATTGCAATTGTTCTTGATCCACGATACAAAATGGAGTATCTCTTATTTAGCCTTTCCGATATAGAATCAAATCCCTCCAAGGTTAATGAGTTACAAAAAGGAGTCAAGGATTTTTTAATCCACATGTATAATGTGTATAAAGTAGCTGACCCATTAGCTGCCCAAAGTTATAGTAATAGCAATTTGGAGAGAATTGGGGATACGATTATGGTAAATGATGAAGATGATGTTGAAGCGGAAAGATTGTCTAAATTTATGAAGTTGAGACAAGTGATGGATGTTGTTGAGATAAGAAATGAAGTGGATAAGTATTTGTTAGAGCCACCTGAAAATCTTAGAAATCCCAACTTTGACTTGTTGGCTTGGTGGCAAGAAAATAGTCCAAGGTTTCCAGTTATATCCCAAATGGCTAAGGATGTATTTGGCATTCCAATCTCTCCTGTGGCTTCAGAAATCTGCTTTTAGTTTGGGTGGTAGAATTGTAGATCCTTTTCGTGCTTCTTTGATTCCAAGAATGGTGGAGGCCTTAGTTTGCACAAGTGATTGGTTGAAAGCCGAGGAGTTTTCCTTGTACAAGGATCCAACTAAGGAGGAACTTGAGTTCTATGATGCTTTGGAGAAAATTGAGACTGGTAAGTAATTTTAATTTTTTATATTTCTTTTGGTTTTCAATTGCATTCATATGACATATGTTTATTTTCTCACTTTCATAATTTGTTTAATGATGTAGAGGTATATTCTAGTTCTCAAATGAAAGAGAAAGTGGTTGCTAGTCCATCTTGACTACATATTGAATGGTATAGTGATTAATAACCTTTCTTAATCTCAAATAACATGCCCATGTACTTGATATTTATTCTTTAACTTTGTTTTTCTTTGGCTACAGTACATAAATCAGATTTGGATTGAAGATTACTAGGCCTCTATGCTGCAATTTTTGGTTCTTTGAAGTGTTTAAACTAATTTCTTATTGTTTTGTAACGTTATTTGCTATTTTATTATGTAGTTTCAATGTTCGTTTGTAACTTTAAAATTAAGTTATTTGATTTTGTATTTTATAAGGATAATTTGGTGTATTTGTTCAAGAACTTATGTCATGTGAAATTATTATAAATTGTATTTTTATTAGTATGTTTTTATTACGGTAGTACCGGCCTACCGATCCGTTTGGAACCGAATGTTAGGTTAACCGATCCGAAGTCTACCGAAGTCTTTGATTTGGTTAACGAAAGAGAAAATGGTCTACCGAAGTCTTTAATTTGGTTAACGAAGAGCCCTCTACCGGTCCAAACCGATTCCGCGCCCAGGCCTAACCTTATCTATTAAATGACTCTATACACATTTCACGCACCTTTGCTAGTGTTACCTAAAAACTGAAAACTGAAATGAAAGAGCCTGTTTCGAATGTTTCCTTTCCCAAGTCCTATTTTTATTTTAGTCCCAAGTCCCTCTTCGTTTCGACCCCAAAAAAAAAAACAATCAAAAGTCCCCCTTCGCCCCCTCGCCGCTTGTACTATCTTTATTTTAGTCCCAGTTCCCTCTTCCGCCTTATAACAAACACCTAGTCCGCATAATTCTCAACCTCTCTATCAATGCTAAGGGCTTTTCCTGTGGTTTCCCGCCTACCCATTCCCTCTCCCACAAGTACTCAGACTACGTAATGCTCGTCAGAGACTCAGAGAATGATGGCTCAGTTTTAGCTTCTTCGTGTTTTCTCTTTCCATTTTTAGTAATTTGTAATTTTTCGCAGGAGTGTTTTGAGCAGAATGAGCTCAACAGCCCCATCACCAAAATGCCCAAAATTTGTTCCTGTGGAAGAGAGTACCATCCATTCAATAAGTAAATCTGATGGTATTTACTTATGCTCTTAATTTGTTTATATCTGATTATTTTTGGGTTTGTTTCTTTTGGCCATTGTGTTTTATGGTGCAAAAGAAATTCAGTAAGCATGAATTCTATGATGTGATATTGCAGGTATCAGGTTTAGTCTTGTGTCGTATAACATTTTGGCTCAGGTATGGCTATGGCATTCACTCCTCTCACTTAATTTCCCATTTTGTGTCCAATTCATTTTGTTATTGTTTGTTCCTTTTGGTACTTGTCATATGAATCGGTATTCGACGATCCATTGTGTCACACAAAGAACCGGATAATGAGAATAATTATCTTTATTTAACTAAATGGAAGTTACGTATAACAAAACAACTGAATTCAGCTCTTCTTTTTAGCTTTCTATGACTCCCTGTTCCTACATGGTTTACCCTATAAACAAATAACATTTGCTTCACAGTACTAGAGAGGTAGGAAAACTGAAAATTTAGAATTTTCTCTTTCTCAAGTCAGCTCTTATTTTTATTTTTATTCTGTAACTTTCTATGTTCTAATTTTATCAGTAATGGAATGAATGCGAACAAATGGTATTGATTGTATGCAATGTTGTGTGTGTGTGGGACATAATTTATGTTCTTTTTGGTGATGATTGGGGCAGAAGGCCCAAACGGAAAGAAAATATTGAGCCGGAAAACTTAACTAACTTAACTAATTACGCTTCTGGATTCAGTAATCTCAAAATAATCTTCCACCAAGAGCGTAACTTAGATAGGCCGGGCCCCAATAAACTCATAATAGTCCAAATTATCTTTACTGTGATATAAATTGTAGCGTTGGCTCTATTATGTATGCCCTAGTGCATTTGTTTGACAAACTTTGATGAATATGTTATGTTCTCATATTATTCCCTGTCAAAATGATATGTTTATGTTTTATTGTAAATCATTTCATTTTCTCGTCCTTGGTTCTAGTAATTCTCTTATCCTGTCTTACGGCATAATTTGTTTTTGATGTGGAAACACCCTACAGATTCCATGTTGGGAATTAAAATTCCCCGTGAATGTTAACCGTCATATGTTGATTTTTGTTCTCATATTTTGATCATTTAAGTTTAACAATTTCTGCACGTATTTTTTGTATGTGTAGGTATATGTAAAGAGTTCCTTGTTTCCACACTCTCCATCCCCTTGTCTGAGGTAGAAATCATAACTTATGTATTTTTTGAATAAATTGCTCTATTGTTTTCTAAAATTGATATGAATACCTTTTATTATTAGTTATTGTATTGGCATGATATTATAATAATATTGGGTCATAGTGAAACATAGCTCAAAATCTTTCCTACTAAGGAACTTAGACCCATGTATAAGATAGAATTTGGGTATTGTTTTATGTATACAACAACTAGATGTATGTTTTTGCTTGCCCATATGGTATGATTGAATGCTGCATATGCCTACTATATGGTTTTTACATTTTTTTTACATTAATTAACTTCAGATTGCAATTATCTTTTGATGGCTTGGTACTATATGTGCCCATTTGGAGAAGTCCCAGGAGTCTTTTTTGGAAATTTTTTCTTCCATGCGTATAAAAGTATTTCACATATAAGTGCATTTGATCCTGTTAAATAATGAGTTTGATCTTATGATTGATCTTATTACTAGACAGACTACACAAGAAAATTAGATAGACCTTTTCTTTTTTCTTTTTGAATAGGAAGCGTAATAAATAATAATTTAAAAAAATTGTGAGAAAGATAGACAAGATGGCCATCTAAGTGCAACCAATAAACCGCAAAATTACAAGAAAGTTAAATATTTGGCTAAGTTATGACATTCGTCAAAATGTATTTGGTACAACACTCGCTTGAAAGTATTTAAAGTTAATGTATACTTCTTATCGTTCAGATTTTATACTTATCCGTCAGATTTTATCTGGTTTACTATAAGCTGAACTGGTAATGTTATGTTTGGAAATATGTTTGTTATAGGTGGAAAGCTCGCTCACAGGCAATTTTAAGTGTTCTCAAGAACCTTGGCGCTGACTTTCTCTGCCTGCAGGTTTGTTTTTCTTTCCTTTGCTATCTTATTTTAAGTTTTCTTTTTTAGACTAGGGAGTTGACATTCCTTCCTGATGGCTGCCTGTATTGAGTTTAAATACTTGCTATCCTTTGTATAACCTGTGTTTCGAACAATATAAATTTTTTTCCAGGAAGTTGATGAGTACGACAGCTTTTACAAGGGAAATATGGAGAGCAATGGCTATTATAGTTCTTATATTCAGAGAAGTGGGCAAAAGCGGGATGGATGTGGAATTTTTTATAAGCACGACATGTATGTTTTAATTGATTCCTTTTTCCGGTCCAAAATGTATGAATCAAATACTTTTTAACTAGATATGCCATAAAAAAAAGGAAAAGAAAATAAGAAAGAAGAAAAATAGGTCAATTTGTTTGTAATCGGGGCTGGATGATAACAAGGCCTAGTCTTCAATTGCAGAGATGAATACTCAAGAAAGTGAAGTGGTTGATGTAGCCAATTCATTGGGTAGTGGATTGGGCAGTTGGCGTTTGAAATACTTGGGGCTTCCACTTTAATCCATGGGTAGGTAATTTTTGGGATCTGGTGGTGAAGAAAGTGGAAAAGAGATTGGAAGAAAGCATTTCTCTCAAGAGAGGTAGGTTAACTTTGATTCATTCAGTTTTAGGCAGTTTGCTAACCTATTATCTCTCTATTTTTAAAATTCCAGCACAAGTGGCCAGTTGAATAGAGCAATTGATGAGGACCTTTTTGGGAAGGTTTTGATTAGGGGAAGAAGGATGGCTTAGTTGGAGCTAGTGTTTCCTGTTAAAGAGAAGGGTGGTTTGGGAGTTGCTAATTTGGTAAAATAGAAATAAGGTGTTACTTGGTAAATGGTTAAGGAAATTTCTGTTGGATAGGGTTTTCATATGACATGCTCTCATTCGTAAGATAATGGACAATTCTAATCCAATAGCAGCGCCGAAGAAGGAAGATGGAAAGTATTCTTTGTAGACTCGCACTGTTAAGAGGTTCATTTCACTGCCCCTTGAAAGACACTTACCAAGGTTTAGACTCTTTTGTGTCTTGCTACCATTTTGAGGTGGATAATGGAGGGTCAGATTTTGAGAAGAGATTTGGGTTGTGGATACTCTGTCGATAACTTTTTTGTGTCTTTACAGATTGTCATATACCATAGTTTTGACATATCTAGAAGGGTCAGTTCTTCGCTTACTTTAAGTGGAGGTTTAGGCTTTCACAGAAACTTGAGTGGGTCTGACATTGGCTAGGTCACTTCTTTTCTAATTTCATTGGAAACTGTTATTTTCAGCCCTCTAGTCCAGATAGGAGGAAATGGATGTTGGATTCTTCGGGAGTTTTTCTTGTAAATGTTATTTCAAGAAGTTATTTGATAATCCATCTATTTTTTCGTTTCAACCCTATTCTATGATTTGGAAGGTTTAATTTAAGTGCCTCCTATGTGCCCTTGCTTGGATTAAAGGTCATGGTAGGGCGAACACTTGTAACTTGATTCAATGATGAATGTTCGTCTTCTCCCCGATCGTATAATGTGCGAAGGCAGAGGGAAACTGTGGACGATTTATTTCTTATTGTCCCATTGCGTTAGGGTTAAGATTGTTCGGGGAGGCTGCACTATGTTGGGTGATTCCAGCAGCTTCTCAGCTCTCTCTTCTGAAAGGCACACTGCTTTTGGGGTGGAAAGAAGGCTAAGGTGGTATGAAATTGTGAGCTACTGGCTGTATTCTGGGTAGTGTGGTAGGAAAGGACTGAAAGGATTTTTAAGATTTTAAAGGGGAAGGGCATAGGTTGAATTTGATAAACTAGGTTTTGTACTTCATTTTGGGCTTCTGTTTCTTCGGAATCTTGGGAAATTCCATATTTGTTTGCTAATTTTGAAGATTGGAAAGATGTTTATCTAGATGTTATGGTTTTTATTGTATGTTAGCTTGATCACATTGTCTCTTTGTATTTAGTGGATACCTCATCCCCGAAATTTTTAACAGTTCTGATTCTAAAAAACTTTTGTTTCATGTCCCAAAAAAAAAGGTTAATCCAAAAGAAAGGAGGGGCTAGGCCTAGCAGGGAAGTAGTAGATTAAGAAATACAAGAGTTAGGTTAAGAGAAAAGAAATATTAGGGTTCTTTAAAAAAGTTAAAGAAATATTAGGCAAGTCATATTTATCCCCTATTGGACTCACCTACAATGTCAATGCCATGGTCTCATGTAGCAGTCGATACTAATGCTCAATTATTTGAATGTCAAAACTTTTAACATTGTCTCTAGCAATGGGAGATAGATATTGTGACAAATTTACATTATTCCTCTCCGGCTATTTTAAACTTCTCAGCTTTGTGTTACGTATTCAAATTTGAATCTAAAACTATCTTAATTGTGCTTCTTTAAATGTTCTTCGTCTCAGGGCAGAGTTGCTGTTAGAGGAGAAAATAGAATACAACGATCTCGTAGACTCAATTCTAGATGGAAATAGACTTGGTGATGATAAACCAAATAACAAAGAAGCTATCGAAAACAAAGAAGATGGACCCAAAATTGGTAACTTGTATTACTTGTTCATTGTTTTTAAATTCGATCACTTTCCAGGTTCATGTGTTTCTTTGGATGCTTTTAATCACAGCTTCCTTTTGCCCGGTTACGGATTTTTCCACAGTATTATTGATCATTGATGGCTACAATCTGGTTTCCAGTAACAGTTTCTTCACTCTGTCTTCAGGTTCAACATTACAAAGTGCCCTGGATCAGAGAGACCCTGATGATCCTTGTGTCAGACTGAAGCGTGATTGTGTTGGAATTATGGCAGTGTTCAAGCTTAAAAATCCTTCTAATCATATTGTTATTGTGGCAAACACACACCTTTACTGGTAAAAGTTGTTCATTCCTTTTTATTCGTTTCCTGCTATACTATGTGGTGTTGTGTTTATGCATCTTGGCCTATAAGCATGGATTTAATATTTTTTTATTGGTTCAAATTGTAAAGGGTATTGATGTTTATGCTTCAGGGATCCAGACTGGGCTGACGTTAAGCTTGCACAAGCTAAATATCTTCTATCACGCTTAGCTCAATTTAAAACATTGGTATCCCAGAGATTTGACTGCAGTCCTTCATTAATTTTATCTGGTGACTTCAATTCAACTCCAGGGGATAAGGTTTGATGCCCCTAAACTTCTTTCAATTTACCCACCTATTGCCTATGGCTTGGTTTTGTTTGAATTGGTTCAGTTAAGATCCTTCGGGTTTTAGTCATTTACCATAGGGGGTGGGAACATAGGGGGATTGAGAAAATAGGACATGTGGGTTAAAAACTTTCCCGAAGTTTGGCTCAAATACTTTCTTCTTTTAGTTCTTCTAGTTGGTGGCAGCTTGTTGAAAGAGAAGTACCCCAGGGGATAAGGCTTTTCACACACTTTCACTTCTTTGCGTTGCCTATTGCATGTGCTTTGTGTGAATAATTTCAGATTCTTTAGGTTTTATCCTTGGGCCCTTTCAGGCAGGTGGTGATGCATGCCTGCATGGGGTACACATAAAAATAAAAAGATAAATTGATGCGAGTGTGAGTAAGGATAAAATAAGAATGTACAAATTGTTTGTGGAAATGTACTACCTTATCTGTACAGAGCTCCTAAAAGTATGCATGCAAAAGATTTGCAAGCTGAGCTAAAGTTGCTGGCAAGTAGCTGGGTCGCTTAGAAATTATTTTACTTCAATGACCTCGAATACTTCCACTAGTTCTAACATTTTTAACATTCCAGGTTTACCAGTACCTTATTTCTGGCAACTCTTCATCTGCACCCTCGATAGATTTTGTAGATCTACCTATTCCCTTGTGCAGCGCATATGCTACTACACGAGGTGAACCACCATTTACAAATTACACTCCTGGTTTCACTGGTACGCTTGACTATATATTCTTTTCCCCTTCTGACTGCATAAGACCGGTCAGTTTTCTTGAGCTTCCGGAACCAGGCTCGTCTGATCTTGATGGTGGATTACCAAACTTCAGTCACCCAAGCGATCACTTACCAATTGGTGTTGAATTTGAGATATCCAGATAGGGAAAGAAACATTTGCTTCCCCAAGTTTTGTTTTATTTTTGCAAATTGACGCATAAGATTTTGTTTACAGTGCCGTATTGTTACCATTGGAAGAGGTGAGTTTCGACAAAATTGTTGAAAAGTCGAGGGTAAACAAATTTTATGTTATCAAATAATTATTGTGGACACATAAATAATAAAATAACGATGTTTTTAATATTTGCCTCGAGTTAAACATTTTTTTTAGGCAAATGTTTGAGTGAAAGCGTTATCTAAGTTATGAAATGATACATTTGCTGCAAATATTTTTCTGGTTTAAAACACCTTTGTCGAATAAATCTTTTTTTCGTTTGGAAATCGTTACCGAAGAAATATTAAATAGAACATGTAAGAAATATTGCCCTTGTCTCTATAGGTAAAGACTCTGAAACTTCATATCAACACATTACATCTATCACTTATACACTCTGCCTACTCAAAGTTATAAAGACCTTGGATGTGATTTTCATTGCCTTTAGCCTTAATCATGGGTTTTTAAATTATCTTTTACTCCGATCTTGGATGTGAGGTAAATACCCTATTGGACTGGAGCTACAAATTCCTCACATTAGCAGCATAATTTTGGGTTAACTTCTCCAAATTGAGAAGAAAAAAAGCAATTATAAACTCTCAACTTTTCCTAATTAAGAAAAAAAGTACATATATAATGCTGAGGAGTTGAATGGATATCACATGTACAACATGATGAACATTATAACTCTCTTCACTAATTATTAATTACAGAATTAGTACGTAAAACTCCGGTAGATATAGAAAAGAAAAAGAAACACACACCATTTTTCCATAGGTAGGTTCTCATCAATTTTTAATTCTTCATGCATGTAATAGATGTTCATGACTTACTAATTAGCATCCAAGGAGGTGAAAGGAGTAACCGGGATTGACAAAATAAGGATCCACCAACATGACTTCATCATATCCCAGAGCCCTTTTACTATCATCACCATCAAATAATGCATCACAGCAGAACTGTTGTAAAATGCTCTTTCTTTCCTTAAGATGTAGCTAAAACAAGATGTCAGGTACCAAAACCCTAACTGGTGGGCAGCTTCTCGTGCCTCAAATCGTCTCTTAAACTTGCTCTTTTTTCCCTTCACATATTCTTCATCACTTTCCAGCTTAACATGGTTTGAACTGTTATGCTTGTGACCGAAATAACGACGTTTTAGTGAATCGGGTGATGATGCATCACTCTTTCTCTGCATGATGCTAGTTTCGTGAACTTTCTGCAATGGTGCTTCCGGGGTTCGGCTAGGCATAAGAGTTGGGAGGCCAAGAGATAGGTAAAATTGATTAGTTTAGTGGTATGAAGTGAATGTGAAGAATTGGACCACGCTTTGCTGTCCTAATTGTGTATTCATTTTTACGAAACTATTCCACTAAGTGTATGGTTGTGCCCAAGTCCTAAGTTTCATGTTGTGTTTATCGCATGAAATCTGACTTAACATGATTCTTACCAGATGACAAGAACTACGTTGTAAGGTTTTCTCTGGTGATACAATTAAGCATGTAATTAACAGAACGTTGCTGTCTTAATTAAAGTGATAAAGATTTGAATTAACTGGATGGAAGTTGGTATTATTACCTTATAATCCATTCCCAGCACCAGAAAAGAGGGAGAAAAAGAACAAGACAAAGAGACAAAATCAAAAACAGGATTGAGGATTGATTGATTAAGATCAAAAGCTACTGCTTGGCGTGCAACAAAACTATGATAAGCTATGAAAACCAACAAGCAAAAAAAGAAATCAAGTAACAAAAGATTATCTTCACCCACGTAACCCAAGAACAAGAAGAAAAAAAAAAGCGAAAAATGAAAATCGAAATGAAAGAATCTCTCAACAGGTACCGCTTACCAGGCAGGGATGAGATAGGTCATATGGTGATTTCCTAGTTGGCATGCACATTTAGAGTGCGATGTGTTTTTTTCCGTGGAGACTTTTAGGACCACGTCATCCGTCCGACCACTCTTACAAGAAAGGAAATTTTGAATTTATATTTCACCTAATCGACGTTGATTCCACCTCAAATACAAGGAATCTCCCTTCCGACTGCCTCTTGTGGAACGATTGGATTCGTGGCGTGATTAGAGCACTTCCACCTCAAAGGTCAAGGACAAGACAATAGCTGTCACTATTCATATGAATAGTGATAATCCTTGCCTTTTTTGTTTCCACCCCTATGGACAAGAGCAAGAGCAATTACTATTCACTTTAATTTATTTTTTATTTTTTATAGATAAACCATTAATTTTGATAAAATTTTCGATTGCCACGTGTCACTATTTATTATAAAATTCTCCTCTCAAATTTCAGATAACATTTTTCGGATAAAATTTCAGAATTAAAATTTTCGGTTGCCACGTGTCCATATTTTTTATAAAATTCACATCTCACTCATCATACAATTGAAATACTCCCGGTCTTCATAGTCCGACACAATCGAGTACAAGGACGACTTAATCATTGGTGGAGGCATTTCCACCGGATCACGACGTGGGGGAGTATTTTCCTTCGGAGGACATAATAGTGCCATTGTTTCTTACACGGAACGCACCACTGGAACCAACTGCGGGCATTGTTCACTTGTGGAGCCATGTGTAATGGTTTTCTTATTTTTTGTTTTACATTGAATAATCTATTAAAAAAATATAATTGGAAACGCAAGAAATATAAAATAAAAAAAGACATTAAAGTGAATAAAAATGATTTTTTTTATATTTTAAAATCTCGTCACCAAGATTTTGACTTCTTGGAACGTTTGTCCACGACCTTCCAGCTTCAATGGAAGAGGTCATTTGTATTTTTACACAAATGGAATTTTGTAGTAGAAAATTTGGTGTGAAAAGTGAAAAATATTGGAATGATATGAATTTGTATGAAGATTTGGTGTGGAAAGTGAATAATATTAGTAGGTATTTATAGAAAAAATTTCCAGAATTTTTTGATATTTTTTACAATTTTTTTTTGAATCATTGGATTTGATAAGACTTTTGAATCGAAGGCTCTAGGAGAACTCACGTGGCTTGTATCCGTTGATTTAATCACATCTTCTTTTGTAATGGAGCATATGCTATGATATATTGGAAGTGGGCAAGCAAGCAAGCAAATGCCCCCAAAATTTATGGAGCTATGACCAGGGCCGGCCCTGGGTGATTGAAGGCCCAGGGCAAAACTCTAAGAGTGTGCCCTTTATTCATAAATGAAATTTTTTTTTATCAAATAATTAATTTTATTCAAATTATAAGAGTTTACAAAAGGCAATGAAGCACGTTCTTATTAGAACCTTTTTTTTAATGTTCGGTCTTATTTTGTAATGTTCGAAGATAATAATGTGAGGAAAAATGTCTGCAGTGTTCATCAATAGGGAAAAATATTTGAAGACAAATAACAATAAAACCTGTATTTTAGATGTTGCTGTGTATCGATGGGTGTTGTTGATTCTGTGAGAGTAGAATCAGTGAGTTTCAACTTCTCAAAATGGCTTTGTTTTCCAACTCAGTTTTGGTTTCGGAGAGAGAATCACAAAAAAAAAAAAAAAAAGTTCTTTTAATTTCAAGAGTTTGCTCCGTCTACTTCTTGGAAAACAATTAATGTAGACTACCAAGTCAGTTTTCATAGAGAATCTGAAAAGAAAAAATATATGTTGGCATACCCATACGCATGCCTCTTTGTCTTGTTTTTTCAGTCTTCTCTCTCTGTTGGCATACATATATATTTTATTTGTCTGATCATATACATATTTATATATATAAGCAAATATAAATTTTTTTTGTGCCCTTCTCAATCGTGGGCCCCGGGCGGTGGCCCTAGTTGCCCTAGTCAAGGGCCGGCCCTGGCTATGACATGGTTGACCAACTTATATTGCCTACATTGGAAGTACCTGTCGAAATTGGCTAGGACATGATGAGAACTTTTGACCCTCACACCAGCTAATGGGGAATACAAGCTATGGAATCTGGTACATTTTCTTATGTCCTTGTGATGACCCTCACATCAGCTTCCAGCAAAGTTCCGTGCATTCTGAGACTTCTTTTATGATTGGCTATTTTACAACTATATCGCATTGTGGTGTTGATAAATCTTCTATTCACAATCATGCTGCCTGCCAAACTTGAGGGCTCAAATGTGTTCTTTCACCTACTCATCATCATCACCAAACATAAACTATTGTTTTTTCTTCTGTAAATATGATCGAATCTTTCTGTTGAAAGGTACCAAGGGCCTTACAAAAAGTGCATTATATTATTACAGTAAATCCCAAAGTAGAGCCATGTTTGACCAAATAATGATTCAATAATTTATTGAGATATTTAGTCAAATACCCATTCTTAGCACTAAAACTATAAATAAATCATACATCATTTAATTTCTATAAACAGACCCAAAAAAAAAACCCCAAAAATGACATTTGGCCCTATTGAATTAAATTTTTATTATTAAATTACTTTGATGCTCTATTGAGTGTTTTAGACTTTTTTTTATAAGGTTTTGGGGTTGAGTTTGTTTTAAGAAATCAATGGCAATTTTGTAATTTAAAAGAAGTTAAAAGCCTTTTTGTTGTGTTGTAAATGGGTTTTGGGTGTGTTTCTAAAGTTCATTTCATATAGGGCATTTTTATAATTTGGACTCCTATATTGAGTATAATAGTGAATCTCCATAATTTATTCAACTTATACAAGGAAAAAAAAAATCATTCAGGTGAATGCAGCCGTTAAAGCATTGTCGATGTCCCTTAAATTAAGTTGATTAAATGTGCACTTATGCCAAGTTCATATAGGATAGATGGATTAAGTGTATACGTTGATGCAGTGTAACATGAAAAGAAAAACAAGGGTAAACCCTACAATAAGTAAGCTGAAATCCGCAACAGACTTGTAACTGAAATGGTTAAAAGCATTTATCTCTACACCTGAGGTCTTAAGTTCGGCTCCCCCTTTCTCAAATATCACTTCTCTACAAACTAAAAATAAAAGAAAGTTGAGAGAAACCTCTAAAATCACTTAAAATACTTCGAAGGTTGAGAGAAACCTTTAAGGGCCTGTTTGTCACAAGGGCTTGGCTTGGACTGCCTTGGCCAAAATAATCCCATGTTTGTTTCACATGGTTCAAATCTTAAATAGGATTACTAATACTGGGCCTCACCAAAAACACCTCCTTAGGTGTTCTTACGGAAGCCTGTGTGGAAAGGGGGGACAAATTGTCCCGAGCCCTTCCCTAGCGAGCAACGTCTCTTGCAGCATCGATGTGCCCTTTCCCTCAACCAGCAACATCACTTGCAACCAGCCACAACCAACAACCACCAAGAGCCAACATACCCACCCATCACCACTGCTTTCTCTCTCCTCCAGCCACAACCCAGATTCACCATATCTGCCATACCTGTTTGTACAAATTTCTCTAGGGAGAATATTTGCGAATCATTATTCTCTCTCATACGTTCCCTTGTAGATTCCCTGTAAGATAAGTGGCGGTCAACGGAGAACCACCAATGTGGTGATGGCCAATGGCCTTTTGATTCCTAAGTTAGTAATATGGTATGGGAAGATGCAAATAATAAAGAAAGGATGAAGATATTTCTCTACGGGAGAGATGTGGATTGGAAGCCGAAAAGGTAAGAGAGGTGGTGACAGCCTGAGCTGGCTAGCCATGAGTATGAGAGCAGGGGATGATTTCGACTAGAGAGAGAGAGAGAGAGAGAGAGAGAGAGAGAGAGAGAGAGAGAGAGAGTAATGTTAGGGATTTTTCAGAGTTAGGAAGAGTTTAGAATTACCTTCTTTGTCTTCTCCTCTTGTTTAAATATCCTTCCATCTATGTAACCTCTTCTTTTCCATTTAAGGAGGGAAAAATTCTCCTTAAAGAGAATTATTCATTTCTTGAATAATTTGATTGAGGGAATTTATGAAATTTATTCCCTCAACTTAAATAGGTAACTTCCTTATTAAATATATTATTAAACCTTATCTATTGTTTTAAATAATATATTTCTAGGGTTAGCCTTTTTTCCATGTGGCGCCTTTTGATCGGACGTTGGATTTATTTGCTCCAACAAATGTCCCCCCAACTTCTGCATGTCACATATGGGGCATGTAGGAGACGTGAAATACTTGTCGGGGCTTTCCAACTGCAGCTGAGCTACTTTTGAAAGTTGGGCTCCTGTTTGGAGGAGGCTTTTGAGATTCCTTCTTTCAGTTGGGGCCAATCGGGTTTGGCTGAGCATCTATGCTATGTTGAGGTGGTTTAGATTGGGTAGTTGTTGAGCTGGCCGATCGGTGCAATGTTTTGCTATGGTATGTCTCAAACTGCTGATTTGCTTTACTCACATATCCAATAGTTTTTTTATATGTAAATTATTGTGACTAACTAACTTCTATCTTCTGCTTGCACTACTTGCAGTTGATGAGATTAGTAAAAGGTTTGATCTTGTGTCGGACATGGCCAAAGTTTGCCAATCCATGAAAGCAGGAAGGTGTTCAGCCCCTAACTAGAGAGGTTGAAAGACGGAAACATCATGATCCTGGCTCGGATGATCAACTCGATGAAAGGGATGAGTCCTTAACAGGCGTGTCTGGAAAGAGGAAGTATGTTCCCGAGGGAATGGGCTACTCCATTCTACACTATCAATGATGAAAAGGTTGAGCTGCTTTTTTTTGTTTTGTTTTGTTTTGTTTTTTTTCTTTCTTTCCCTATAGGAGTCTCCTGCTTAAGGTGAGTAGGATACCATCACAAACATAGGTGCAACCAAGGAGCAAATAGTTGATAAGGCTGGAGCCAAAGAGGATGCGGATGAGGAAAGTCTCCTGCTTAAGGTAAACAGGATACCGTCATGAACATAAATGCGACCGAGGAGCAGGTAGCAGATGTGGCTGAAGCCGACAAGCATGCAGTTGAGGAGAATGTAGCTGATGAGTAGAGAGCCGATAAGGCTGGGGTCGAAGAGAATGCGGTTGATGAGATTGGAGCCGAGGAAGACGTCAACAAGAGGGAGTCTCTTGCTAAAGTCTCAAAGTAGATGAAGACTTTTCTTCTTTATAGCTTTGTAGCTTTATTCTTCTTGAAGCATTGGTCTTGGTTGACCACTATAAATGTTCATTTGAACTTGGACCTATCGGCCGCTTGTTAATATATTTAAACTTATGGGTCTGTTGATAGCCTACTCTTTGCTGAGTTTTTGGCCTCCTTACGCTTGAGTGGCATGCTTGCTCTTTGAATGTGAGTCTGCTAATTTAATTTGTGGCATGCTGACGCTTGAATGAAGGGGCTATGAGTTGTCGCTAAAGTGGACCTGTTGGCCACTTAGGTGGGCAACTGTAGCCGAAGATGTATGTTGTCACTTTGATGGACTTGTTGGCTCCTTGGTTAGGCAGCAATAGCGGGAGCTATGCGTTATTGCTTTCATGGACCTGTTGGCCGCTTGGTTAGGCAGTAATAGCTGGAGCTGTGCTATAACTTAGGTGGACATGTTGATTACTTGGTTGAACAACTATAGCCAGAGTGTTGAGTTTATTCTTAGGTGGACCTGCTGGTCGCTTGGTTGGATAGCAATAGCCGGAGCTATGTGTTGTTGATTAGGTGGACCTGCGGCTGCTTAGTTGGATAACTATAGCCGGAGCGTTGAGTTGTCTCTTATGTGGACCTGTTAGCTGCTTTGTTGGACAACTACAGCCGGAGCATTGAGTGGACTCTTATGTGGACCTGTTGCCACTTGGTTGGACAACTATAGCTGCAGTGTTGAGTTGTCTCTTACGTGACTTGTTGGCCGCTTGGTTAGACAACTACAGCCGGAGCGTCAGGTTGCGTGTTACGTGGACCTGCTGGCCACTTGGTTGGACAACTATAGTCGGAGTGTTGAGTTGTCTATTACGTGAACCTACTAGCCTCTTGGTTGGACAACTATAGCCGAAGAGTTGAGTTGCCTCTTACATGAAGGATCCGAAGCTTGACTGACCTTCTTCATGGATTCCTAATATGCAAAGTCGAGACTCGTACATACTTAGCGGGAATAGAAGATCAACCGAAGTTAAAATTTTGTTATCCTCAAGAATCGCATGGAAAGACGAATATTCAAGGTTGTAGAATTTCCAACGCCTAAGTCAATAGATGGTCACAAGGAGATGTAGATCACATTGAAAGGGCGGAGTTATTCTGTTCAGATGTTAAAGAACCTCTTGAATTCACCTTTTTTGCAATTTGCTGACCACGTGACTGAGTTAATGGGTTAATCAGCCATCGAGTGAGTTACCATGTGCTCGACCTTGTGCATCTCCCAGGGGATGCATGAATTTTTTACCCACCCTTACGGAAATGGTGTCATCTTCTGTTGAGGGGGACAAATGTTCAAAGTTGGACTTCTCGAATTTGTCTTTTTGTGATTTACTGACCACGTGACCGACTTGATGGATCAAGTAGTCGTTGGTTTGAATTCTCTTGAGTAGGGTGTGGTCCTCTGCTGAGGAGTGAATATTTCTTGAACATTTCCTTGAATGAAAAACTTTCTTCGAACTGAAATGGAGTGGACTTATCATCTGCTCGGGACAAGGCTGCTTTTTTGTTGTAGTAGAACATAAATTGCTGCTAATAAGCTGCAACTCGTACAATGACCTTTTCTCATTCCTCTTCAAGCAAGTCAAGGTTAATCTTCATCTACTCACAATTCTGATCAATGTTACCCATCTTGATGGAACAGTGATATGAGGAGGAATGATTATCTCGGTTCCGAAGGCTAAGGAAAATGGATTTTTTCTAGTTGATATGCAATAAGCCCATAGTACTCTTGGAAACTTGTCTACCTATTTTCTCTCGGCGCCTTCCAATCTCTTCTTTAGGCAAGCAGTCACAAATTTGTTGGAGACCAGTGTTTGGTCTTTGCCTTGCAGATATCTCTAGAGTTGATAAGTATTGCTTTATACCATACTTCGTGAAGAATCCGGTCCGCATGCTAATGAACTGTGATCCGTTGTCGATGACCAGCGATGTGGGCAGCCAAAGCGACAGATGATGTTCTTCCAGATAAATCGTTCCAAGTCGGATTATTTAGTAGAGGAAATAGTTTCGACCTCTATCCATTTAGTAAAGTAGTCGGCGGCAACGATCATCGTTTCCTTCTTGACAGGTGCCGGTGGCATAGGACCCACTAGGTCAATGGCTCATTGCATGAATGGTCATGAGTTGTTTTGTAGGTGGCACTTCTTCGGTGTCACGACTCGATTCGAAAATAAAGAATATTCCCGAATCATGGCGCTGAGTCATACCATAGTCATAAGAATAAAATCCTACAACCATGATATGATGAGAAATAGAGCCACAAAAATACAAATTTACTTAACATTACAAAATCAGAGTCGCAGTAGCTTGTAATTAACTACACACTAAGATCTTTAACAAACGGTTGACTACTCACAAATATTAATTACACAAATCAACAATAAAAGCCCAGCAGCTTAGTTGAACCGCTTCCTCAAACTTCTTCTTTAATCCTGCACAATCTATTAGGGTATGAGCATTCTAATGCCCAGGAGAGTACCATCAAACCCCTCAAAGTCAGCTATCACAGTTAATCAAAGTGTCATGCATCAAACAACACAAGATATACAAATTTTGCAATCATACAAGATAAATAAATTTGCATATGCAGTGATGCCATGAACTCACTCCCTTCTAATCCCACTAATTCATATCCTAGGGCAACAAGCCTGCATGTCCCATACCATGCGTTTTACCACTGCGGCTCCGAATACCCCAAAATATGAACTAGCGCCCATCCGTTCATTAACCCATTTTTCTTTTGTTTACGAATTTCTCAACTTTCACTTATCATTAGAGGCCCTGCTCCCATCACCTCAATATATTCATGCTCTGCTCCCATCACCTGAATATATTCCATATTTATTCAGATATATCTAAAGCCTTCTGCCACCCCTTAGATATATCTCAAACGACACACACACACACACACACCTCCAAACACCCATGTATTTCTGATGCATATGTAGTGCAGCACAAACATCATTTATTTCTACTGAATAATGCCACAGATAATAACAATAATATATCAGGCTTAATCACATGAATAATAATATTCACAAAACATCAAATAATATCCATGGAAAAATATCAATAATAATATTTACATAACATCAAATAATATTCACAGAAAAACATCAATAATAATGTTCACATAACATCAAATAATATTCATCGAGCAAAGCGACAATAATATTCATATTTATAATACTATATATAAGCACCAAGATTAAAAGTGATATAGCCCAATCATCGGGAAATCAGGAAACCCTACCTCAAGTCCAGCTAGCTTAATCTTGTGCAGTTTCGTCCTCAAAAGTACGCAGAGTAGAACACCTAGTTAAGATAATTTACTGATTAAAATCCATTGGAAATAAGGAAACAAATTTGAGTGTTCTACTAGCGCACGTAGACCTAAAACCCCAAAATATACTTGACAAGTTGTTTGACCCGATTGTTACTCTCTTAACCTCACATCCTAGCAAGTGTAGAACCAAGCGTTAAGGAAAAATTAATCTATTCCCCTCCTATAATAGTTCTACTCTTTGGGATGTTTAAAATCAGGTGGTTCGTCTTTAGACTCATAAGGAAAATTTAAAACATCAATTTAAAACTAAAATTTCAGTTTTGCTAAACATTTAGGTTGGAACACGTTAACTTTGAAAATTCACCAAATATTGAGTTCAAATCAAAATAATGTAAAACTTTCCAGATCACAACTAGACATAGAAACATTAAAGATGTCAAAATTTGATAAAAATTAGGGTTAATGAAGCATGTCAAAATAGAAACCAAAACAGACTAGGCTGCATAACGTTTCTTTTTTTCAGGTTTGTCCACTTTATTTTGAAAACTCACAAAAATTACAATTTACAACCAAACAGGATAAAAATTTCCAGATCTGAAGCAAATATAAGAAAGTAAAACATACTAAAATTTCATGAAAATCCAAGTTTAGGAAGTCTTCAAACACTTACTTCAAAACATGGTAAGCAGCAGAATCAAAACAATTCCAGCAGGATAGTCTCTACTTTGAAATTTCACAAAAAAATCAATTTAAATTCAAATGGCACAAAACCAGCTTTGAACTAACCCTTGAGATATTCATTTTGATGTACTAAAAGCCCAAAATGAAATTGGAACAAAAATCACATCGAAATAGTTTAGAACTTCACAAAAACACACTTTGAGAGATATATATATATCTTGAGGCATTCCAACCAAAAACTTGGGTTAAAACTAGTACTCAAAGAGACAATAAAAAGATGAGCTTCAAGCCTTCAAAGAACCATTTACTTGAGATGATAGTGGCTGTTGCGTAGATACAACTGCACCAAAATGGATTCAGTTGCATCATCAACTTGTGATACTCGCAAGTGCACGAACCGTTGGTAGTTTAGCGTATGTAAGTGCGAGGTCGATTCCACAGGGATTGATGATTGAATGATCCAATTCAATTTTCCTACACAAAACAAAAATGAAAACAAAAGAAACAAAACAAGAAGAAAGAATGTACATTACAAGAAAAATAAATTATAACTAAAAGAACATTAAAGAAATTAAGAGAACTTGAGGAAGAAAAGAAAGTGTTTGAGAGCTTTTAGAGAAGGGAGAAGAAAGCATTTGAGAACTTGGAGAAGAGAAAGGTGGTTGGGAAACTTTGGGGAATTTGGAAGAGAGAGAGAAAGTGTTTGGGAAACTTGAGGATTTTGAAGAGAGAATGTGTTTGAGAGCATGTGTTTTATCTAAAGAAATTAAAGAATTAAGAGAACTTAGGAGGAAAAGAAAGTGTTTGAGAGCTTTTAGAGAGGGAGAAGAAAGCATTTGAGAACTTGGAGAAGGGAAAGGTGGTTGGGAAACTTTGGGGATTTTGGAAGGGAAAGGAAGGTGTTTGGGAAGCTTGAGGATTTTGTGAACTTGGAGAATTTGAGAACATTGAGAAGGGAGAAGTGTTTGAGATCATTGAGAATTTGATGAAGGAATGAGAGAAGTGTTTGGAAAACTTGAGAATTTGGAAGAGAGTGTTTGAGAACATTGGGAAATTTGGAAGAGAGTGTTTGAAAGCTTTAGAGAATTTGATGAAGGAAATGGGAGAAGTGTTTGGGAAATGTTTTAGAGCATGGAGAACTTTGAAAGGGAATAGAGAAGTGTTTGGAGAATTTATAGAAAAGAAAATTTAGTAGAAGGATCTTATTACAACAATTGAGAACTACAAAAGGGAAACTAAGAGAATTTGAGGGAGAGAAGGGAAGGGAGCTCTAGAGAAGTGCTTGAGAGCTCCCCCCCTTGGGGTGTTATTACAAGCTTAGAGAACTTCCCTATTTATAGGCCTAGGGGAAGTGAAAATCTGAATTATACAATTGAATTTTCTAAACACACTAACTTCACCTAACACACAACACTTAATTCACCAACTTAACCTAACACACAATTGCATTTGAAAACAATTCCTCTTGTCTTTAGGCTTAGTGTTCAGCTCCCACTTCATCTTCTTTTGGCTGCTGCAAAATTCCACTCAAAAATAGGAATTGAATATGCTTCACCAAACTTTCCCACAATCAACAACAATTCATCATGCATATGTCATGCATGACAATGCATTGCAGCCAGCTTGTGGGCTCGTTTTGGGCTTGTTCATCCATTCTGAAAAATCTGCAAAAATATGGATATTCAGGCTATGTGTCTTATCTTTCCAAGAATATTCAGCCCAGCTCAAGGAAAAATCGGAAAGGCCTTCAAATGTGATTTTTGGCCCAGTAACGCAGATGCTGCCGAATTTGACCTTAAGTTGCCAAAACATGTATAACTTTCTCTAGAAGACTCGGAATCATGAACCGTAAAATTCTACAGAAACTAGACTTCCGTATCTTTCCAATGATATGTGGCTCATCATCTGGTTCTTCTTGAGAAAGTACAGTCCAATCCGTGAAGTTGACTGATCTGCAGACACTGTTTTGAGCTAATTTGTCTCCAAAATGCATTTATTGAGTCTCAAACTTAAAACACTGAAACAAACACAAAACAAATTAAAAGCACAAGTTTAACTCAAAAACATAACCAAATCATAAGCTAAAAGGGTACAAAATGATATGTAATTTATGCACCGATCAAATACCCCCAAACCTAGATTTTGCTAGTCCTCGAGCAAAACAAAAGGAAAACAAAGATAAAAACAAACAAGAAGTTAATTAAACCACTTTCGTAGGTAACTCGATTGCATTTAGCGTATGCAACAAGCCTTTAAACCTCTAGGCATCCCTAGTAGGAGGAGTTGTGTCTCCTGAGGGTTTAACAATTATCGATACCCACAAACGTTTTTCTAACTCTACAAAACAAAATGGTTAGAAAACTTATTAGATTTGTTAGTTCTTAAGCAAAACCAAAAACAAAAACAAACACAAACGCAAATACACACAAAAGAGAAAACAAGTAAGAAAAATAGAGAAAAAAAAAGTGAGAAATCAAATGGCTTCTTCCTACCCCTTTTCGTTGGATCTCAACCTAGCTCCACCGACTCAAACACGAGGCCAAGCAGGAGCACCAGTATGGATGCCCTACTTTGCCACCGCACGGTGGCCTGTGACCGTCAATGACTCAATACTCCTGGACAACGATGTTGCCATTGGAGTTGGCAAAAATTTGGTGACTCCTAAAGATATACGTGTGTTCGGGACAAGGGATGACAATCGGGTCATGAGTGATGCCCTGGCACTGAGCATGCAGAGTACAGCATGTGTCGCAAGTTTGGTTCATCGCCTACTTGCGAAGTCCCATGAGGTAGAGGTGCTGAAAGGTCAGTTAGCGGCGGAGCACAGTATGGTTGAAGAGTGTCAAAGTGCTATAAAAAGCTTGAAAAGGGAGCGGGCAAGGATAGTGGAGGTGAATCGACACCAGCTAGAAGTATTGTGAGACGAGAATAAGAACCTATCAAAGATGGTAGAGTTGTACTCTCGCGACATGCGAAAACAGCTGGAAGACCTAGACCGACCGGGTAAACGCAAGAAACCAGATCGCGAGAAAAGTTATACTGAAGCTAAGATTGCGATCTTTGGGAGCTCAAGTGATGAGCCCCAAGAGGCTGTGCTTGAAGCCCCAGAAGAGGACAGCCAGAGGGCCAAACTAAAAGCTGCTATGGTTCGAGACACAGAGCGCCCCGAAGAAATGATTTCAGCTATTTATTTATTTATTTAATTTTAAAATGTATGTTTTTTTTTAATTGGGAAATAAAAAGTTATGTTATCTCAGTTATCTCAAAAGACACGAATGACCCTAAATTTAAAGAACGACGATCAAACAAAAAAACATGAAAACCCAAACATGCATTTTTATTTTTAATTAAGTAAACACACAAGTAACTGCTTTTTCTTTTAAGAGAAAAACTTAAGGATGACCAGTTAAGGGCCTCAGAAAAACACAGCCAGGGGATCCGGGAAGGTTGGAGGGGTCACAATGGTCCCGCTTAAAACCCTAACTTCTTAGACACCGAAGGTGTCGCCTTAAAGAACTCCTAGACACTATATACTGCGGTTGCTCACTAGAGTTACCAAAAATTTAGCTCCTTCAAAGAATATCCTATGAGTTTTAAATTATACTACATAATTAAATAAAAACAAAATAAATAAATAAAAACTTAAATAAACACACAATTCAAACAAGAATTTAAAAGAAGAGATGGGATTCTTGCACCAGGTGTCCAAGACGCATCTTTAATTTTTGTCTCTTCTTCCAACTAAATCAATAAGAAACCTGTGAAACAAGAAGAAAACAAGTTATCTTTAAATTAAAAAGAAAAACAATGAAATAAGAAAAAATAAAAATAAAAAATAAAAAGGAAAAGGAAAACACACTTCCCAAACTTAAACAAAAGAAAAGAAAAACAAAACGATTGGAAATAACAGACAAAAATACAAAGCAATCAGAAAAAAAGGGAGGCAAAAGTAAATGAAAGTGTAGACATGCTCCCTTTTAAAAAAACGTGCTCGCAATTTGCACCGGAAATGAAGGGATCCGAGAGAAAAGAGCACATGATAGCACCCTCGAGATCCGAAGTGCTTTCGGCTCCCTCGTCTGCATAAGTCTATTTAAACTCATCTCGATGAAGTAGAAGAGCACCCCGCATTTCTTCCTGCAAATTCAGAGAAAAACATCAAAAAATCCAAAAACTAAACAATGGCATCCTCATGCACTCACCTTGATGATCTCAACCTTGAATTATCCCTTGCGCCACCGAATGCGCAAATAAGGGCTCGTATAAACCCTGTCTTCCCAAACTCCACATATCATCATGGTACGGCCTCAAACTTTGCTGAGGTAATACCGAACTTTTTCTGAGGCATGTCCTAAGAGAGCAGTGTTGTTGGAAGGCATGATTAGCAGCAAGCTCACATCGACAGATCATCTGCATGTGGCAAAGAGATCTGACAAGGTAGCAGTGGAAGAGTCCCACAATTTAACGGTGCTCCACGCGGTCTCGGCTACCAACTTGGGCATGCGATTACCTGGCGAGAACACGGGAGTGTGCCGCCCTGAGCGAGGAAGTAGCTTCCTTGAAGGCTATGGTGGCGGACTCGCAGAAGCGGCTCTATTGTGCCAATCAGCACGTTGAAGCACTGGAGAAAGAATGAGGACCATGTGGAGCTGCTGCAGATTCTGCAAGTAAGAGAGAATAGAGGCATGCCATGAAGATGAAGATGAAGATGATGAAGATGTTGTTTTTATTTTTAATTTACTTGAATGTTTTTTTTTGTTTTTTAATTTTAACTTTTTTTTCTTTGTTTGTAATGCAGTGTTTGAGTGAAATAAAAATATGTTTTTAACACTCAGAAATAAACTAACTAACCACACCACGTAAATAAATACATAAACTAACTTAACAAAACAAAAAAAGAAAGCAAAGAAGTTCCAAATTGATTTTTTTTTAAATTTATTATTTTTTACAACTAACTGACCACACAAAGAAAAAAAAACAAAGAAGTTCCAAGTTGCAATTTACAAGGAAAAATAAATAAAAACTCAAATTTCAAATTTTAAATTTTGTTTTTTTTAAATTTTGTTTTGTTTTGTTTTTTTTTTAAAACACACAAATATACAAGCAACTCATGGATGACCAGTTAAGGGCCTCAGAAAAACACAGCCAGGGGATCCGGGAAGGTTGGAGGGGTCACAAAGGTTCCACTTAAAACCCAAACTTCTTAGACACCGAAGGTGTGGCCTAAAGAAGTCCTAGACACTGGATTGACGGAGACGCTCACTGGAATTACCACGAGTCAGCTCATTTAAAAAAATCTTTTTAATTTTTTTTTTAATAAAAGAAATAGAAAATTGAAATTACTGAAATAATAACAAAACAACTAAAGAGAAAGGATTGAAATACTCCCCCTTGAAGCGATTAGGTCGAGCGTGATGCATTTGGAGGTCGTGACTTCTCCCACTACTCCACACTCTTATGATTGAGGTTACCATCTCTCTCCATTTTTATTAAGCTGACATTACTTGCTAAAACAAACACAGAAAACTTGAAACAGAATTAAAGGATTAGGAAATTAAAACTAAAATGGAAAGGAAATTCAACACACGTCCAATTTCATGCTTCAAAGTAATAAGTATCAAAGTAAATCAAACTAGCTTATGAAGTTCGTTCTTTCTCAAATATGATTATCCATATGGTGTGTGGTTTTAATCAAGTATTCAGAAAAAGCATTTAGCTATGGTGTTTAGTCTAAACACAAATTCCGAACCCATTAAGAACAAGAAGAACAATAGAGAACCAAGTAGAATTTAAACATGGTGTTTGTCTTCAATATCTACCCATTCATTCACTAATCAGTCCAAGAGTCATATGGTGTTTATGTAAACTTGAACAAGATATTTAATTAAGAGCAAGTGAATGAAACCATAAACTAGAAATAATCAACATGCTACTTGAACCTTTTTTTTGTGTTGTGTAAGCTTGGGACTCAAACCCAGTTCTCTTGCTTGTCAGGCAATTGTCCTTGTCCGTTGGACTACAAACACAACTTGTCAATTAACGTCATTAACTTTTAAACATGAAACTATCCAGTTATGAAAAAGATAAAAATAAATAAAAAGTAGAAAAACCAAATAAAATCAAACAATGTTACCGATCCCGGCAACGGCGCCAAAAACTTGTTGCGTAGATACAGCTGCACCAAAATGGATTCAGTTGCATCCTCAACTTGTGATACTCGCAAGTGCACGAACCGTTGGTAGTTTAGCGTATGTAAGTGCGAGGTCGATTCCACAGGGATTGATGATTGAATGATCCGATTCAATTTTCCTACACAAAACAAAAATGAAAACAAAAGAAACAAAACAAGAAGAAAGAATGTACATTACAAGAAAAATAAATTATAACTAAAAGAACATTAAAGAAATTAAGAGAACTTGAGGAAGAAAAGAAAGTGTTTGAGAGCTTTTAGAGAAGGGAGAAGAAAGCATTTGAGAACTTGGAGAAGAGAAAGGTGGTTGGGAAACTTTGGGGATTTTGGAAGGGAAATGAAGGTGTTTGGGAAGCTTGAGGATTTTGTGAACTTGGAGAATTTGAGAACTTAGAGAAGGGAGAAGTGTTTGAGATCATTGAGAATTTGATGAAGGAATGAGAGAAGTGTTTGGAAAACTTGAGCATTTGGAAGAGAGTGTTTGAGAACATTGGGAAATTTGGAAGAGAGTGTTTGAAAGCTTTAGAGAATTTGATGAAGGAAATGGGAGAAGTGTTTGGGAAATGTTTTAGAGCATGGAGAACTTTGAAAGAGAATAGAGAAGTGTTTGGAGAATTTATAGAAAAGAAAATTTAGTAGAAGGATCTTATTACAACAATTGAGAACTACAAAAGGGAAACTAAGAGAATTTGAGGGAGAGAAGGGAAGGGAGCTCTAGAGAAGTGCTTGAGAGCTCCCCCCCTTGGGGTGTTATTACAAGCTTAGAGAACTTCCCTATTTATAGGCCTAGGGGAAGTGAAAATCTGAATTATACAATTGAATTTTCTAAACACACTAACTTCACCTAACACACAACACTTAATTCACCAACTTAACCTAACACACAATTGCATTTGAAAACAATTCCTCTTGTCTTTAGGCTTAGTGTTCAGCTCCCACTTCATCTTCTTTTGGCTGCTGCAAAATTCCACTCAAAAATAGGAATTGAATATGCTTCACCAAACTTTCCCACAATCAACAACAATTCATCATGCATATGTCATGCATGACAATGCATTGCAGCCAGCTTGTGGGCTCGTTTTGGGCTTGTTCATCCATTCTGAAAAATCTGCAAAAATATGGATCTTCAGGCTATGTGTCTTATCTTTCCAAGAATATGCAGCCCAGCTCAAGGAAAAATCGGAAAGGCCTTCAAATGTGATTTTTGGCCCAGTAACGCAGATGCTGCCGAATTTGACCTTAAGTTGCCAAAACATGTATAACTTTCTCTAGAAGACTCGGAATCATGAACCGTAAAATTCTACAGAAACTAGACTTCCGTATCTTTCCAATGATATGTGGCTCATCATCTGGTTCTTCTTGAGCAAGTACAGTCCAATCCGTGAAGTTGACTGATCTGCAGACACTGTTTTGAGCTAATTTGTCTCCAAAATGCATTTATTGAGTCTCAAACTTAAAACACTGAAACAAACACAAAACAAATTAAAAGCACAAGTTTAACTCAAAAACATAACCAAATCATAAGCTAAAAGGGTACAAAATGATATGTAATTTATGCACCGATCAGTGGCTAATTTGAGCAATTGAATGATAAGGAACAAGCCATTTGAGAGAAAGTACACACATCTATAACAAGAGATTCAACATAATCAATTGAACAAGTTTTGTTCATACCAATATTTAGAGAGTTATAATAATTTCGTTTGGATGATCTTTGGATATGTTATAAAGGGGAGAATTTGGAGTAACTATCATGAAGAAACCATAGTGTTTTGAGCTTTTGATATGAGTGTTTTGGACTGAAAAAGAGGGAAGTACCTAAGGTTGAAAACTATAAACAAGTTCCACTCTAAACATTCCCATGGTGGCTAGAGATATCCGATCAATCTGAAATTTTGATATGTTATAATAGACAGAATTTCAAACAACTTTGATGAAGGAACCAAAGTCATTTGAGTACAGGAAATCACAGAAACAAACTGAAACCGAGCATACTGCCGTGAAATCAGGAAATGGTAAACTTATTGTGATCATACCAAGGTTTCAGAGCCTATACTAGTCGGATTGAGCTGAAATTTGAGTATGTTATAGGAATCATGGAAATGAACAACTTTTAGGAAGGAAGTTTTGTCATTTGAGCTTCCGAAATATGAGTTCTCAGCAGCTTCAAGAAAGTGACGAAATTTGGATTTTGGGAGAGTAACAAAAGAAAATGAGGATGAAGATAAGTGAATGAGGAAGAAAGGATGATACAATGAATGTGATGAGGATAAGAGTGAATTTATGATTGAAAAACCTTAGGCTAGGTGAGTCACCATTTTAAACTAGGTGACTCATCCCTTCTTAAATGGTGGATAGGAAAGCTTGAGGCAAGGGGGAAAGAATGAAGGAGGGAAGAAATGCTTGGCTTACACGTTGCCTCCTTCTCTTTTGTTTTTTTTTTGCCTACAAGGGTATTTTGGTAATCTATCATACATAGGGGTGTTTTGGTCATTTTTGTCCAACTTGAAATTAAACACACTTAATTTAATAATCTCAATCCAAAATTTCTTGATAAAAATACCCATAATCATTCTCCACAATTATATTATTTTTCATTAAAATATGAAAATCCACCTTGAATTTTTCGGGGTATTACATTCGGGTAGAGCAGGAACTGGCTTATATCGTTGGCATCGATCACATCTTTTGACATACTCCGTGGAATCGTGGCGTATGGTAGGCTAGAAGTAGCCTATGCTTAGGGCATTCTAGGCGAGTGACTTGCCCCTAGAGTGATTTCCACATTCACCATCATGAATCTTGACGAGCACCTCAAGAGTTTGAGGGTATTTTATGCATGTGAGATAAGGCCCATAATATGATTTATGAACAGGCTTGTTGCCCTCCACGTAGTATCTTACAGTATTCTAGTGGATATTTGTAGCCTCAGACTTCTCTTTTGGCCAATTTTAATTCACAAAGTAGTCGATGATAGGGTCTTACCAATTGGGGTCCTCATTTATCTGCATTAAGTTTGTCTGCTGCTCTGCCTCTTCAATACTTGGCTGATCAAGGTGCTCGACCAGGATTCAGTTCCTAAATTGGGTGTGCAACGATGATCTTAGGTTTGCCAGCTTATTTGCATGAGTGTTCTCTGCCCAAGGAACTTGCTAGATAGTGAAGGCCGAAAATTCATTCAAAAGTTCTTGACCTTGCTGAGATATTGGATCATTCTTGGGTGTTTTTCCATGTACACTCCTAAGGCTTGATTAGTGATAAGTTGGGAGTCTAAATAGATGGCTAACCTTTTGATCAATAGTTTGTTTCCCAAGCACAGTTCAGCAAGCAATGCCTAGTACTTTACTTCGTTGTTTGAAGTTGAGAAGCATAGTAGGATGGCTTACTCCAACATATTTCCGTCCGAGGTGACTATGATGATGCCTGCTCCAGCTCTCTTACGATTTGATGCTTCATCTACGCGCAATTGCCACATGTTTTTGGGTTGGTCAGGTTTGGCAAGGTTTTTGATGTGTTCTGCTCGTTGAGGAGCTTTGACCAGCATATCATCAAAGTAGACTTCTATGGTTTTGCCGATCTTCTCCTTGAAAATTTTGTTCATGAGCCTCTGGTAGGTCGCCCAAGTGTTCTTCAGCCCAAAGGGATGACCTTGTCACAATATATGCCTCTTTCAATTATGAAAACAGTCTTTGTTTTGTCTTCCTCGTGCATCATAATTTGATGGTAGCCAGAGTATGTGTCAATGAAGTTGAGCAACTGGTTTCCGGAAGTTGAATTTATGAGCTGATCAATCCTTAGCAACAGAAAGTTGTCTTTTGGGCATGCTTTGTGTAGGGGCTTTTTCCTTCCGGCAGCAAGTGGGCTGAGCTGATGAAGTTATCCCATTTGCTTGAGTTCGAAATTAAGCCCCAAAATGCTTCGAAATGGCAGCAAAGCCTTAGGAAGTTTTTGGTTATCTTCTCCAACGAAGCAACAACAATTTTACAGATAATTTCTTCAGGTTCACAGATCAATTTCTAGGCTTGGCATGAGGGGCATTTGGCATGAGAGCAAAGTTATCATGGGTTTAGCACTTTGAGAAGGAGAGAGGGTTTGTGGGTTCCTATGGAGGTCATGGGTTCTAATGGAAGAGAGGAGAGGTTCTAAGGAGGAGAGTTTTTGATGGTTTTCATAACTTCCGGCAACTCGGCTGTGTGTTTCGTAGAACTGTGGCAATTTTGCCAAAGTATGGGAGATGGGGGAAATGGGCTAGCAAAGCACGAAAATTTGATGAGTTTGCAAGAGAGAGAGAGAGGAAGCTTGCTCTCTGAAGGCTTGGTTGTCTTGTGTTGGGTAGAAGAGGCCTTATTTATAGTTGCTGGGGTTTGCTCTTCTTCAAGAAACCCTAATGGTTTCTTCCTAACTTAGCTAGGCTTTCTTCTTTCTTTCTTCTCTTCCTTCTTGACTTACCTCATGGTGGCAAGGTCAGCTCTGTCCAATCCCCCAAAATCAGAGATTTTGGGTGCTCCAAGCCTCTTCCAGCGGCTGCCTCCTAGAAGGGAGCTTCCCCTTTTCACTCATCTTCTTCCTCCTCTTTCTTCCTCTTTCCATGGCCAAGTCTGATGGAGGAAAGAAAGTGGCTATACCCGTTGGTTTAAGGGGTGGCATCCTTCTTGCGTGCTAAAATTCCTTGGTTTCTTGAATTCCTATACTTGGAACTAGTTTCCAACAGCCACCCATATGCAGATTTCCAACGTTGGTTTTGTGGTTTTGTCTCCAAACTGAGTGCCAGGGTCTGAGCTGGTTTTTATCCTAATTATGTTGGCTTTTTAAGCACATGATCTATCCAATTGATGGGGTGGCTTTGTCAAATGTTGGGCTTTTTGGTTAGTTTACTCTAATTGGACCAATGGGCTTATTTTGGCTAGTTTATTCTAATTGGGTTAATGGGCTATTTTGGTTGAGGCAATGGTTCATCTCCTTCCTTATGCTTACCCATGTTTGGGCCTAAGAAAATGGGCCTGAGTCCCGAGGCCCCCAAGCGACCCGACACTTCCATTTCTTAACCCATCGATGGGCCTCATGATAACCTGTTACCATCCATACCACAACCCACTCAAGCAAGCCCCGGGCATTTGAGTGGCTTGGGCCCACTTAAGCTTGCAGTGCAATTGGGTGTGAAATAATAATTTCCCACTTGGCATGGCATGTTGCTTGACATGCTTTTAATTATGACGGTTGATAAGATAATTAGCATGGATTTGCAGAGCTAAACGCATTTTTATAATTTTAGTCTCATTTTCTAGCATGATGGATTTTTATTTGGCATGGCATACGAAGTATAACTCGTGCATGGCAGATTTTTGCGTGCCCCAAATCGAGTCTTCTCTCAATAATATATCGCTTTGGGCTAGGAATTTATCTGGGCCCAACCATGGATTTTTTGGGCCTCAACATTAGCCCCCTTAATTATAAGGGCCATGGGCAGGTGCTGGAATGGGCCTGATAATTAAATCGAACCCGAAAAAAATCAAGGTTGTAATCATAAGAAGCTTCTTTCCTTTCCCGCGTGCAAAATGACAGCGTGCCTTCGAAACCCAACGGTTGCTTGCAGTTTCCCAATGCCAACTGCTCTCTTCCCCTTTTTTTATATTATTATTTCCTTTGTTTTCCTTTCCTTTTCTCGTTCCACGCACCAGACCCAATTCTTTTTAGTTTTCTTCTTCCCTTTCTTTTCTCTTTTCACGCACCAGACAAAGAAAACCTTCTTCCTCACTTGTCTCTTTGTTTTCCCCACAAACCCAAAACAAAAGAGTGAAATCCAGCCAAATCCGCCCATCTTCAACTGGGAGAGAGATTGAGCCGAGCCCGACTCCGCCATCCTCCTCCGTTCA
The DNA here is from genome assembly GCA_018703695.1 of Prunus fruticosa. Classification (NCBI taxonomy): domain Eukaryota; kingdom Viridiplantae; phylum Streptophyta; class Magnoliopsida; order Rosales; family Rosaceae; genus Prunus; species Prunus fruticosa. Next base: position 4,508,818 of record CM031921.1, on the reverse strand, counting down.
AGGAAACCCGCTCGCCATCGTCCGACGGACCCTCACCGTGTGTGCCTCCTTTCTCAGAACCTCTGATTTCCTCGCTTCCTTTGGTGGCCTTAGGCCTTCCCTTGGGGGATTAACCAGGTATGTCTTTTCTTTGTTTTCTCTTGGATCATTTGGGGAATTTCGTTGGTTTCTTCGCACCCACATGTATTCCCTTTGGTTTTGGTAGTCAAGCACCAAACCCTCTTTGACCTATTTTGTTATTGCAGCAACGTGGGTTTTTACGGCGTGAGTGTCAGCAAGGAACGGTTCACACCAATTCTTCTGAAATTCTCTTTTCCCTGGTTTGTTCTTTCGCGAGCTGCTGGAAAGGTGTTGAATTTTGTTGGTGAGTTCCTCCTCCTTCTTCTTGTTTCTTCATTCCCCTTTTCCATCTTTCTTTTCTTGTGCTGGTCTCCTTTGTGTTTTTGGGATAGCTGAAATTCGAACGATGTGTTCCCTTTTCTTTTTGGTGCAGGTGGCTACGTCTCTAATACACGCAGGGGTAAGTGCTGGAAGTTTTGCCTCATATTTCTTGCTGCTGCGATCTCTTGAGTGCTCCGACTTCCCAACTTAAGCACTTAGCCTCTCGTATCAGTCTCTTGGTGAGAAATTCTGCCAATTTAAGCGTCTTAAGCATAAGTATAGACTGGTGCTTGGCCTAGGCTTACCCTCTTTGCGAACACATGCTTGTTTGATGGTGTATGCATTTATTTATTTTTTTGTCACTGCTGGAAATAGAGATTGACAGAAGGCATGTCTTGTGATGCTTGTTTCTTTTTGAGAGAGGATTTACTCGTCACACCTGTTGATCACAAAGTGATACTTTTGCCTGTCATGAGCTTGAATTTTAATTTGCATGTTTACTTGGAAAAACTCGACCTGCCATGCTTGGCACATATTTAGCATGTGCTGAAAAATTATTTCCCCCTTTCTTTTTAGGTACTTCCCAAATCAAAAGCAAAGGCAAGGAGGCTCCCGTAATTCCAAAGCGCCGAAGCATGTACATACTTCAAACTAGATTCGCCGATGCCCGCAAAGATAGGAGCGAAAGCTTGGGGCCTAAGGTAGTAGTGGCAGTTGATGACGGAAGTGACGAAGATGAGGACGCTGTCAAAATTGGGATTAGTGCCCATGAGCAAGAGGGCATTTGCAGCACGAGTGGCACGGATGAGGATCTTGACGAGGACCAATAATACAGTCGTGATGAGGGCACCTACTCGGATGCTGATACTTTCTCATAGGTTGGCCCTAGCCTTCCTCCTGTTGATACTACGCAGGGACTGCCGACGAGGTACCCATCCCTTGTTCTCCATTTTCTATGTCTCGGCTTAGCCTCCTCTTAGGTCACTCATCACTTAGGCTTGCTTTTCTTTCTTTTCTCAGGTTGAGGGCGCTTCACAAGGCGTGGAAGGCGCACCCTTTACTCCTCCGATTGATGCCACTGTCGTTGTTACTCCGCCTCTTCCAGCAGCAACGATTCCTACTTCGGCCCTCCTCGACATAGCTGCTAGCACCACGCCAGACCTTCCAGCAGCATCAATTCCTGCTTCAGCCCTCCTCGACATAGCTGCTAGCACCACTCCAGACCTTCCAGCAACATTAGTTTCTGCTTCAGTCCTCATTGACATAGCTGCTGGCACACTCTAGACCTTCCAGCAGCACCTTCCTGTGGTGACATCCCTGGTGAGGGCCATCAGATTGGTGCTATTTCCACAAAAAAATTTACCATAGAGCGCTTATTGGAGAAAAGCATGTCTTGGCAAGATTGGGAAACTTCCTTTATGGCGTTCAAAGCTTTCTTCGATGGCAGGGCCAAGATCCTCCGATCTATTGATGAGCTTCTTCCGCTTTGTCATAGATTTGACGGATATGCAATGTTCCAAGGTGCCTTTGTATATCCGGAGACGGTTGTGATTTTTCAGAAATTCATGAACAAGTACGGAGGCTTTATGGACATTACGGGCATCACTTCTTCCTTTTCCAGGAGTGCTGCCCTCCGGGCTCTTGGCTTGGTACTTCACGGGATAGACACCATGCAGCTCATGGATATCACAGACCATAAGCTCCTATGTTGGCGAGACGCCATCTGTGAGGCTATGACCCTAGGATTTCATGTGGATTTTCTCCTCAACTTGGTGAGGAATCTGGCATGTGCCGTACCTGGGGGCGTGAGCTCTTCATGGCATGGGGTTGATACCAGGTTCAGATGAAGTGAAGACTGCGGCTGATGCTTTAAGCCTTAAACGACGAGAATTAGAGGCTCAATGCCAGGAATTGCATGATCTTCTCCTTGCGAGAGGCGTCTCTATCGATGGGGCAGAGTGCGTGGCGGAAGCAGGAGCCAGGTCGTCTCATGGAGCTTCTTCCGTTCTTTTTGGGCAATTTCCATAGCTTTAAGGTATATAACCCCTCTTTATTTATTTATGTATTTATTGGGCTATGCCTTCCAGCATCACCTAGCCTTGACGCATGCCTTCTTCCTTTTTGCAGGTTGTCCCTCCTTGGCTTGGTGATCGATCATCTTGGCGCATGGTTCTGCCCATTTTGAGACTATAGGACACGTGGGTCTCTAGCATGTGTAGCTTTATCTCATTTTGGCTGTAGCCTTTTTTTTTTTTTGAACATTCTAACGACTATGTCGTTTATGACTTCGCAATGTAATATCGAACCATTGAAACTTGTATTAATTTCTGAATGCGGGAGGGATTTTGTAATCCGTGTATCTCACATATATATATCCATTGCTCATTTGGAAAATCTGTTCTTGTGAATTTCTGGAGATCTTCTCGACAGGTTGGATATCCTTAAAAATATGGCATATGCTGCCAAAATTTTGGTGGGAGCCGAATTCCTAAATTTCCTTTGCATGGCTTGTCTAATTATTAGGTCTGAAGAACACCTTCTTGTCATGCCTTGAAAGGGCCAGACTAGTGTGCATGGTTTTCACCAAAATTCCAGATGTTTTGAATTGCTTATTGAGAGAGTACAATGGTTCCATTGTTCTAGCACCTCAACAATTGCATGCCCCCTTTTTGGAATAGCTTGGCTTATGTCATTTTGCTTAGGCGTGATGCTTGTTGACAGCTTGGGACCCCATCCGAGTGGCTTTGCTTGGCATGTTTGACTGCTAAGTAGCGTGTGTTTTTTTTATTGTCATTATTTATTTATTTATTTACGTGTATATATATATATATATATATATATATAGTGTTTGGTGCAAAGTAAGTTTGGGAAGTAATATTTCAGAAACAGATTTTCTTTTTCAAAATACTCCTTCATTTTCATTGCTAAGCTCATGCTACCATAGTGGTGCATCATACAAGAATTTTCCAAAATACCAAGTGAGAAGATAGAAGGAGTTCATATCCGAAATGAAAAGAAATGCAATGACAAAAGTGCAGAGCATAAAATTAACTTAGCAATAATACGGTTTGAGCCACTTTGCATTGATGAATACTCCAATCAAATTAAGCCCCCAAGTATGAAAGGGCCCAAGGGTGTGCATGACTTGCAATAGCATGAAAGCTTGTGGCTTAGGCATGTATTCGGCATGTGTTGTACTAGGCTGCCATGCTCTCCAGAGAAATTCATGAGGGCTACAGCGTTGCTTCCTTTGCATGTGGCCCAAAGCCAAGTTGATCAAAGAGTGACTTGAATTTTGGATTCTTTTGGAGGACTTGTGAGGCTGTGGGTTCCTGCTTCAAACCTAGATAATGCTCCATCACACTTGTTTCAGCCTCCGTAAGGTTGTGAAACGTTACATCAGCTGTTTCCTGCAGGCACGACGAAGCCCCCAAGTAGCATTCTTCCGGCATGTCCATCAAAAAGACTTCATCGCCTGTGCTATTATCCCATCCATTAGCAAATGGCCATGGGATGTTATAACTTGAAGGTTTCGAATATTTGCACCAGGAAGCATTCTCCATATTTCCACAAGGTTCCCACATAGCCTCCGGTGGCTTCGGATCATTCCTCCACGGGTGGCATAACTCATCGTCGTCGAGTAAGTCATCGGAGCATGTGATGACAACAGCTATCTCTTTATCTTTTCTTTTGCGTGAATTGTAGTCACTAGAGGATTTGTCATCCTCATCAAATGTCTGGTGTGTTTCTTCCTCTTCACTCCTCCAAGATTCCTGCCCAATTAACTTAACTAACATGCTCGTTTTCCTTGCCTCTTCCAGCAACCGAGAATTGACTGATGCCAATATTCTCCAAATAAACTCTATAATCTGCCATGATGTTGCTGATGCAAATTTCGACCAGCACCTCCTCATCTTTCTCGTCATAGCAGTCCAAGGCTAGGTCCCGGAACCTGCGTACAAAGTCCACGGGATCCTCCCCATGTTTTTGGAGAGTGTTGTTGAGTTGAGTAGTTGTGACTCTCTCCTCATGCTGGAAATACTTTTTGCAGAACCTATTTGCCAGTCCTCCCACGAACGAACAAACCCTGGTGCAAGTGTCGTATACCATGTGTAAGCACGATCGGTAAGGCTCTTTGAGAACTCGCGGAGCCGGAGATTATGGTTGCCGGCATGTGGTCCCAAGGCATCAAGGAAGCGGCTGACATGCTCCTTTGGGCTTCCTTTCCTCCCATCAAAGAGGACAAAGGTTGGTGTTTCATAGCCCTTAGGATATGGCTGCTGGAGCAAGCTTGATGGGTACGGTGGTTGAGGAATATACTTCCAATCCTCTTGGCTTCTACTCAGCTCCTTTTCCAGCATAGCAATGACGTCCTCTTGGGTGACAAAAGATGGTCCCTTTTGTTCAGACCTCTTTCCAACAGCAGCAGACTCCTCTTGTGGGTGTCTCTCATTTTCTTCACTTGGCTTAGAGACCAAATTTTTCAGCTCCTTGATCATGTCTGCCATCTCCTTCTGAGTTTCTCCCATGGCATGGATGACAGCGATAAGGTCTAGAGGGGTAAAAGCTCCCTCACTTGCACGTTCTTCTTCTCTAGAGGAGGCATTTTGCCTTGATTCTGAATCACCATGGTCTGGCCCCTCTTGAGAAGTCATGTTGTTGCTTCTAGTCTTCTTCTTTGGAGGCATTGGATCAGATATTGGCTTAATCCCCAGCAGAGTCGCCAATTTATGTAGGGGCTTTTTCCTTCCGGCAGCAAGTGGGCTGAGCTGATGAAGTTATCCCATTTGCTTGAGTTCGAAATTAAGCCCCAAAATGCTTCAAAAGGGCAGCAAAGCCTTAGGAAGTATTTTGGTTATCTTCTCCAACGAAGCAACAACAATTTTACAGATAATTTCTTCAGGTTCACAGATCAATTTCTAGGCTTGGCATGAGGGGCATCTGGCATGAGAGCAAAGTTATCATGGGTTTAGCACTTTGAGAAGGAGAGAGGGTTTGTGGGTTCCTATGGAGGTCATGGGTTCTAATGGAAGAGAGGAGAGGTTCTAAGGAGGAGAGTTTTTAGTGGTTTTCATAACTTCCGGCAACTCGGCTGTGTCTTCGTAGAACTGTGGCAATTTTGCCAAAGTATGGGAGATGGGGGAAATGGGCTAGCAAAGCACGAAAATTTGATGAGTTTGCAAGAGAGAGAGAGGAAGCTTGCTCTCTGAAGGCTTGGTTGTCTTGTGTTGGGTAGAAGAGGCCTTATTTATAGTTGCTGGGGTTTGCTCTTCTTCAAGAAACCCTAATGGTTTCTTCCTAACTTAGCTAGGCTTTCTTCTTTCTTTCTTCTCTTCCTTCTTGACTTACCTCATGGTGGCAAGGTCAGCTCTGTCCAATCCCCCAAAATCAGAGATTTTAGGTGCTCCAAGCCTCTTCCAGCGGCTGCCTGAGAAGGGAGCTTCCCCTTTTCACTCATCTTCTTCCTCCTCTTTCTTCCTCTTTCCATGGCCAAGTCTGATGAAGGAAAGAAAGTGGCTATACCCGTTGGTTTAAGGGGTGGCATCCTTCTTGCGTGCTAAAATTCCTTGGTTTCTTGAATTCCTATACTTGGAACTAGTTCCCAGCAGCCACCCATATGCAGATTTCCAACGTTGGTGTTGTGTAGATTCAGCTGCACCAAAATGGATTCAGCTGCATCCTCAACTTGTGATACTCGCAAGTGCACGAGCCGTTGGTAGTTTAGCATATGTAAGTGCGAGGTCGATTCCACAGGGATTGGTGATTGAATGATCCAATTCAATTTTCCTACACAAAACAAAAATGAAAACAAAAGAAACAAAACAAGAAGAAAGAATATACATTACAAGAAAAATAAATTACAACTAAGAAAACATTAAGGAAACTAAGAGAACTTTGAGGAAGAAAGGAAGTGTTTGAGAACTTTAGAGAGGGGAAAGAAAGTGTTTGAGAAGTGTTTGGGAGGTGTTTGAGAACTAGAGAATTTGGTGAAGGAATGGAAAGATGTTGAGAACTTGAGGAATTTGGAAGAGAAAGGAAGGTAACTGTTTGAGAGCTTTAGAGAGGGGAGAAGTGTTTGAGAGATTTGGAGAATTTTGGAAGAGTAAGGAAAGTGGTGTTTGGGAACTTTGTGGATTTTGGAAGAAAGTGTTTGAGAACATGGGAAATGTTTTAGAGCATGGAGAACTTTGAAAGAGAATAGAGAAGTGTTTGGAGAATTTAGAAGAAGAGAAAAGAAAAATGCTTGAGATTTATAGTACTAGGATCTTGTTACAACAATTGAGAACTACAAAAGGGAAACTAAGAGAATTTGAGGAGAGAAGGGAAGGAGCTCTAGAGAAGTGTTTGAGAGCTCCCCCTTGGGGTATGTTTCAAGCTTAGAGAACTTCCTATTTATAGGCCTAGGGAAGTGAAAATCTGAATTATACAATAGGTTTACCTACCACACTCACTTCACCAACTTACAACACTTAATTCACCTAACACACTATTGCATTTGAAAACAATTCCTCTTGTCTTTAGGCTTAGTGTTGCAACCCCCACTTCATCATCTTTTGGCTCATTTGGCGGCTGCAAAATTCCACTCAAATATAGGTATTGAATATGCTTCACCAAACTTTCCCACAATCAACAACACTTCATCATGCATATGTCATGCATGACAATGCATTGCAGCCAGATTGTGGGCTCGTTTTGGGCTTGTGACTCCATCCTAAAAAATCTGAAAAAATATGTATCTTGAAGCTCTTTGAATTATCTTTCCAATCATATGCAGCCCAACTCAAGGAAAATTCGGGAAGGCCTTCAAATGTGATTTTTGGCCCAGTAACGCAGATGCTGCCGAATTTGACCTTAAGTTGCCAAAACATGTATAACTTTCTCTAGAAGACTCGGAATCATGAACCGTAAAATTCTACAGAAACTAGACTTCCTTATATTTCCAATGATGTATGGCTAATTATCTGGTTCTTCTTGAGCAAGTACAGTCCAATCCGTGAAGTTGACTGATCTGCAAACACCGTTTTGAGCTAACTTGTCTCCAAAATGCAATTAGTGAGTCTCAAGCTTATAACACTGAAACAAACACAAAACTTTTTTAAAGCACAAGTTTAACTCAAAAACATAACCAAATCATAAATTAGAAGGGTACAAAATGATATGTAATTATGCACCAATCAGTTGGTTTTGTGGTTTTGTCTCCAAACTGAGTGCCAGGGTCTAGCTGGTTTTTATCCTAATTATGTTGGCTTTTTAACCACATGATCTATCCAATTGATGGGGTGGCTTTGTCAAATGTTGGGCTTTTTGGTTAGTTTACTCTAATTGGACCAATGGGCTTATCTTGGCTAGTTTATTCTAATTGGGTTAATGGGCTATTTTGGTTGAGGCAATGGTTCATCTCCTTCCTTATGCTTACCCATATTTGGGCCTAAGAAAATGGGCCTGAGTCCCAGAGGCCCCCAAGCGACCCGACACTTCCATTTCTTAACCCATCGATGGGCCTCATGATAACCTGTTACCATCCATACCACAACCCACTCAAGCAAGCCCCGGGCATTTGAGTGGCTTGGGCCCACTTAAGCTTGCAGTGCAATTGGGTGTGAAATAATAATTTCCCACTTGGCATGACATGTTGCTTGGCATGCTTTAATTATGACGGTTGATAAGATAATTAGCATGGATTTGCAGAGCTAAACGCATGTTTATAATTTTAGTCTCATTTTCTAGCATGATGGATTTTTATTTGGCATGGCATGCGAAGTATAACTCGTGCATAACAGATTTTTGCGTGCCCTAAATCGAGTCTTCTCTCAATAATATATCGCTTTGGGCTAGGAATTTATCTGGGCCCAACCATGGATTTTTTGGGCCTCAACACTTTGTTAAGGTCTGTTTAGTATATACACTCTCCATTTTCCTTGATCCTTCTTTGCCACCAAAACAACATTGGCCAGCCATTATGAGTAGAAGACTTCTTTAATGAAGCCGGTAGCTAGGAGCTTGTCAATCTCGGCTTCAATGATTGCAATTCGCTTCGAGTGAAATTGCGTCTCTTATGGGCTATTGGCTTGCTAGCTGGGTTGACATGTAACCTGTGGCAGATGATCTGCGGATTGATGCCAGGCATGTCAGATGGCGACCACGCAAACACATTGTTGTTGTTATGGAGGAAGGTGGTTAGCTCCACTTTTCCTTCTTTTCTTAAGCGCGAGCCGATATGGGCTTTTCTTTCTGGCTTGTCAAGATCAAGGTCTATATGTTCTACGTCTTCTTCCGGCCTCCATCCTTATTTGGGATAAGTCTTCGAGTGAACTCTATCCTCTCAATCCTGGTTCTTTAATTGCTATTGAGGGGTGGCTGTGTCTTTTCCCTTCCTGGTCTGCTAGACTCATAGGAATGAACTCCACAATCTCCTTTGTCGATTCTTTCCCTCCTGGGCTGCTCGACTTAAGGGAATGAACTGGGCTTGTTTACTTTATTTCAGCCCTTGGGTTGAACATCTCCTTGTCATTGCCTGATTGATGTTCATCTGCTTGACTCCGCCTCTTGAAATTGGGTAGCATATCTTCTAATGTGTAGCAAATGCGATTGCATCGATCTTGCAAATCCATGGTTTGCCCAACATGTCAGGGGAGATTGCAAAGATGATCATAAAGGTCTGCAAGTTGATCACCGGAGGAGAATTTACATCTAGATCTATTGTTCCCATGGTAATTGAAGTTGCACCATTGAAGTTGGTCAGTGTCTTGGTAGATGTTCTTATCTTGTTCTCCATGCCCATCTACTAGACAACCGAAAGTTGCATTATCTTATCAGCATTGCCTTCGTCTACGTGGATTCGAATCGATTATGGCTTGTGCAACTTGGATGTTGATGACTAGGGCATCATTATACAGCAGATCAATCCCGAACAAGTCTTTCTTTTGGAAGCCGATCATAAGATAGTCTTCTACCAGTTGAACGCTGGTTAGGAATTGGGAGATTACAGTAGCTTGCTTGATCTTCTTATTTTTCTCCTTACCTGGTCATCATGGACTCCTTGGAGTCGACTAAGATAGTGTTGATTCTTATGACCTTTTGTGGAGGTTCCTTGGTAGCATCACGATCCTCAATTTGTTGAAAAGCTTTCTTGTGAGCCCAAACGAGTGTGAACATTGGTCTGCAAGTGTAATCTCGAACGAACGCTTGTCCTACTCTGGTCATGTTGTGTAGATTTCAGCTGCACCAAATGGATTCAGCTGCATCCTCAACTTGTGATACTCGCAAGTGCACGAGCTGTTCGGTAGTATAGCGTATGTAAGTGCGAGGTCGATTCTACAGGGATTGGTGATTGAATGATCCTATTCAGTTTTCCTACACAAAATAGAAATGAAAACAAAAGAAGCAAAAAGGGTTTTGTACAACACTTGAAAACATGGAGACTTTTGGAAGAGAGGAGAGATGTGTTTGAGAAAGAGAAGGGAGGAGTGTTTGGGAAGTGTTCAGGAACATGGGGGCTTTTGGAGAAGAAAGTAGAGAGGTATTTTGAGAACGTTGAGGATTTTGGAAGAGAATGGGAATTGTGTTTGAGAACTTTGTGGATTTTGGAAGAGCATGTGTTTGAAAGCTTTGAGAAGGAAGAAGAAAGTGTTTGGGAAATTTGGAGAAGGTTTGTGAACTTGGAGAGTTTGAGAACTTAGGGAATGTTTGTGAATTTGGAGAATGTTTATGAACTTGGAGAATTTTAAAGAGAATGGAGAAGTGTTTGAGAACATTGAGAATTGGATGAAGGAAAGGAGAGAAAGTGTTTGTGAAGTGTTTTGAGAGCATGGAGACTTTTGGAAGAAAATGTGTTTGAGAGCTTTGAGGATTTTTGGAAGAGGAGGAAATGTGTTTAAGGACTTTGAGAAGAGAGCAGAAAGTGTTTGAGAAGTTGATGAAGGAATGGGAGAAGTGTTTGAAGAAATTTAGAAAGGGAGAGAAGTAAGTGTTTGAGATTTAGTGAAAGGAAAATGATAAGTGTTTGAGAATTAGTACAAAGATCTTGTTACAACAATTGAGAACTACAAAGGGAAACTAAGAGAATTTGAGGGAGAGAAGGGAAGGGAGCTCTAGAGAAGTGTTTGAGAGCTCCCCCCCTTGGGGTGTGATTACAAGCTTAGAGAACTTCCCTATTTATAGGCCTAGGGGAAATGAAAATCTGAATTATACAATAGAGTTCACTAACCACACTCACTTCACCAACTTACAACACTTAATTCACCTAACACACTATTGCATTTGAAAACAATTCTTCTTGTCATTAATCTTAGTGTTGCATCATCCACTTCAACTTCAATTAATTCATTTGGCTGCTGCAAAATTCCACTCAAAAATAGGTATTGAATATGCTTCACCAAACTTTCCCACAATCAACAACACTTCATCATGCATGACAATGCATTGCAGCCAGCTTGTGGGCTCGTTTTGGGCTTGTGGCTCCATTCTGAAAAATATGGAAAAATATAGATCTTGAAGCTCTTTGAATTATTTTTCCAAGCATATGTAGCCCAGCTCAAGGAAAAACCGGGAAGGCCTTCAAATGTGATTTTTGGCCCAGTAACGCAGATGCTGCCGAATTTGACCTTAAGTTGCCAAAACATGTATAACTTTCTCTAGAAGACTCGGAATCATGAACCGTAAAGTTCTACAGAAAATATACTTCCGTATATTTCCAATGATGTATGGCTCATTATCTGGTTCTTCTTCAGTAAGTACAGTCCAATCTGTGAAGTTGACTGATCTGCAGACACCGTTTTGAGCTAATTTATCTCCAAAATGCAATTAGTGAGTCTCAAGCTTATAACACTGAAACAAACACAAAACTTATTAAGAGCACAAGTTTAACTCAAAAATATAACCAAATCATAAGTTAAAAGGGTACAAAATGATATGTAATTATGCACCGATCAGGTCACGATCCTTTGCAGATGTCTGTGACTCGTCAGCTCCTGATCTTCACGCCTTGCGCCTCACCTACTAGTTCCTGCACGATCTCTATGAGACCTCTTGAACCGCCTACCGATACTCTCGTCCAATCTTTCTTCCTCATCGATTGGTCTAAATCCGCAGTCACGGATCAAGTCAATCTTCCCGAGTAGATGATCCACTAAGTTATTTTTGTCCTCAAACCTCTTGGTGAACTCGTCGACCTTGCGATTGAGATCTGTTGGCTGCTAGGGTAGGCAGAAAAGAATTGTGTGGATTCGAGTTGATGATGACCTAGGGTTTCTCCAATGGCGCGAATAGGTTCAACACTTAAAAGGTTGTGGTGGCAAAGGTGGATGTGGCGACACCAGCTCAAAAACGTTGTCTTTAGGGATATTATGTGTGATTAGCGATTGGTAGAGAACGATTGAGAAGGTATTTTCTTCGTTTTATGTTTTAAAAAATAAAATTAATTACATTATGTTAAACTTAGTTTGTTATTTTTATATTGTTTTGTGAGATTATATTTATATTATGTTGTTAAATTGTGCGTGACGTAGAACAATGTGTTGTGATGTACGAAGTTAATTGAAACTAACTTCGTATATTTTTTTATTTTTAGTACAACTTAGTTTCCCGTTGGAGGATTAGTTGCATTTCGCGCATGGATGCGAAAGAATGTGTCTACGGTCCAATTAATTCTTGAATTGTCCCATTATTTGGACGGTTTGGGAATGCATAGTCATGTCATGTAATTTACGTCTACATGATTATGTTTCGGTTGTGGAGATTTCGATGTCATCTCTGTATGTTCTTCGGGTGGTACATAGGTATTTTAAACATACGGTACACCTTAAGAACTGTATCGAGATGCTGCCGAAATTCATCCACGTCGAAATCTAATCTTATGTAGCCGTAAATTATGTGACATGACTATGCATTCCCGAATGGGATAGGGCCCTTACCGGAGGCATAAAGTGACATTATGATTTTGTAAGAAGTTGTTGTGATTGTTGTATTGTGATTGTGGTTCCAGGAATTATGAGCAGGAGGTGAATAGAACCCAAATAGATGCGCAGACAAATACTTGGATGGAATTGAGGATTTTATTGACTTTGCACGTACACACAATCCGAGTGCAACTAGAATCCGGTGTCCTTGTAGGAGTTGTAACAACACGTTGTGGGAGACAATTGAAAATGTTCGATTTCATTTAGTAAGGAATGGAATGATTGAGACATATAGCACTTCGAACCATCACGGGGAACAATTAGACAATGTTTCATCTTCAAAGGCCACAAGAATGGACAATGTTGAATCTATTGTGGATCCTAATGAACAAGTCATGGATATTATAAATGATGTTTTTCCATTTGCATCAACCAACATCAATCAGGAAGGGGAAAATGACGTACCTACATCAATGGATAGTGCAGAGTTCAAACAATATGAAAAACTATTAAAAAATATCAATCAAGAGTTATACCCGGGTGAGAGAGCTTTTCCATTCTCAAGGCCATTGTGGAGCTAATGCACGGAAAAATAAAGTATCGTATGTCGAATATGTGTTTCGATTACTTTTTGGGGGTTTTCAAGAGAATGCTTCCAATGGACAATTGTTTGCCGAAAGACCATAGACACGCGCAAAAGGTGTTGAATGGTTTTGGATTTGGTTATGAAAAAATTCACACTTGCAAAAACAATTGTATTTTATTCTACAAAGAGTATGAAACATTGGATACATGCCCTATATGCAACGAGTCGAGGTTCAAAATGACATATCAGAATATAATAACTAAGATCCTACAAAAAGTCATGTGTTATCTGCCATTGAAACCTAGGTTGCAGCGATTGTATATGTCGACGCATACTGCCACAGACATGAGATGGCATAAGGAAAAATGAGTAAATGACAATGTGATGTGGCATCCTGCAGATGGGGAGGCATGGAAAGAGTTCCATCGAACGTTCCCCAAGTTTGCTGCTGATCCTCGAAATGTTAGATTGAGACTTGCCACTGACGGATTCAATCCATACGAGGTTCTAAACCAACACCACAACACTTGGCAGATTTTCGTATTCTCATATAATTTGCTGCCTTGGAAATGCATGAAAAAAGAATACATGATGATGACTATTTTGATAATCTGAGGATCCTGGCAAGTCAATCGATGTTTACTTAAGGTCGTTGGTTGATTAGCTCAAGGATTTATGGACAAATGGTTTGCGGGCAACAATTATGTGGACTGTAAATGATTTTTCCGCATATGCAATGGTTTCTGGGTGGAGCACAAAGAGTTATATGGTATGCCCTATATGCAAGGAAGATGTAACTTCTTGTTGGCACGCTGCGAAGTTTGTTACCTTGGTCATCGAAGATGGTTGTCATGGGACCACGAGTGGCGGGAAAAGGATAAAGAGTTCGACGGGAACACAGAGCATCGCCCCAAACCTATAGAATGGTCTGGTGATCAGATCTTGGAACAACTTAATCGTTTGGATTTTGCTCCGTTCGGGAAAATAGTTAGTCGGACCATACCTTCTACACATGAACTGAACGCACAAGCCTATGTTTTTTGAGCTCCCATATTGGATTAAATTTGGAACTGGATTTGGAACTGGATTGTCTGTATTTCTGGATTTTCTTGATTGACAGTTTGTATATTTGTAAATTTGAACCATATATTTGTATATTTGATAGTTTGGGGATAAAGATTTTTATTAGAATAGCATGTTGAATATTTGTATGTTTGACAGTTTGGGGATAGAGATTTTTATTAGATTTTTATTAGATATTTGTATATTTGTGTACTTTTTGGTATGATAATTTTGCTGGGCAATAAAACAGAAATGATGATTGGAATTCATGAAGTATGATCATATTGTAATTTCCTAGAAAAGAAGTATTCAAGAAATAATGCAGTAAGAAATTTATATATTGTCCTTTCTACACTTTTTCACTGAAGAGTGTTAGATTATAAAATAATTATTGTACCAACAATAAAGTAGGAGGATCAAAAATTAGGTAGAATCCAAGTGAGGTGAGAGTAGTTACTAAATAAAACAAGAAACGGATAATAAAAAGTGTTTTTCAGAAATTACCCCAACTTTATTACGTACTCTTTAAATAAAAAGCTATCAAACATACTTTTTGCTTAAGTTTTAAAAATTGAAAAAAAATCTTCAAAGCTGAAAAAACAAATTAATTATTGCCAAACGGGCATAATTCTCTACTTCAAATTTAAAGAAAAACACAGAGTCAATGGATTTAGTGTTATAATTCCCTCTTCCAAAAAATAATTTCTGTTTTATTTATTTATAATAATTTTACTGAATTTGATCAGTAAGATTTGTATTTGGTCGGATCACGGATGGGATTATCTTGTTTTTAGTAGATTAAGTCCATGGAATCAAAGAATAAACTAAATTTTAACTAATTTTCCTTTCGACCATTTGAGTAGATGCTAAAAGACCGAGATTTATTGTTGATGTCTTTGAATGATACTGTTGAAATTTATTGAATAAAGTTTCTCTTTGATAGAAAAAAAAAATGCGGAGCTAGTGAATTGGAAAAAGAAAAAAAATAAAATTATCCAGCTTGTATTGAATGAGTTATACATTAATATCTTTCCCTCATGAAAAAAAATTAAATAAATATGTTATACATTAATATCTGCTTAGTTTGATGGTTGGTTAGGATTTTTTGTTTTCTTGAATGAGTTCCTATTTGTTTGATTGCTTTGTCTTGGATGCTTGTTTAGTTGTGTAGATGTCAAACCTTATTAGAAGTCGTAAGGCGGTGACGACTACATAAAGGTCGCCTCCCCCGGCTTAGCCAGCAGCTGCCACTGCTCCAGCACAGATGGACCACTTGTCGGTTGGTCCCGCGGTCTCCCATGCGTCGGTGTCATCAGCGTCATTAGTGGCGTAACTTGTTAGCACCAGGCGCCGTCATCGCCCCCCAACACGACCGACAAAACATCGACATCCGTTCCTGGTGCGTCAAGGTCACAACCAAGTAAATATTTCCTTAAACTCCAGCTGTTTTGGACCAAGATTTTAGTAGGATTTGTTATTTAACGTTAAATTTATATTTCTTTGCAGCCAAGAAGAACACCCGGGACCTTGTCGCCAGTTGAAGATGGCGAAGGTCACCTGGGTGACCAACAGTCGTATCAACATCGAATACGACGAGCGGCATCGGGCTGCACCAACGGCGGACCTGCATAGCTCATTGGCCCACGACATTGGTCACGTCGTTCGAACCTATTGCCTGATGAAATGGAAGTCTTGGAAGGTCATGTCTGATGAGATGAGGATGGAGGTGTGCAGACAATTGTCGGTATGTATCCTACCTTTTAATTGTTTTTCTTTCAAACTTTATATATTTCTATTACTTAATGTATGTAATTAATTTATTGCATACGAACTACAATTTAGAGGACCTCAACGACGAGTCGTTGGCGTACGTCCAACGGACTCTTTGCTGAGAGGTACAAGTAGTGGAAGAGCGACATGCACCACCATTTTCAGGCATTTGATGATCCGCAGGTCGCTCTTCAGGTGATTGCTTTGACAGCAGAGGTGGATGAGCTTAAGACCCAACTCACCTCGTATAGTACCCAAATCACCTCGTATAGTACCCAGATGTCACAGCTTCTAGAGTCCCTCACTCAGTCCAGCATTCCAATCCTGCATTTTGGTCCCTCGTCGACCTCTGAGCTCGTCCAACCCGAGCATGGCCACCACACCTCTGCCCCTATCGACAATGTCCAGACCTCCGAGCCGCATTTGCAAGACGATCACGTAGATTTTGGGACATTTTTTGATTAGTTTTTTACTTTCTTAATTACATTTTAAACATTTCTCTTGTACTATATACATTTATATTATTTTTAAAATAAAATTTTCTCTTCATTACATTTTTTTATTGCAATTTCATTTTATTACAAAAAAAAAACCAGTTTTTTTTTACAAAATTAAAAAAAACGTAAAATTTAAATGAAATAAAATATATTTTATTTTTGCGCAACGAAAATTCACGTTTTTACAATATAAAAAAAACCTAAAATTAAATTTGAAAAAAATATACTTTATTTTTGCGCGACGAAAGGCTTCGTCTCGCGAAAAAAAAAAAGCGACTAAGCCAATTTCGTCGCGCCACCCACGTCGTCGCGCAAATGTTTGCTACACGAACAGTGCTCTCCTCCCTACATTTCTGTGCGACAAATGTGAACCGTCACGCTGTGTACTCTCGACGAACATGTTGTTGTCGTGCAAAGTTTGAGAGACGAATATTTTGTGCGACAAAGGTTAACCGTCGCTCAGCTTCTCGCGACCAATTAAAAAACTTTGTCGCGCAAAGTCTTTCTTCACGACCTTTGCGCGACGGATTCAGCAAGATGAAGCTTTTGTCGCGCTGAAGTTTGTGAGACTCGATTGTGCTTTGCGCGACCAAATCGTCTTCGTCGCGCAATTAGTAAAATGTAGTAGTGCCGTTCGAAATTTAAAGAAAAAAACACCATACAAACTCACTGCATCATTGTCCAGTCTTCCCCCACCCCAGCAACATCGATGTGCACCCTCTCCCTCAACTTCTTTTCTCTAGCCCTCTTTAGAAATTCAAAAAAAATATATATTTGTAAAACAAAAAAGAACATAAATGATTTCCATTTTGGCTAAGAAAAGAACGAAACATGAGTTTTTTGGGATTTGGGGAAGGGATGTTTTGAGATGATGTCGAATTTGAGGGTAGGAAAGAGTGGCGGCGGCTTGGGTTCTTTCCTGGGCAGAGGAGGAGATGAATTTTATTTATTTTATAATATTTTTTGTGTTTTTCTAATCTTTTCCTTATTTTTTAATTAGTTTTTAATGTTTTATTAATATAATTTTTTTTAATCAAAAAAGTGTTTATTAATATTTAAATATATTTAACTTTAGTCCAAGCTAATCATATACCAAACGCAGGATGGGTGTTATCCAAGTTAAGCTAAGCCAAGTCAATCTAAGACAATCCCTAAGCATAGTTCATGTCAAGATAATCTAGCATAATAAATGACATCTAAGATTACTTTAAATACTTTTTTTCTTTGATGTAAATAGCATGAGGTGTCGCCACACCTGAAGGGTGGAATTAATCTCCACTCTTAAAATTTGAATCGTAACCAATTACTTTTTTTTTTTGTTACATTGGGAGGAAAGAAGGGGGAGGCCACCACTGTGGTACCTACTCTCGATATAACAAAGTACTTTAAATACTTCAAAACGTAACATTATGGGCTCAAAACGAACACTAAAACTCAAAATTTCAAAAACTCGATTTTGCCTCTTTTAAGCTTGTGCATGTCTACTGCTTCATAAACTTAACCACCATCTATAATACATCATACGTACATTAACACCAACTCCAATAAATATATATATTTTTCATTCTATTTCGTATAAGTGATATTGAATAAGGGGAAAATTGTTCCATGGAAATTCATTCATGTGCGGAAGAAAGTTAATGAAAACAAAACAAGTCATATAATAATATATAGGGTGGGAAAAATGGGAGATCTCTAGTTTAAATCTTTATCGTAAGTAAAAAAGAAAAAGAAAACAGTAAACCTGTGTCAACTTGGGTTATTTCTTATTTCCAAAATAATATAGCCCGTGACGTATTATAGGTTATGTTGATGGATCTTTTGGTAGGATATCCTAGCAACATTGAGTCATGCTTGTCTCCATTACAAGCTATAAATATGCTGATGAGGAGGGATTTATTCATTGCCAGAGAGAGAGAGAGAGAGAGAGAGAGAGAGGAAAGAGAAATAGAGTTGTTTCAAAAGCAACCCAGCTAAAATATTTTGTTATGGGAGCAAAGGCTGATTTTGAGGTGAATTTCACCACAAAATTTATTGTCAAACCTACAAATCCAATGGTGGATCACCCTCATATCCTGAGTCTCTCAAACCTTGACTTGCTCTCGGGCCGGTTTCCAGTCTCATACTTCTATTTCTATCCCAACAAACCACATGATCTTCATGCTGCCACCGACTTCTCCTCCATCATTGAGTCCCTCAATACCTCCCTTGCCAGTACTCTCAACTCTTACTACCCATTCGCAGGTCGAATCGTTCCAAACCAGCATACGAACGAGCCCGAAATCATGTGTGACAACTCCGGTGTCCTAGTTGTGGAAGCTCATGCCAACATTCCTTTGAAAAAACTAAATTTCTACGATCTTGATCAATCTCTTCAAAGCAATAAGCTGGCCTCCATCAGCCCCGACTTCCCTTTTCAAATTCAAGTCACGTTTTATACATGTGGAGGCGTTTCAATTACGTTCACTTTTGACCATGCACTTGGGGATGCCACTAGCTTTGGTATGTTTCTTCTCTCATGGTCTGAAATAGCACAAAAGAAGCCCATTTCATGTGTGCCAGATCACCGGAGAAACCTGCACCTTCGTGCACGCTGCCCTCCTAGCTATCACTCTTCCTTGGACCAAAGTTTTGTCAAGTGCACCATGGAAGAGATCATGAATATCCCAACAGCCAAAACCTTGATTAAGCGCCTTTATTACATCGAAGATTCGAGCATTAAACATCTGCAGAGTCTTGCATCAAGAAATGGTAAGCAGAGAACAAAAATTGAGGCAGTCTCAGCTTATGTATGGAAAACTATGGTCACTGCCATTGATACAAAATCCCATGGAATGTGCAAGATGGGTTGGTTAGTAGATGGACGGTCTAGGATGCACAAGAAAGAAAACCAGATTAATCCCATGTCAAATTACATTGGGAATGTTTTGTCTTTGGCTTTTGGAGAGGCAAGTGTGGGGGATTTGAAGCAAGGTTCAATATCAGATGTGGCTAGTATTGTTGGCGAGGCAATTTCAAAAGTAACAAATGAGGAACATTTTCTGGACTTGATTGACTGGATTGAGTGCCATAGGCCTGGGCTTATGCTGTCCAAAGTTGTGTTGGGACAAGGAGGGCCAGCACTTGTTTTATCATCAGGAAGAAAGTTTCCAGTTGCTGAGCTGGACTTTGGGTTTGGGAGCCCAGTGCTTGGGACTGTTTGTTCCACAATAGAAAGGATTGGAGTGGCTTACATGAACCAAAGGTCAAGTGCAAAGGGGGATGGGTCATGGACTGTGTCTTCTATCTTATGGCCTGAATTAGCAGCTGCTTTGGAATCTGACTCCATTTTTCAGCCCATCACCACCACCCATCTTCAACTTTAGACTTTAGTTGTCAATTAATCCATACTTTGTTATGTGATTTTCTTACTATCTCATGAATATGTATGTAGGGGATTATTACATAATAGAAAATATAAAAGAGTAGTATTGGTTGGCCTAATTATGCTACATGAGGTCTCACATTTGCAATTTCTCTAAGATTTGATTTTCCTATTATTAACTTCATGATTTTTCTTCAAATTAAATCACTTTCTTTTCTTTTTTCATGGTTTTTTAAAATTATAGGGCCTATTTTTCCATATGAAAAAGGGAGCTGATTTTTCTCATTCCCCTTTTGTTCACTTACACTCCCTTTTGTTTTTTATTATATATTTTTAATCAATTTTATTCTTTTTTGTTTTTTCTCTTTCCTAATCTACCCTTACCTTACATTAATTTCTTTTCACTATACTTTTATTTATTTTTTTTATACTTAATTTTCCTACTTGTACTCCATTTTCAATATAATAGAAAAGAGAAAGAACAAAATTGATTAAAAAATAAAAGAGAATGTAACTGGACAACAGGGGAGTGAGAAAATTAGCACCCATAAAAAAAAGTGTTAAATACTTTTTTGGTCACTGAGTTTGACATGAAAATTCAATTTGGCCAATGAGAAAAAAATTGAGAAATAGGCGGCTCTGTCCCCATCTCCAATGTTTTATTCAACAATACCCTCTTTTTGAAACTCATTCAAAAACATCCTCTATAAAAGCTCCCTATTGGTCCCGTATCACCTTGTTATCACTTTTTTTGTTGTGTGAAATTGGTCTATGCTCTCTCTGTTTCTCTAAATTTTGCTTTCTTCTTCTTCTTCTCAGCTCTCTCTGAGATGACACCCCAAATTGCTTTATTCTTCGCTTCTTCTTCTCTTCTCTGTTATGCTCTATCTAAGATGAAACCCCGGTTCTATGTCTCTTCTCTCTCACTAATTCCCAGCCCTAATTCCCAATTCTCCATGTTCTTCTTTTCCTGGGTCTAAAGACCCATCTTCCTCATCCACACCATTAGCCACCACAAGCACCACCAACGGGTTTGCGAACCCAATTTGTGATATTTGTTCTTGAAATGGTTAACATTGATCAACTTTAAATTTTTGTTTGAAAAGAAGCATTTATTTGTTTGAAACCCAGCAAAAAATTTCCAAGAGAGACTTTAAAAAAAGATGATACGACGATGACAGAATAACAATTCGGAGGGAACATGACAACAATAAGAAGGCAATACAAAAACTCTATACTCCCAACTATATAATTTTATTTCCAAGACACACTTCAGAAAAAAGGTGATATGACGGCAATATAATTCAATAGGGACGCAATATGACGACAATAAGAAGACAATGCAAAAACTCCATACTCCCAACTATATAATGGACAAGCAATAAAAAGGAAATACACCATCAATAAATAGGCAATAGACAATGAAATTACCTGTAGGATGACAAACAATGCCTATAGGGGGTGAATAGGCAAATTTAAAATCATAATCAATAAATAAAAATAAACTTCAGTAGCATGATTGATATAGCTTCTCAATCCTAAAACTTGCTGAGCATAAAATAAAGGAACACGCAGAGAATTATTTTACATGGTAAAACCCCACCTCAGGGGAAAATCTACGAGGATTCTCATCCAAAACAAATCCACTATAGAACGATGATTACAAGAAGTACTCACACACGTATCCTAGACGCATTCTAGATAATGTTTACCGACTTCTTCATAACTCAACTTCTGTCACGGGATGATCTTTCGATACTTCTTATGTTGAACGCAATACTGGTCACGATTGCTTCAAGCTTGCCTGAGTTATTCAAACTCTCCTTATGTTGAATCTGATCCTGGTCACGATCGATTCAAGCTCACCGAAGAAAAATTGCCACCACGATCTTGATGCCCTCAATCGTACAAGTCACCGAACATGCAAATGAATGCAATATGAATGATAAAAGTGTTTGATAAATCACCAAGTAAACATGGAACAAAGCCTTGTTATATAGCCGTTTTCTTCTTGAGGAAGAAAACGTGCGATCAAAACATAATCATCACCTTTTAAAACTTGACATAATAAACCAATGATTTGTTCCTATTATTGTTGACACTCACGTGAACTCCAATCAAAGAAAGAACCAAAACAAGGAAGTTTTTCACAATTACTCTTTCAAAGGACTTGATATTCTTGAATCAATTTCCAAGAATATCACCATTGATTTTTTAGAGTATCTGATTATAAAGGTGATTTGCAATCAAACAAAACTAGATAGAAAAGCAAGGGAGGTAAAAACGGCAAGGTAGAAAACCAAATTGATTTGAGTCAAAACTTTCCCAAAAAGAGAAACTCCTAAATGGATTCTAACTGATCTAGAATCAAGGAAGATCATGAACTAAAATCATATCAAACATTTTTTTTTTAAAAAAAAACGTTCATATTGTGAGTGCATGAAGAATGACATGTCTCATACGTGCAGGCACCATGAAATCCTAACTCATCTTGATCATATACTTATACATGCCTAAC
Organism: Prunus fruticosa; assembly: GCA_018703695.1. Classification (NCBI taxonomy): domain Eukaryota; kingdom Viridiplantae; phylum Streptophyta; class Magnoliopsida; order Rosales; family Rosaceae; genus Prunus; species Prunus fruticosa. Next base: position 4,486,743 of record CM031921.1, on the reverse strand, counting down.
TCATCTTGATCATATACTTATACAAGACTAGCTAGGTACACTTCCTTTTGTTTATATACATATATATTTTTTAATTAAATTTTTTTCTTTTTTCTTTTTTTTTTTTCTATTCTACCCTTACCCTACATTAAGTTCTTTTTACTTTACTTTTATATTATTTCTTTTCTTTTGTTGCGTAGATATAGCTGCACCAAAATTGATTCAATTGCATCCTCAACTTGTGATACTCGCAAGTGCACGAGCCGTTCGGTAGTATAGCATATGTAAGTGCGAGGTCGATTCCACAGGGATTGGTGATTGAATGATCCAGTTTAGTTTTCCTACACAAAATAGAAATGAAAACAAAACAGCATAAAACAAGGATTTTGTACAACACTTGAGAACATGGAGAGTTTTTGGAGAGAACGAGAGAATGTGTTTGAGAAACTTAAGGATTTGGAAGAGAATGTGGTGAGAACATGTGGAATTTGGAAGAGAAAGTAAGGTGTTTGGGAAGCTTGGGGAATTTGGAAGGGAAGAGAAAGGTGTTTGAGAACTTGGAGAATGTTTGTGAACTTGGAGAATTTGAGAACTTAGGGAAGTGAGAGAAATGTGTTTGTGAAGTGTTTGAGATATGGAGACTTTTGGAAGAGAAGGGAAATGTGTTTGGGAAATTTGGAGGAGAGAAAGGAAACGTGTTTGAGAACTTTAGAGAATTTGATGAAGGAAATGGGAGAAGTGTTTAGGAAGTGTTTGGAGAAGAGAGTGCTTGAAGAATTTAGAAGAAGAGAAAGGAAAAGTGTCTGAGATTTAGTACAAAGAAAATTTAGTAGAATGATCTTATTACAACAATTTAGAACTACAAAGGAAACTAAGAGAATTTGAGGGAGAGAAGGGAAGGGAGCTCTAGAGAAGTGTTTGAGAGCTCCCCCCCTTGGGGTGTGTTTACAAGCTTAGAGAACTTCCCTATTTATAGGCCTAGGGGAAGTGAAAATCTGAATTCAAAATGGCTAATGCATACAACACTTGTATTATAAAATCTGAATTGGTTGATGCACTTGAATTAGAAAATCTGAATTGGTTGATGCACTTGTATTAGAAAATTGTTGATGCACTTCACCAATAAATCCCACCAGCAGCCCTAGCTCATCTTCATGTCAGCATGATCAAACTTCCATCCAGAAACAATAGCTCATGTCTAGGTCACCATGACCAAGCATCCAACCAGCTCATCCTGAGGTCAGCATGACCAGCAACTTCAATGGCTTACGAATTGGGTTTTTCTTAATCAAATGAAGACTTTAAGCACTCCAAATTGAAGTTCAGAATGTGTCTGATCCAACCACACAAGTATTGGTCCAATGCAAGCTCGGATGAAAAAGTTAAGGCCAAAACAAATTGCTAACTCGTTTTGCTCGCTGACAAAAATCCATCCTGAGTATGGTTCTGTGTTTGCTAGGTAACGGACTCCAGATTTATCCAATTGGGCTGAATCTGGAGTCCGTTACCTAGCAAACACAGAACCATACTCTGGAGGTAACTCGATTGCAATTGGGCTGAATCTGGAGTCCACTTCCGCAGGTAACTCGATTGCATTTAGCGTATGCAACAAGCCTTTAAACCTCCAGGCATCCCTAGTAGGAGGAGTTGTGTCTCCTGAGGGTTTAACAGAAAACGATACCCACAAACGTTTTGCTAACTCTACAAAACAAAGTGGTTAGAAAACTTTACTAAATTTGTTAGTCCTTAAGCAAAATAAAACAAAAACAAAAACAAAAATAATTACAAAAACAAAAATAAAAATAAAAGAAATAAAAATAAAAATAAAAATAAAACTCAAAACAATCTTTCCGAACATTTTCTGAAGGGAAATGACTTATGCACATGACTCAAAAGTTTTAACAATAAAAACTCAATTTTAGACATTATTCACAAGGTGGCAAAGTTCAAAGCACAACATGCTCAAAGTGTATAGTGTGATAGCCAAATGCAACAAATTCTCCAATCTTAGTTTTCACACAATTTCAAAAATCATACCAAGCACAAATGCAACTTCAAATCTCACCAAAGTTGTCCTCTCAAAAATGAATCACTCAGAAGAGGGCTACAATGCATCACTCAGTTATAAACATGAGATTAGAGTTAAACCATAAGGGACTTAACTCAAAATAGGAAGATGAAGAACTTGCATTAATATGATCTCAAGAAGGATGCCAAACACTTAAAAGTAAGAAAATGCATGCAATTCAACCATATGTCATTTAAGATCAATTTAGGTCTTTAACAAAGGTTGTAATGGGGCCAATGGTGTAAGGTGAGTAAGAAATGAAAGGTATGGATAATACAAAAGTCCAAGGAACTCAAAAAATGTAAGAGCATAAAATAATTGTTTACAAGACTTCGAATCATCATGATTTTTCTTTTACATGATCAAAACTCCATATACCTTCATTTACAATGATTTAAACTCCTTTCCAAATACCAATGAAACCCAAAAATGAAATTTCAATCAACTACCATTTAATCACAACTTTTCTCTTTTCTTTCACCAATTGTGTGAAGTTCTATATAATTTTTTTTTATATGTAATATCTCTTCCCAAACTTAGCATGAAAAACACATCCGAATTAGAGCTCATGAGTTCCTTAGAAAGGTAAATTCTTGTTTTTCAGGCTAAGGCGAGGAAATATAATTGGTTAAATGAAAGAAAAGGTTTACATGTAGGCTCAAAATGGTTAACAATGGAAAATCATGCTTAAGCATGCATAAGGTTAGCTTGAAAGGCACAAATGATCCAAAGGTGGCCTTAATATCATTTCTTAAATGTCATGGAATCAAATTGCATAAGAATGAATGACTTTTAAGTGTTCAACCAAATAAATGAATAATGAGTTCAAACAACAACTTAGATGACAAGAAATTAAGAGTATGTGTATAACACTCATGAAATGAAGTACAAGGCTCAAAAGCTCACTTTATATGGTTGGTTATACAAGTCTAATTTATGCTTCATACAATTCTTTAGATCATGCAAATCCTTTAATTGGAAAATTGTGAAACAAATGGCAAGTGCAAAGAAGGTTTCAAACATATCATGCTAGAACAATGCCAAATTACTATTATTATTTTTTAAATTTTTTTGATTTAATTTTGTTTTTTTAACATAAAAATTTTGTTTTTTTAACAATAAAAAGTTACAAAACAACAAAAAATCAAAATAAAAATATGAACAGCAATTTTCATTTAAGCCATGCAACATTTATCACTAATATCATCATATGTGTTCGGAAAGTGACTCCAACAAAAAAACAAAACAAAACAAAAAAAAATGACGTCGAAGCCCACATGTTAAATTTTATTTTTATTTTTTAAATGAAACGTGGGAGCGCGAAGCGGGAAAGAAAGAATGTGGTCCCTGATCCTTGGTTCCTGGAAGTGGGCAGAAATTGAGTGACCTCACTTTTTCATGTGAAGGTGGTAAAAGGTAAAAATGGGTTTAGGGGGGCTAAAAAGAAATGGTGAAAAACACAAACTCAAACACACAAAAGAGAAACGAAAGAAAGAAGAAAGCGAGTGAGAAATCAAATGGCCTCTAACTACCCATTTTCGTTGGATCTCAACCTAGCTCCACCGACATGGAGCCAACGCAGCCATGGGTGCCATCTGGTAGTCAATGCCACCCCCCGGGACAACAAGTCCATTGGAGTGGGCAGAAATTTAGTGACTCCTAAAGATATACGTGTGTTCGGGACAAGGGATGACAACCGGGTCACGAGTGATGCCCCTGGCACTGAGCGTGCGAGAGTACATCATGTGTTGCAAGTTTGGGACATCGCCTACTTGCGAAGTCCCATGAGGTAGAGGTGCTGAAAGGTCAGTTGGCGGCGGAGCGAAGTATGGTTGAAGAGTGTCAGACTGCTATAAAAAGCTTGAAAAGGGAGAGGGCAAGGATAGTGGAGGTGAATCGACACCAGCTAGAAGTATTGCGGGACGAGAATAAAAGCCTAACAAAGATGGTAGAGTTGTATTCTCGTGACATGAGAAAGCAGCTGGAGGACCTAGACAGACCGGGTAAACGCAAGCAAGCAGATCGCGAGAGTAGTTATGCTCAAGCTAAGATTGCGATCTTTGGGGGCTCAAGTGGTGAGCCCCAAGAGGCTGTACGTGAAGCCCCGGAAGAGGACAGCCAGAGGGCCAAACTCAAAGCTCCAATAGTCGAGACACCAAGCACCGAGAAGAAATGACTTCTACTGCATTATTGTTGTTTTTATTTTATTTTATTTTATTTGGTTGTTTTTGTTTCGTAAATGAAAGAGTAAATTTGGAGAAGAAAAAAAAGAAAAAGAAAAAGAAAGCACACTTCCCAAACTTAAACAAACAAAGACGACAAACGGAAAAGAAAGCACAGTTCCCTAACTAAAATAAAACAAAGATAGCCGAAAGGAAAAGGCAGAAACACAAAGCACTAGAGAATGAAAGTAACGGAAAAAAACATAAAATACCAGAAAACACGGAGGGAAAAAAAAAAGTAAAGCAAAGTAAAGGTGCTCCCCCTTGAAGCGATTAGGTCGAGCATGCCCGGGAAATCCGAAATGGTGTTGGCGCTCTCTCATCAGCATATGCCTATTTAAACCACACCTCTGCAAGCGGATGATACCCAGCATTTCTTCCTGCAAACTCAAGGAAAAACATCAAAAAATTCAGAAGCAAAACAAATGGCATCCTCATGCACTCACCTAGATGATCTCAACCTTGAGCTCTCACTTGCACCACCGAATGCCCAGATAAGGGCTCCTCCAACTCTTGTCTTCCCAAACTCCACATATCATCATGGTACGGCCTCAAACTTTGCTGAGGTAATACCGAACTTTTCTGAGGCAGTGCCGAACAAGAGCAGTGCTGCTGGGCAGCATGATTGGCAGTAAACTCACATCGGCAGATCACCTGCATGTGGCACAGAGGTCCGACAAGGCTGCGGTGGAAGAGTCCCACAATTTAACGGTGCTCCATCCGGTCTCGGCTACCAATTTGGGCATGCGATTACCTGGCGAGGACATGGGAGTGTGCCGCACTGAGCGAGGAAGTATCTTCCTTGAAGGCTATGGTGGCGGACTCGCAGAAGCGGCTCTCCTGTGCCAATCAGCATGTGGAAGCATTGCAGAAAAAGAATGAGGACCATGTAGAGCTTCTGCAGATTCTACAAGTGCGAGACAATAGAGGCAAGCCATGATGATGATGAAGATGAAGAAGAAAAAAGAAGAAGAAGAAGAAGAGGAAGTTTCTTATTTTTATTATTGTTGTTGTTTTTGTTTTTGTTTTTGTTTTTGGTTTTTTTTGTTTTTTTTTAATGCAATGTTTGAAATAAAATAAAAATATGTTTTTAACACTTAGAAATAAACTAACTAACCATACCACTAAAACAAAAACGAAATAAAAACAACGACTAAACAAAATGAATACAAAAACTAACTTAACAAAACAAAAACAAAAACAAAACAAAAACAAAGACTAAACAAAAAAGAAAACAAAGAAAAAAAAAAAAAAACTTAATTTGAAAACACATGAATATACAAGCAACTCACGGATAACCAGTTAAGGGCCCCAGAAAACACAGCCAGGGGATCCGGGAAGGTTGGAGGGGTCACAATGGTCCCGCTTAAAACCCAAACTTCTTAGACACCGAAGGTGTCGCCTAAAGAACTCCTAGACACTGTATTGACGGAGACGTTAATCTGGAGTTACCACGAGTCAGCTCATATAAAAAATCTTTTTTTAATTTTTAATTTTTTTAATTTTTTATAAAAAAGAAACAGAAATTTAAAATAATAACAAGTAAAGAGAAAGGATTGAAATGCTCCCCCTTGAAGCGATTAGGTCGAGCGTGATGCACTTGGAGGTCGCGACTTCTCCCACTACTCCACACTTCCCATTCTTATGATTGAGGTTGCCATCTCTCTCCATTTTTATTGAGCTGTCATAAATTGCTAAAACAAACACACAAACGTGAAATGGAATTAAAAGGATTAGGAAATAAAATGAAAAACACACATCCAATTCCATGCTTCAAAGTAAGCAGCAAGGTAAATTAAACTAGCTTATGGAGTTCGTTCTTTCTCAAATATGATTATCCATTTGGTGTGTGGTTGTAATCAAGTATTCAGAACAAGTATTTAGCTATGGTGTTTAGTCTAAACACAAATTCCAAACCCATTAAGAACAAGAAGAACAATAAAGAACCAAGTAGAATTTAAACATGGTGTTTGTCTTCAATATCTACCCATTCATTCACTAATCAGTCCAAGAGTCATATGGTGTTTATGTAAACTTGAACAAGATATTTAATTAAGAACAAGTGAATGAAACCATAAACAAGAAATAACCAACATGCTACTTGAACCTCTTTTGTGTTGTGTAAGCTGGGACTCAAACCCAGTTCTCTTGCTTGTCAGGCAATTGTCCTTGTCCGTTTGTTGGACAGATTTTACTCTATCTATTTCTCGCAAGTGCACGAACCAATTATAGTATAGGAATGCAAGCACGAGGTCGTTCCACAGAGACTTGGATGAAAAACACTTATTACTACTACTTAGACTCACAAGTAATTCTAAGACTAAACAGAATTTAAATGAAGTTTTGTTGAGTTTGTTGGAATGAAAACTACACAAAGGACATGCAAAACAACAAGTGACTGAAAACTACTAAAAGGGAATGCAAAATAGCAAGTTACCAGCAAGTAGTTGTTTAGAAAATTTAGAGACAAAGGAGACAAGCACTAGGGGTTCAACTTCACCATGACAATCCAATTTCAAGCTACAAGTTAACAATCACCTAAGTTGATTACAATTTCTGGAGTTCGTTCTTTCTTATGTATGATTATCCATATGGTGTTTGGTTTTAATCAAGTACTCAGAAAACACAACTTAGCTATGGTGTTTAGTCTAGGTTATGTATCTGAATCCATTAAGCTTAAGAAGAACACAAAGGAACCAAGTAAACATTTAAACATGGTGTTTGTCCTAAATGCATTACCCACTCATTCACTAATCGGTTCAAGAGTCATATGGTGTTTATGTAAACTTGAACTAGATAACCAACATGCATGTGTTCATAATGGCCAATTATTTAAACATGCATAAAGATTCAACTAAGAACAAGTGAATGAGACCAGAAAATTAGAAGTAATCAACAAAGGGTAACATTAACTTAAAACATGAAATTGTCTTGTCAGGTTACATTGAAACCCTAGCTATGGATTTAGCTGCTCATAATGAGAAAGAAATTAAGACATAAATGAGAAAACATAATGAATGCAATAAGAGTAGAAAAACTCCTTTTCTGAAGTTCTTGTGGTGTCCAAGGCTTCTCCAAGTGCTTCTCCACGTCTAATGCTTCTCCAAGAGCTTTCTCACGTCTAGAAGGATGTATGAAGGATATGGAGGTGATTTGGGATGAGTTTGAGTGAGTGGTGATGGCTGAGGAAGATGAAATTCGTAGGGAAATAGAAGAGAGGTTTGCTGGAGTTGTTTTGGTGATTTGAGGCTGTTTAGAGCTTTTGGTTGATTGCTGGAGTGTTTGGGATTGTGAGAGTGTTTGAGGATAATTTTTGAATGTGTTTGGGAAAATGATGGAAGTGTTTGAGGGGGGATGGAGTGAAGGATGGCTGAATTATGGGGTTGTGAATCCCAGACTTGCACACTTTGAATCTGGAATTGAAGAGGTATTTATAGGGAGAGGGGAGTGATAAATCTGAATTCAATATGGCTAATGCATACAACACTTACAATTGAAAATCAGAATGTGGTTGCTGCACTTCACCAACAAATCCCACCAGCAGCCATAGCTCATCATCATGTCAGCATGACCAAGCTTCCATCTAGAAACCAATAGCTCATCCTCATGTCAGCATGACCAAGCAAGCAATGAGCTATTCTGGAGTCAGCATGATGTGTATTTTGATGGGCTCACAGATTGGGCTTGGATCAATCAAATGTCGACTTTGAGCTGTCTATCTTTAAGTTCAGAATGTCTTTTTTCCACGTACACGTAAATTGGCCCAATCCAAGCACAGATGAAAAAATTATGTCCGAAATGAATTTGTAAGTCAGTCTTCTGTTTTTACACATTGTTTTCACCATTTTACTCCAAATGCCTCAAGTGATACCTAGAGCTCAATGAACTGAATGACAAACACAAAAGAGGTTAAAAGCACAAGGTTAACTCAAAAACATAACTAAATCATAAGCTATAAGAGTATAAAATGATATACAATTGTGAACCGAACACCGTTGGACTACAAACACAACTTGTCAATTAACATCATTAACTTTAAAACATGAAACTGTCTAGTTATATACAAAAAATAAATAAAAAGTAGGAAAACCAAATAGAATCAAACAATGTTACCGATCCCCGGCAACGGCGCCAAAAACTTGTTGCGTAGATATAGCTGCACCAAAATTGATTCAACTGCATCCTCAACTTGTGATACTCGCAAGTGCACGAGCCGTTCGGTAGTATAGCATATGTAAGTGCGAGGTCGATTCCACAGGGATTGGTGATTGAATGATCCAGTTTAATTTTCCTACACAAAATAGAAATGAAAACAAAAGAGCATAAAACAAGGATTTTGTACAACACTTGAGAACATGGAGAGTTTTTGGAGAGAACGAGAGAATGTGTTTGAGAAACTGAAGGATTTGGAAGAGAATGTGGTGAGAACATGTGGAAGTTGGAAGAGAAAGTAAGGTGTTTGGGAAGCTTGGGGAATTTGGAAGGGAAGAGAAAGGTGTTTGAGAACTTGGAGAATGTTTGTGAACTTGGAGAATTTGAGAACTTAAGGAAGTGAGAGAAATGTGTTTGTGAAGTGTTTTGAGATATGGAGACTTTTGGAAGAGAAGGGAAATGTGTTTGGGAAATTTGGAGGAGAGAAAGGAAACGTGTTTGAGAACTTTAGAGAATTTGATGAAGGAAATGGGAGAAGTGTTTGGGAAGTGTTTGGAGAAGAGAGTGCTTGAAGAATTTAGAAGAAGAGAAAGGAAAAGTGTTTGAGATTTAGTACAAAGAAAATTTAGTAGAATGATCTTATTACAACAATTTAGAACTACAAAGGAAACTAAGAGAATTTGAGGGAGAGAAGGGAAGGGAGCTCTAGAGAAGTGTTTGAGAGCTCCCCCCCTTGGGGTGTGTTTACAAGCTTAGAGAACTTCCCTATTTATAGGCCTAGGGGAAGTGAAAATCTGACTTCAAAATGGCTAATGCATACAACACTTGTATTATAAAATCTGAATTGGTTGATGCACTTGAATTAGAAAATCTGAATTGGTTGATGCACTTGTATTAGAAAATTGTTGATGCACTTCACCAATAAATCCCACCAGCAGCCCTAGCTCATCTTCATGTCAGCATGACCAAGCTTCCATCCAGAAACAATAGCTCATGCCTAGGTCACCATGACCAAGCATCCAACCAGCTCATCCTGAGGTCAGCATGACCAGCAACTTCAATGGCTTACGAATTGGGCTTTTCTTAATCAAATGAAGACTTTAAGCACTCCAAATTGAAGTTCAGAATGTGTCTGATCCAACCACACAAGTTTTGGTCCAATGCAAGCTCGGATGAAAAAGTTAAGGCCAAAACAAATTGCTAACTCATTTTGCTCGCTGACAAAGATCCATCCTGAGTATGGTTCTGTGTTTGCTAGGTAACGGACTCCAGATTTATCCAATTGGGCTCAATTTTGGATATGTTATAGTATACACCGATTGGAACAACTTTCATGAAGAATTCTGCCTCATCCGAGCTGTGTAGGTTGCTGAAACAAAGCTTGCAATATGACCTACGAAACTGGACTGGCAGGGGGCTGTAGCCAAAATAAGTTTGTCTTTAAGCTCTTCATCCCTTCATACAAATCAGGCCTTAACATGCATGGATTGCATCATTTCCTATCCAAAGCCATCATTGTTACCTAAATCTAAATTAACTGAAAGATAAACACAAAAAGGATTAAAAGCACAAGTTTAACTCAAAAACATAATCAAATCATAAGCTAGAAGGGTACAAAATGATATACGATTATGAACCGATCATCTTTATACTTAATTTTCCCACTTGCACTCCATTTTCAACAATGTTAATTATTTCTTAACCAATAAAACAAATTGAAAATGGAGTGTATGAGTAGGAAAATTAAGTATAAAGAAAACAAAATAATATAAAAGTGAAGTAAAAAGAAATTTATGCAAGGTGAGGGTATAATAGAAAAGGGAAAGAACAAAAAAGAACAAAATTGATTAAAAAAAACAAAAGGGAATGTAAGTGGACAAAAAGGAAGTTGGAAAATCAGCACTCATAAAAAAAATTCAATTATGCACACCAAAAGATCTACCAATTTAATAATCAAAACGCCTCGATGTAGTGTACCAAAATAGGGGCAGTCAACTAAAACCCTATAAGGGATGATAAAAGTTCTAGAAAACTTATGCATAACTGACTGAAATTGACTAGATGACTTAACTTGTTAAAAGACCTAATTACAATGAATAAAATGGAAAATGAGAAAATTGGAATCACAATGACTAAAATATTTTCAACCGTAACTATAGTGACCAAAAGTATTTTTTACCATACTTACACAACACCAAACAAAATATTCTCCACCACAATCTGACCATTTTGTTGTCCAGCCTCTATATGCCTAGCAAAATATTCTCCACCAAGATATGATCTTACAACTTTATGGTTTGGTCCATCTGTTTTTCAACTTCTAATTTGAAAACTTTGAAACAGTTTAAAACTTGTGATTTTTCAGAAATGAAGTACAAATATGAATATCTAGAAAAATCATCTATTAAGAGAACAAATTAGAAATTTCCACATATTGTCCTTGTTGGAAATGGACCACAAACATTTGTATATGTTATCTCTAACAAGTTACTACTTCTAGTTGAGTTTATTTTCTTTGTGCGGGTGGTTTTGCCTTTAAAACAATCAATACAAGTTTCGAAATCATTGAAATCCAAATTTGGGAATATCTGTCTTTTTCATTAATTATTCCATTCTATCCTTTGATATATGCCCTAATCTTCTATGCCAAAGCATAGAAGATCTGTCATTATTGAGCATTCTCTTAGAAACAGAATCAACAATATGGAAACATTCATGAAAATAAGTACACTGAAACTGCCACAAGTCACCATTAAGAAAAGCATAACCAAGTAATTTATCAAACTGATTTATATGAAAAATACGAATACTTTCATCATCACCAATATAAGAAAAACCATCCTTAACAAGCTTTGAAACTCAAAGTAAATTCCTTCTCATCGAAGGTACATAAAGAACATTGTTCAAGACTAAAATAAGACCAGATGATAACTCTAACTTAACAATACCAACAAACTCTACTTCTACTTTTGTTCCTTGTTTAACAAAGAACTTTGTAGATCACTCCATTTTGGTCCTTTTGGCTTTTGAATCCCTGCAAGGAATTTGTGATATGAGTAGTGCAACCAGTGCCAAACCACCATGAGTTTTGTGGAATAAAAACCAAATTTGTTTCAATAGTAACAGAAACATCAACAATTTGAATACCTTTCTTGATGAGCCATGCCTTAAAACCACAACAATCTTTTCTCACATGCTTAGCAGATTTGCAAAAGAAACATTTTTTGAAATTGTCTTTGTTAGGTTTAAACCAGAACTAGTGGTAGCAATATAGTTTTGATCAAGCACGACAGAGTTATTAGCATTTTTCTTTGAATTGGAATTTGACCCTGTTTTAGGTGCACTAGTCTTCTAATTGGGATTTCCAAACTTATTAACAGTAGCTGCTTTCTTTCCTTTCCCAGCATGAACCAAATTGACAACTTCAGCTTTGCCCTTTTTCAATCTCTCCTCCTTTTGATAGCAAATAGCAATAAGTTCATTGACAGTCCACGTCTCTTTCTGGGCATTGTAGTTGATCTTCACTTGCTCATAATAGGAAGACAAGGAATTGAGAGCCACAAGAACGAGGAATTGATCAGTAATCTGCAAATCCAGATTGTTTAGTTTGTTTGCCACATTAACAAGTTTGAGGAGATGCTCTCTCATGCTTCCAGTTCCATCAAACTTGGTTGAAGTGAGAGTGGTAAGATAAGAACTAGATTCAGCCTTATTAGACCTCTTAAACTTTTCCTCCACAGCTGCTATATGATCCTTGGCAAGATCACAGCCTTGAATGCCACCTCTGATGTGCTCTTCCATTGAATTTTGCATTATAAGTAAAGATATGTCATTTGCTCTCTCCTACTTCTTAAAAGCATCCTTTTCTTCTTGACTACTGATATCAACCAAGGATGATAGCTTAGGCTCCTTAAAAGCTATGGTGAACTCAAGTAATCCCAAATTCATGTCAGTCTATTACTTATGTGTCTTGAAGTTGGTCCCATTCAATTTCTCAATGTTAATAAGGTTTAACATATTGAAACCTACCATTAATTATAGAAACAGAACATAAGCTCCGAAGTTCACAACAATGGTGACTAAACCTGAATCTAAATGCTTTAGTCATACTTAAGTTATAGAAACTGATCACACCTTTCGTTAAGAAATCACTCTATAAAGCACATGAATTAGTACAAATTCAACACCTTTGGGTGAGATGAAACAATACTAACCAAGTTTTCCATGACTCACTAGACATTAGTTTATAGCCAAACCTAGTAGACAACTTCTTTGAAAGAAAATCTACCTATTAATGCTTATAAACTACAAACAGAGCATCAAAATTGATTTTAAATAGCAAAGGATGGGATAAACCACTTTGGCAGTTTGCTCATCCAATCCCAAAATCAACCCAGTATAATAATCTTGTTAATTGAATTAAATCAACAAAATTCATCAAAAAAACCATCAGACAAATCAATTGAGACATAATGATATAAAATCACAAGGATAATCATTAACGTATCGGAAAAAGAATCTTTAAAAAAAAAACTCTAATCATAAACAATACAATTTTGATAAACTTTAACCAAAATAAATGAGTTTAAGGCTTATTTGACTGCTTTGATACCACATGTAAGAGTTTACTGTATGAAAAATATTTCTAAACCAATAGAGCACTTAAACCACATCTTAACTCATAAAGACAATTGAACAAAAGAATGATTAGAGATAAGATTTACTTGAATTAGCCATAATCAAATATACAAGACGATCTTCTCCTCTCAGGATTCCAAAATGTCAAGGCTTACATTAGGACAAGCACACATAATATGAATGTATGAATATGAGAGCAGAGACCAAGCCTTTTATATAAATTGCTTTACAACTGACTCTCCTATTAAGAGGCAACTGGTAGCCAAAACGTGGAGATAATGAATGATATCCACCTCCTGTAACAATTGTTCCATTCAGTCATTATCTGAATAAAAGTCTCATAATGTTGAGAGCAAGTACCACAATGGTTTCCTCCCCCTTCCCCCATGGTTGACACCCAGGTTCGAAACCCCTTGGGGTTTCTTTCCTCCCAATGTAACAAAAAAAAAAAAAAGTCTCATAATATCTCAATTTAAATATAACTCTATCTATTATATATATTACACCTCATAATAATGAAAAGTCACATTCACAAAATATATGGAAAAACTTACAAGCCCATCATGACAAGAGTGCTTGTGAATTGGATGTTGAACACATCCTGGAAGTGTCTGAGCATATCAAGACTTGATCTTATGATGATTGAAATCATCTTGGTTGTGAATCCGTAGCTAGATGTTGTGGAGGTATTTTAGAGGAGGTACACCTTGGAGTAGATTCTTGACTTAATTTATGATGATTGAAATCATCATAGCCAAGAATCCCTATGGATTGTGTTTGTGCAAATATTCTCTCGGGACAATATCCGCTTGAAGATCCTTCTCCCTTTGAACTTCCTTCTCTCTCTTCCTTGGTCCTTGTAAAAAAGACAGGAGTAAATAGACCACACCTAAGGGGTGTTGACCAAAGGCCCTCCGATGCCTAAGTTAGGCCGATTGTATTTAGGAGAAACAATAGCTAAAAAAAGATACGAAGTTTTCTCTACCAGGAGAACAGGGTGGCCGGAGCTATGTGTGGTTGCTGGAGCCGTGTATGAAAATATGGAGAGAGGAGAGAGGTGTGACTGGCAGCAGTGACGGTGTCGTCGACTAGGAGAGAAAGCGTGGATAATTTCGGGATTAGGTTTAGAATTACCTTGTGTGTTGAATGAAGCCATGAATTTATAGGGCTCTAAGCATCTAGGGTTTTTCAAAGAATAATTCATATTAGGAAGGAATTTATTCATTCCCCAAATTATAGAGATTGAGTCCATTAGGGATTTGATAAGGATCAAATCTCCTAATTTAATGACGATATCTCCAAACTAGGATAATATTTTAATTTGTGATATTATCTTTTTAAATAAAGATAATATCTCATATTTAAGATATTATTCCTATTTTAGCATCAATTAATTTACCAAATAAATGGATTCAATTAACTGACCTAGGCGATATTCTTCTTGTTCATGTGGCGCCTTGTGATTGGAAGCTAAAATATTTGCTCCCACAAATGGCCACCAGCTTCTGCATGGCGGTTATGAGGCATGTAGAAGATGGAAAACATTCTTTGGGCTTTCCAACTGCGTTTGGGCTTTCTCTTGTGAGTTGGACTCCTCTTGCAAATTGGGCTCCCAATTGGAGTAGGCTTTTGACTTTTCTTAGAATTTTTCTCCCAATTGGAATAGGCTTGTGATTCCTTCTTGACCTAAGATGCCCAACCTGTATAAATGCAAGACTTCTCTTCACTCTTCTCCAAATTACAAACTTGTCTTCTTTACTTTATGGTTTGAGAGAGATTTTGGAGAATTTGTACTACTCGTCTAAGAGAGAGTTGCCGTGCATGCCCAGGTAAGTCGATACCCCCAAACCTAGATTTTGCTAGTCCTCGAGCAAAACAAACGGAAAACAAAGATAAAAATAAAACAAGAAGTTAACTAGACCACTTTCATAGGTAATTCGATTGCATTTAGCGTATGCAACAAGCCTTTAAACCTCTAGGCATCCTTAGTAGGAGGAGTTGTGTCTCCTGAGGGTTTAACAGATTACGATACTCACAAACGTTTTACTGACTCTGGAAAACAAAGTAATTAGAAAACATAAAAGATTGTTAGTCCTTAAGCAAAACCAAAAACAAAAACAAACATAAATACATTACTTAACAAAAACAAAAACAAAAACAAAAACGATTACAAAAATAAAAAGAACTCAAAACAATCTTTCCGAACATTTTCTGAAGAGTAATGACTCATGCACATGACTCAAAAGTTTTAACAATAAAAGCTCAATTTAGACATTATTTACAAGGCGGCAAAGTTCAAAACATAATATACTCAAAGTGTAGTAGTGTGATTGCCAAATGCAACAAATTCCCCAATCTTAGTTTTCACACAATTTCAAAAATCATACAAAGCATAAGTTCAACTTCAAATCTCACCAAAGTTGTCCTCTCACAAATGAATCACTCGGAAGAGGGTTACAATGCAACACTCAGTTATAAACATGAGATTAGAGTTAAACCATAAAGACTTAACTCGAAAATAGAAAGATGAAGAACTTGCATTAATATGATCTCAAGAAAGATGCCAAACACTTAAAAGTAGAAAAATGAATGCAATTCAACCACATGACATTTAAGATCAATTTAGGTCTTTAACATAGGTTGTAATGGGGCCAAGGGTGTAAGGTGAGTATGAAATGAAGGGTATGGATAAAACAAAGTCCAAGGAACTCAAAATATAAGAGCATAAGACTTCGAATCATCACAATGAGAATTTATTTTTACATGATCAAAACTCCTTATACCTTCATTTACAATGATTCATACTCCTTTATTGAACAATCACCAATTTATTTTGAAAGCCCAAAAAAGAATTTTCAATCAACTACCACTTTTCTCTTTTCTTTCACCAATTGTGTGAATTTTGTTTTTTTTTTTTTTTTTGAAATGTAACACCTCTTCCCAAACTTAGCATGAAAAACACATCTCAATTAAAGCTCATGAGTTCCTTAGAAAGGTAAATATTTATTTTTCGGGCTAAGGTGAGGAAATAAAATTGGTAAATGAAAGAAAAAGTTTACATGTAGGCTCAAAATGGTTAACAATGGAAAATCATGCATAAGCATGCATAAGGTTAGCTTGAAAGGCCTTAATATCATGACAAGAAAATAAGAGTATGTATATAACACTCATGAATTGAAGTACAAGGCTCAAAAGCTCACTTTATATGGTTGGTTATATAAGTCTAATTTATGCTTCATACAATTCTTTAGATCATGCAAATCCTTTAATTGGAAAATTATGAAACAAATGGCAAGTGTAAAGATGGTTTCAAGCATATCATGCTAGAACAATGCCAAATTTATTTATTTAAATTTAAATTTTTACTCTTTTTTTTTAATAAATTTTTTTTTAATAAAATAAAATGAAATCCAATTTTCATTTAAGTCATGCAACATTTATCACAATCTCTTCATATGTGTTCGGAAAGTGACTCAAAAACATAACAAAACAAAACAGGACTCAAAATTAAAAAAAAAGCAAGCAAAAACATTTTTTTTTTTTTAAAGACAAACCAAATTTACTTGCTAAACTCCAATACCCCCAAACCTAGAAATGAACATTGTCCTCAATGTTTAAAAATTAGCCACAAACAATGTCATAACAACAAATGAAATGTATTAAAGCAAATAGAAATTACAAAACACACAAAAATAAAATAAAATAAAATAATTACAAAATAAAAATTACAAAATAAACAAACAAATAAAAAGAAACAAAACACTCAAAACAGTAAGTCCTAAAAGGAGTCTTACACAAGCTAAAACCCAAAATTTTTGAAGCCCAAAGCCCACAATTTCGAAACACAAACCACGGTTAATTTAACCTACTTTGAAACCCAAACTATGGTGAAACCCGACCCACAATTTGTTTTCATTTTCGGCTTTTTTTATTATTATTTAGTTTTGTAAAAACAGACTATTGAACCGTGAGTAGAAACACAAAGAGCGGGATTTTTTTTTTAATTTTAAAACATGGGTCATGATGTCTCGGTTCAGTGTAAGGGATCAAAGACAGGGCGAGACATAGAGGCGCCGCAGACTCCACAAGCATAAATTACGGGCTCATGGGAAGGCGCGAGACTTTGCTGAACGCGTCCGTTCAGACAAAGCAAGTTGTGACAAATGAGTTGGGTACGGTTGGAAAGTGAGAAGGTTGTGGGACTCGAGGAACGCTTGGGGATTCAGAAAATGCGCGGACGCTGGACTAGCTAGGGTTTGTCAAAGACTACCTATAAGAAGGAAAAAGAAGGGGGAAAAAACAAAAAACACAAACTCAGAAACACAAAAGAGAAGAGAAAAAAAACTTAGAAATCAAATGGCCTCTTCTGACCCATTTTCGTTGGATCTCAACCTAGCTCCACCGACTCAGACATGGGGCCAAGCAGTGGCACCAGTATGGGTACCCTACTTTGCCTCCGCAAGGGGGCCTGTGACTGTCAATGACTCAATACTCATGGACAACGATGTTGCCATTGGAGTTGGTAGAAATTTAGTGACTCCCATGAGGTAGAGATTCTGAAAGGTCAGTTAGCGGCGGAGCGAAGTATGGTTGAAGAGTGTCAGAGTGCTATAAAAAGCTTGAAAAGGGAGAGGGCAAGGATAGTGAAGGTGAATCGACACCAACTAGAAGTATTGCGGGATGAGAATAAAAGCCTATCAAAGATGGTAGAGTTGTATTATCGCGACATGCGAAAGCAGCTGGAGGACCTAGACCGACCGGGTAAACGCAAGCTAGCAGATCGCGAGAGTAGTTATGCTCAAGCTAAGATTGCGATCTTTGGGAGCTCAAGTGGTGAGCCCCAAGAGGCTGTACGTGAAGCTCCGGAAGAGGACAGCCAGAGGGCCAAACTCAAAGCTCCTATGGTCGAGACACCGAGCGCCAAGAAGAAATGATTTCAGTTTTTATTTAATTTTAAAGTGTATTTGTATATATATATATATATTTTTAAATTGGGAAATAAAAAATGTTATGCTATCTCAAAGAGACGATTGACCCTAAATTTAAAGAACGACGATCAAACAAAAACATGAAAACCCAAACATGCATTTTATTTTTAGTTAAGTAGACACATAAGTAACTGCGTCTTTTTTTAAGAGAAAAACCTAAGGATGACCAGTTAAGGGCCTCAGAAAAACACAGTCAGGGATCCGGGAAGGTTGGAGGGGTCACAATGGTCCCTCTTCAAACCCAAACTTCTTAGACACCGAAGGTGTCGCCTAAAGAACTCCTAGACACTGTATAGACCGCGGTTGCTCACTGGAGTTACCAAAAGTTTAGCTCCTTCAAAGAATATCCTATGAGTTTTTAAATTATACTACATAATTAAATAAAAACAAAATAAATAAATAAATAACAACTGAAATAAACACACAATTCAAACAAGAATTTAAAAGAAGAGTTGGGATTCTTGCACCAGGTGTCCAAGACGCATCTTTAATTTTGTCTATTCTTGCAATTACATTCTTGAGAAACCTGAAAAACAAAAGAAGAAAACAATTGAAAAAAAAACATAATAAATAAAATAAAATAACAACTGAAAAAGAAAAAAAAAACACAAACATTAGAAAACAGGGAAGCAAAAGTAAGTGAAAGTGAAGACATGCTCCCTTTTTAAAAAAACGCGCTCGCAATTTGCGCCGGAAGTAGAAGAGTACCCCGCATTTCTTCCTGCAAATTCAGAGAAAAACATCAAAAAATCCAAAAACAAAACAATAACATCCTCTTGCACTCACCTTGATGATCTTAATCTTGAATTGTCCCTTGCGCCACCGAATGCGCAGATAAGGGCTCATCCAAACCCTGTCTTCCCAAACTCCACATATCATCACGGTACGGCCTCAAACTTTGCTGAGGTAATACCGAACTTTTCTGAGGCAGTGCCGAACAGAGGCAGTGCTGCCTGGGTAGCATGATTGGCAGTAAACTCACATCGGCAGATCACCTGCATGTGGCACAGAGGTCCGAACAAGGCTGCGGTGGAGGAGTCCCACAATTTAACGGTGCTCCATGCGGTCTCGGCTACCAATTTGGGCATGCGATTACTGGCGAGGACACGAGAGTGTGCCGCACTGAGCGAGGAAGTAGCTTCCTTGAAGGCTATGGTGGCAGACTCCAGAAGCGGCTGTCCTTGCCAATCAGCATGTGGAAGCATTGCAGAAAAAGAATGAGGACCATGTAGAGCTGCTGCAGATTCTGCAAGTGCGAGACAATAGAGGCATGCCATGAAGATGAAGATGAAGATGAAGATGATGAAGAAGATGAAAATGAAGAAGAAGTTGTTGTTATTGTTTTTTTTTGTTTTTTTGTTTTTTATGTTTATGTTATGTTTTTGTTTTTGTTTTGTTTTTTTTTGTAATGCAGAGTTTGAAGTGAAATAAAAATGTGTTTTAACACTTAGAAACTAACTAACCATACCACATAAATAAATACATAGACTAACTTAACAAATCAAAAACAAAAGACTCAACAGAAAAGAAAACAAAGAAAATAAAAAAAACCTTAATTTAAAAACACACGAATATACAAGCAACTCACGGATGACTAGTTAAGGGCCTCAGAAAACACAGCCAGGGGATCCGGGAAGGTTGGAGGGGTCACAATGGTCCCACTTAAAACCCAAACTTCTTAGACACCGAAGGTGTCGCCTAAAGAACTCCTAGACACTGTTTTGACGGAAGTGCTTACTGGAGTTACCATAAGTCAGCTCATATAAAAATCTTTTTTAATTTTTTTAATTTTTTATAAAAAAGAAACATAAATTTAAAATAATAACAAGTAAAGAGAAAGGATTGAAATGCTCCCCCTTGAAGCGATTAGGTCGAGCGTGATGCAATTGGAGGTCGCGACTTCTCCCACTGCTCCACACTTCCCATCTTTGAAGTTGCCTTCTTTCTCCCTTTTTATTAAGCTGTCATAAATTGTTAAAACAAACACACAAACTTGAAATGGAATTAAAAGGGTTAGGAAATAAATAAATAAACTAAAAAAGGAAAAGGAAAAATCAACACTACCATGCTTCAAAGTAACAAGCAACAAAGTAAATCAAACTAGCTTATGAAGTTCGTTCTTTCTCAAATATGATTATCCATATGGTGTGTGGTTTTAATCAAGTATTCAGAAAAAGCATTTAGCTATGGTGTTTAGTCTAAACACAAATTCCGAACCCATTAAGAACAAGAAGAACAATAAAGAACCAAGTAGAATTTAAACATGGTGTTTGTCTTCAATATCTACCCATTCATTCACTAATCAGTCCAAGAGTCATATGGTGTTTATGTAAACTTGGACAAGATATTTAATTAAGAACAAGTGAATGAAACCATAAACAAGAAATAACCAACATGCTACTTGAACCTCTTTTGTGTTGTGTAAGCTGGGACTCAAACCCAGTTCTCTTGCTTGTCATGCAATTGTCCTTGTCCGTTGGACTACAAACACAACTTGTCAATCAACGTCATTAACTTTAAAACATGAAACTGTTTAGTTATATACAAAAAATAAAAATAATAAAAAGTAGGAAAACCAAATAGAATCAAACAATGTTACCGATCCCGGCAACGGCGCCAAAAACTTGTTGCGTAGATTTCAGCTGCACCAAATGGATTCAGCTGCATCCTCAACTTGTGATACTCGCAAGTGCACGAGCCGTTCGGTAGTATAGCGTATGTAAGTGCGAGGTAGATTCCACAGAGATTGGTGATTGAATGATCCTGTTCAGTTTTTCCGACACAAAATAGAAAAGAAAACAAAAGAAGCAAAAAGGTTTTGTACACATTTGAGAACTTGAGAATTTGGAAGATAAGGTGTTTGGGAAGCTTTGAGGATGTTTGAAAGAGAAGAGAGATGTGTTTGAGAACTTGGAGAATGTTAAAGAGAATAGAGAAATGTTTGGGAACGTTGAAGATTTAGTAAAAAGATCATATTACAACAATTGAGAATTACAAAGGGAAACTAAAAGAATTTGAGGGAGATAAGGGAAGGGAGCTCTAGAGAAGTGTTTGAGAGCTCCCCCCCTTGGGGTGTGATTACAAGCTTAGAGAACTTCCCTATTTATAGGCCTAGGGGAAGTGAAAATCTGAATTATACAATAGGTTTACCTACCACACTCACTTCACCAACTTACAACACTTAATTCACCTAACACACTATTACATTTTAAAACAGTTCCTCTTGTCTTTAGGCTTAGTGTTGCAACTCCCACTTCATCATCTTTTGGCTCATTTGGCTGCTGCAAAATTCCACTCAAATATAGGTATTGAATATGCTTCACCAAACTTTCCCACAATCAACAACACTTCATCATGCATTGTCATGCCAGCTTGTGGGCTCGTTTTGGGCTTGTGGCTCCAGTCTGAAAAATCTGGAAAAATATGGATCTTGAAGCTCTTTGTCTTATATTTCCAGGAATATGCAGCCAAAGTCAAGGAAAAATCGGAAAGGCCTTCAAATGTGATTTTTGGCCCAGTAACGGAGATGCTGCCGAATTTGACCTTAAGTTGGAAAAACATGTATAACTTTCTCTAGAACACTTGGAATCATGAACCGTAAAATTCTACAGAAACTAGACTTCCGTATCTTTCCAATGATGTATGGCTCATTATCTGGTTCTTCTTGCGCAAGTACAGTCCAATCCGTGAAGTTGACTGATCTGCAGACACCGTTTTGAGCTAACTTGTCTCCAAAATGCAATTAGTGAGTCTCAAGCTTATAACACTGAAACATACGGAAAAGAAGTTAAAAGCACAAGTTTAACTCAAAAACATAACCAAATCATAAGTTAAAAGGGTACAAATTGATATGTAATTATGCACCGATTAGTTCGAGCATGATTTTTTTTTTTTGTCTTTTCTTTTCCGCGGCGAGGACTAGTCGGATGGTTATCATCGCAACGACGACTGTCGCACTTTTATTTTTAAACTTCTCAGCGACAGTCGTGACCTTCCTCCTAGTTTTCTTTTTCGCTTGCAACAAGGACTAGCCTGCACTGGCCTGACTGGTTGTCATCATGAGGCGTCGTGATTGTGTGGGAGGTTGTTGGTTAAACGCTAGTAGTGGCGGTGGCTGCTGGTTGCAGCTTCCGCTACCACATCTTCTTCCTTATCGTGACATAGGCATGGCCCGTTTGGGCGGCGCTGCGCAGGCTAGCTGTGCTCTAGCTCGGGCTATGGACTCTCAGCTTGGGCGTCCGTTTGTTTGTTTGTTTGTTTGTTACCTCCACAAGCTTCTTCTTTTTTTCTTTACAAACCTCCATGTATTCTGACCTGCAAAATTTTCTTTTCATCTTGCAGCTATTCAACCATCATGTCTTCTGTGCCCTTGTACCTATGGGGAGGTTCCAAAGTGCACATGAAGAGATTTGTGGTTAATCTGCCTCGTGTTACGTATGAAGCCCAGTTCTAGAAGTTGTGGGCCACTTATGCTTCTGCTATTCCTCTTGACGTGCATGTCATGCTGGTGGTTTCTTCGAACTGATGATGTGCCTTGTATAGATGCGAATGGTCCAAATGCTAGAATAATCACCTTCCACCCCTTTTAATTCTCGTTAGGCTTCACGTTCTTGCTGTCAAAGCTTTTCAGGGAGGTGTTCTGCGCCATGGAGTGTGCTCCAAGTCAGTGTACTGCGAATGTTTACCTGGCGATCCTGTGCTTTGAGAATCTGAGTTGTTTCTTCAAGCTGGAGCTGATGGTGCGATAGTTCTTCTACTTCTGAAAAGTGAGGCCCTACGAGAGTATGCTCAAGTCCGAGCGTGCAATGCCAAGTTGTTCGATAGCTTCAGCCCAGGAGATCATGTATGACATGCCAATGTGTTGGAAGTCGACGGACAGTGGGAAGGCGATGTTGACAATGGTGTTTGTCACTTTGCTATTTGATCTGCTTCCTCTTTATTTGAATTTCTTGAAGTGTGACTAACTAACTTATGTCTTATGCTTGCAGAGAATGATATTTGCAAGAGACTAGACCTTGGGCCGGATACGGCCAAGGTCAGGAGGGCTTTGAACATCCCTGCGAGGTTTCACCAGTGGTGCCTGGCTATTGAGCGAGTATCGAGAGAAAGCTCAGGATCTGCCTCCTGCCTAGGATGTTGAGAGATGGAAGCAGAATGGTCTAGACTTTGATTATCTGCCTGGTGAACAGGAGGAGTGCTCTGTCGAACCCCCATAAAAAAGGAAGCTGTTAAGAGATGAAGCTGGTGCTTTGTCAAGAGATGAAGCTGGTGCTTTGTCAAGAGATGAAGCTGCGACTTCACGGGCGAGGGATATGTCTCCGTTGTGAAAGAAGCTAAGACTTCCTTCTGTTGTGACCAAGTCTTCCTTAAAAGAGGTCCCTTCTATTGAGAAGACTAAAGTAGGGTTTGCTCTCCCGTCGTCTGCACATGTTAAGCATCTCGTCGGCGCATATAGCAAGAAGGTTGTAGTATGCGAAATATTAGGGACGTTCCACTCAAGTCTCCCACTAATAAGCTCAGAAACTTTGATTTGCCCCGTCAAGAGGTTCATTCAAGAACTAGTTCACCTGTCAAGAGGCAAAGAGATGCTGATATTCCTCTCTAAAGTTCAAGTCACCTGCACCGGTCAAGGGCTTAGGATCGAACTGGGAGGACTACTGAGCCTAACCATCGCGATCCAGTTGTTGAGCCACGAGCAATGAAGCATGGAGCTGAGTCGACGTCATTGAATCCTTTGGAGATGAGGATGGCGGCGGCTAATAAGTACAGAGAGTCATCTGCCCGGGTGAAGGGTTTTTCAAAAATGCGAATGGCTGATTCCAGGCTGACAAGTTCAACACTGGAGGAGATGTAGGTGTGTTTGATCTGCTGATTACAAACTTCCTGTCAAACCCGTCTACTTGTGTCAAGCTGATTAATCATATCCATCAGGATGGTGACCTTAGCATATTCTCAAGTCTTTCCTTGGAGAAGCAAAAGGAAGCGGTTGTTCATTCGCTTCAAAAATGAGTAGTTTTTGCTGTTGAGACTATCTGAAACTCGTTTGTTGTTGCCCCATCTTCTGCTCATCTCTCAGTGAGTTGGAGAAGAAGAATGCTGATATGACTGGCAAACTCTCGGCCGAGCAGATCCGTTGTGAAAATAAGATGTATGAACTGAGGAAGTATATATCTAGCTGAAGAGCTCCCGTGCTAAGAAGGATAATGAACTCAACTCTTCTCCTGCTACCATGCAAAGTTGAAGAAAGGCCTATTTTCGTCTTGAGCATAAGAATGCTGACATCTCCCATAGTTATAACAAGCTTTTGGCCAAGTTTGGAGCATACCACAAGACAACCGAAAAATACAATCTTGAAGCTATCATTGATGTGTACAAGCTGGGCTACTTAGATTGCACGAATAGGACTGCTCTTTACTACGTCATTGGAGATGAAGACATTGATACGCTCTGCCCTAACTTGTTCCCTATTCAAAGTGAGCATATCAATACTGCAAATACAAAGGGAGCCGAAGAGTAGGTGGCTGACGAGGCTGCAGTTGAGGAGGATGGAGTAGAGGAATGCATGGTTGATGAGATGGTGACAGAGAAGCTAGATAACTGGAGCAGGCAATTGCATTGTGTCTTGTGAACTGCTTGAGTAACCAGCCAGTGTCTGGGTTTTGTATCTCCCTTAGGATGTTTGAATGTTTACCCACCGCTTGTTGAAGGGTGCTTTTATGCTTTTTCTTTAGGATACTTCATAATTTTTGCCTTGCGTCTCCTTGAGGACGCAACTTATGAGCGATGTTTTGATAGCCTGTTTAACATGCGACTCTCTCGGAGGACGCGTCATAGTTTTTGCCCTGCATCTCCCTGAGGATGTGGCTTATGGGCAATGGTTTGTTTGACATGCGCCTTCCAGAAAGACGCGTCATAGTTTTCTCCATGCTTCTCTTTGAGGATGCGACTTATGGGAAATTGTCCCAAAAGACGTTTCATGGAGAACTGCACACTTTTTTTGAACAAAAAGCTGAACTTGTATTGCTTTATTTGAAATGAAAATTACTAGATAAATAACCTAAAATTTTCACTATCTGCTTTTTCTTCTTCAAAAGTGTATAAGGCTCGGTTGTTTGCCAGGAATTGAGCCGATAGGAGGAAGTTCCATAGGTAATATCTTTGTAGGTGGTAGGCATTCCATTGTGTTGGAATCTCCTTTCTTTCCGTAGTGTCAAGTGTATAGCTTCCTCAGCCCCCAGACTGGTTGATCACATAAGGGTATTCCCAATTGGATTTCATCTTCTTAGATCCTTGTCTTTGTGCCGTAATGAAAGTCTTTGTTAGCACAAGGTCGCTTGGTTGAAACTATCTAACCTTGGCCTTTTTGTCATAGTAAGACTTCAACTTCTGCTAGTAGGAAGCGACTCAGACAATGGTTTTCTCGCTCTCTCCTTCAAGTAGGTTGAGGTTGAGTTTCAACTGCAGCCTACCTCAATACTTATAGAGGGGACAGTGATGTGTGGAGGAATGATTGCTTCAGTTCCGTGTGCGAGGAAAAATGGGGTTTTGCCGGTTGATCTCCTTTTGGTGGTTCGATAAGCCCGTGGTACTCTAGAGAGCTCATCTACCCATTTCCCTTCGGCACATTTTAGTCTCTTCTTTAGGCAGTCCAATATAATTTTATTAGACGCCTCGAACTGGCCATTGCCCTGCGGATACCTCGAGGTGGACAGGTGCTGTTTGATGTTGTATTTTGTAAAGAAGACAATGATTTTCTTGTCCATGAATTATGAAACATTATCATTAACCAGTGTTAAGCTCATATTTTCATACATATACATGCCCAATTTACTTACTCATTTTGCTTAGTGTCTTAGAATTTTGAGTTATTTGCCTCTCTTTGTGTGTTTTGTAGGCCAATAGAGCAAGAGAGAATAATTCATGCAATTAAAGCATGTTAAGGCAGCAAGAGATCACTTTTGGTACAATCCATGCATATTAAGGGCTGATTGGCATGAGAGGAATACAACTTAAGGCATTTGAAGCAATATGGTGCAAAAACGTGCAAAAACTGGAGACTGAGGTAGAATTTCATTTCGGCCTTATCTTCTTCATCCGAGCTTGGATTGGGCCAATACTTGTGTGGTTGGATCAGAGACATTCTGAACTTCACAATGGACATCTTAAAGTCATCATTTGATTCAGCCAAGCCCAATTCGTAAGCCCATGAAAATACACATCATGCTGACATAAGGATGAGCTGATGGATGCTTGGTCATGGTGAGCTAGGCATGAGGTATTGGTTTCTGGATGGATGCTTGGTCATGCTGACATATTGATGAGCTAGGGCTGCTGGTGGGAGTTATTGGTGAAGTGTTGTATGCATTAGCCATATTAAATTCAGATTTATCACTCCCTTCTCCCTATAAATATCACTTCCATTCCAAACACTATCATAACTCATATCCTGAGATCCATCATTTACACTTCCATTGTACACAAAGAGAGGGAAAGTTGAGAGTCACAAAGGGAGAGAAGGGAGAAGGCAGCAGCTGGGAGGCTTTGGTCTCCTGGCAGCCATGGAGATGATTCTTTTCCATCTCTAGCATGCTGTCCTTATCTTCTTCTCCTCCCTTTGTCTTTTATTTTCTTCTTGTATTTTCTTTGTTTTACTTCGTTTTTCTGTTATTAGTTGTAATATACATCTTGCTAGTCTTGTATCATGGTTTGAGTTTATAAAGTTTGATTTCATTCATGAATTCTTCTTCACTATTTTAATGGAGCTGTTTTTGCATCTTTTGATTGATCACCTGAGGTTTTATGCGTTATGCTCTTGTTGGGAAGGTTTGGGGATCATCTTCATTCCATCCATTAGCAACTTATGTGATTTGGTTTCTAGGTCTCCTAATGTAAACACCATGCTTGGGGTCCTTGTGATGTTCAATGCAATTTGATCCAAACACCATGGACTTATTTGTGAGCATCTTCACGAGTGAATCAATTTGTTTACTTGCTGCCATAACATGATTAAGAACAATTATGGTGGATTCTAAAACAACACCATCTTATCTTAGTTACTTTCTTTCTTCTTGTTTTGTTTCTTTTGTTTTCATTTTTGTTTTGTGTAGGAAAACTGAGTTGGATCATTCAATCACCAATCCCTGTGGAATCGACCTCGCACTTACATATGCTAAACTACCAACGGCTCGTGCACTTGCGAGTATCACAAGTTGAGGATGCAGCTGAATCCATTTGGTCAGCTAAATCTACGCAACAACCAGCGACTGTGGATAGCCAAACTAGCAGATAATGTTTCTCTAGAAAAAATCGTTCCTTGTCAGCTTCTTCCAGGAGAGGATAAAGCTTCGGCCTCGATCCATTTAGTAAAGTAGTTAGTGGCGACGATCATCATGTCTTTTTTGGTAGGTGCCGGTGGCATGGGTCCCACTAAGTCAATGGCCCATTGCATGAATGGCCACAGACTGTTCTGTGGATGGATTACTTCGGCAAGCAGGTTAAGAGCCGGCTTGTATCGTTGGCAGCGATCACATCTTTTGACATACTTGGCGGAGTCATGGTGCATGGTAGGCCAGAAATAGCCTATACTTAAAGCCTTCTGGGCGAGTGACCTGCCCCCAGAATGGTTGCCACACTCGCCATCTTGGATTATGTAGAGCACCTCGAGTGTTTGAGGGTACTTTATGCATGTGAGCTGAGGGCCGGAGTATGATCTGTGAATGAGCTTGTTGTCTTGCATGTAGTATCTCACGGCCTTCCGCTGGACCTTCCTAGCTTCAGACTTCTCCTTTGGAAAGTTTCCATTTGCCAAGAGAATCTTATAATAAATATAATATAATATAATTGATATGTTTATAATATAATATAATAGACCTGGCAATATCGGACACGACCCGTTAACACGACACAAATTTGCACGAAAATAACAGTATTTGGGTTGAGCTTAATGGGTCTGGTTGAAAACGGGTTGACCCGTTAAGCTAACGGGTTGGGTCAGTATCATTTGCGAATCACCTGTTAACCCGTTAAGAGCAAGGGTATTTTTGTAATATTAATTCTAAAATTAACCTACCATGAATTGAAGCCCTCCTGCCCGAGTCCTCACGCCGCCACTCACTCTTTCTTTCTATTAAGAGAAACATAAGCTCTCTCTTTCTCTCTAGATCCAAACCAAACCATCAAGTATCAACTACCTTTCTTCTTCTTCTCTAACGAAAAGGTATGACAATCTCAAGTCATTTGAGAGTTTTAATTGTCTTTCCTTTATTCTCATGTTAGCAAAGTACGCTCAAAGTTGAATGTCGGTCCAATTTCTACTTCTTCTTTCTGTTGTTGTTGAAAGTTGTAAAGGATTTGTTTTGGGTTTTAAGCTGTATTTATGAATTTGATGTGTAGGTGGAGCTGAAAGATTAATTGTTGATGTTGTTGTTGAACTTGTATCCCCTGGGCATAAAGTTCACATTTTCTTTGGCACCTATTTTCTGGTAGCATCTGGTAGTAAAGTTGTTTAATATATTATATCTTTCTTTCCAAGTTTTGTTTTATTGCCATTTTCCAGATTTATTGCTAGCTCAACACACAACTATTTTGAGGGGGATACATAGGAAACCTATAGATATCATAGAAGAAATAACAACTAGTCTGATTCCATATTTTGGCTTTATCATATTCATCTGATGTGTCTTATGCATCTTTTTAGTGTTCTTTTGATGTGATTATACTACTATTTCTCACTGTTTAAAAAAAAAAAGAATAAAAGTATGGCTACAGGAATGGCCGCTAAGATCCTTGTTAACAACAAATTCCCGGCATCCATGTTTGCACAGACATTCAAGCATCTTAATGCGCGACAAATTCAGCCAACTATGCTTGACAAAGTTGTTAATGTGAATCAGTTTGATGAACCTGCCAATTCATATGAGTAATGAACATGTTTGTATATGGTTTACAGTTTCTTTGATGATTTTGTATATTTTATTCATATTGTATCCTTCCATAATTTTATTTTATTTTCTCATTTTTGTCTGTTGTGTTTTTATTTTTTCTCAGAGATTGCATAATTGGTGAAAATTGCAATTTTGAGATTATGTTCATAGAGGATTGAAGTTTTGAGATTAGGTTCATGGAGAAGGCTCCAGATTTTTTTTTTCCTCCTTAATATTTTGTTTAAAACTTGTTTCAATTAAGATTAATTTGAAACTCATATTGTCTAAGAATTTTTTTGTTTGCCAATGCGTAATGTGTAAGACTTATTTAAGGATTTCATCTTTATTTGTATTATATCTCTAATTTGAGGTGTTTTCATTTAATAATTTGTTAAAAAATATCATTTATTTTTTAAATAGGTCAAACGGGTTACGCGGGTGAAGCAGGTGAAAAACGACTCATTAGCCATAACGGGCCGTGTCGCGTTATTTGCGAATTGTGCGGGTCGTGTTCGTTTCAACCCATTAAGAAAACGAGTTGACCCGGACACGACCCGTAACTCGCAAAAACGACCCTTTTGCCAGCTCTAAATATAATTGATATAAATCAATTATATTATTTAATCCACGAATAATTTGTGGCTTAAAAGAGAATTGAACTTAAGCCACCACCTTTTCATGGCTGAAGTACATAGGAGCTTTTACACTACATAGCTTTTATGGTTTAACTTCATTTACTCTTTTACTTTAGTTTTTTTTGGAAACCAAAACTTGTATGAATACATAAGTTATTAAATGTAGTAGATAAGCAAAACTGAAAGCAATTCCTTAGCTTCTTCCTTTTGTTTCTCTAATTGTCTTAAAATTCATATCGTTCCTTTATTCCTATAAACTAGAAATTCATAGTTCTATCGACTAGAAGTTTTGGACCAAGTTGTATCAGAGCACCAGATTAGAGAGGGGTGATGGTGGTTTATGGTCTCAACTCACAACCAACGCAAAGCTTCTGGAAAAGAACTTTTAGGTCCTTTGCTCGTACACCGAAAGCTATGGTCCAAGAGAGACATTATGACTGAAGAAAACAAACAGGATACATCTAGTGATGGTGATCGAATCACTAAGCTTGAGCAACAAGTTGAAAACTCGTCCGTCAATCCTAAAACTCTTGGAGAGTTTGAAGACTGGAAAACCTTCACATCCATCAATTTCATATCAGCCTGATCAAAAGCTCAAGAAAAAGGCTATTGAGGATAGCGAAGATGAAGACGACACACAAGCTGATCCAACGAAAAAAGGAAGCTGAATTAGGTGACAACAAAAATTCTATTGATACCTTAAAAATTGATTTTAAGGTTAATATCCCTATATATGAAGGAGATGTTGATCCTGAAAAGCTAGATAATTGGATAGACACATTAGAAACTTATTTCACCGTTTATAAGTATTCTATTGTGCAAAAGATAAAATTTGCAAGTTTGAAACTTTCAAGCCATGCCCTTACATGGAGGAAGTCCTATCAGAAATGATATGATGTCTCAGAATTGACTTGGAAGAACTTCAAGATGCTTTTGAGAAAAAAAATTTATTCAGTTGGCTATAAAGATGAAAGAAAAAGGGGAAGCAGAGCAAGGAAGGTCAGACACACAAGGTCTCCTGAGATCACTGTCAAACCGCAGAGACATGCCAAACCTAGTGTTGGACACTCCATCTTGAGTTGCAGCCAATGAGCGAAAAAAAAAAACCAAGGGAGAAATGACAGAAAAGTCACCTTAATTGCACAATAGGTAGAAGAGCTTCCAGAGTTGAAGCAACCTAATGTTACACTTACCCTTATGACAAGACCAGCAGATCCTGAAGACACGTATAATTGTGAAGAGTTGTTTCATGTGAATATTCAGGTGAAGCAAAGTGTTGTACAAGCTAGCATTGACCTTGGAATTAAAAAAACGGATTCCAAAGGCTTTAGTAAGAAAACTGGGTTGAGACACCACACCACATCCTAAGCCGTACCCGTTAGGATGGATTTAGAAAGACGTTGACTTACAAATCACGAAGCAATGTACCTTCAAATTTGCTATCACCAATCAATATATCGATGAGGTGACATGTGAGGTGGTTCTTTTGGACGTTTGCCAAGTCATATTAGGCAGTCCATATTTATGGGACCGAGATGCCATTCACTATCGGAGGCTTCGTAAGTATCGACTTGTGAAGGATGGGAAGGGGTTCCACATTAACACTTGCAAGCCTCAAGCTACAGATAATTTGCTTACAGATAATTTGTTGACAGCTAACCAAGCCAAGAGGTTAGTCAATTCATGTGGTCGATTCGTTTTATTGATGATTCGACAGGCAAGATTACAGTTCTGGAGCTATGACATTGTTTACTTAGTCTTTATCTCCTACTTAATTCTCAAACATAGGGAAATTGCAAGAGAAGTTCAAGGACTTGTTTCAGGATGTGCATTGTTGCGTAGATTTCAGCTGCACCAAAATGGATTCAGCTGCATCCTCAACTTGTGATACTCGCAAGTGCACGAGCCGTTGGGTAGTATAGCATATGTAAGTGCGAGGTCGATTCCACAGGGATTGGTGATTGAATGATCCAATTCAGTTTTCCTACACAAAACAGAAATGAAAACAAAAGAAGCAAAAAGGATTTGTACAACATTTGAGAAGTTGAGAATTTGGAAGAGAAGGTGTTTGAGAGCTTCGTGGATTTTTGGAAGAGGAAGGAAATGTGTTTGAGAACTTGAGAATTTGGAAGAGGAAGGAGAAGTGTTTGAGAACATGGAGACTTTTGTGAACTTGGAGAATTTGAGAACTTAGGGAAGGGAGAGAAATGTGTTTGTGAAGTGTTTGAGACATGGAGACTTTTGGAAGAGAAGGGAAATGTGTTTGGGAAATTTGGAGGAGAGAAAGGAAACGTGTTAGAGAACTTTAGAGAATTTTGGAAGAAGGAATGAGAGAAGTGTTTTGAGAGCTTTAGAGAATTTGATGAAGGAAATGGGAGAAGTGTTTGGGAAATTTGGAGAAGATGGAGACTTTTGGAGAAAAAAGGAAAGTGGTGTTTGAGAACTTTGTGGATTTTGGAAGAGCATGTGTTTGAGAGCTTTGAGAAGGGAGAAGAAAGTGTTTGGGAAGTGTTTGAAGAATTTAGAAGAAGAGAATTTAGTAGAATGATCTTATTACAACAATTGAGAACTACAAGAGAAACTAAGAGAATTTGAGGGAGAGAAGGGAAGGGAGCTCTAGAGAAGTGTTTGAGAGCTCCCCCCCTTGGGGTGTGATTACAAGCTTAGAGAACTTCCCTATTTATAGGCCTAGGGGAAGTGAAAATCTGAATTATACAATAGGTTTACCTACCACACTCACTTCACCAACTTACAACACTTAATTCACCTAACACACTATTACATTTGAAAACAATTCCTCTTGTCTTTAGGCTTAGTGTTGCAACTCCCACTTCAACTTCAATTAATTCATTTGGCTGCTGCAAAATTCCACTCAAAAATAGGTATTGAAAATGCTTCACCAAACTTTCTCACAATCAACAACACTTCATCATGCATATGTCATGCATGACAATGCATTGCAGCCAGCTTGTGGGCTCGTTTTGGGCTTGTGGCTTCATTCTGACAAATCTGGAAAAATATGGATCTTGAAGCTCTTTGTCTTATCTTTCCAAGCATATGCAGCCCAGCTCAAGGAAAAATCGGGAAGGCCTTCAAATGTGATTTTTGGCCCAGTAACGCAGATGCTGCCGAATTTGACCTTAAATTGCCAAAACATGTATAACTTTCTCTAGAAGACTCGGAATCATGAACCGTAAAATTCTACAGAAAATAGACTTCCGTAGCTTTCCAATGATGTATGGCTCATTATCTGGTTCTTCTTGAGCAATTACAGTCCAATCCGTGAAGTTGACTGATCTGCAGACACCATTTTGAGCTAACTTGTCTCCAAAATGCAATTAGTGAGTCTCAAGCTTATTACACTGAAACAAACACAAAACTTATTAAAAGCACAAGTTTAACTCAAAAACATAACCAAATCATAAGTTAAAAGGGTACAAAATGATATGTAATTATGCACCGATCATGCATGGTTTGCCACCGAGGAGGAGAGCTGTGCAGCATGATATCCAGTTGGTAGGAGATTCACCTCTACCAAACTTGGGTTTGTATCGCACTTCTTTGACCGAATTTGACGAGATCAAGAAGCAAATTCAGGGACTTCTTGAACAAGGAGTCATCAAACCTAGCTGCTCACCATGTGGTTCACCAATGTTACTTATGCCTAAGAAAGACGGAGGCTGGAGTATGTGTGTTGATTATAGGGCACTCAACTAAATAACCATCAAGAATCAGTATCCATTGCCGAGGATTGATGACTTGTTAGATCAATTACATGGTGCTCGTTACTTTACGAAGCTAGATCTCAAATCCGACTATCACCAAGTTCGCATCCATGAAGAAGACACTTGGAAGACTGCTTTCAAGACGAAGCAGGGACTCTTCGAGTGGTTAGTCATGCCATTTGGGTTAAGTAATGCTCCAGCTACATTCATGCGATTGATGAATGAGGTACTCCGCCCTTTCATTGACGACTTCGTCAGACATTCTCATATTTAATGTCACATGGGAAGACCATCTTCATCATATTGCTCAATTTTTGGAGGTTCTACGAACAAATCAGTTACAGTTAAATAGTAAGAAGGGTGAATTTGGGAAACAACACCTTGTACACCTGGGGTTCATTGTTAATGCATGAGAACTGAAAATGGACCTATAGAAAGTACATGTTATTTCTCAATGGCCTATGGCCCGTTCAGTAATTGAAGTTCGGAGCTTTATAGGTGCATGTCAATATGTGCGAAAGTTTATTCGGCACTTTTCACAAAGGCCAATCAAAGGTTTGAATGGTCGAGAAACCATAAAGAATCTTTCCAGTTGTTGAACCGAAAGATTACAAGAGGCCCAGTACTAGCATTATCGAATCTCCAGAAACCATTTGAAGTGGAAGCAGATGCATCGAACTATGTCATGGGAGCCGTATTATTTCAGGATGGGAAACCAATTACATAGCATTTTGAGATGTTTAGTGGATTGGTACTGAACTATTTGACTTATGACAAGGAGCTGTATGCAATGCATCAAGCAGTGAAACATTGAAGAGCTTATTTGTTAGGAAAAGAAGTTGTAGTTCACTCAGATCATAAACCTCTTCAGTTTTTAACTACACAGTCTAAGTTGCAGCAAGCTCACTGATGGGAATATTTTATATCATATATTTAATCCCATTCTTAGTATATTTTGGTTGATATCTTAGAAGAATTATGATACTTTGAATTATATTTCCAATATAGGACTTTTGACTTCCTCTGGAGCAAAATATAATCAAATGGACGAATTTTGGAGTAATTCCAGTTGTAGGAGGTTCGTGAGTCACTTAGCTTGATGCTATCAAAATTTCAGACTTTTCTACCAAGCGATTATTTTCTGGCAATAAAATAAAGGAGCAGTGCGCGGTGCTGGAATAGTGACGGTTTGGGCTTTTACTGCGTTTTTGAAGCCCAAGATGACCTCAGATGGGTTCCTGGCCTTCTGGAGATATGTTTAGAATATTTTTATCTTTAAAACAAGCTATTTTGGGCCAGTTTCGGAGGAGATTTGAGCCCAAAACGTGGCTGAGCAGATTGTTGGCAGATTCTCCTAGTCCAATTTGGACTTTATTTCCTAGTATTATTTTATTTTAACCTAGTTTCCTTGTGGAGATTGGGCCGCTGGGTATTAGGAGGTATTTAAGTTATTTTTCACAACAATTTTACGATCTCTCTTTTTCAGCTTTGAACGTACTAGGGTTTTGGAGTTTTCACAACTTTAAGGTGTTTTCATTCTTATTCATTATGATTATATTTTCTTGGGTTTTAGTTATGATTATACGTAACTAACTCTCTTTTGCTAGGTGAAGCCTTGAACCTTAGCATGAATATGTGATTTTTATTTAATTGCTTATGATTAATTGCATGCATACTTTGAATTGTTAATCACTGTTTTAAACTATCTAATTGTCTTAATGCTTGATCACCATTAGGATCTTTAGAAAAGTAATTGGATGTAATTTGGTCGGAAGGTTCCCTGGAATTGACGTTGGCTTCTTGTGATTAATAATTGTAATTCCACTTAAGATGAACACCACGTCTTAAGGGTTGCATGGTTTTTCAAAGGGTTTTCACAAAACTTAATGAGTTTTTCATGTTCATATTTGATCCGAACATCTGGACGGGTTGCATGTTAGATATACGTTCTATGTTGGAGGTTCCAAGTAGAATATATATTAGGAAAACCTAACCCTCAAAGTGGCATGTGCAAATCATAAGTAATTGGTAAAAATTCATAGGATTGCTAGGTGACGGTGAAACTGTAGTGCTTTTATAAATTGGTTTTTAAAACTTGTTTTTTTTCAATTTCCCAACTTTCCGATTTCTTTTACTGTTAATTTAATCTTTTCAAATTCATAAATTTCACATCTTTGATAAAATCTATTTTAGTTATTAATTAAGAGTTAGTTTAATTACAAATTAGTCAAACAATCTTTGGGGACAACGACCTTGCATGAGCATCTATACTACAATATCCTTGTCTTCTTGCAAGTATTTTAAGTGATTTTAATCCTGTTTCACAGGTACTAAAAATCCTATCAAGAAATTGGCGCCGCTCGGGGATTGTTTCAATTAATTTGTTTTTATCATATTCTTAGTTAATTCTTGTTGTATAAACAAACAAAAATTTAAATAAAAAAAAAGTTTTAATTTCAATTTTCGATTTTTTCAGATTGCTGAAATCTCTGCATGGTCAGCACCAGATCACAACCTACACAATTTGTTCCGTTTTTCGACCCAGAGCCTGAAAGGATATTAAGAAAACAGCGCAGAGAACAGTTTTTAGCATTTGATTCTTCATTACAAGACACATTTTTGCAGAATTTGTTCGCTGATTTTGTGGGTAACAAGGGTACCATGGCATTAGCAATACCTCCAGGCAGGCAGACCACTCAGAGAGTCGTTGGCTGCCCGTGCCAATGATGTCCCTAATTGCATTGTGTATCCTACACAAGAAGATGGTGATTCGTTCGAGATTAGACACCATATGCTTGAAATTTTACCTACTTTTTGTGGGTTGCCTAATGAAGATGCGAACATACATATTGCAAAATTCATTATGGGTTGCAAAAACATTTTGATTAAGGGTTTTTCTGCTCAAGCTATTAAGTTACGTCTATTCCCATTCACTTTGAAGGATAAAGCAGAAACTTGGTTATTCACTCTACCAGCTAATAGCATTACAACTTGGCAGCAGTTACACACAAAATTCTTGAACAAATATTATCCAGCATCCAAGACATTGAATTACAAGAGGGAGATTCTGACATTCACACAGAAGCCTAATGAAGAGTTTCATGAAGCATGGAAGAGATATACAGAGATGTACATGAAGTGTCCACATGCTAATATTGATGCAGATACATAAATGAATATTTTCTTTGATGGGCTTAATCCTACATCTAAAAGTCATGTAAACTCATCAGCTTGAGGTTCATTGTCAAATAAATCAGCAAGAGAGGTTTTTGAATTATTTGAGATGATGGCTATAGAATCTCAGCAATGGGCAGTAGAACATTCATAGAAGAGGGGAATTTTTGAGTTATCAGCAGGATCTCCCAACATGTCTTCACAAATGGAAAAAATGGAGAAGAAAATTGATGCCAAGTTTGACATTATTTTGCAAAAAATAGCAAGTTCCACACAACAGCAGCCACCTGCAACAACAGTTTGCAGGATTTGCAGCATAGTTACACATGATATAATGGGCTGCCCACATAAAGAATCCTACCCAAAGCTTGTTGAGCAACATGTTAATATGATGAACAGCTATCAAAGGCCTAGGAATAATGCATATGCAACTCATTACAATCCAGGATGGAGGGATCATCCTAATTTCAAATGGGGTGACAATCAAACAAATTCAAAACCATTCCAGCATGCACAAGGACCATTTTCTCCATCCAAACCAACTTTGGATGATCAGCTTGCTAAATTGGCAGCAGCAACTCAGTCATTCATAGAGGCCAGCAACCAAAGATTCCAAAATGTTGAAGCTTCAATTAAAAGTTTGGAGCAATAATTTAGACAGCTAGCTGCACAGATTTTCAGAGAGAGAAAAAGGCAAAATTCCTAGTCAAACAATGCCTAATCCAAGAGGACGTGAAGAGTGCAACGTTGTTCGGACTTTACGATGTGAAAAAAGCTATGACAATCGTGAAAATAGCATTGAAAAGAGCAGCTAGCAGTAGAGGATAATGCAGAAAATTTTGCAGCAAGGAGAACCTGCCAAAATTGCAGAAAAACATAATCTGGCAGATCCCCAAAACTGTCCCAAAACAGGTTTTACAGCGTGTCTATGACCCTCCATTGCCCTATCCTAAATGTCTAATTCCTAAGGCAAGAGATCAACAACTCAAGGACTTTATGCAGACATTATCCAAGGTTCAAATCAACATTCCATTGGTGGAAGCTATCAAGAAAATTCCATCTTATGCCAAATTTTTAAAAGAAGTTTGCAGCAGCAAAAAGAAGCTTGCATATTTGGACAAAGTCGTTTTGACAGGAACGGTGCAGCGCAGTTTTGCTACATAAACTGCCACCCAAGAAAAAGAGATCCAGGGAGTTTTAATATTTCTTGTGCTATTGGAAATTCTGATTTTAAAAGTGCTTTAATTGATTTGGGTGCAAGTATTAATTTGATTCCTTTTTCTATTTTTCAGCGATTGGGACAAGGAGATTTAAAGCCTACATCAATGATACTTCAACTGGCTGATCGTTCAATCACTTATCCTAGAGGCGTTATTGAAGATCTAATTATTAAGGTTGATGATGTTTACCTACCAGCAGACTTTGTGGTTTTGGACATGGACGAAGACCTTCAAACACCTATTATTTTGGGGAGACCGTTTATGGCAACAGCTAGGACTTTAATTGATGTAGAAGCCGGGACATTGACTTTACGGGTTCAGGACCAATCTGTGGTGTTTAATTTGTTTGAGGTAGTGAAACAACCTACCTGAACAGCAAGAATGTATGCGCATTGATGTAGTAAACAATATGGTTCAAGACAGCTTTCATGCAAGTTCAAATACAGAAAAGTTGCTCATTAGGGGAAAAGCGAAAAAGCGAAAATTGCAGTTGAATGAGCTAGAGGGAATTCGTCAAGGTGCTTATGACAGTTCTCGCATCTACAAGGAAAGAACTAAAGCATTTCATGACAGTCAAATCTTACGAAAGGAATTTAAGCCTGGGCAAAAGGTTCTGTTATTCAGTTCAAGGCTCAAGTTATTTCCAGGGAAATTAAAGTCTCGCTGGACTGGACCCTACTTGGTGACTCAAGTTTTTTCTCATGGGGCAGTTGAAATAAATAATGAAGCTAAAGGAAACACATTCAAGGTGAATGGTCACAGGCTGAAACCCTACGTGGAGACACCGTTTGACACTGCAAACTAGTCTTTGACTTTGAAGGAACCAGTGATTTGACCACCAGGCTTCTGCAATGTCTAGCTACATACTTAAAATAAAGCGCTTATTGGGAGGCAACCTAATTTTTCTACACTCTTTACTTCTTTTTGTTGTTTTTCTTTACCTAGTTGATTTTATTTTTCTCCTATTTCTACGTCTGACACATATTCATTCAATGCAGGACACAACAATCAGAAGCAAGCATCACAATCCCAGCAGCCACACCATTTTTTATTTATTTATTTATTTAGAATAAATTAGAAAAGAATTCACAAACTTCTTTCGGTGTAAAGTGAACCATCATAGTTAGGGGGACTGACTAAAACCCTTACCTCTCATCCCTTTTATTCATACTTCATGTACTTATAGAATCATTCTCTTTTTTTTTTTTTTTTTTTTTTTTTTTTTTTTAACTTTTATTTATTTAGTAAAAGTAGTGGTCGTGCAATGTTGGTTCCCTTAAGCTTTCGATCCAACCCATGTGGCGAGCTTTAGGTCAATGACTCCCAAACCACCAAGGCTTTAGGGCACTAGGTGTAGAACACCCCAAAGGACTTATTAACTCGAGTTGAAAAGGTTACGAAACCAACTAACCACCCTGCCCCATGCCAAAACTCTACCGTTTGACTCAAGAATCACTCCTGATTAGGCAGGACTGGCCCGGTGATCGGTGCATAATTACATATCATTTTGTACCCTTTTAACTTATGATTTGGTTATGTTTTTGAGTTAAACTTGTGCTTTTAATAAGTTTTGTGCTTGTTTCAGTGTTATAAGCTTGAGACTCACTAATTGCATTTTGGAGACAAGTTAGCTCAAAACGGTGTCTGCAGATCAGTCAACTTCAC
Organism: Prunus fruticosa; assembly: GCA_018703695.1. Taxonomy (NCBI): domain Eukaryota; kingdom Viridiplantae; phylum Streptophyta; class Magnoliopsida; order Rosales; family Rosaceae; genus Prunus; species Prunus fruticosa. The sequence goes on along the minus strand of CM031921.1, from coordinate 4,447,355 downwards.
GGATTAGACTGTACTTACTCAAGAAGAACCAGATAATGAGCCATACATCATTGGAAAGCTACGGAAGTCTATTTTCTGTAGAATTTTACGGTTCATGATTTCGAGTCTTCTAGAGAAAGTTATACATGTTTTGGCAACTTAAGGTCAAATTCGGCAGCATCTGCGTTACTGGGCCAAAAATCACATTTGAAGGCCTTTCCGATTTTTCCTTGAGCTGGCCAGCATATTCTTGGAAAGATAAGACAAAGAGCTTCAAGATTCATATTTTTCCACATTTTTCTGACTAGAGCCATAAGCCCAAAACGAGCCCACAAGCTGGCTGCAATGCATTGTCATGCATGACATATGCATGATGAAGTGTTGTTGATTGTGGGAAAGTTTGGTGAAGCATTTTCAATACCTATATTTGAGTGGAATTTTGCAGCAGCCAAATGAGCCAAAAGATGATGAAGTGGGAGTTGCAACACTAAGCCTAAAGACAAGAGGAATTGTTTTCAAATGCAATAGTGTGTTAGGTGAATTAAGTGTTGTAAGTTGGTGAAGTGAGTGTGGTAGGTAAACCTATTGTATAATTCAGATTTTCACTTCCCCTAGGCCTATAAATAGGGAAGTTCTCTAAGCTTGTAATCACACCCCAAGGGGGGGAGCTCTCAAACACTTCTCTAGAGCTCCCTTCCCTTCTCTCCCTCAAATTCTCTTAGTTTCCCTTTGTAGTTCCCAATTGTTGTAATAAGATCATTCTACTAAATTTTCTTTCTTCTAAATTCTCCAAACACTTCTCTATTCTCTTCAAAAGTCTCCATGTTCTTGAAACACTTCTTAAACACATTCTCTTCCAAACATTCTCCAATTCCTTAAACACATGTCTCTTCTCTTCCAAAATCCTCAAAGCTCTCAAACACTTCCTTTCTTCCAAAAGTCTCCATGTCTCAAACACTTCACAAACACTTTCTCTCCCTTCCGTAAGTTCTCAAATTCTCCAAGTTCACAAACATTCTCCAAGTTCTCAAACACATTTCTCTTCCCTTCCAAAAATCATCCAAGTTCTCAAACACTTTCTCTTCCAAAATCCTCAAGCTTTCCAAACACTTCTCTACTCTCTTCCACATTTCCCTTCTCTTCCAAAATTCTCCAAATCTCTCAAACACTTTCCTTCCTTCCTCAAATGCTCTCTTTAATGTTCTCTAAGTTGTAATTTATTTTTCTTGTAATGTACATTCTTTCTTCTTGTTTTGTTTCTTTTGTTTTCATTTTTGTTTTGTGTAGGAAAACTGAACAGGATCATTCAATCACCAATCCCTGTGGAATCGACCTCGCACTTACATACGCTATACTACCGAACGGCTCGTGCACTTGCGAGTATCACAAGTTGAGGATGCAGCTGAATCCATTTGGTGCAGCTAAAATCTACGCAACAAGTTTTGGCGCCGTTGCCGGGGATCGGTAACATTGTTTGATTCTATTTGGTTTTCCTACTTTTTATTGTTTTTATTTTTTGTATATAACTAGACAGTTTCATGTTTTAAAGTTAATGACGTTAATTGACAAGTTGTGTTTGTAGTCCAACGGACAAGGACAATTGCCTGACAAGCAAGAGAACTGGGTTTGAGTCCCAACTTACACAACACAAAAAAGAAAAAGGTTCAAGTAGCATGTCCATTATTTCTTGTTTATGGTTTCATTCACTTGTTCGTAATTAAATATCTTGTCCAAGTTTACATAAACACCATATGACTCTTGGACTGATTAGTGAATGAATGGGTAGATATTGAAGACAAACACCATGTTTAAATTCTACTTGGTTCTTTATTGTTCTTCTTGTTCTTAATGGGTTTGGAATTTGTGTTTAGACTAAACACCATAGCTAAATTCTTTTTCTGAATACTTGATTAAAACCACACACCATATGGATAATCATATTTGAGAAAGAACGAACTTCATAAGCTAGTTTAATTTACTTTGTTGCTTGTTACTTTGAAACATGGAAGTGTTGATTTTTCCTTTTCATTTTTTAGTTTTTTTTAAATTTATTTCCTAATCCTTTTAATTCTGTTTTAAGTTTTTGTGTGTGCTTGTTCTAGCAATTTAAATAGCTCAATAAAAATGGAGAGAGATGGCAACCTCAATCATAAGAATGGGAAGTGTGGAGCAGTGGGAGAAGTCGCGACCTCCAAGTGCATACATGCTCGACCTAATCGCTTCAAGGGGGAGCATTTCAATCCTTTCTCTTTACTTGTTATTATTTTAAATTTCTGTTTCTTTTTTATTAAAAATTAAAAAAAAATTAGAAATTAATAAAAAATTAAAAAAGATTTTTTATATGAGCTGAGTCGTGGTAACTCCAGTGAGCGTCTCCGTCAATAGTGTGTCTAGGAGTTCTTTAGGCGACACCTTCGGTGTCTAAGAAGTTTGGGTTTTAAGCGGGACCATTGTGACCCCTCCAACCTTCCCGGATCCCCTGGCTGTGTTTTTTGAGGCCCTTAACTGGTCATCCGTGAGTTGCTTGTATATTCGTGTGTTTTTAAATTAAGTTTTTTTTTTATTTTCTTTGTTTTCTTTTTCTGTTGAGTCTTTTGTTTTTGTTTAGTTAAGTTAGTCTATGTATTTATTTACGTGGTATGGTTAGTTAGTTTCTAAGTGTTAAAACACATTTTTATTTCACTTCAAATTCTGCATTACAAACAAAAATAAAAAAAAAACATAAAAAACAAAAACATAAAAAAAAAAAATTAAAAAAAAAAAAAAACAATAACAACAACTTCTTCATCATTTTCTTCTTCTTCTTCTTCATCTTCATCTTCATCTTCTTCATCTTCATCATCTTCATCATCATGGCTTTCCTCTATTGTCTCGCACTTGTAGAATCTGCAGCAGCTCTACATGGTCCTCATTCTTTTTCTGCAATGCTTCCACATGCTGATTGGCACAGGAGAGCCGCTTCAGCAGTCCGCCACCATAGCCTTCAAGGAAGCTACTTCCTCGCTCAGCGCGGCACACTCCCGTGTTCTCGCCAACAATCGCATGCCTAAATTGGTAGCCGAGACCGCATGGAGCACCATTAAATTGTGGGACTCCTCTCCTGCAGCCTTGTTGGACCTCTGTGCCACATGCAGGTGATCTGCGATGTGAGTTCACTGCCAATCATGCTGCCCAGGAGCACTGCTCTGTTCGGCACTGCCTCAGAAAAGTTCGGTATTACCTCAGCAAAGTTTGAGGCCGTACCGTGATGATATGTGGAGTTTGGGAAGACAGGATTTGGAGGAGCCCTTATCTGGGCATTCGGTGGTGCAAGTGAGAGCTCAAGGTTGAGATCATCAAGGTGAGTGCATGAGGATGCCATTTGTTTTGCTTCTGAATTTTTTGATGTTTTTCCTTGAGTTTGCAGGAAGAAATGCTGGGTATCATCCGCTTGGAGAGATGTGGTTTAAATAGGCATATGCTGACTGAGAGAGAGCCAACACCATTTCGGATTTCCCGGGCATGCTTGACCTAATCGCTTCAAGGGGAAGCACATTAACTTTCACTTTACTTTACTTTTTTTTCTGTGTTTTTCGGGTGTTTTATGTTTTTGCCCGTTACTTTCATTTTCTAGTGTTTTGTGTTTTTCCCTTTCGGCTATCACATTTGTCTTATTTTGAGAAGTGCGCTTTCTTTTTCCGTTTGTCGTTTTTGTTTGATTTAAGTTTGGGAAGTGTGTTTTCTTTGTCTCTTTCTTTTTCCTTCTGCAACCTTCCTCTTTTATTTCTGAAACAAAATAACGAAAATACAAAAACAACAACATAAAATAAAAACATCAATAATGCAGTAGAAGTCATTTCTTCTCGGTGCTAGGTGTCTCGACCATAAGAGCTTTGAGTTTGGCCCTCTGCTGTCCTCTTCCGGGGCTTCACGTACAGCCTCTTGGGGCTCACCACTTGAGCTCCCAAAGATCGCAATCTTAGCTTGAGCATAACTACTCTCGCGGCGTTTACCCGGTCGGTCTAGGTCCTCCAGCTGCTTTCTCATGTCACGAGAATACAACTCTACCATCTTTGTTAGGTTTTTATTCTCGTCCCGCAATACTTCTAGCTGGTGTCGATTCACCTCCACTATCCTTGCCCTCTCCCTTTTCAAGCTTTTTATAGCACTCTGACACTCTTCAACCATACTTCGCTCCGCCGCTCACTGACCTTTCAGAATCTCTACCTCATGGGACTTCGCAGTAGGCGATGACCCAAACTTGCAACACATGTTGTACTCTGCACGCTTAGTGTTAGGGCATCACTCGTGACCCGGTTGTCATCCCTTGTCCCGAACACACGTATATCTTTAGGAGTTACTAAATTTCTGCCAACTCCAATGGCAACATCGTTGTCCAGGAGTATTGAGTCATTGATAGTCACAAGCCCCCTTGCGGAGGCAAAGTAGGGTACCCATTCCTGGTGCCGCTGCTTGGCCCCATGTCTAGAGTCGGTGGAGCTAGGTTGAGATCCAACGAAAATGGGTAGGAAGAGGCCATTTGATTTCTCACTTTTTTCCTTTTCTTGCTTCTTTTCTCTTTTGTGTTTTTGAGTTTGTGTGTTTTCCCTTCTTTTTCCTTCTTATAGACATAGTCTTTGACAAACCCTAGCCATTGCAGCATCTGAGCATTTTCCTGAATCTCCAGCAGTCCTTGAGTCCCACAACCTTCGCGTTTTCCAATTATACCCAACTCATTTATCACGACTTTGCTTTGTCTGAACGGACGCGTTCAACAAAGTCTTTGCGCCTTTCCATGAGCCCGTAATTTCCGCTTGTGAAAAAATACGGTGCCTCTACTTGTCAACACGTGTCTCGCTCTGTCGAAACATCAAGGACCACATTATCTCTTTTCAGAAATCCCGCCTTCGCGCTTCGAAAAAAAAAATTAAAATAAATAAATGTAAAAAAAATAAATAAATAAATTGAAACGTGTGGGCTTCGGATTTCATTTTGGGTCGTTTTTTTTTACCTTGTTTGGGTTTCAAGGTGGGTTAATTTCATTGTGGGCTCTGGGCTTCAAATTTTTTTTTTTTTGGGTTTCAGAATTGTGTAATTAGGGTTTACCTGTTTAATTTTGTTTGTTTGTTTTTGTAATTTTTTTTTTTGGTGATTTATATTTACTTTAGTACCTTTCATTTCTTGTTATGACATTGTTTGTGGCTAATTTTTAAACATTGAGGACAATGTTCATTTCTAGGTTTGGGGGTATTGGAGTTTAGCAAGTAAATTTGGTTTGTCTTTAAAAAAAAAAAAAAAAGTTTTTTCTTGTTTTTTTTTTGAAAAAAAATTTTGAGTCCTGTTTTGTTTTGTTTTGTTTTGTTTTGTTTTTGAGTCACTTTCCGAACACATATGAAGAGATTGTGATAAATGTTGCATGACTTAAATGAAAATTGGATTTCATTTTATTTTATTAAAAAAAAATTTATTAAAGAGTAAAAATTTAAATTTAAATAAATAAATTTGGCATTGTTCTAGCATGATATGTTTGAAACCTTCTTTACACTTGCCATTTGTTTCATAATTTTCCAATTAAAGGATTTGCATGATCTAAAGAATTGTATGAAGCATAAATTAGACTTATATAACCAACCATATAAAGTGAGCTTTTGAGCCTTATACTTCAATTCATGAGTGTTATATACATACTCTTAGTTTCTTGTCATCTAAGTTGTTGTTTGATCTCATTATTCATTGATTTGGTTGAACACTTTAAAGTCATTCATTCTTATGCAATTTGATTCCATGACATTTAAGAAATGATATTAAGGCCCTCTTTGGATCGTTTGTGCCTTTCAAGCTAACCTTATGCACGCTTAAGCATGATTTTCCATTGTTAACCATTTTGAGCCTACATGTAAACCTTTTCTTTCATTTAACCAATTATATTTCTTCGCCTTAGCTTGAAAAACAAATATTTACCTTTCTAAGGAACTCATGAGCTTTAATTGGGATGTGTTTTTCATACTAAGTTTGGGAAGAGGTGTTACATTTCGAAAAAAAAAGGCAAAAAAAAAAAAATTCACACAATTGGTGAAAGAAAAGAGAAAAGTGGTAGTTGATTGAAACTTCATTTTTGGGCCTTCAAAATAATTTGGTGTTTGTTCAATTAAATGAAAGGAGTATGAATCAACGTAAATGAAGGTATAAAGAGTTTTGATCATGTAAAAATAAATTCTCATTGTGATGATTCGAAGTTTTGTAATATTTTGAGTTCCTTGGACTTTGTTTTATCCATACCCTTCATTTCTTACTCACCTTACACCCTTGGCCCCATTACAACCTATGTTAAAGACCTAAATTGATCTTAAATGTCATGTGGTTGAATTGCATACATTTTTCTACTTTTAAGTGTTTGGCATCCTTCTGGAGATCATATTAATGCAAGTTCTTCATCTTTCTATTTCGAGTGAAGTCCTTATGGTTTAACTCTAATCTCATGTTTATAACTGAGTGTTGCATTATAACCCTCTTCTGAGTGATTCATTTGTGAGAGGACAACTTTGGTGAGATTTGAAGTTGAACTTGTGCTTTGTATGATTTTTGAAATTGTGTGAAAACTAAGATTGGAGAATTTGTTGCATTTGGCAATCACACTACTACACTTTGAGCATATTATATTTTGAACTTTGCCGCTTTGTAAATAATGTCTAAAATTGAGCTTTTATTGTTAAAAACTTTTGAGTCATGTGCATGAGTCATTACTCTTCAGAAAATGTTCGGAAAGATTGTTTTGAGTTCTTTTTATTTTTGTAATCGTTTTTGTTTTTGTTTTTGTTTTTGTTAAGTAATGTATTTTTGTTTTTTTTTGTTTTGTTTTGCTTAAGGACTAACAAATCTATTAAGTTTTCTAACCTGTTTGTTTTGTAGAGTCAGGAAAAACGTTTGTGGGTATCGTATTGTTAAACCCTCAGGAGACACAACTTCTCCTACTAGGGATGCCTAGAGGTTTAAAGGCTTGTTGCATACGCTAAATGCAATCGAGTTACCTACGAAAGTGGTCTAGTTAACTTTTTATTTGTTTTTTTTATCTTTGTTTTCTTTTTGTTTTGCTCGAGGACTAGCAAAATCTAGGTTTGGGGGTATTTGATCGGTGCATAATTACATATCATTTTGTACCCTTTTAACTTATGATTTGGTTATGTTTTTGAGTTAAACTTGTGCTTTTAATAAGTTTTGTGCTTGTTTCAGTGTTATAAGCTTGAGACTCACTAATTGCATTTTGGAGACAAGTTAGCTCAAAACGGTGTCTGCAGATCAGTCAACTTCACGGATTAGACTGTACTTACTCAAGAAGAACCAGATAATGATCCATACATCATTGGAAAGCTACGGAAGTCTATTTTCTGTGGAATTTTACGGTTCATGATTCCGAGTCTTCTAGAGAAACTTATACATGTTTTGGCAACTTAAGGTCAAATTCGGCAGCATCTGCGTTACTGGGCCAAAAATCACATTTGAAGGCCTTTCCGATTTTTCCTTGAGCTGGGCTGCATATGCTTGGAAAGATAAGACAAAGAGCTTCAAGATCCATATTTTTCCAGATTTTCCTGACTAGAGCCATAAGCCCAAAACGAGCCCACAAGCTGGCTGCAATGCATTGTCATGCATGACATATGCATGATGAAGTGTTGTTGATTGTGGGAAAGTTTGGTGAAGCATTTTCAATACCTATATTTGAGTGGAATTTTACAGCAGCCAAATGAGCCAAAAGATGATGAAGTGGGAGTTGCAACACTAAGCCTAAAGACAAGAGGAATTGTTTTCAAATGCAATAGTGTGTTAGGTGAATTAAGTGTTGTAAGTTGGTGAAGTGAGTGTGGTAGGTAAACCTATTGTATAATTCAGATTTTCACTTCCCCTAGGCCTATAAATAGGGAAGTTCTCTAAGCTTGTAATCACACCTCAAGGGGGGGGAGCTCTCAAACACTTCTCTAGAGCTCCCTTCCCTTCTCTCCCTCAAATTCTCTTAGTTTCCCTTTGTAGTTCCCAATTGTTGTAATAAGATCATTCTACTAAATTTTCTTTCTTCTAAATTCTCCAAACACTTCTCTATTCTCTTCAAAAGTCTCCATGTTCTTGAAACACTTCTTAAACACATTCTCTTCCAAACATTCTCCAATTCCTCAAACACATGTCTGTTCTCTTCCAAAATCCTCAAAGCTCTCAAACACTTCCTTTCTTCCAAAAGTCTCCATGTCTCAAACACTTCACAAACACTTTCTCTCCCTTCCCTAAGTTATCAAATTCTCCAAGTTCACAAACATTCTCCAAGTTCTCAAACACATTTCTCTTCCCTTCCAAAAATCATCCAAGTTCTCAAACACTTTCTCTTCCAAAATCCTCAAGCTTTCCAAACACTTCTCTACTCTCTTCCACATTTCCCTTCTCTTCCAAAATTCTCCAAATCTCTCAAACACTTTCCTTTCTTCCTCAAATGCTCTCTTTAATGTTCTCTAAGTTGTAATTTATTTTTCTTGTAATGTACATTCTTTCTTCTTGTTTTGTTTCTTTTGTTTTCATTTTTGTTTTGTGTAGGAAAACTGAACAGGATCATTCAATCACCAATCCTTGTGGAATCGACCTCGCACTTACATACGCTATACTACCGAACGGCTCGTGCACTTGCGAGTATCACAAGTTGAGGATGCAGCTGAATCCATTTGGTGCAGCTAAAATCTACGCAACACCCGGTTACTCGGCAAAGCCTTGGGTGAGACAATTATTACTTTATAACACTCACCATATGAAATGGATTTCTTACCTACAACAATTCAATATTGTGATAAAGTACAAGAAGGGAGCAACTAATAAGTTGGCAGATATGTTATCTAGACCACCTACACAAGTTAGTTCTGCATTGCTTGTGGCTATGCAAATCTAGCCCATTGTTCCTTCTGAATATGCCAAAGGGTGTGACACAGATGTTGATTTCAACTCAGCCTATGCCAAGCTGCAACAAGGAAAGACGAGTGAGTTCCAATTGAATGATGGACTAATGTACAAGGGAACACAATTGTGCATTCCAGAAGATGACTACATATTATAGTGGATTCGTGAGGCTCATACTTCCAAAGTAGTAGGACATTTTGGGGTTCAGAAGACTTTATTGAATCTTCATCACTATGTTTATTGGCCAAAGATGCATCTTGATGTTTCACAATACATTCGAGGTTGTGTTCTATGCAACACATCGAAGCCTTCCAACAGAAAGTTAGGACTGTATCTTCCATTGCCAGTACCTAGCTGACCTTGGAAGAGTATCTTGATGGATTTCTTAGGTGGATTGCCTAAAACTGAGTCTGGAAACAACTACTTGTTTGTGGTGGTAGATCATTTCAATAAGATGGTGATTCTCATTCCATGCAAGAAAACCATTACTGGAGAAGGAGCTGCTAAGTTATTTTTCCAACATGTTTGGAAGCATTTTGGCTTACCTACATCGATTATTTCTGATAGAGACAGTTCGATTCTTAGGCCATTTCTGGAGGTCGTTATGGGGAATGATGGATACTAGATTGAAAAGAAGCATTGCATTTCATCCACAGACAAATGGGCAAACATAGGTCGTAAACCGGAATATGGTATGCTTGTTGATGGGTTACAATTCCAAGCATCCGAAGACTTGGGATGAAAGTCTGCCTTACTTACAGTTTGCTTTTAACCAAGCAATTCATGGCTTCAAATCTTCATTTGAGGTTTGTTTGGGTTGTTTACCCCAGAATCCTTTTGATTTAACATTCACTATGAGTGACTAGTCATTAAGAGGGAAAGAAGAAGGAGAACATATTCGACCACAAAAATTTCTCGAACGAGTCAAATTGAGTCATACTGAAGTGGAGGCACAAATGAAACGTTCTTAGCAATGATATAAAGCTCGCCATGATAAGCATCGTGTGCCATGTAACTTCAAAGAAGGTGACCTAGTATGGTAACACCTTGGAAAGGAGCGGCTAACCGGTGAAGGCAAGAAACTGAAGCCTATTTGTTATGGACCATTCAAGATCATCAAACAAATTGGTGATAATGCTTTTCAACTTGAATTACCACCGTGCATGCATATGTACTCGATCATCAATGTCGAGAATCTTAAACTTTTTGAGCCCTCTCTACTTGATGATGATCCCGATGAAGACACATGCCTTCCATCAATTGATGACTTAAAGATTGAACAAGAAGATCCTTTGCAAGAGGATTGTATCTTGGAACAGAAGGTTCGTGAGACTCGACATGGAAAGTATGAGTATTTCCGTATTGGCAGAAAAAGGTCAACTTCCTGTCAAGTCGAAGTGGTATATTCGAGACAATGCAATAATAGAGTTTCCTCATCTCACAATTTAGCTTGACCAGGAGCTCAAGCATCTTAAATGGGGGAGCCATGATCCAGGAGGATCTTATAATAAATATAATATAATATAATTGATATAAATCAATTATATTATTTAATCCATGAATAATTTGTGGCTTAAAAGAGAATTGATCTTAAGCAACCACATTTTCATGGCTTAAGTACGTAGGAGCTTTTAAACCATATAAATTTTATGGTTTAACTTCATTTACTCTCTTACTTTAGTTATTTTTAGAAACTAAAACTTGTATAAACACGTAAGTTATTGAATTTTTTTTTTAGCTTCCAGATTGTGGTGTAATTTGGAAAGATGGTCGTAGTACATGTACTGGTATTATGTTTATTCTGTACTTTTCTTATCCATTTTCCTTGTAAGTTTTATAGACATACCTTACTATTTTTTTTTTACCATAACTTATAATGCAATGCTTCATTAGTATTAGGCCTGTCTATCATCACTAACTATCCTATTATCTTCTTTCTTGCCCACTTGTATTCTATAAAACTATGCATCTCTGCACATAGGTGGGCTTTTATAATCACCCTTAGGGGGTGTTTGGTATCCTATTCAAATAGGGAACTCAAAAACTTTGATTTCTCTTAAAAACAAGGAGTTCTCAAATATATTTTTAAGATTCAAAAATTTGTTTGGTATGCAACTTGAAAATTGTCTTCAAATCTTAAAAAACTGAAAAAACAGATATTTTTTCTTCTTAGTAATTGGGGTGTTTTTGAGTTGTTCTTGAGTTTGAGTTTTTAAAAATAGGGCTACCAAACAGGTTTTCTTTGTTTTGAACTCAAATTTTGTTTTTGTATTTAAAAAAGTTGGGTTCAAGTTGAATACCAAATAGCCCCTTAGCTTCTTCCTTTTGTTTCTCTAATTGTCTTAAAATTCCTCTCATTCTCTTATTCCTATCAACTAGGAATTCATAGTTCTATCGACTAGAAGTTTTGGATCACGAATGCTTGTGACATGCCAGCATGATGATTACGTTCTTGTCCTTCTCCTTGTTTGCTTGCTCTTGTCTGACTTGTTTGGGACCTCTTAAATTACCCATTGGTGCATTCGTCCATCCTTCTCTCTTCGCCTTGCGGTCCAAGGCCAAGGTTTCGAACCAAGTCTATTTGGTTGAAGAGCTGCCTCACCAAATCATTTTGGTTGTCCATTCTCTGGGTCAGCTGGTTGACCCTAAGATTGAGGTCTACTTGACTTTGTCGACCGAGGTGAGAGATTGGGTGGAGCCAATTGCCAAAGCTAGGGTTTCATTGGAGGTGCACACGGGAGCGTGCGTCGAGCGCAGAGGCAAAGAAGGGAATGGTTGCACTTGTTCCAAAACTGGGTTGTGGCTTATGGTGGCGTGGTTGCCGAGGTGGGAGGATCCACCTTGTGTGACGGCGACACCATGATGATGGCTGGATCCAGCTAGTAGGTTTTGCGACTGGAAGTAGGGCCATGGGGCCGTGAAGGAGATTACCTCCAATCTTATGCGTAGTGATGGTGGCAGAGACATATTCGTGAGGTTGCAAGGGCGCTCCAACAGGCTGCATGTGTGGCTGTGTCGTAGGCTCAGTGGAGGCCGCGACAGTCGTGCTCGCACAATGTTGTGAGCTGTAATTGCGCTCTCGGCCGCAAGGGTGAGAGGAGGAGCTGCCATGATGGTGACTCAGTCCGTGATGTCGGCGGCAGAGAGTGGGGGATGTCTTGATGTCTTGCCATATTGGTAGGTTGGATTCGTTGCAGATTGAGCCATTGTGGCGGTCTTGCTTTTCATGCGTTTACTTCTGGCCATGGTTGTTTGAAAGACTTTGGTTGAGCGAAAAAATGAAGGGAACAAATTCCTTTGATTCAAGAGCACTCGTTGAGTATAACTCATGCTCTCTATGAAAGCACCAAATGTTAGTGCAAATATTCTCTCGAAAGAATATCTGTTTGAAGATCCTTTGCCATTTGAACTTTCCTCTCTCTCTTCCTCTGTTCCTGTAAAAAAAGACCAGAGTAAAAAGACCACACCCGAAGCCGGGAGGTGTTGGTCAAGGCCCTCCGTCAATTGTATCTAGGAGAAACAATAGCTCAAAATGAATACGTAGTTTTCTCTACAGGGAGAATTGAGTGGCCGAAGCTATGTATGAAAATATGGAGAGCAGAGAGAGGTGTGGTCGACGGCAGTGATGGTATTGTCAGCTAGGAGAGAGAGAGAGTGGAGAATTTTGGGTATTTTCGTAGGGTTTCGGGATTAGGTTTAGAATTACCTTCTGTTTTGAATGAAGCCATGTATTTATAGGGCTCTAGGCATCTAGGGTTTTTTCAAAAAATAATTCCTATTAGGAAGGAATTTATTCTTTCCCCAAATTGTAGAGATTGAGTCCATTAGGAATTTGATCGGGATCAAATCTCCTAATTTGATGATGATATCTCCAAATTAGGATATTATCTTTTTAAATAAAGATAATATCCATATTTTTAGCATCAATTAATTTACCAAATAAATGGAGATATTCTTCAAGTCCACGTGGCGCATTGTGATTAGAGGCCAAAATATTTGCTCCCATATATTGATTGTACCTGGATGCTGAATGCATCCTTGGAAGTCTTTGAGCGGAGCCTTGCCATAGAAGTTATCATAACCATCTTGGGTTAATTGCGAATTGAGGTGCCCAAAAGCGTTCGATGAAACAATGAGGTTACCTTCTTCTACGACCGATCCTCCTCTATGCCGCTGCTCCTCTCTCGCCTTATGCTCCTCTTGCGTGCTTGCTCCTCCTCGTTGTTCCTGCGGCTCCTTCTTTTTTACTTAAGTCGTCATGTCTTTTTATAGGCTATTGAATGGAGAGTTTGAGTTGAAGCGATGTTGATATCTAAACCAACACCATTCTTTGTCATGAAACTAGAGCCAACTCAGTTTCTTTGATATTTCAATTTGTGTTGGAAACAAATGAATATATGCATGGAGATCAAACCCACCCCTTTTAATGTTTCAAATTTTCTTTCAATATTTTTATAGTGCTGCTATTTCCATCCCCTTGTCCTATTTCCCCACCCACCTTATCTTTCAATCACAAAGTGACACGTAAATGAGGGAAGATTCCTTGGGTCAAATAATTGTGATTAACAAATTATCTTTGATTTAAGATAAGAATATCTCCCTAAATCAATGATCTGATTTCCAGCAAATCTCCTTTACATTATCCTATCATCATCCCATTTAAGGAAAAGATATAATTCCCTTCTATATGAGAATTATCTCTACATTCCCTAGCAAATAAGGAGTCTCTATATAAAGATGGCTACACACCGCATATGAGGTAACTCTTAAATTCTTTTCTATATCCGCGTCCCCCCCCCCCCCCCCCTTCTCTCAAGCCACACTCTATTTTTAATACTTGTTCAACTTGGTGGGGCCCTTATGCAATCCCGCAAATTTTTTTGAACAAATATCCTCTTCTTCTTTTTTTGTGAATTTTTTTTTTCAATTTCAACACTATCAAAGTAGGTATTTGTACAAATAATCTCAGAAAAGATCCTCTTCCTTCACTTGAACTTCTTCGTCCTTGATCCCCATAAAATAGATTCAGTCAATGGAGCATACCTAAGGGGTGTTGGCGAAAGGCTCTTCGATGCCTAAGTCAGTTAAATGGTCTTTCAAAGATGCATAAATAACTGAAAGGATGGAGCTTTCTATTCGGGTGAGAAAGAACGGGGTGGCACGTGGCTGTGAGAGAGAAAAGAGAGAGTGGCTTGAGAGAAAGGGGGGGGGGGGGGGGGGTGGATATAGAAAAGAATTTAAGAGTTACCTCATATGTGGTGTGTAGCCATCTTTATATAGAGACTCCTTATTTGCTAGGGTTTGTAGAGATAATTCTCATATAGAAGGGAATTATATCTTTTCCTTAAATGGGATGATGATAGGATAATGTAAAGGAGATTTGCTGGAAATCAGATCATTGATTTAGGGAGATATTCTTATCTTAAATCAAAGATAATTTGTTAATTAAATCAAATTTAATTAACACAATTATTTGACCCAAGGAATCTTCCCTCATTTACGTGTCACTTTGTGATTGAAAGTCAAAATTCATGTTCCCACAATAGGATAACGACATTGTCCACATTTCATATATGTGTGTGTGTGCATGTATAAAAAGGTGTGCTACTTGTTAATTTAAAGCTGAAGGCAACATTCTAACTTCTCCCATTATTTCTGCTAAGAAGCAAACAAAGTAGGAAAAGCCAACAAACTTGTTCACATAAAACGGATTCTTATATGAGTAGTATGTTTTCTTTTCTCAACTGGTTCAAATATAACTAAGTGTGTTTGAGCAAAATAATACAAACCCGAAAACAATAACAACACACTAATTAAGGATAGTTGAGAAAACACGTAGCTTAAGAAACACATTAACAAGCAGAGTCAACAAAGTTATCCACATCTCATATATGTGTGTCTATATTAAAAGCCGTGCTACTTCTGAATTAAAGTTGAAGGGAACATCTAACTTCCCTATTATTTCTTCCAAGAAACAAAGAAAGTACGAAAATTCAACAAAATTGTCAACATAGAATTGAGTCATATATGAGTAGGAGGCATGTTCTATATTAGGGCAAAATGATACAGATCTTAAATCAATTAAAAGACTTTATCAAAAGGAAACAAACAAAATAGAAAAGTCAACAAACCTAGAGACAACTAAGTTACACGTAACTAATGTGTCACGTCCCTATATATAAAGCGTTCTACTTTCGAATTTTAAGTTGAAGGCAACAACCCAACTACCTTCGTTCTCTTGTTCTCTTCACCAAGAAGTAAACAAAGTAGGAAAAGTGAACAAAGTTGTCTGAATAGAACTAGTTCACATATGAGTAGTATGTTTTCTCATCCCAACTAGTTCAAATGGAACTAATATTTGGGCAAAACTACACAAAATCTCAAAAACAATGACAATCGTTACAAGGATGGAATTATGAATTTTTTAATAGGTGGGCTAGCTAAAATTTTTAGCTTTAAATATAATGTTTTTTAAAAAAAAAACAAAAAGAAGGAAGCAATAAATCAAAAGGCTTATTTTCACAAAATGTCCTTGAAGTTTGCGAAAACTATCACATTGCGTCATTTATGTTTTTTTTTTTTGTCATTTATGGTCCTTAAGGTTAATAAGTGTTCTCACAAATAGTCATTCTGTCAGATTCTGTTAAAAAGTCTGTTAAGTTGATAATATGGTACATATGTGGGTCCTACATATCCAATAATATAACGCCACGTGGATTAAATAAAATAAACATTTGAAACTTAATTTTAAAAAACTTAAAAGAAAATAAAAGAAAAAACTTTGTGTCACCTTCGGCACCCGTGCCCTTCGACATTTTTGCGACATATAAGTCTTATGTCTTCGGCACCCTCGTGCCTAGCCACTTCCTCTTGCGACATGCGAGCTTGGCACCTTCAGCACCTCGTGCCCTTTGGCATTTTAGATTGCGACATGCAAGTCTTTGCCCCTTCGGCACTCTCGTGCCTAGCCACATCGATTTGCAACATGCAAGCTTTGTGTCGCCCTCGGCATCCCCCTTGCCGACTAGCACCTTGGCTCCTTGCCTAGCCCAGCACTTTAGGCTCAACCCAAGCCCACATGGCCCCTTGTTGAATGGCACGACACGTGCCTAGCTCAAACACACCCAAGCCCTGCTGAAGGTTCCTTCTCTTTCTTCCAGAGCCCAACTCCAAATTACGCCAATACCCAAGGGACCTAGCCCCCTTCCGAAGGCTCAGATGGCTAACAACACTTTCTTGCCGAAGCTCAACCCTAGCCAAAGTCATATCTGGCCGAAGCTTAAGGCCCTAGGCCATGCCAATACCCATGCCCTAAACCCACGCGGCCCAGCCCCAAGGTCTGCCAAAGCCCAAGTCAGCTGCGCCAGACCCAAACCACTCTCTTGTTGAGCCACCGAAACCTTCACGCTCCTCCGAGAGGCCTCAAAAAATTTCATACGACCCCTGCCGTTCGGCGGGATCTATTCCAGCTACACGGCAATTGCCGAACCCTAGCCATTTCTCTCTCATTTTGTTCCTTGCCGAAGCCCAAAGCCCAGCCCCTTTCCGAACAAGCTCAGGCCCAAAGGTCCAGCTCCAAAACAAACTCCTAAGGCCAAGGTCAGTACTCAAGCCTAGCCCTTGCCTAGCCCTATCTTGCGCAAAACAGGCTCAATACAAGCCGTAGATGGCCCTTGCCGATCGGCACCTTGGTCCCCCGCCTAGCCCAACACTCAGGCCTAGCCAAATCTGCAGCTTGGCTCCTTGCGAAGCCTAGCCTCCTTCCAAATTCCAAATCTCCCAGCTTCTAGATCTCACTCGTAGCCAAACTTCAACGGCTAGCCTTGATGCCATAGCCTGGTTGCCTTGCTTATTTTGCTAAAGTCAAATCTCCCTTCCAAAGGCCCAGCCCCAATGGCCCAGCCTCTTGACACTCCTACCAGCCCAAACCACTACCAAGGCTCCACAAAAGTACTCGAGCCGGCCTTGCCGTTCGGCACCCAGTGCAAACCTGTACTTGCCGAAGGTCTAGCTCAAAAAAAAAAAAAATTGGCCTTGCCGAACGGCAAGGACCATGCAAAAGGTGAGGGAAAGACCTGCCCACTTGCTAACCCAGCTATTAAAAAAAAAAAAAAAGTCGAAGCTTTTAAGGCCTAGCCCAAGGTCCTGCCAAAGCTTTAAATGCCCAGCTTCAGGGTCTTGCCAAAGCCTTCGAGGGTTTTTTGTTGCAACTTCTCCCCATCCAATGTGTTGTGAATTATATGACTAACTCACTGCCCTTAAAGATCTTGTTGTTGATGGACTTTGGACAAAGAACTCAATGATGGATGAGACTTACACACACACACAGAAATTAACCAAGCACAAATGGCACAAGTGTTTATAGAGGTTCAGCAATTTGCCTACATCCTCTTTGGTGATCACCTTGAGAATTTCACTAATGAAGATAGGTTACAACTTTGGTTTACAAAAGGAAACCCCCTTAGAACACTACCCTCACAATCAGTTTCTCTCACACCCTTACTCAACACCTTGATACACTTTGAGAACTCTCTTGCTCTATCCTTGGCTTTCTTGACAAAACTGAAAACTCCAATCCAGCTTTTGCCACTACCTATATTCAACTTGTTTTTCTCCTCTAATGATATCTTGCTTCAATCTCATTACCTACACAGACCAATGGACAAAAGATAAGACATAATCTTTGTCCTCCACGCTCCCCTTTAGTCATCCACTTAGACTAAATGTCAGATCAAGTAGGTAAATAATATCCCACTCAGCCACCTCCCACTTACACCAGAAAATGGAGAGTGATCCCTTTGAAGCAAGTAACCAATTGGCAATTAGTGCTCTCCCAACTATCCAGCAGGTAGTCAACCTTCTTTTAACTTAGAAGTGACCCATTAAGTCTCTGAAATCTTGTGGAAAACAATAGCCATCGAAAACTCAGTTGAAAAACACGTAAGAAAATGTCACAGGCATGACTGGGACGACCGTCGCCAGGAATGGCGACCAGTCGCTAGAAGTTTTCCCTCCAGGTTTGAATCTGCTCCAAAACGACCGGTCGTAAATGTCACACGACCGGTCGCTCTTGCTGCATGCGACCGGTCGCAAAGAGTTGACGACCGGTCGCTCGTTGGTTTTTCTCCAGACTTCGTTTCTGTCTCAAACGACCGGTCGCAAATGTCCTGCGCTGGCCGCTTTTAGACTGATTCAAAATCTTTCCTTTTAGCGCCAAAACAACCCTGTATCCTTAGGTGAGCCATTTTCCAACAATCTCCACCATGGCGAGTCTAATACTCCTTGTGGACATCATTGCCTTCTAGGACATCTATAATGTCTTGAGAATCGTCCTAATAATTCTCAAGAACTCCACCTCAATCTTTAGCATGTAACAAGATTGAGCAAGCTCAAACAATGCTTGAACTTTGCTGTTGTGACTGGCTTTGTTAGACAATCTGAAGCGTTCTCCTTCGTATGAACCTTCATTATAGTGATGTCTCCATCATTCACCCAATCCCTTATCCAGTGGTATCTCACATCAATGTGTTTGGACCTTCCATGGAACACTTGATTCTTCACTAAGCATATAGCACTTTGACTGTCACTTTGAATCACCACCAAGTCTTGAGCTATCCCGAATTCCTTTGCCAATCTCTTCAGCCATACCGCTTCTTTTGAAGCTTCCATTAAAGCCATATACTCCGCTTCTGTAGTAGACAAGGCACTAACCGATTGTAACACTGCTTTCCAACTAATCGGTCCTCCACCACAAGTGAAGACATATCATGTGGTGGATCTCCTCTTGTCTAGATCTCCAGCATAATCAGAATCTACAAACCCCGACACACATGCTTTTCCTTGTTGTCTTTCAAACAATATCCCAAGCCTTTTGGTGCCCTTCAAGTACCTGCGAATCCATTTTGCTGTTGTCCAATGTTGTCTTCCAGGATTCGCCATATACCTTGACACCACACTAACGGCTTGGGCTAAGCGGGGCGTGTGCACACCATTGCATACATGAGACACCCTACCAAGCTTGCATATGGAACTTTACTCATTTCCTCCTTCAACACATTCGTAGAAGGACATTCCTTTGCACTTAACTTAAAATGCTCCGCCAAAGGAGTAGACACCGGCTTGCAATCCATCATATTGAACTTTTCAAGTACCTTGGAAATGTACTTGCTTTGTGACAGCGACAACTTGCCTTCATTTCTGTTTCTCCTTATCTCCATTCCTAGGATCTTTTGTGCAGCACCAAGATGCTTCATGTCAAACTCCCTTCCAAGCAATGTCTTTAAATTCTGGATTTTTGACATATCTTTACATGCAATTAGCATGTCATCAACATAAAGAAGCAAAAGGATGATATTACCATCCTTGAATGCATGAGTGTATACACAGCAATCAGATTCGCATCTTCTATACCCAATCTTCATCATGTAAGAATCAAAGCATTTATTCCACTGTCTTGGAGATTGCTTCAGCCCATATAAAGACTTCTTCAACCTGCAAACCAGATTTTCCTTCCCTGCTTCAATGAACCCTTGAGGTTGGCTCATGTAGATGTCTTCCTCCAATTCCCCATGAAGGAAAGCAGTCTTCACATCCATTTACTCCACCTCCATGTCCTCTTGTGCTACTATGGAGAGTAGTAGTCGTATAGAAGTATGTTTCCCACCGGAGAAAAGATTTCATCATAATCAACTCCCACCTTTTGCAAGAATCCTTTTTCCACCAACTGAGCTTTGAATAAGGTGGCACCCTTCTCATGCATTTCTTCTTTCTTCATAAACACCCATTTGCAGCCAATAACCTTGCGACCTTTGGGTTTAGGAACTAACTCCCCAAACTGAGTTTTGGTGTAGAGATTCCATCTCTTGCATCATAGCTTCCATCCAACTTTCCCGTTCCTTATTCTCAACAGCCTCTTGGAACGTGGTTGGTTCTTCTTCACTAGCATTTAGGGCATAGTGAACTGCATCCATCTCTCATCCAAACCTTTGAGGTGGTTTGATGGTTCTCTTGGGCCTGGACCGAGCTATAGATGATGGCTCCACCTGTTCTTGAGCCTCTTCTTCTTCTTGAGTGTGTTGTTGATGCTGCCCAGCTTCTTCCTCTTCAATGTCAGACTCCACCTCCTCCTGAACGTCTTCAGTTGGCTGTTTCCGTGAAGTCTTTCTTGACACCTTCTTGAGTGGAACTTCAATGGTTGTTTCTTTCTCAACAACATCCTCCTTTGCCTCTGAATTCTTTACTTTGTTCATAGGTATGGTCTTCTCATCAAACACAACATTTCTGCTGAGTATCTTCTTGTGGTTCACAGGATCCCATAGCTTGTAGCCCTTCACACCACTCTCAAATCCGATGAAAATACATTCAAGAGACTTTGGCTTCAACTTGGATCTTTCATCACTAGGAATAAGTGCATATGCACTGCATCCAAACACCTTAAGATTCGAATAATCAATTGACTTATTAGACCATACCTCCTCTGCACATTTGAACTCAAGATTTCTTGAAGGCGATCAGTTAACCAAATAGGCAGCGTGGTTAACTGTTTCTGCCCAAAATGATTCGGGCAACCCTACATGAATTCTCATACATCTCTCACGCTCCATGAGAGTTCGGTTCATCCTCTCCGCAGCTCCATTTTGTTGGGGTGTCTTCTTCACGGTAAAGTGCCTTTTAATGCCTTTAGCTCCGCAGCTCCATCCGTGTGAATATAATTTACCACACCTGTGCTTTCTTCCTCTTTGTTTCGCTGCTTGAAAGCTATTTTTGATTGCTTTCCCATGGTACAAAATCTGCAGAACTCAAGCTTGCAACTTTGAACACCTTTCAACAACTTTCTTTTGTGTAGTTCCTGCATGCCCCTCTCACTCATATGCCCTAGCCTCAAATGCCAAAGCTGAGTTTCATCTTCCGAGTCCTTGCTTGTAGATACAGTTGCTCCACCTATGATTGTTGTACCACACAACCTATATAGACAGTTAGGTTGAATTTCTCCCTTCATAATCACAAGTGAACCTTTTGAGATTATGAGTTTCCCTCCATTTGCTTTGAATGAATAACCATTCTTATCAAGAGTTCCAAAGGAAATGAGATTCTTATGCAATTTTGGAATGTGCCTTACCATTCCAAGCGTCCTAACAGCCCCATCATGCATCTTCACCTCGATTGTACCGGTGCCTTTGACTCTACACATAGAGTCATCCCCCATCATCACTTCACTACTATCTTCTTTCTCATACGTGTCAAACCACTCCTTGTTTGAGCACATATGATATGAGCACCCGGAATCCAAAATCCAATTGGAAGAGGAACACCGTGAAGAATTAGCCAATGCATTTGTTTTAACATTGCTATTAACACACAAAAGCTCACCATCACTTTCTGTGACATCCTCAGCTGTGTTTGCTGCATTCTTCCCTTTGTTCTTCTTCTCCTTCCATATGGGGCAATTTCTTTTCCAGTGCTCCTTTGACCCACACTCGAAACAACCTTCCTTTGCCTTGGATTTGGACCTTCCTCTGTTGCCTTTCTTACCTTCACGCCTCTTTGAACGACCCCTCTCTCCGGTCTTTGCAACTAGACCTTCACCTTGAGAGTTTTCTCCCGATCGTTGAGTGATCCTATGGTGTGTCATGATGTCTTGCACCATAGGCTCAAAATCAAGAGTAACCTTCCCGAACATAAGAGTGGTCCGGAAATGTTTATAGGACGGAGGTAAGGATGTCAACAACATAAGAGCCTTATCCTCCGGACTATAATTAACATCCATTCTCTGCAAGTCAGCAACACATCTATTGAAACTACTTAGATGTTCCATTAGATTTCCTCCCTTCTCCATCTTAAGATTCAGGAGTTCTTCCTTGAGGAAGAGTTTGTTGGACAACGACTTCCCTGCAAACATCTCTTCGAGTTTCTCCCATGTTTGCTTCGCTGTATCCTTTATCACGTTGACGAGCACCTCATCGGAGAGATAGTTTTCGATGGCTCCCCTGGCTAACTCGTCAAGTACTCCCCACTCATCATCCGTCATGCCTGCTGGCTTCTTCTCCTTGCCAACTAACACAACATGGAGCTGTTGTTGTGTAAGAGCTGACTTCATCCTTCGTTGCCAAAGAGTGAAGTTCTCCTTGCATGTGAAAGGCTTTAACTCCACCTTCATGCTTGCTGCCTGTGGTTGCTTCAGATGCTGTGAACTGCTACCACTCTCAGCTTCCAAGTCACTTGCCATCTTCAACACACTAGCACTCCAAGAGAAGAACTAGCTCCAGCTGCCAACACAGCTCTGATACCACTTGTTGTGAATTATATGACTAACTCACTGCCCTTAAAGATCTTGTTGTTGATGGACTTTGGACAAAGAACTCAATGATGGATGAGACTTATACACACACATAGAAATTAACCAAGCACAAATGACACAAGTGTTTATAGAGGTTCAGCAATTTGCCTACATCCTCTTTGGTGATCACCTTGAGAAATTTCACTAATGAAGATAGGTTACAACTTTGGTTTACAAAAGGAAACCCCCTTAGAACACTACCCTCACAATCAGTTTCTCTCACACCCTTACTCAACACCTTGATACACTTTGAGAACTCTCTTGCTCTATCCTTGGCTTTCTTGACAAAACTGAAAACTCCAACTCTATCATTTCCAGCTTTTGCCACTACCTATATTCAACTTGTTTTTCTCCTCTAATGATATCTTGCTTCAATCCCATTACCTACACAGACCAATGGACAAAAGATAAGACATAATCTTTGTCCTCCACGTTCCCCCTTTAGTCATCCACTTAGACTAAATGTCAGATCAAGTAGGTAAATAATATCCCACTCAGCCCACCTCCCACTTACACCAGAAAATGGAGAGTGATCCCTTTGAAGCAAGTAACCAATTGGAAATTAGTGCTCTCCCAACTATCCAGTAGGTAGTCAACCTTCTTTTAACTTAGAAGTGACCCATTAAGTCTCTGAAATCTTGTGGAAAGCAATAGCCATCGAAAACTCAGTTGAAAAACACGTAAGAAAACGTCACAGGCACGACTGGGATGACCGGTCGCCAGGAATGGCGACGGTCGCCAGAAGTTTTCCCTCCAGGTTTTGAATCTGCTCCAAAACAACCGGTCGCAAATGTCACGCGACCGGTCGCTCTTGCTGCATGCGACCGGTCGCAAGAGTTGACGACCGGTCGCTCGTTGGTTTTGCTCCAGGCTTCGTTTCTCTCTCAAAACGACCGGTCGCAAATGTCCTGCGACCGGTCGCTTTTAGAGAGATTCAAAATCCTTCCTTTTAGCGCCAAAACAACCTTGTATCCTTAGGTGAGCCATTTTCCAACACAATGTCCTTCTTACTCGGGGGCTTGGGGGGCTGGGGATAATGCACTATACGACTTGGAAGACGAACTAAGGTGTTGCTCAGCCAATGCACTTAAAATTACAAGTCCCCAACTAAGAAGTATGTTCTTACTCGCGAACTTGGGGGACTCCTGTTAACACCGTAACTAACCGAGCAACTAGCTAAGCAAGATTAGCCACGTGCCATGCTTTAAGAGGTCATCACCTTCACCAAAGAAGCCTTGCCACAAGTCACAACTAAGGACAATGTCAAGAGTCCCACATTGGAAGACTACAAGAGGTGGAGACTCCCCCTCACCTATAAAAGAAGACTGCTCTCCTCTTAGAAAGGGATCCCCGAGACTGGGCTGGGCTCTCTCTTCAGGACTCTCCTGCTAGTTTGGCCTTCGGGTCCTGGGTCTCCAGACCTGGGGACTTGACCCCTGGGCTCCAGACTCCTAGCTTTGTACCTTAGGCCCTAGGCCTTCTTCCACTTATCTTTGGGTCTAACCCCCTTGTACAAATGTAAACATTATCATAATGAGAACATCTTCTCCATGGACATAGCCCATTCATTAAGGGTGAACCACGTATATCTTGTCTTTCGAATATTTGTCACTTGGCCAAGTCCTCACATACATGTTAAAGGTCCTCACCTTCACCCATCATCCATCAAACATCATCACTAAGTTGGACTCAATCTTGGCCAAACCATTTTGAGCATCAACAACACTGATTTTTGGAAAAAATGGCGGAGGAGTAGCTGAGGAATTCAACTGTGAAAGACATGTTGATATATGTGTTGGCACTTTGAGTAAAGCTGTTGGTTGCCAAGGCGGATTCATTGCATGCAGGTAATTATATATTCTTGTTTTATTTTCCCTTGATTAGTAGCAACAATATAAATTCTGAGATTTAGGGTTTATAATTGCATGTTTGATCTCTTCATCTTTAAATACAGCAAAAACTGGAAGCAGCTCATACAATCACGGGGTCGCTCTTTTATATTTTCCACATCCACGCCAGGACCAATTGCTGCTGCTGCCCATGGTAAAACCCTAGCATTAACGTATCATGCATGCATTATTCACATGTGTTAACACTACAAGTATAAATTTGCAGCTGCTCTTATTGTGGCAAGAAAGGAAACATGGCGTAGACGGGCAATTTGGAATCGGGTGGAAGACTTTCATGCTCTTACTGGGATCCCCATAAAAAGTCCCATAATCTCTCTTGTCGTAGGGAGCGAAGAGAAGGCTCTACAAGCTAGCCAGTTTTGTTTCTTTCCCTCTCTATTATCTGTTTATGTGTGATTAATTTAGAGATCGATCATTTGATCGGTTCATAATTGTATATTATTTCTTACCCTTCTAGCTTATGATTTGGTTATGTTTTTGAGTTAAACTTGTGCTTTTAATCCTTTTTGTGTTTATCTTTCAGTTAATTGAGCTTTAGGTAATAATGATGGCTTTGGAGAACATAATTCGTGCAATTCAAGCATGTTAAGGCCTAATTTGGATGAATTGATGAAGAGCTAAAAGACAAATTCATTATGGCTACAGCCCCCTGCCAGTCCAGTTCCGTAGGTCATATTGCAAACTTTGTTTCAGCAACCTACATAGCTCTAATGAGGCCACATTCTTCATGAAAGTTGTTCCAATGGGTGTGTACTATAACATATCCAAAATTCAGCCCAATTGGATAAATCTGGAGTCCGTTACCTAGCAAACACAGAACCATGCTCAGGATGGATCTTATCAGCGCGGAAAATGAGTTAGCAATTTGTTTCGGCCTTAACTTCTTCCTCCGACCTTGGATTGGCCCAAATAACATATGGCTGGAAATAGGACATTCTGAACTTCAATTTCAAGTGCTTAAAGTCCTAATTTGATTAAGATAAGCCCAAGTTGTAAGCCCTTGAAGTTTCTGGTCATGCTGACCTCAGCATGTGCTGGTTGGATGCTTGGTCATGGTGAGCTAGGCATGAGCTATCATTTCTGGTTGGAAGCTTGGTCATGGTGACATGAAGATGAGCTAGGGCTGCTGGTGGGATTTAGTGGGGAAGTGCATCAACCATTGAAGATTTTCTAATACAAGTGCATCAACCATTGAAGATTTTCTAATACTAGTGCATCAACCATTTCAGATTTTATAATTCAAGTGTTGTATGCATTAGCCATATTGAATTCAGATTTTCACTTCCTCTAGGCCTATAAATAGGGAAGTTCTCTAAGCTTGTAATAACACCCCAAGGGGGGGAGCTCTCAAACACTTCTCTAGAGCTCCCTTCCCTTCTCTCCCTCAAATTCTCTTAGTTTCATTTTCTAGTTTTCAATTGTAGTAATGAAATCTTTTGTGCTGAAATTTTCTTTAAGTCTTTCCAAGTTCTACTTTACTTTTCCTTATGTAAATTCTTTTCTTTAGTTTCAAGTTTGATTAGTTTCCAAGTTTCAATTATGGTTCATGTTCTTATTCATTATGCTTATAAGTTAATATGCTAGTTTGAATGATTGATCACCATTTAGGCTTGCATGTTAGCTATCTTGGTTTGAATTAAGAGTATACACCATGCTTTAATTCGAATTGAACTATGAATAGGAAGAGTATGTATGGACATTCGACAACAGGGATTAGATACATGCTTGGTTTTTTAAATTGTTCTTCTATGCTTAATGGGTTCCTAATGCTTAATTTTAGGTTAGACAACAAATGATCAAATTAGGGAATTAGGAACACAAGGTTATGACCACACACCATGGCTTAATCATACATTAGCTAGAATCAATCCATTAATCTAATTGAACTTGGGAACTTATCTACTTGAGTTAGTTATTTTCTTTCTTCCTTATTTTATTTATTTCCTTTCTTTTTCATCTTTGTTTTGTGTAGGGAAACTAAATTGGATCATTCAATCACCAATCCTCGTGGGATCGACCTCGCACTTACATATGCTATACAACCAAACGGCTCGTGCACTTGCGAGTATCACAAGTTGAGGATACAACTGAATCCATTTTGGTGCAGTTGTATCTACACAACAAGTTTTTGGCGCCATTGCCGGGATCGGTAACATTGTTTGATTCTATTTGGTTTTCCTACTTTTTATTTTTATTTTTTGTATATAACTGGACAGTTTCATGTTTTAAAGTTAATGAGGTTAATTGATAAGTTGTGTTTGTAGTCCAACTGACAAGGACAATTGCGTGACAAGCAAGAGAACTGGTTTTGAGTCCCAGCTTACACAACACCCAAAAACAAAAAGGTTCAAGTAGCATGTTGATTATTTCTAGTTTATGGTTTCATTCACTTGTTCTTAATTAATTATCTTGTTCAAGTGTACATAAACACCATATGACTCTTGGACTGATTAGTGAATGAATGGGTAGATATTGAAGACAAACACCATGTTTAAATTATACTTGGTTCTCTATTGTTCTTCTTGTTCTTAATGGGTTCGGAATTTGTGTTTAGACTAAACACCATAGCTAAATGCTTTTTCTGAATACTTGATTAAAACCACACACCATATGGATAATCATATTTGAGAAAGAACGAACTTCATAAGCTAGTTTGATTTACTTTGTTGCTTATTACTTTGAAGCTTGAAATTGGACGTGTGTTGATTTTCCTTTCCATTTTAGTTTTTATTTCCTAATCCTTTAATTCTGTTTCAAGTTTTCTGTGTTCGTTTTAGCAAGTAATGTCAGCTTAATAAAAATGGAGAGAGATGGTAACCTCAATCATAAGAATGGGGAGTATGGAGTAGTGGGAGAAGTCGCGACCTCCAAATGCATCACGCTCGACCTAATCGCTTCAAGGGGGAGTATTCCAATCCTTTCTCTTTAGTTGTTTTGTTATTATTTCAGTAATTTAAATTTTCTATTCCTTTTATTAAATTAAAAAATTAAAAAGATTTTTTATATGAGCTGACTCGTGGTAACTCCAGTGAGCGTCTCCGTCAATATCAGTGTCTAGGAGTTCTTTAGGCGACACCTTCGGTGTCTAAGAAGTTTGGGTTTTAAGTGGGACCTTTGTGACCCCTCCAACCTTCCCGGATCCCCTGGCTGTGTTTTCTGAGGCCCTTAACTGGTCATCCATGAGTTGCTTGTATATTTGTGTGTTTTTTTTAAAAAAAACAAAACAAAACAAAACAAAAAGTTTTTTTTTTTTAAAAAAAAAATTGAAATTTGAGTTTTTATTTATTTTTCCTTGTAAATTGCAATTTGGAACTTCTTTGTTTTTTTTTCTTTGTGTGGTCAGTTAGTTGTAAATAATAATAAATTTTTTTTAAAAAAATCAATTTGGAACTTCTTTGTTTTTTTTTTTTTGTTTTGTTAAGTTAGTTTATGTATTTATTTACGTGGCGTGGTTAGTTAGTTTATTTCTAAGAGTTAAAAACACATTTTTATTCAAACACTGCAAACAAAGAAAAAAAAGTTAAAAAGTTAAAAAAACAAAAAAACAAAAACAACAAAACATTCAAGTAAATTAAAAATAAAAACAACTTCTTCATCTTCATCTTCATCTTCATGGCATGTCTCTGCTTCTCTTTCTAACTTGCAGAATCTCCAGCTCCACATGGTCCTCATTCTTTCTCTGCAGTGCTTCCACGTGCTGATTGGCACAGGAGAGCCGCTTCTGGAGTCTGCCACCATAGCCTTCAAGGAAGCTATTTCCTCCCTCATCGCGGCACACTCCCGTGTTCTTGCCAGCAATCGCATGCCCAAATTGGTAGCAGAGACCGCGTGGAGCACCGTTAAATTGTGGGACTCCTCCACTGCTGCCTTGTCAGACCTCTTTGCCACATGCAGATGATCTGTCGATGTGAGCTTGCTGTCAATCATGCCTTCTAGCAGCACTGCTCTGTTCCACACTGCCTCAGAAAAATTCGGTATTACCTCAGCAAAGTTTGAGGCCGTACCGTGATGATATGTGGAGTTTGGGAAGACATGGTTTGTAGGAGCCCTTATATGCTCATTCGGTGGCGCAAGGGACAATTCTAGATTAAGATCATCAAGGTGAGTGCATGAGGATGCCATTGTTTAGTTTTTGGGTTTTTTGATATTTTTCTTCTAATTTGGAGGAAGAAATGCGGGGTGCTCTTCTACTTCACCGAGATGAGTTTAAATAGACTTATACAGATGAGGGAGCCGAAAGCACTTCGGATCTCGAGGGTGCTATCCTGTGCTCTTTTTCTCTCGAGGGAGCCTTCATTTCTGGCGCAAATTGCGAGCGCGTTTTTTTAAAAGGGAGCATGTCTACACTTTCACTTACTTTTGCCTCCCTGTTTTCTGATTGTTTTGTATTTTTTGTCTATTATTTCCAGTCATTTTGTTTTTCTTTTATTTTGTTTACTTTTTGTGCCATATTGGAGTTTAGCATGTATAATTTTTTTTTTTTTTTTTTTTTTTTTTTTTATTCATTGTTTTTCTTTTTAATTTAAAGATAACTTGTTTTCTTCTTGTTTGTCAGGTTTCTCAAGAATTTAGTTGGAAGAAGAGACAAAATTAAAGATGCGTCTTGGACACCTGGTGCAAGAATCCCATCTCTTCTTTTAAATTCTTGTTTGATTTGCGTGTTTTTTTTCAGTTTTTATTTATTTATTTTGTTTTTATTTAATTTGGTAGTATAATTTAAAACTCATAGGATATTCTTTGAAGGAGCTAAATTTTTGGTAACTCCAGCTGAGCAACCGCAGTCTATAGTGTCTAGGAGTTCTTTAGGCGACACCTTCGGTGTCTAAGAAGTTAGGGTTTTAAGCGGGACCATTGTGACCCCGCCAACCTTCCCGGATCCCCTGGCTGTGTTTTCTGAGGCTCTTAACTGGTCATCCTTAAGTTTTTCTCTTAAAAGAAAAAGCAGTTACTTGTGTGTTTACTTAACTAAAAATAAAAATGCATGTTTGGGTTTTCATGTTTTTGTTTGATCGTCGTTCTTTAAATTTAGGGTCATTCGTGTCTTTTGAGATAACATAACTTTTTATTTCCCAATTTAAAAAAAAAACATACACTTTAAAATTAAATAAATAAAAACTGAAATCATTTCTCATTGGCCTTCGGTGTCTCGACCATAGGAGCTTTTAGTTTGGCCCTCTGGCTATCCTCTTCAGGGGCTTCACGCACAGCCTCTTGGGGCTCATTACTTGAGCTCCCAAAGATCGCAATCTTAGCTTCAGGATAACTTTTCTCGCGATCTGGTTTCTTGCGTTTACCCGGTCGGTCTAGGTCCTCCAGCTGTTTTCGCATGTCGCGAGAGTACAACTCTACAATCTTTGT
This sequence comes from Prunus fruticosa, assembly GCA_018703695.1. Classification (NCBI taxonomy): domain Eukaryota; kingdom Viridiplantae; phylum Streptophyta; class Magnoliopsida; order Rosales; family Rosaceae; genus Prunus; species Prunus fruticosa. The sequence goes on along the minus strand of CM031921.1, from coordinate 4,417,862 downwards.
TAGGTTTTTATTCTCGTCCCGCAACACTTCTAGCTGGTGTCGATTCACCTCCACTATCCTTGACCGCTCCCTTTTCAAGCTTTTTATAGCACTTTGACACTCTTCAACCATACTGTGCTCCGCCGTTCACTGACCTTTCAGCACCTCTACCTCATGGGACTTCGCAGTAGGCGATGAACCAAACTTGCGACACATGCTGGACTCTGCATGCTCAGTGCCAGGGCATCACTCATGACCCGATTGTCATCCCTTGTCCCGAACACACGTATATCTTTAGGAGTCACTAAATTTCTGCCCACTCCAATGGCAACATCGTTGTCCAGGAGTATTGAGTCAGCTCCTGTCACAGGCCCCCGTGCGGAGGCAAAGTAGGGCATCCATACTGGTGCTACTGCTTGGCCTCGTGTTTGAGTCGGTGGAGCTAGGTTGAGATCCAACGAAAAGGGGTAGGAAGAAGCCATTTGATTTCTCACTTTTTCTCTCACTTTTTCTTGCTTGTTTTCTCTTTTGTGTGTTTTTGCGTTTGTGTTTTTCCCCTTCTTTTTCTTTCTTATAGATGTAGTCTTTGACAAACCCTAGCAATCGCAGCATTTCTGAATCTCCAGCGTTCCTCGAGTCCCACAACCTTCTCACTTTCCAACCGTTTCCAACTCATTTGTCACGACTTGCTTTGTCTGAACGGACGCGTTCAGCAAAGTCGCCGCGCCTTTCCATGGCCCCGTAATTTCTGCTTGTGGAGTCTGCGGCGCCTCTATGTGTCGACACGTGTCTCGCCCTGCCCGTTGGTCTCTTACACTGAACCGAGACACAATTAGGACCCATGTTTCAGAATCCAATTCACGTTTGATTTTAAATAAAAAAAATATATAATTAAAATTAAAACATGTGTGGGCTTCAGATTTCATGTTGGGTCGGGTTTTACCGTTGTTGGGTTAATTTCATTGTGGGCTTTGGGCTTTCAATTGTTTGGGTTTAAGTTTGCGTAAGACCGTCCTGTTTAGGGCTTACCTGTTTTGAGTGTTTTACTGTTTCGTTTTTTTAATATATTTTTATATTTTATATTTGTTTGATTGTTTTGTAATTTTTATTTTGTAATTGTTTTATTTTATTTTTGTGTGTTTTAATTTTTATTTGCTTTAATACCTTTCATTTCTTGTTATGACATTGTTTGTGGCTAATTTTTAAACATTGAGGACAATGTTCATTTCTAGGTTTGGGGGTATTGGAGTTTAGCATGTATAATTTTTTTTTTTTTTAAAAAAAAAATTCATGTGTTTTGGTTTTCATGTTATTGGAGTTTAGCATGTATAATTTTTTTTCTTAATTAAAAAAAAAATAATAATAATAAAAATTGCTTGTTTTTCTTCTATTTTGAGTCTTGTTTTGTTTTTGAGTCACTTTCCGAACACATTTGATGAGATAGTGATAAATGTTTGCATGACTTAAATAAAAATTGGATTTCATTTTATTTTAGTGTTTTTTTTTCTTTAATAAATAAAAATAATAATTTTAAATTGGCACTGTTCTAGCATGATATGTTTGAAACATTCTTTACACTTGCCATTTGTTTCATAATTTTCCAATTAAAGAATTTGCATGATCTAAAGAATTGTATGAATCAAAAATTAGACTTATATAACCAACCATATAAAGTGAGCTTTTGAGCCTTGTACTTCAATTCATGAGTGTTATACATACTCTTATTTTCTTGTCATCTAAGTTGTTGTTTGATCTCATTATTCATTGATTTGGTTGAACACTTAAAATTCATTCATTCTTGTGCAATTTGATTTCATGACATTTAAAGAAATGATATTAAGGCCTTCTTTGGATCGTTTGTGCCTTTCAAGCTAACCTTATGCATGCTTAAGCATGATTTCCCATTGTTAACCATTTTGAGCCTACATGTAAACCTTTTCTTTCATTTACCAATTTTATTTCCTCGCCTTAGTCCGAAAAACAAATATTTACCTTTCTAAGGAACTCATGAGCTTTAATTGGGATGTGTTTTTCATACTAAGTTTGGGAACGGGTGTTACATTTCGAAAAAAAAAAAAAATCACACAATTGATGAAAGAAAAGAGAAAAGTTAAGTGGTGGTTGATTGAAATTTCATTTTTGGGTTTCATTTTTTTGGGCCTTCAAAATAAGTTGGTGTTTGTTCAAATAAAGGAAAGGAGTATGAATCAATGTAAATGAAGGTATAAGGAGTTTTGATCATGTAAAAGAAAAAAAATCTAATCGTGATGATTCGAAGTCTTGTGAACAATTGTTTTATGCTCTTACATTGCGAGTTCCTTGGACTTTGTATTATCCATACCTTTCATTTCTTACTCACCTTACACCCTTGGCCCCATTACAACCTATGTTAAAGACCTAAATTGATCTTAAATGTCATGTGGTTGAATTGCATCCAATTTCATACTTTTAAGTGTTTGGCATCCTTCTTGAGATCATATTAATGCAAGTTCTTCATCTTTCTATTTCGAGTTAAGTCCTTTATGGTTTAACTCTAATCTCATGTTTATAACTGAGTGTTGCATTATAGCCCTCTTCTGAGTGATTCATTTGTGAGAGGACAACTTTAGTGAGATTTGAAGTTGAACTTGTGCTTTGTATGATTTTCGAAATTGTGTGAAAACTAAGATTGGGAAATTTGTTGCATTTGGCTATCACACTACTACACTTTGAGCATATTATGTTTTGAACTTTGCCGCTTTGTAAATAATGTCTAAAATTGAGTTTTTATTGTTAAAAACGTTTAAGTCATGTGCATGAGTCATTTCTCTTCAGAAAATGTTCGGAAAGATTATTTTGAGTTATTTTTATTTTTGTATTTGTTTTTTTTGTGTTTTGTTTTTGTTTTTGTTTTTGTTAATGTAATTATGTTTGTTTTTGTTTTTGGTTTTGGTTTTGATTTTGCTTAAAGACTAACAATCTTTTAAGTTTTCTAACCACTTTGTTTTGTAGAGTTAGAAAAACGTTTGTGGGTATTGTATCTGTTAAACCCTCAGGAGACACAACTCCTCCTACTAGGGATGCCTAGAGGTTTAAAGGCTTGTTGCATATGCTAAATGCAATCGAGTTACCTACGAAAGTGGTCTAGTTAACTTCTTATTTTCTTTTTTTATCTGTGTTTTCCTTTTTGTTTTGCTCGAGGAGTAGCAAAATCTAGGTTTGGGGGTATTTGATCGGTTCATAATTGTATATTATTTCTTACCCTTCTAGCTTATGATTTGGTTATGTTTTTGAGTTAAACTTGTGCTTTTAATCCTTTTTGTGTTTATCTTTCAGTTAATTGAGCTTTAGGTATTAATGATGGCTTTGGAGAACATAATTCGTGCAATTCAAGCATGTTAAGGCCTAATTTGGATGAATTGATGAAGAGCTAAAAGACAAATTCATTATGGCTACAGCCCCCTGCCAGTCCAGTTCCGTAGGTCATATTGCAAGCTTTGTTTCAGCAAACTACATAGCTCTAATGAGGCCACATTCTTCATGAAAGTTGTTCCAATGGGTGTGTACTATAACATATCCAAAATTCAGCCCAATTGGATAAATCTGGAGTCCGTTACCTAGCAAACACATAACCATGCTCAGGATGGATCTTATCAGCGCGGAAAATGAGTTAGCAATTTGTTTCGGCCTTAACTTCTTCCTCCGACCTTGGATTGGCCCAAATAACATATGGCTGGAAAGAAGACATTCTGAACTTCAATTTCAAGTGCTTAAAGTCCTAATTTGATTAAGAGAAGCCCAAGTTGTAAGCCCTTGAAGTTTCTGGTCATGCTGACCTCAGCATGTGCTGGTTGGATGCTTGGTCATGGTGAGCTAGGCATGAGCTATCATTTCTGGTTGGAAGCTTGGTCATGGTGACATGAAGATGAGCTAGGGCTGCTGGTGGGATTTAGTGGGGAAGTGCATCAACCATTGAAGATTTTCTAATACAAGTGCATCAACCATTGAAGATTTTCTAATACTAGTGCATCAACCATTTCAGATTTTATAATTCAAGTGTTGTATGCATTAGCCATATTGAATTCAGATTTTCACTTCCTCTAGGCCTATAAATAGGGAAGTTCTCTAAGCTTGTAATAACACCCCAAGGGGGGAGCTCTCAAACACTTCTCTAGAGCTCCCTTCCCTTCTCTCCCTCAAATTCTCTTAGTTTCATTTTCTAGTTTTCAATTGTAGTAATGAAATCTTTTGTGCTGAAATTTTCTTTAAGTCTTTCCAAGTTCTACTTTACTTTTCCTTATGTAAATTCTTTTCTTTAGTTTCAAGTTTGATTAGTTTCCAAGTTTCAATTATGGTTCATGTTCTTATTCATTATGCTTATAAGTTAATATGCTAGTTTGAATGATTGATCACCATTTAGGCTTGCATGTTAGCTATCTTGGTTTGAATTAAGAGTATACACCATGCTTTAATTCGAATTGAACTATGAATAGGAAGAGTATGTATGGACATTCGACAACAGGGATTAGATACATGCTTGGTTTTTTAAATTGTTCTTCTATGCTTAATGGGTTCCTAATGCTTAATTTTAGGTTAGACAACAAATGATCAAATTAGGGAATTAGGAACACAAGGTTATGACCACACACCATGGCTTAATCATACATTAGCTAGAATCAATCCATTAATCTAATTGAACTTGGGAACTTATCTACTTGAGTTAGTTATTTTCTTTCTTCCTTATTTTATTTATTTCCTTTCTTTTTCATCTTTGTTTTGTGTAGGGAAACTAAATTGGATCATTCAATCACCAATCCTCGTGGGATCGACCTCGCACTTACATATGCTATACAACCAAACGGCACTTGCGAGTATCACAAGTTGAGGATACAACTGAATCCATTTTGGTGCAGTTGTATTTACACAACAATCATACTACAACTGCATATATCTAACTGAATATGTTTATGATCGTCAATTGACGATGAACAGGAGTTTGTTAAAATACGGTTTCCATGTCACTGCAATTAGGCCTCCATCAGTGCCACCCAACTCATGCAGGTTTGTTGCAATTCTTCATTAGCTGTCACTTGAGTTGGGGAATATTGAAACCTAACTTTCTAAACCTACATCTTCATTTATATTTTTTTGCTTAGGCTACGAGTGACATTGAGCGCAATGCACACAAGGCACGACATTGAGAAGCTCGTGGATGCACTCTCCAGTTGCATCAATTTCCAAGAATTGATGTGGCAAAAATAAACTTTATCTATAAGCTATGTGTAAAAATAAGACGGCTCTAGCAGATAGTCTAGAAGCTAAGCTTATAGATGTTATCCTTATGTTATTGGATTGTGTTTGTATACTTTGGGCTCTTTGTGATCTATAAGCTATGTGCAAAAATAAAACGGCTCTAGCAGATATTCTAGACGCTAAGCTTATAGGAGAATATCCATTTGCTCTTATTGAGTTATTTGTGTATGTTGGTCTATATGTATGATTAGGTGTGCTTTGATGTAATCAGTATGGAATATCAATGAAGCCTTCCTTGACTTGTTTGGCAGTAAATTGAACTTGTCATATATACCCTCTTAATAAGCCCTATTTTGTACAAATGGTGCATACCACCGATTGTTATAATCTTAATATTTTATGGCATGTTTATTAATCCGTAATTAGATTCTGATTACGGACTACTCATGTATTTACTTCATATAAATGAATGAAATATGCAAGTGGAGTCCACATAAAACTCCTGATTTTGAAAGAATGGGACTCTTGGGTGTGAGGTGATATATTCTAATTCTTAGAGAACTAACCCATTAGAAATTCAACTTTTTAACCCATTAAATCCTCACACAATTTTTAAAATTTTAAATTTGTCAATCACTTTAACCCAACAAAAATTTACATATAAAATAATTTATTGAGAATAAGCGCATTTTAGTAATCAAACTGGTTTCAATTCCGATTAAGGGGAATGTAGTAAACAATTTATAGGGAGTCAATGTCATTCCTACCCCGATTCCAGATAGTTTAGTAAATAGATTCATCGGGAATTCAAATTATACTCTTTCTCAATCGAACTCCTACTCAATTCAATTCCTCCTTACCAATTACTAACTAGTAAAGATGAATCCTAATTTTTTTTCCCCAATCATATATTTTGAAGAAGACAAAAAAGTTGTGTCATCTTTGCCATTACTGCATGCGCTGTAGGGCTTTGGCATATATATCTTGCATGGCTGAGCAGCCAGGTTAGTTGTATAATTAAGTGACCCATGATCTTTGATGAGGTGTCCATGATTTAAGGTTGAACTCTAATGAAAAGCAATAATACCAATCTCCCAAATCGAATACATATTTCAGGGAAACTCCTGGCTAGTTGGTTCTGGCAACTTCCATTAATTATTGCAACATGGTCCAAGAATATATTTATTTTCTCAGCCCGGCCAGAACAATAGCCCATGCATCATCGTGGTCCACGTAATATTTCCTTGTCCATGTATACCCGAAAACATAAACCTTCAAGAAATTCCAAGAACCAAGCAAGGGCAGAAGTATGAATTTTTTAACGACATAACGACGTAATAAAACAAATGCATATTAAATACTAACATAAAAACACATTAACAAAATAAAAATATGTTCAACAACAGAATTGAGATTGTACCTATTCATGTTGTGCTCTACGATCCTGGAGAGAATTGAAATATTTTGTTATTGCATATGAAAATGTAGAGAGTCAAAGTATGAATGTCTAAAGGGATTATGTCCCTCATTGAGCAAACAAATTAATATAAAATTATTATAGACCAATAAAATTGAGTGGACAATGAATTACTAGGCTGCATTCGGTGAACTACTAAGTTTTTATGGGGTAAATCACATTAGAATACATATACAGTCTATTTTTATTTTTCAAAAAGGCTACGAACTAGTTCCGCCCCTGGAAGCAAGGAGAGATGTAAGATCCAAATATATTGACAAAACTTGAATGCTTGGACCAATGACATGCATGTGCTTCCGAAGATTTTTATTATTTAGTTTTTGTATTATTTATGTTTTGGCTGCTGATTTTGGATTGGAGGTAATGAATGAGAACTAGTTTGTGGAATTGATTCTTCAATCTTGCAAATGAAGACAAATAATTCAGTACCTGCCAACATGTCTCTCTTCGCCAAAGCTTGGATTCTAAAGGTTGATCAACCACACATGATTAAGGTTTTTTTTTTCTTTTCTCCGTCTTGTTTAAAACAAAAAAGGAATAACATATGGTAATAAAAACTGGCCAGCTAGATTGATTTGTGATCATTCATAGAATTAGAGAGCATTCAATCTAAAATTAACTAGTGCATGGAAAGAGCTATAAGATTTTTTTCACTACTGAGTGTAGAGTCACTCGAGCAAAACAAGTGGATAACATGACTTTGATACGCACCGTTACATGGCCAGATTTAGAACAATTCAACACAAAATTAGTTGAAAATACGAGACGAGAAACTCAAGTTCCATTTCTTGATGTAGAACAATGCTCTCTCAACAGTAACAATATATTATGGTTTGATATTATTAATATAAGTTTTGGACACAACTTATAAAATTATGAAATGGGGAAACCTTCAAATATGATATGAAATTGAAAAGAAAACATTCGAAAGAAAGCATTCAGAAAACCCGATACGTTGGTCCAAAAAGTCCTTGAACTATTTGGCAAGTGGTGATGAGGGTAGGATTGGTGGATGCTGTGTGAAGCAAATCCCTTTGCGTAGGAGGATAAGAAACCTCTGGTGAGATGTTTATAACCCTGCGTTTCCGACTTGAGTACAACAAGAACGAAAGATAGATACATCTTATCAACATTGATTAGTACTGCGCCCAAAGAGGTAAAGAATTGAAAACCGATCGGATATCATTTCTTGTGATTCGTATGGACTTTGAATTTTTATTTTTATTTTTCTCCAGTTCTTGATAATCAAAGCATCTCTATCTTATATGACAAATGACTAGAGGAGATGCCAAATTGAGGCCCACAAAACCTCCAAGCAAATGTTAATAATGAAGTGGATTTAACATCCACCGTTAGAAAGATCGACCAAAAAAAAAAATACGTCAATCGTTTGAACACGACAATTTACCTTTTTTTCTTTTCTTTTTTATAGACGTAGTAATTTCCTTAATGAAAGGACAAATACAAATACAAATAGATGAAACTCTTGTACGTGTGCATGCAACTCTTGTACATATGTAATTAAGTAATTATCCTTAAATCATGTGTTTTTTCGGATTAATCATGTTCGAGATTGTGAATCCTTGGATTTATTGAAAGGTATTATTAGATCATGTTCCAATATTCCACAAAGGCACAACCAAATACAGGTAACAGTGATGAGGAAATTAATTTGTTTCTTTCCCCTTCAAAAGACAAATTTTTGGAAGTACTCCTCAATGTATCTTGAGTGTTTGCATGTGCATACGAATAGAGTAGTTAACCTCGAGGGCAGGCTTAAGGGAGGTAATGACTACCTAAATCTCAATGCGAAATTCCTAATACATACACGTGCATGGTCTCAAGTCTAATAGATCGTGACCTAAGCTTGCTTCTTAAGTTGGAATAGGACCCACAGAATGGCCTCCAACCTATTATTCTGACTATTAATTAATTAATTGATTTATATATTCTTATATTCTAATACTGTGATCCTCATTCTTCTCCTAAAACAAGTGAGAATATTTATACAATGGCCCACAACCAAAACCCCCTCCTCGTACTATCAAGAAAATTATGAATTTTTTGGTGTCACGGTCATAGCGTTTGGGGTGTACAAGATCCAATCCAATTCACTCTAATAAACTAATTCAATTCAATTTTAATTTGTTTCGAAGATTTGGAGGATTGAATTGGATCTGTAATTTTCAAAACAGACATGATCTGATCGGATGATGGTTCCAATCCAATCCAATCTAGTTAGTTTTATGCTTATTTTGCTCTTGTAGGTATTTTTCTCTAATATTTCATTTATATTTTACATTTATGTCTATTAATATATTTGAATGTATTAAACATTTAATATTTCATTATCGTTTTTTCTATCATCAAAACCGATCATCAAATCCAATCCAGTTCAATCCAATATCAATTAGATCGGGTCAGATTGGATTTAAACATCTAATATGTTTGGATTGGAGTGAAAAAATCACAATCTGATTTATATTGGATCGGATGCGAAATAACTAAATTGTATTGGTTTCAAACTGATGTACACCCCTACATAATGGCTGGCCTAGGAAATTTTTAGAGAAGAGGCAATATTTAAAAGGCTAAAAGCTATTTAAAAAAAACAAAAAAAAACAAAACTACCAACTAATACCATCCATATTTCATAGCTACATGTGCATGGCCTTCATTTTTACCCTCCCACAAGCCTCAGACTCCTAGTTCCTACCAAAGTTTTGAAAGGCGATACCCTTTTGGTCGCTTAAGGTCAGGTGTAAGCCTTGAGGTATTAAGGTGTAAGCCTTTCATGACATGAAATTTTTTTTTTCTAAGAAATACATTTAAGTTTTCATATTAGGGCAAGCTAATGTAATATCAAATAACTATGATGTTCCAAAAAAAAAATTAATAAAGGTTTTACAATAGACAAACGGCACCATTGCATTTAAAATAAGAAAACCTAATAATATGATTATGAGAAAGTACTATTGCTCATGATGACATGACTTGAAAGGAAGGGATGGAGAGCATCCATCGTTCCTTTTTTTTTTATATATATATAAAAAATTCGGTGACTATTCCACCAAACATACCTTTTTAATATCCTAAGAAGGTTAGAGCAAAACGCATCATTTCATTTTAAATGAAACTCATATACTAAGACAACATTGTTTTAATGAGAAACCCAAAAGGAACAACACACATCTTCTTCCTGGTGCATCTTCTTCCTTGCTCATCCTCTTCCTCTCGCATCTTCTTCCTTGCATAGCGTTTCTGTGAAAAAGAAGTATGCAATTCTAACTAGACATACATCTGAAGGAGCCTTGTCGTAGTAGATGCGATTTTTAGCTATCAAAACAAGAAAGCCTCTTTGAGACATTTAATCGAACAAATGGTGACCACCATCAGAGGGGCAAATTCCAGCCTTTCCAGGTGATTTTCCTGCTAGAGGAGGTGCACTGCACCTCCTTACGCCTTAATATATCCGCCACTACCCCTAAATAGCGTTATGTGTTATTGTTAATTTACTTAAGTTATATTAATATGTGTATTTATTTATTAATACTATATTTTAGGTCTATGATATATCAATCATGTTATCCAATTAGATTATAGCTAATAGATTTATTTTTTATCAGCTATATTTGTTGGCACTAAAACTTGACAGATAGAGATGAGTGCAACTTCAGGTGATGTGGATGATCGAAGGGATTGATCGAGCGTCCGATGCCGATTCTTCTCGTCCTTGACTGCTAATCCTGAATGGAAAGAAGCCGAGACTCGTAAGGTCTATGGAACCGGTGTGGAACCAGCCTAAGACCCTCCGACGCCAAAGTAAGTTTGTTTCTAAGAGCTTTCGCTGTTGACAGTATATTGAGCATAAAAGTCAAGCTGAAAAGTCTTACCCTTGCATTGTAGTGAATGGGCCTTATTTATAAAGGGCATTTTGCATGCTCTTAGTACTTAATTCCGATGTGGGACTCATGGGAGGGCCTGTGAGGTTGACACGAGTCCTTAGACATTTTGGGCGGGTGCTCCGAGGTTAATTCTATAGAATCGGTAAGCTATGCCGATTACATGTTATGCTTGATCAGAAGCGACGGCTTCCTGATTCCAGATAACATCATCGGTAGGAGATACCGTTTGTATGCTCTGATCAGGAGAGGGGGCTTATTGAAGTGAGACGACGTCATTGGTAGCCGATGCCGTTTTATCGGAGCATTGGGCGCTTGGGGTCTCTCTCGATCCACGTGTCACTTAATGAGGGGAGGGTCAGATACGGTACAAACAGGAGTCCCCCAAGTTACCGATTGAGAAGCGACTTCTTGGTTGGGGACTTGAACTTGTCTTCGGCCCCATGTGCCGGACTCGGTTGTCTTGTTATTGCCGATGGTGGCATGTAGTCCCCCAAGTGCCCGGGCGAGTGAGCTTGGAAAAGAGATGGCATCTGACACCGAATGGTCTAGAGGCTGGCGTGATAACCCACGACTGTGCGCCTGCCGTTCGGCACGATAGGGGAATGAAAATTCACAACCGTGCGCCTGCCGTTCGGCATGAGAGGTGAATGAAAATTCGCAACCGTGCGCCTGCCGTTCGGCATATTTGGCGTTCGGCACATGGGGTGAGTGAAAACTCAGGACTGTGCGCCTGCGTTCGGCAAGAGAGGTGAATGAAAATTCGCAACCGCCCGCCTGCCGTTCGGCACGAGAGGTGAATGAAAATTCACAACCTTGCGCCTGCCGTTTGGCATATTTAGCGTTCGGCACATGGGGTGAGTGAAAACTCACGACGTGCGCCTGCTGTTCGGCACGATAAGGGAATGAAAATTCACAACCGTGCGACTGCCATTCGGCACGAGAGGGGAATGAAAATTCACAATCGCGCGCTTGCCGTTTGGCATATTTAGCGTTCGGCACATGGGGTGAGTGAAAACTCACAACTGTGCGCCTTGTTCGGCATGATAGGGGAATGAAAATTCACAACCGTGCGCCTGCCGTTCGGCACGAGAGGGGAATGAAAATTCACAACCGTGCGCCTGCCGTTCGGCAAGAGAGGGGAATGAAAATTCACTACCGTGCGCCTACCGTTCGGCATATTTGGCGTTCGGCACATGGGGTGAATGAAAACTCACGACTGTGCGCCTGCGTTCGACACGATAGGGAATGAAAATTCACAACCGTGCGACTGCCGTTCGGCACGTTGGCGTTCGGCACATGGGGTGAGTGAAAACACACGACTGTGCGCGCCTGCGTTCGCTATTGAACCAAAGTTTGTAGCGCGTGAGAAGTGAAACGCGTCTGGTTCTGACGATTAGACCTCTGACGGCTGGACGCCTGACGATTGGACTTTTGGCGATTGGACTTCTGCATGCATTTGTGACACGTGGCTGCATGGCTCTCTGAGAGGTTCCGTCGTTTCGTGTCTCGATGCATAGCTTCGTATCCCGATGCAACGTTCGTCTAATAAATAGGAGAAAGGGATGAAGGTTGAATCACTTGGGAATTTTTGAGAGCAATCAGAGCTCGTGAGAGGCGATTTCCGGCGATTGAGCGAAGGCGTTGAAGGCGATTTCCGGCAAGGTGTTTTAAGGGCGGAGGCGATTTCCGGCACAGAGAACCACCGTGCAAACAAGGTATGTGGCTTTATTTCATCTTAAGTTGGATCAAAGTTGTTGATTGGGTGCATGAACATGTATGAACATGTATGAACATGTATGAATGTTGATGAACATGAACCTCTAGGGTGTAGGATGAGTGTTTGATTGTAGCATGGCGTTTAGTTTCCCTTCGTTTGTGTTTGTAGATGTCTGATACAGAATCCGAGAGTAGGCGTAGTCCAGTTGCGTTCGAGGACGAATCGTCCTCGGGGAGCTCTCCGAGAGGCGCGATAGGCCGAATCTGAGAGAGTATGGAGATACTAAGAGAAACGGAGGGGTGTACCGAGGGCGGTGGGACTTGTGTAACTCCAGGTGGTGAGCGAGCGCGTCGGTTGGGCAGACGGAGGGGCGTGATGCGCCGAATGTTGCACCCAGAGGAACGGCGGTCTCCGCCGAAGCTGGTGGCAGGAGGGGAGCTAGTGAGCCATCAACGTCGGCCCATGGAGTTGATGCGGCCGATGTGTCAGTGGTTGTGGCAGGGGAGGGGGTGCTGAACGTTGTTGAGGGCAGGCAGCGGATCCCGATGGCGAAGCCGAAGGAGCCAGTGTTCGGAGTGGATCATCTAGAGCCGAACGTATTGACTGAGGCTGAGGTGGCCAGGATTCGGGGCAGAGTTTAATATTCCGGCTTCGGTAGAGATGCGGATCCCAGAGCCGTTGGAGTCATTAAGTAGTAATGACAAGGGAGTTGTCTTCTTTACCGATGCCTTTAAACATGGGCTTCGGCTGCCGTTGAGGCACTCTGCAGAAGATCCTGGCGCGATCGGATATGCGCCGGGAAATATAATCCAAACTTTTGGATTACATTGATCGGCACGATTACCTGCGTTCGGCCTGGCGGGGGAGGGGGAGCCAAGCTATGAGTAGTTCGCCCAATTGTATAGTGTGACGAGGGCGAAGAGTGGGGATCATAGGGGGTGGGTCCAGTCCAACTGCCTTCTTGGCAGGGGCAGCGTGGACATTTTGTGGTTGGAGTGCCGAGCTCCCAAAAAACCTGGCGCAAGCGCCGGGTCATTGTTTCTGGTGAGTGGGAATCGGCACCATGAGTTGTTGTAGATAGGCGGATCCCAACGACTTTTCAAACGTCGGTAGGTCTAGACCCTGCCGTTCGGCAGTTTTGTTTTGTTTTGTTTTTGTTTTTTTTTTTTTTCTGTTGACTGTTGACCTTTTTGTTTCAGTGTCCTTGAAACGGCCTTCCGCACCGATTCGTGAAGTAGAAGCGATTGAGCGGGTACGAGTTAAGATAACCGAAAAGGTCGCTTCTTCAAAGAACTCTCTACTTCCGGAATTTGTACAAGGTTGGATTGATCGGAAGGGCAGAGCACGATCGAAGGGTGAGGGAAGAAGAAGAGGAAGAAAAAGGCAGAGTAAGTGATGCCGTTCGGCCGAATCTTCCGTTCCTTTTGTTCCTCTGTTTTTTTTTAATTTCCAATCGCCGTTTTTATGCGGTGGCAGGTGGCGCCTGGAGGGCCATGGGGCACGAAAAAAGGAAGGGTGAGTCCCCAGGCCGAAGAAGAAGAAGGCCGCTGCTACGGCATCGGGAGCAGCGCCTTCTTCTGATGAGATGACGGTGGCCGAGCGTCGCCGAGAGAAGCAGGCGGCCGAAGCCGAGGCCGTTCGGGAGGTCCACCTCCAGGTGATGGGAAACGGAGATCGAGGGTGCCCTCGATGTGACGCCGTTGCCGAAGATACCAAGGGGGCCGAATGAGGGGACTTCGGTGCTTCTTCCTGATGATGAAGAGGAGGGGGATGAGGGGCCGGTGAACATCGCTTGCCCTCGGAAGGCTGTGCCGTTTATTAACAACATGATCGACTGCGCCCAAATGGAGCTGTCGGAGCTAGAGCAGCTGTCCACAAAGACACTGCGTGACCACACCTGGCGAGCCTTCCGGCTTCAAGCCGCTGTAAGTATTTGTTGTTTGCTTTGTCGCAAGTGCTTTCGTGATCGGCTACTAACATATTGCCATTTTGCAGGCTGATATGGAGATGTGGCTCTGCGTAAAGCGAGCCGTGAATGCTGCCGAACGATACCAGAAGCGGTTTGAGGAGGGCCGAGCGAAGATTGTCGAAGCCAGGACGCAGCTGGCTGAGTCGGATCGGCTTGCCGAGGAGAATGCAGCAAAGATTGCGCAGCGTTCAGCCAGCTGGCAGGTGGCCGAAAAGAGGCGGCAGAAGCACAAGAGGCCAAGGCGGCGGTGGAGGTTGCGATGGATGCGGCCGAACGGTCGCATGCCAAAACGGTGAGGGAGGCGAAGGTGAATGCCGTCTCTGACTATCTATCTTCGGAGGAGTTCACACTGATGCTTGGACAAGGAGGTGATGGACCAGTGTGAGGACCTGGTATACCGGTTCAAGCGGTATAACGCAGGCAGAAGCTGAACCTGAACTTCCTCCGGGATCCGCCTCCGCCGCCGAAGGGGTGACTGAAGAGATGGTGGAGGCATACAAGGGAGAGGATGCCGATGCCGAATCTGACCGATCCGAATCCAGCAGCGAGGAGGAAGGTGGTCATCCCGCGCCAACTTCTGTCAGTGCGCCTCCTGGAGAACCTTCAGCCTGAAGCCGATCCTACCGAAGCTGATCCCCCCTCTTCTTGATGAATTTTTTGGAAAGTTTGTAATATATATACATTTTTTGTTATTGCCGAATGGCAGTTTATTAAGACTACTGGCCTTTTATGGCTTTTATTTCAAAGTCTCTTTTGATTCGGTATGAGGATCAACTTTCATATTCATGTATGTCTGCATGCTGTACGTAGTATAATGTTAGAATTTTGATGCCGTATGTATAAAATGTGAAAGTTGAAACCGAATGCCGATTACTTGTAATAATACTTTAAATGTTCCACATTCCAAGGTTGGCCGAGGGTCTGCCCATCGGTGCCGCGTAATCGGTAGGTACCGGGTCGGCAGACCGTGATGACTTCGTAAGGTTCTTCCCACGAATGACCTAGGGTGCCGACCTTGGGGTCCTTTGTGGCTAAAGAGACCTTTCGTAAGACCCAGGCCCCCCACTTTAAACGATCGGCACTTAACGCGCGAATCGTAGTATCGTGAAGTCCGTTGCTTGTATGCGGCATTCCGAAGCTGGCGTTTGAACGGTGTTCCTCGATGAGATCGAGGTTCAGGGTAAGTAGCGTCTGGTTTTGCTCCGGTGTGTAAGATGCCGTTCGGCACGTAGGTGCGTGATTTCGACCGGTACAACGCTTCAGGACCCAATGCGAGGGAAAATGGTGTTTCGCCAGTTGACCGTCGGACGAGGTGTTGATGGCCCAAAGAGCCTCCGGTAGTAGATCGGGCCATGCGCCCTTAGCTGTGCCGAGCTTCTTCTTCAGCATCTTTTTGATGATCTTATTGATGGCCTCTACCTGGCCGTTTGATTGTGGGTGCGCTGGTGACGCGAAGAATAAGTTGATGTTGAATCGTTGACACAGGTGCCGGAACTGAGAGGAGTCGAACTGTTTCCAATTGTCGGTGATGATTGCGTTCGGGAGGCCGAACCGACAAATGAGGTTCTTCCATACAAAGTGTTCGACCCAGGCTGCGGTGATGGTTGCCAGTGCTTCGGCTTCAGGACATTTTGTGAAGTAGTCAACGGCAACGATGGCAAATTTAAGCTGTCCCTTTCCTTGGGGCATGGGGCCAATAAGATCCAAACCCCATTGGGCGAAGGGCCATGGGCTGACAATCGGTGTGAGCGGCTCGGCATGCCATTTTGGGATTGAGCCGAAGCGTTGGCAATGATCGCATTTCCGGACAAGTTGGGTGGCATCGGCATGAAGGGTCGGCCAATAATACCCTTGCCGCACGGTTTTGAAAGCCAGAGATCGGGCTCCAGAATGATCGCCGCAAGCTCCTTCGTGAATTTCCCATAAGATGTAGTTCCCTTGTTGTGGGGTTACACACCGAAGTAGAGGTAATGAGTGACCACGCCGATAGAGATTCTGATTCAAATCAAGTACCTCGTCGATCGGCGGCGGAGGGTTTTAGCTTCGGCCTTGTCATCGGGTAGCTTCCCGTCGGTGAGGTACGCGTGGATTGGATCCATCCAACTTGGGTCCTGCCGAACGGCATGTACCTCCGTTTCCGTAGTGCTGCGCCGAGCGAAGACCTCGATCGGCACGTGGCGACCAATGTTGTCGTCGATTGCCGAAGCCAGGCGTGACAGGGCATCGCGTGGTTGTTCTCGGACCGAGGGATTTGTTGAACTTGATATGCCGCAAAGTGGTGAAGCAACCGGTGGGCTTGCGTCAGTAAGCAGCCATTGACGTGTCCTTGGCTTCGAATTCGGCGAGTACTTGATTAACAACGAGCTGTGAGTCGCTGCATATCCTGAGCTGTTTGGCCCCCATCTCCTTTGCCAGCCGAAGGCCTGCCAGAAGGGCTTCGCATTCGGCTTCATTGTTGGAAGCCTGGAACTGGAATCGGATTGCATACTCGATGGTCGTTTGATCAGGGGCTTTGAGTACTAAGCCGGCCCCGCTTCCTTGTCGGTTGGATGAGCCGTCCACATAGAGATCCCATATGCAAATCGGTTCCACCACGTCACCCGAGAAGCTTAGGAGGGGAGTGATATCCTTCTTTAGGTGCTGAGGGTCTATGCCGAGGGCGTTGAAAGCGTCAGCAAACAAACATTGACCGAACTTCCGGTGTCTATGAGGATTCGACCCACATCGAAGTCTGAAACATCGGCTCGTATGATCATAGGATCGGAGTGGGGGAAGATGATGCCTCGCTCTTCCTCTTCGGAGAAGGTAATAGGTTCCCAGCCAATTCGCCGAATCTTGTCATTGCGCCCCCTCTACGCTGAGTATCTGGGGCAGTTGCTTGCTTCGGCAATAGGCGCCCCTCCGCTGATCATGTTGATCTGCCGATCCGATGGTTGGGCCGTTCCCGCCTTCGCACCTAAGTCCTCGATCCAGTTTCCCTTCGTCGATCAGGCGCTCGACAATCTTTCGAAGGGCGATGCACGATTCTGGATCGTGGCCGTTGTACCTGGTGGTATCGGCAGAAGACTCGGGTGTCTTTTCGCTCTGCCGAGGGAGCTTCCGGTTGTTTGGCTTCGGTATCATTTGACCTTCTGTCATAAGGAGATGTTCGTAGGTTGTATTGAGCAAGGTGAACGTTTCTTCGGGCTGGATTTTCTTCGACTACCGAAGCCACTTCACCTGCCAGGGTCCGTCCCTCCTTTATTGGTGTCCTGCCGACCCCTGAAGTTGTCTTTTCGTTTGTTTCTCCATTCGTAAAGAGTAGAGGCGGGGGGTGCCGTTCGGTAGGGAGCATGATTCACCGTCCGATTCGCTGGGAATCGTTCGTAATTTCAGCGGGAGACCGATCGGTCGGTGCAGCTTCGGTGGATGGGGCTGAAGCCAATCCCTTTGAGTTGAAATGCTCGGCCTTGGCATGGATGGCCGCCTGTTTCATCATTTCGGCATAGCTGGTCCAGCGCCTGCTATGGACCAGATGACGAAACTGAGACGATCGAAGGCCACTTTTAAAGGCACCGAAGGCCGCTCTATCGTCCGTTTCTAGACATCGGGAATATTCGTTGCTGAACCTAGCTGCGTATTCCCTTAGTGGCTCATCCTTCCGCTGCCGAACGGTATAGAGATCATCGGCAGAGTACAGGCGATCGGTCTCGAATCATAAAATGGTTGAGGAAGGTCTGCTTCAGCTGATTCGAAAAAGTCTACCGTACCTGGCTCCAGTCAGAAGAACCAATTCAATGCAGCTTCCGGTAGGGTGGAAGGGAATAGTAGGCATTGGCCCTCGTCAGTGAGCCCCTTGCATCGCAACGCTGATTGAAAGGTGTTGATATGAGTCATGGGGTCTTCCACCCCTGAGTAGAACGATATTCGGAGTGCTTGAATTTCTTTTTCGTGTTCTAACGTCCGGATTCCGATCGGTGAACGGTCCCTGCCTGTATCTTTCCCCATGTTCGCGTCCGAGCTTGGTTTTGTTCGTTTTCGATCCGATTCATCTTCTGGAGGAGGAGGCGAAGGGTCGGATCAGTTGGGGGAAGGTCGTCACCAAAGTGTTCGAGCGCTCGGTTTTCTGTGTCGCCCGGCATTGTGCCCTTTTGTATCCCGACCTGCCGTTCGGCTGGGGTTTCTCCCTTCCGTCTCCTTGTGCCGGTCATACTCTTTATTTGATCGAAGGCAACTTTTGTGCTCCCGTGATGAGCCTGCCGATCGGCGGGAGATTGTGGTGCCCTGCGAAGTTGGAACGTAGTTCTGATTCGTCAGTCTCTTCTACACCGATCGCGTGTACCTTCTGCGTATGGGGGACTTCGGTCCGAGGGACTCCAGACGTTGATCATTAAGTTTGGCTCGGACTTGGATGGGTGAAGGCTGTCGCTCTTTACGCTGCTCATTGATTCGATCGCGGCGGTCGAGAGTAGACTCGGATTCTGGATGACGCGCCTTTGGGGAAGGTACAATCAGTCTTCGGGAGGAAGATGGCTTTCCTGCGGCTTGTTGTTTTCCCTTGTCCTGAGCACGGGCTGCCGGCCCACGCTGGATGACTTCTCCTGCCGAAGCTGCATGGTTCCGTTCAGACCGTTCTGGAGTTGGGTTGAGTGTGTTTGCTGATCGTGCAGGTGCCTCTGGGTGTCATCAAGTTTGGAGGCGAGGATATTGTTATGCTCCTGCATTTTCGCCATTTCCCGTTGTAAAGTCTCCATGCGAGCTTCTATAGTACTCTCCGGGCAGGTGTTTTCGTTCGGGTGTTTGAGGCGAGAGCAGGATGCGGCTCGCCACCAATGCCGAGGATCGGTCCATCTGGAGGGAGGGCCGAAGATGATTCATTTTTTGGTCTAGAGTTTGGAGTTTTGAGATATGGGTTAATCGATAAGCGATTCCCACAGACGGCGCGCACCCGTTGGCACTAAAACTCGACAGATAGAGATGAGTGCAACTTCCAGGTGATGTGGATGATCGAAGGGATTGAATCGAGCGTCCGATGCCGATTCTTCTCGTCCTTCGCTGCTAATCCTGAATGGAAAGAGGCCGAGACTCGTAAGGTCTATGGAACCGGTGTGGAACTAGCCTAAGACCCTCCGATGCCAAAGTAAGTTTGTTTCTAAGAGCTTTCGCGTTTGACAGTATATTGAGCATAAAAGTCAAGCTGAAAAGTCTTACCCTTGCATTGTAGTGAAGGGGCCTTATTTATAAAGGGCATTTTGCATGCTCTTAGTACTTAATTCCGATGTGGGACTCGTGGGAGGTCTTGAGGTTGACACGAGTCCTTAGACATTTCGGGCGGGTGCTCCAGAGGTTAATTCTATAGAATCGGTAAGCTATGCCGATTACATGTTATGCTTGATCAGAAGCGACGGCTTCCTGATTCCAGATAACATCATCGGTAGGAGATACCGTTTGTATGCTCTGACCAGGAGAGGGGGCTCATTGAAGTGAGACAACGTCATCGGAGCCGATGCCGTTTTTGTCTGAGCATTGGGCGCTTGAGGTCTCTCTCTATCCACGTGTCACTTAATGAGGGGAGGAGGATCAGATATGGTACAAACAATATTAAAGAAGAGGGGAACTGAACTTAAAACCTCAAGTTCAAGAGTCGATACTTTTAATCACTTAAACTACAAACTCTTTATATTATAATTCGTATAATCTCGCAAAAATAAGTCATAGATGAATAATGTTACGTGGCGGTTTCATTCAAAAACTTCATAAAAATAACCAGACCAACGTAAGGAGTCGACCAGTGATCCTCATCGAAGCCAAGTGGTCTCTCGCCCTTGGATGCTATATCACATGATCACATGCCGCCAAGTAACCACGAATCACAGCCTCATCATTAATAGTAAAAATTCCCCCAACAAATATTGAATCTGTGATCGAAACACAAAACATAACAAAAAAGAGAGAAGCGAACGTCAGCATCATTATTACGAAAGCGACAATATTAGGCCCCAGCAAAGCGATATGCGAGGATTATTCGTTTATAAATGAGGCCACGTAGAGAGAACGAGAGACGCAAACCAATCAACAGTACAAACAGCAGCAAGCAGCAGCAACCGTTGTGTTCTTGTTCGCGGCGAAACGGCGCCGTTTCCGCGGCAGCTGATCATTTTGGGAGGCGGAGCCACCAGATTGTGAGAGCAATAATATTTGTGATGGCGGGGCAGTCGAGAAAATGGATGATTTTGGTGGCGACAATTTGGATTCAGGCATTTACAGGGACGAATTTCGATTTCTCGTCGTATTCTTCGGCGTTGAAATCTGTGCTGGGGATTTCTCAGGTGCAGCTGAATTATTTGGCGACGGCCTCTGATTTGGGGAAGGTGTTGGGATGGTCTTCTGGGCTGGCTTTGATGTATTTTCCTTTGTGGGTTGTGCTTTTCATTGCTGCCTTCATGGGCTTCATTGGCTATGGCATCCAGTGGCTTGTCATTAGGCAAATCATTTCCTTGCCTTATTTCCTGGTAATTTTATTCATCTTCTCTCTCTCTCTCTCTCTCTCTCTCTTTCTAGTTTCTACAACATTCTATGCCATTGCCATGCTTTTTATGTTGTTTGGTTAATTGGGATTTCATTACATTTTTTTCTTCTTTTAATTCTTAATTCTGTTCTGGGTTTTTTGTGTTTGATGCAAATTCATGCTATTTTCAATTTTATTTTTTAAAAATTGTTGGAAGTTTCATGTTGCTTTGTTTGTGGTTAGAGTTCAACTAACCGAAATCCCTGCTCTCCTCCAAAATAGAGATTTTCCGTTATTTTTTCCTTAAATATTTTCTTCTTTTTTTAAATTAAAATGGTTGGTATAGATCTCATAATTCTGAGGGTGGGGGGCCCACTAGAGGGCCATCTCACTAGTCTGATAGAAATTTTAAGCATTTTCTAGTGACTTTTATCAGTATCAAGGGGACCCAATTAACTCTTTCCAAAAAGGGCCAAAATTTCAGTGGAGCCAGAGTGACACACAGACTTGCGGAATTATTTTTATTTTTATATTAAAAATTATTTGGCTTTTACATGATGAACAAAGTCGGTTTTGTTTTATCTTTCTCCAAAATTTCAAATTGCGAATTTATCAAGAAATTTTTTCCATGTGAAACCAAAAAAAAGTTGGTTGGAACTTGGAAGAAGCTTCCTTTAAAATATCTGCTTTCAATCCAGAATCTGCGTTCAATTTGGGCCGTAATATTTGTACAATAATACTTTGAATATGATGACCAGACTTGTTGGAACGAGCTTACTTGGTAACTTCTTGGACTTGTCAATATTTGCTGTTGTTTTCACTTTTCCTCACCTTTCTTTGCCTTCTCTTTGCATTTGTCTTTCACTATTTTTGTTTTTATTTTTATTTTTCGGTTGGAGTTAAGAGGATACGGTACACTACAAACTAGGTTTTGTTTTTGATACGAAAAGAGTACATTTACAAGCAGAAATCACAGGCATGGATTAAAATAAAACGGGATACAACAGCTTAAAGGCACTTTTAATTAGTTGGTTATTTCGTACCTAAGTTCAATTTCCCCTTGTTGATAAAAAAAAAATTACACAATATACTTTACCTTTGTCAGTTTTTATTCTCTTGAGGGACAATAATATGTTGGACAACAAAATTTGAATTCAGTTGGCTATTAATATTAGAATTTGAACATCCATCCAAAAATCGCGTGACAATATATAGGTGAAGATGGTCAACATCTTTTAAGCTCTTAAGCTAAACTTTTATACTTCGATGTGGGATACTTTCAACAATCATTCAACTCGTGACTATGAATCATGGATATTTGCAAATGTCTATTGGTTAATATTAGTCGATCATAGGTCTCTGGACACTCATCTATATCAGTGCAAATTATTTTTTAATTGCTTAAGAAATTATTGAGAAGACAATTCCAGCCTAAATTCTGTTTTTCTTTGGTTTAGAGCAATTGATTGAGAGTTAGGATTCAAGGTCAAGATCAATAATGATGTATACCAAATGGTTTTTGTTTTTGCTGTTGCGCATGTAAACGTTTTTATCTTGGAATTTTTCGTTACAGACAAAAACAATAAGTAATTTCTAAGTCCAGTTTCTTGCTCCATGCTAAAATTCAGATCTTGGAATTTTTTCGTTGGCAGTTGATTGATGATTCTAATTCTACTGACGACCTAGAATGTAATTATCTTCCGTTGACATTGAATCTGTTTTAATGACATGATCTTGACATCTAAACCACACAATTATAATCAACAAACCTGTTTGGTGCTCCATCTCTTTGACAACGAATCCTCGTACCAAACTTTGAAACCTTGCACGTGAAAGATCCATGGCTTTACTGTTTATCAGTCTCACATAGTAATTTTACATGTACATATCAATTGCATGAGATAGATGACCGGATTTCTTTTTTGTATTTTCTTCTGTTCTTTTCCCTTTTAGTATAATTTTCTTTTCCATGGGTGTAGCTAACTTATCTTATTTTTGTTTTGTATGTTTGAATGTTCACGCAGATGTTTCTTCTGTGTTTGTTGGCTGGGTGTAGCATCTGTTGGTTCAACACTGTATGTTTCGTTCTTTGCATTCGGAACTTCCCAGCCAATCAACCTTTAGCAATATCACTCACAGTAAGCTTCAATGGTGTAAGTGCAGCCTTGTACAACCTTGCTGCTGATGCAATTGATTCATCCTCTACTTCTTTATTTCTCATATTGAATGCTGTTATCCCCCTTCTCACTTCTGTAGCCGCCTTCATCCCGATTCTCCGCCAACCCTCCCTAGATCCTCTTCCACCTGATGGAGTTCGCCGCGACTCCCTCATCTTTCTCCTTTTGAATATCTTGGCTGTTCTAACTGGAATTTACCTTCTTCTTTTTGGTTCAACCTCATATGATACAGCAACAGCTCGTCTCTTCTTAGTTGGAGCCATTTTCCTACTCATTTTTCCTCTATTTATCCCTGGCATTGTCTACGCTCGTGACTGGTTTCATCGTGCTATTCATTCTAGCATCCGCCTTGAAGGCTCGGGCTTCGTTCTTGTTGATGTCGATGATCTCGAGCTTCATAAAGAGCTTCTTACACGCGAGAACAGTATTAATTATGGGAATGGATCGGTTGCTCCACTCTTGAATAATAATGATGGCCCTACAACAACTTTGTCATTTAGACAGAAGAGTGGATATCAGAGCGCAGGGTGTTGTGGGGCAATTGTGGGCAAGGATCAGTTGGCAATGCTTGGGGAAGACCACACAGCACGAGCGCTTGTACGAAGGTTGGATTTTTGGCTATACTACGTTGCATATTTTTGTGGGGGCACTATTGGTCTTGTGTACAGTAACAATCTGGGGCAGATAGCTCAATCACTAGGACAGAGCTCCAATACTACAACACTTGTCACGCTTTATTCATCCTTCTCCTTCTTTGGCCGGCTGCTCTCAGCTGCACCGGACTACATACGTGCGTAAGTAATCCGAATATGTACTTCTTTTACTTCGCTTTTATTTAGACAAAATTAGTTGATCACATGTGATGTGCGTTGATGTGTAATTAATAGTTTGTCTGAAAAGACAATCCAAGGGGATATGTTCATTTCTACAAGCTTCTGTGGTTTTTACATGTTGATCAACTAGGCTAACAACATATTGTCACCAAAATTTTGCAGGAAGCTTTACTTTGCTAGGACAGGATGGCTGGCTATTGCACTTTTGCCTACCCCAATTGCTTTCATGTTGCTTGCTTCCTCAGGCGGTAGCCTTGCTTTGCACGCCGGCACTGCACTAATCGGACTGAGCTCCGGATTCATTTTCGCTGCCGCTGTTTCCATCACGTCAGAGTTGTTTGGGCCAAACAGCGTAGGCGTCAACCACAACATCCTCATTACAAACATACCAATCGGTTCACTCGTGTACGGGCTTCTTGCCGCAATAGTTTATGATTCAAACGCGAGCTCTGGCCTAAGCATCTTAACTTTTAGTGATTCAGTAGTGTGCATGGGGAGGGACTGCTATTTCCTAACCTTTGTGTGGTGGGCATGCATTTCTGTTCTGGGGCTGGCTTCAAGCGTGCTTTTATTCTTAAGAACCAGACACGCCTATGACCATTTTGAACATAACCGTTCGACGCAACTCTACTAAGAGAATTATTATCGCTTGCTGTTTTGAGGCAAAAGATAAAGCATTAATTAGGTTTTCTTCTCTAAATTTTAGAGAGAGAGAACAAATTGGGTTGTCAATAGAGAATCAATCAATGAGGCTGCTTGTGGTCGATGTATTATTGAGGGAGTATTTGTAGAATATTCATGAAGGAATAATTTAATGATGTATTTCACATGTATGATTAACTATGAGATAAGTTAGGTTAAAAAGTGACGTCAATCTCAAACTGACCGTTACTAAGCTCATATTTTGCTTAAATGTACCTCATAGTGTTGCCATGTGGGCCAGTTTTTATCCTTCTCTATATCTCTTTTTTGTAGTATCCTTCTCTATATCTCTAGAAGCCGTTAAGTTTTCTTTTAAAAAAAAATTCTTAGTTTTTGTCCATATGATATTCGTTAATTCATATATCATTAAACTGACGTCTGAGTGCTCTGTAACAATACATAGGTTAATATATTGGACGAAGGGGCTTGTAGTGTAACAATTTTTACCTTCAAGGTTCTTTATAGCAATTCTAAATTATATGGACTTAACAATTAATCCCCCAAAATATCGGGGTGGAAAGTCTAATTAACTCTATTAATTAAAACAACCCAAAGTTATCCACATTTGAGAAAAAAAGAAATTCAAAACACAACTACTTCATTTTAAAAGGATGACTTTTTCGGAGTCTTTCGTGTGGCCTTAGACTTGATCGCCTCTTGAACAAACTAAGTCAATCTTCCTTCATATAAAATAAGATCGAACCAAGCAAGAACACAATAATAAGAGCAAGAATGATAAGAATACTAAAGAACACTCAAGAGAGTTTGGGAGAATATATGCTTGTATTACTACTAAATGCTTTACAAGTTGTGAGGTGAAGATACACAATGAGACATCCCCCTTATATAAAGATCCTATCACACCTACCACCACAATAGAGGCCGGTTCACCAACCGGAATCTACCTACTACTGTCACCAACTGGAGTCTACCTACTACTGTACATTGAATCTAGACATGTGGGCTAAGTAAGTCTATCATGATCCATCCGATGGGCTAGGCCTTGAGCTTCTCTTATGGGGCTTGACCTTCACAAATGAATCCTCTAGGTTGGCCCCATAGTTGTTGGGTTGAACCTTCGACATGCGGGAACAATTGGATGTTGAAACGGTTTTCGATTTGTCTAATTTTTTGTAAGGATGATCTATGAATGAAGACATAAAAAATAAATGATTTGGATCATTGGAAAAAAATTTGTAGGGTACCCTAAAGGGCGTCTTTCAAAAAATTTCCCTCAATAGAAATGGATTATATATATATATATATATATATATATAATTTGAAATGAGCTTCCATTGAGGGATCCCTCAAATAAGCTTATTTGAGGGACACCCCTTGTAGGGCCCACTCCGGATTGTATTTCACTAATCTAAACCGTTTATTTTGTAGATACTCATTCAAAGATCATGTCTACAAAAAACCGTCTACTTTGTCTAATTTTTGTGTAGAGATGATATTTGAATAAGTATCTACAAAATAGACGGTTTGAATTAGTAAAGTACAATACAGAGTGGGCCCTACAAAAGTTTATTTGAGGGATCCCTCAACCGAAACTCCATGTATATATATAAAAGCAAAGACATCAAACAATGAAACATGAAAAAACCCGAAAAATAGCTTTGATTAAATAAGGTAATAAGAGACAACAAAATAATATAATGAGGGTAAAGTGATATATCATTTTAATAAATAATTTAAAACATAATAAAATCACAAAACTTACATTTTTGCCCTTCGGTCTTTCAACTTGTTCCGTTATATTCTATTTGATTAAAAAAAACACACAAAACTCACTTTCTAGATGTGGCAGTTATCCTACTCTTCCACCCTCCTCCCCACCCACCTCTTCCTCTCTTTTTTTCATTTGTTTTAATAACTAGTGCAAATATAAATAACACATAAGAATTTAAAAAAAAAAGATGAGATTTCAAAATTATTATGAAACTTATTTAATGTAAATAGACATTTATACTATAAAGGGACAAGATTTCAAAATTATAAATGACACCGAACAAATGTTAGTTTTTTTTTTTTGTGGCCAAAGTTAGGAAGAGGGGTTTCTCATTTTGTCAATTAGGACTAGCATTTTCTACCGAGATACCTCAAATACCGACCATAATTTCACCGCAACCAAACTATAATGTCGCGAAAACTGACTGCAATGTGCGGTTTTTTGGACCAACCACAATGCGCCGTTGTCAATGTGGTTCCGCAAATCCAAATATTGCGGTATACCGCAATACCGCAAATATATTTAATTAAATATTTATAATTATTTTATATTAACTAACAACCTTTAGATGAATCTAACGGTCAGGATGTATTATTTTCAATCAATCCTAGCTATTAGATCAATCTCACTCATCTCATCTCTCTCTCTCTTAGACTTTATCGATCTCACTTCTCTCTCTCTCAAACCCTTCGCAAAAACCTCCACAGCCTCTCTCAACCTCGTCGACTCTCTCTCTCAATCAACCAACCTCGCCACATCTCTCTCTTAGTCAACCTTGCCACCTCTCTCAATCAACCCTGCCACCTCTCTCAGGTCACTCATCATTGCCTCTTTCAATAGTCTCTCTCTGGTCTCATCTCGCTCGCTCTCTTTGTCTCATCTCATCTCTTCGTTGAGTCATGTCATCCTCTAGTGACATCGATTGGGAGTTTACCAGCGGACTCTATGCAGCACAATCTCCTCCCCCTCAGGTAAATTTTTTTAACCAACCCTAATTTCTAAAATTGAGGGTTTGAACTTTGAATTAGGGTTTTGATTTTGGGGTATAATCAAGCAATTTTGTTTCGTTAATTGATATGTTTAGGGTTTAAAATGTTGAATTGAATTGATCTGTTTTAGGGTTTTAAAATGTTGAATTGGATTGATCTGTTTAAGGGTTTTAAATTGTTGAATTGAATTGAATTGATCTATTTAGGGTTAATGTGAATTGAATGGATCTGTTTTAGGGTTTTAAAATGTTGAATTGAATTGATTATGATTTTAAGCTTTAATTTGATTATGTTAGCCTATTTGTGAGTGGAATTTGAGTTATTTTAGGGTTAAAATGTTGAATTGAATTGATTCTATTTTAGAGCTTTAATATGATTATTTTTGGCTGTTTTTGAGTTGAATTTGATGGAGTTTAGGGTTAAATTGAATTGAATTGATCTGTTTAGGGTTAATTAAATTGTTGAATTGAATTAATTTTGTTTGTGGAGCTTTAATTTGATTATGTGTAGGCTGTTTTTGAGATGAATTCAATTTCTTTTTTAGTTAAATAATTCTGTTTTTGAGAAATAATAATATGTCTCTGATTAGTGCATAATTATATATCATTTTGTACTATCCTAGCTTATCTTTAGCTATTGGTTTTGGATGAAACTTGTGCTTTTAACCTTATTTTATCTTGGTTTCAGTGTATTAAGCTTTAGGACTCATATAATGCATTTTGGAGTCAAGATAGCTCAAAACAGTGTCTGGAGATCTGTCAATTTCACTGATCAGATTGTATGTGCTCAGGCATAATGAGCCATACACCATTGAAAATATGTGGAAGTCTAGTTTTTGGAACATTTTACGGTTCATGATTCCGAATCTTCTAGAGGAAGTTATGGAAGTTTTGGCAGCACATGGCAAATTAAGATGAAATTCAGAAGTATCTACGTTCCTGTGCCAACAATGATATTTGAAAGCTTTTCTGATTTTTTCTTAAGATGAGCTACATATGGTTAGAAAGCTAAGACAAAGAGCTTCAAGATACATATTTTTCCATAATTTTATGAAAAGCCTTGAATGGCAGTAATTACAAAATATTTGAAGAGCAAGTCAACTATTGTGATTAAGAAGAATCCGTTTCAGATTCTTCTTCCTTGATGAGTGCATGTGGTTTAACACCCCCTTGCAAACTGAGTTGCCTTGGAAGAACAAGTTTGGAACATAAGAGATGAAGTCGTGGCTTGTGAAGTGGCTTAGTGAGAAGATCTGCAGGTTGATCAACAGAGGGATGAAGCAGATTTGATGACTCCCAAGGGCCATCTTCTTGCAAACAAAGTGGTAGTCAAGTTCAATGTGGCAAGTACAAGCATAAATTATCGGGTTTACTGCCATATAAGTTATGTTGAGATTGTAACAATGCATGAGAACTAGAAAAGGCAGTTGAACACCTAGTTCATGTAACAAAGAACATAGCCAAGAAGATTTTGAGCAAGCATGAGCAAGAGCACGGTACTCAGATTCCGCACTAGAGTGCAAAACTGTTGGCTGCTTTTTAGAGCACCAGGAAATAAGATTGGAGCCCAAGTAGATGAGGTAGCCAGTTGTCGAATGGTGGGAGTCTAGGTACCTAGCGCAATTGGCATCTAAGTAAACGATGAGACGAGTGGAAGGACCTTGGGGTGTAACATGAAGGCCAAAGTCAATGGCGCCCTTAACATAGAGGAGAATCCTTTTGACGGCTACCATGTGAGGAGAAAGGAGAGCTCATAACTAGGCCATAGTGTTGATACTGAAGACTTCCCACAAATTCAAAGGTTGGATTGGCTCCAAAATAGGCGCCATGAGTGGACGACAGGGTGCTGCGAGGCATGTGATGTACCGTGAAGTGGGGACTACGGTTTATGGAAGGATGGAGGTGCCGGACATGGCAATGTATTGTGTGGGCATCGGTGGGATGTGCATAGGTAGAGGTGGTCCTGGAGTGGCCACATGTGTTGGAGAAGGAGAGGTAAAGACCACAGGATGGAAATTTATTTCAGTATACTCCGGGAAAGATGAGACCTGCAAATGTTGAAAAGGAAAACTTGCTTTGTTAAATAAAACATGTCGAGAGGTATATTAACGGCTAGTGGAGGAATCGAGGTAGCGATAGGCTTTATGTTGAGTACTATAGCCAAGGAACACACATTCAGTGGTACGGTTGACAAGTTTGTTTTCTGTATAAACACCAAGATGTGGGTAACAAGAACATCCAAAAACCCTAAGATGAGAACAGACATGAGGTTAGTTAAAGAGTTTGATGTATGGGGTTTGTCAAGATAGGATTGGGATGGGTAGGAGATTGATGAGGTGTACAGTAGTGAGCATCGCGTCAACCCAAAGTGTGTGAGGTGCATGGGCTATAGGGTTCGAATTATTGTTGCAATGTGGCGGTGTTTGAGATTAGCGAGGCCATTTTGTTGTGGGGTGTGGGGGCAAGAGAACTGCTATTGAATGCCTAATTTTTTGCAGTAGAAAGTGAAAGAGTTGTTGACATATTCAGTGCCATTGTCACTTTGAAGAATTTTGATGGAGGAATTGATGATGTTATGTATCATGGAAACAAGAGTTTGAAAATGGTGATAGACCTCACTTTTACAATGCATGGGATAAATCCATGTATATCGGGAATATTAATCTGTAAATTGGACATAATACCAAAAACGAGTTTTAGAAGTAACAGGGGACATCCAAACATCAGAGTGAACAATAAAAAAGGGAGAGTGGGCATGAATTTCATTAATAGAAAATGGTAATTGAGTAGATTTGCCAAGGGCAAAAGTCTTACAAAATTCCTTATATAATTGAAACCTAACAAAGAAGAAAGACGAATGACCAAGACGACGATGCCAAGCAGTGGAATTCATAGAAGCGAAGGCATGCTTGATGAGAGAGGCAATTGGAAAGGAAAGAGGATAGAGACCATTCTTATATGGGGCTTGAAAAAGAAGAGTACCTATTTGTAAGTCATAAATTTGAAAAGAATTGGGATTAAATACAAAGGAGACAGAATTATCACAAGTAAAGTGAGCTACGGAAAGAAGATTAGTATGGAGAGAAGGAACATGATAAACATTACGAAGAGAATATGCAGAAGAGCCTAAAGAGATAGGAATAGTACCAATGGATGAAATGGTTAGAGAAACACCGTTACCCAAATAGATGGAGTCATTACCCATGTAGGATTGGGGGTTCTGAAGGTTGGTGGCATTATCAGTCATATGATGGGTGGCACAAGTGTCGAGATTGTAGGTATTGTTAGGAGATTGGAGAAATTGTGCACCCGCAAATGGAGGAAAAGTTTCAAGGCTACGGAAGCAGTGGGGACAAGCTGCGTGAGTGTGTTGGGCAATTTTGCACGTAGGGCACCATGGGGGACCCGAGATGCCAGAAGCCTAGGACCGGTTGCTGTTGACAGTGAACCATGAGGATGGTGACTGGGGTTGGGACCCAGGGTGCCATGGAGAATAGTTGGGCCATTGGGAGTCTGAGGCTTGCTGCTATTAGTTGTTAGCCCAGGTAAGATTGTACTGCTATTGCCGACCATGGTAGGGGCCAAAGGAGCCATTGGAAGACCATGATTAGAACTGATGCTCCTCCGAGATCCAGCCCCGACCTCCGCGGCCGCTCCTGCCAAGACCACTGTTGCGGCCACGTCTAGTGCCATGATTAGAAGAGCCACCATGGTGAGAGAAAAATGGTTGAGATTGGGTGGCCATGAGAGTTGTGGACTGGTAGTGTGAAAATGATTGGTGCAAGGAGTTTGAGCTTCATAAGAGAGCAATCGAGCACGCAGGTGCAGCAAAAATCAGTCTGCTTGTAGGCTCGTTTTGGGCTTGTTCCTCCATTCATAAAATTCTAGACAAATATGGATCTTGAATCTATTTGTCTTATCTTTCTATTCATATGTAGCCCATCTCAAGAAAAAATCTATAGGGCTACAAATATCATTGTTGGCACACTAACGCAGATATTTCCAAATTTCACCTTAAGTTGCCATATGCTACCAAAACTTCCATAACTTCCTCTAGAAGATTTGGAATCATGAACCGTAAAATGCTCCAGAAACTAGACTTCCACATATTTCCAATGGTATATGGCTCATTAGTTGGTTCTTCCTAAGCATGTACATTCCGATCGTAAATTTGACAGATCTCCAGACACAATTTTGAGCTATCTTGACTCCAAAATGCATTATATGAGTCCTAAAGCTTAATACACTGAAACCGATGAAAGATAGTTAAAATCACAACTTTCATCCAAAACCAATAGCAAAAGATAAGCTAGGATAGTACAAAATAATATGTAACTATGCATTGAACAAACCATATGCCTTAATTCGAACCAAGATAGCTAACATACAAGTTTTAATGGTGATCAATCATTCAAACAAGCATATTAACTTATAAGCATAATGAATAAGAACAAGAACCATAATTGAAAGTTGGAATTGCATTTTGTAACTTTAATTAAATTTGTATTGCATTTTTCTTTTGGACTGTAACTACATTTTAACTTTATATGCTTAGGTTTAAATTTGCTTATTTGGGTTCAAAATTCTTGGACTCAGAAGGCTTCAAAATAAGCTTCCAAACTAGGCCTAGAAAAGTATGGAAAAGATTAGATTTTTAGACCCAAAAAGACCCAATTAAAATATCCAAAATGCTCCATTTTAGGCCTGAAATAGCCCAATCCGGCGTATACCGAACAAATATATACTAGATATATATTGCTTAAATTAAACTCAGTTTCCATTGTTTGTGTAATATTTTTGAATAAAATTTCATAAAAAAGAATTGAAAACTCAAATAAAATATAAATATATTGTTTTGTGATTAGAGTATATCAAAGGGTGCATACCTCATAGGTATATCTATAAACCTTTAAAACTACAAATGTCTAAAACAAGTGTAAAAGCAAATGGAGAAAGATCATTTGAGAGTCCTCATAGAGTTAGCATTGGGGTGGATAGTTCTTGTGATAACGGAAGATATTCTGAAGACAATCTGAAGGCATCCATTCCAAAGGCAATTGTATGTCTGAAGACATTCCAAAGGCAACAATATTTCCGAAGGTAACTGAGATGTCCAAAGATATCAATATCTCTGAAGGCAACCATATATCCGAAGGCAACCGGGATGTTCGAAGACATTGTCCGAAGGCAACACAATCCAATTTTAAACCATTTAACACATATAAAAAAAAACATAAATATATAATGCTTGGAAAGTCAAAGTGACATAACAATAATTCATAAACAGTTAATAAAACTCTCATAGCAAAATACCATTTTAAAATCAAACAACCAAACCACAAAAAAGCCCACCATCTAGGTCAATTACCCTTGGGGACCACGACCTCCGATTTTCGATCCAAAAGTTCCTATAGTCTGACAAAGTCTACTAAACAAGTCCCGAAGGTTTGGTCTCAATCAAGAGGTTCGGATCTAAGCCAATCGCACGATTAGACGATGATTGGTTCGTCTAAACCTAGAATGATTGACTCATAGTATTTGGGAATCCAATTCTCGATCAGTAAGTTCTTACACGATCTTAGAGGTACATGGAACCACATAATTGAAATTGGAACTGATCGAATGGTCCGAAACCTATCGTACCCAGATGTCGCATAATAGGTGCAATATCCACTGGATAGTCAAAAGGTAACCAACATCAAATTCAAGCATACTGTAATACTTAGGGCGACGTGTGGGACATTTTAGAACACAATGGGCCGCCACAAGGTCGCCCATGCACCGCCACTCACCGCTGGAAGTGGTGGGTGGCTTGAGAGATTTTTCGGCGATGGAAAGTCTCCAAACCACAGGCTAATACCTATACCATCGAGTTCAAACTAACAAGGGGAGCAACTATTGGTCTTGGACATTGGCCAAAAAGTGGTTGGAGATGGGGCCAAAATGGCCAAACCGTCGGCCCTATATGGGTGTGCTGATTGACTTTTAAAACTCCAAAATTGATCCGAACCACTTACATAAATGGATAGAGCACAGAAAAAGGATGAAAAACCATACCCCACTTGACGAAAATGGTGGTCGGAGTTGCTGAAAAAAGGACAAAAGCCACCGGAGCTATGTTTTGTCAAATTGGAGAAATCCTTGGTGGTTGACATCGATTAACCACTAGGCTAGTTAGAGGAGGAAGATATGAACATTTTTTGTGAAGGTGTCGTGGCCAATCGATGCACGAGGGCGTTGATTGGTGGTCGGGAAGTCGAACAGTTCCAGTTGCTACAGTGACTGACTGTCGTGAGAGAAAAGTGGAAGAAGAAAAATGTTGGGGGGGGGGGAGATTTGAAAATCCCATTATGTCATTTTCGTTTCTAGACCTTTCCTCTTCGTTACAACTCGAAATTGGGCGTGCTGCCTGTCCACGAACTCGTAAGCTTGAGCAATACGTATTGGAACCAACCAAATTTTCAAAACTAGCCCCGAGCAATAAGTCAGCTCTAAACCACCAAGGAACCCTAGGGTTAAAGTTGTCCTTTCACTTTAGAATTTTGAAAATTAAATTAAATTTCGGAATGGGATGTTATAGGGTCCTTTTAGAAGTGGTTTTAAAACCCAAAACACGTGAAGGCATATGATTAAGAAGGTAGAAAGCATATTGAATAGTTGTGGTCCAAAAGGTTTGGGGAACACACTCCCAATAAGGAGAGCTTGAGCAGCCTCAAGAATATGGTGATTTTTGTGCTCAGCCACATCATTTGTTCTGGAGTCCGCAGACACATAATTTCATGTAGAATGTATTTTTCAATGAAAAAGTCTGAGAGTGTGTGGTTAACAAATTCCCCTCCATTATTTGGACGAACAACTTTAATTGAACAAGAATATTGAGTTTGAATCATCTAGTAAAAATTCTTAAATAACGAACCAACTTCACTTTTATGCTTTATAACATAAAGCCAAGTTAACCCAGTACAATCATTAATGAATATCACAAACCACCGAACATCAAAGACAGTAGTAATCGGAGATGGACCCCAAACATCTGAATGGATTAAATCAAAAGAAGATGTGCTTTTATTCAAACTAGGTGGATAAAAAGTTCGGTGACGTTTTGCAAGAATATAAGTCTCACACTAAAAATCAGACATTTTTACTCCACTAAATAGAGAAGGAATCAAAGACTACAAATAACCAAAGGAAACATGATCCAACCGTTGATGCCATAACCAGATCTTCTTATACTTCTCACTGACAACACAGTGAATTTGATGAACATGATTCGATGCAATGTGATCCACATAGTAAAACCCCCTCTCTTAGTACCACACCCAATGATCTCCTTGGTTCTGAATATCGTGAAGAAAACAAAAAGAAGAGAACATGAGCACACAACAATCTAAATGTTCGGTAACTTGCCCAACATATTATAACACCCCAACCTAATTTAACCGTTTTATTCAATTTATTTAATTGTAAAATTACAATTTTGCCCTTGGGGTAGGGTCATTTTAGTCACTTTTTGATCCAAAAGGATTTTGGGGAAATGAGTGGAACCATTACGTAGAGCTCACTCTCACAAGTTCGTAGACACGTAGTGGACCCAAATCGGAGTTTTAACAAAGAAGTTGTAGTCAACGGAAGTGCAGTGGCACAATTGTAATTTTGTTCAAAGTTGGGTTTCAAAACCAGCGATAAGATTTTTCTTCTCTCTCATTTCCCTCCTTCTCTCTCTCTCTCTCTCTCTCTCTCTCTCTCTCTCTCTCCCTCTACCCAACCCACACTTTTTCCCATCTCAAAAACCATGTGTTTGGCGAAGGCGTCGAGCTGGAAGTTTAGTTAGAAACCTCCCTCTTCGCAACTCTAGTCTCAACTCTACGGAATAATTTTTTAGTCTCAACTCTAGGAATAATTTTTTTCGCTATCTTTTTTCAAGAACGGCCTAAAGTTCCAACTAAAAAGGTGAAATGATTTGTTGTGATAAATCATGTCAGTAAAATTGGTCCTATAGAAATTCCATCTATTCCCAATCTCCAGGAAAAAAAAAAAAAATCAATCCATTTATAAAAGAGAATTGGTCTATGGTCGATTCAGGAACAAATAAATAGGAATTTGTAGTTGTACCTCGTCAAAAAAATACTTTTTTTTGGGGCCACCTCAAGTTATGCCACCACTTGGATCAGGTAGCTCTCTCCTCCCTCTTGCTTTCCCCTAGGTCGCACGACAGCAATGGTGGCTGTCGCAGCCATTTCGAGGCCAAGAAGTTCATACCAAATCCACACTATTTCAGCTTTGATCAAGCTATTTCCAGCCAGTTTTTGGTCATGATCCAAGAACCAAAAATGCTCCCCTAGTTGTACTTGTTCTTTTGCTATAAGTATTGTAGAGTGTTTCATCATCAAAATTTTCTTCGCGCTTCGGCGTCGGGGTGGCAGTACGTGGGCCCTCTGGATGTCGGCCCATTGTGTTCTAAAACACTCCCCTTGTCGTCCTAAGCACGAAGGTATGCTCGAATTTGAAATTTGTTACCGTTTGGCAGTCGAACGGATATTGGACCTATTATGCGATATCCAGGTTCGATAGGTTTGACCGTTCGATCGGTCCCTATTTCAAATATGTTGTTCTCTGTGCCTCTAGGATCGCATATGAACTTTCGGATTGGAAATCGAAGGTCATGGGCCCTGCGGGCCCCGCTGACCAATTTGGGAAGTTTAACCACTCGGTTGACCGTGAGTCTTCCAAGGTCGTTTCACCTTTCGAAAAGCATTAGTTTGGCCTTAGAAACTCCTGGGTAGTCATGCACACACACTTTGAATCCCAATAACTTAAGAGTTGAATTTAAGTTCGTGATTAATTTACTCATTTTAATTAAGTCCTTGTCTTACAAAATAGGTACTCAAGCTCCACAAGCTCAACAGGCAAGACCCTCTCAAGGTCAAGCAGCTTTGGATTACCTGTGTGTTGAGTAGATTCAGCTGCATCCTCAACTTGTGATACTCGCAAGTGCACGAGCCGTTCGGTAGTATAGCATATGTAAGTGCGAGGTCGATTCCACAAGGATTGGTGATTGAATGATCTAATTCAGTTTTCTTACACAAAACAGAAATGAAAACAAAAGAAACAAAACAAGAAGAAAGAATGTACATTACAAGAAAAATAAATTACAACTAAGAAAACATTAAGGAAACTAAGAGAACTTTGAGGAAGAAAGGAAGCGTTTGAGAACTTTGAGGAGGGAGAAGAAAGTGTTTGAGAAGTGTTTGGGAGCTTTAGAGAAGGGAGAAGAAAGTATTTGAGAACTTGGAGAAGAGAAAGTTGTTTGGGAAGTGTTTGAGAACTTAGAGAATTTGGTGAAGGAATGGGAATTGTGTTTGAGAACTTTAGAGAATTTGGAAGAGAGTGAAGAAGTGTTTGGAGAATTTAGAAGAAAGAAAATTTAGTAGAATGATCTTATTACAACAATTGAGAACTACAAAGGGAAACTAAGAGAATTTGAGGGAGAGAAGGGAAGAGAGCTCTAGAGAAATGTTTGAGAGCTCCCCCCCTTGGGGTTGTGATTACAAGCTTAGAGAACTTTCCTATTTATAGGCCTAGGGGAAGTGAAAATCTGAATTATACAACAGAGTTCACTAACCACACTCACTTCACCAACTTACAACACTTAATTCACCTAACACACTATTGCATTTGAAAACAATTCTTCTTGTCATTAAGCTTAGTGTTGCATCATCCACTTCAACTTCAATTAATTCATTTGGCTGCTGCAAAATTCCACTCAAAAATAGGTATTGAATATGCTTCACCAAACTTTCCCACAATCAACAACACTTCATCATGCATATGTCATGCATGACAATGCATTGCAGCCA
This sequence comes from Prunus fruticosa, assembly GCA_018703695.1. Taxonomy (NCBI): domain Eukaryota; kingdom Viridiplantae; phylum Streptophyta; class Magnoliopsida; order Rosales; family Rosaceae; genus Prunus; species Prunus fruticosa. The sequence goes on along the minus strand of CM031921.1, from coordinate 4,380,807 downwards.
GCTTGTGGGCTCGTTTTGGGCTTGTGGCTCCATCCTGAAAAATTTGGAAAAATATGGATCTTGAAGCTCTTTGAATTATCTTTTCAATCATATGCAGCCCAACTCAAGGAAAAATCTGGAAGGCCTTCAAATGTGATATTTGGCCCAGTAACGCAGATGCTGCCGAATTTGACCTTAAGTTGCCAAAACATGTATAACTTTCTCTATAAGACTCTGAATCATGAACCGTAAAATTCTACAGAAAATAGACTTCCGTAGCTTTCCAATGATGTATGGCTCATTATCTTGTTCTTCTTGAGCAAGTACAGTCCAATCCGTGAAGTTGATTGATTTGCAGACACAATTTGAGCAGACTTGACTCCAAAATGCAATAAATGAGTCTCAAGCTTATAACACTAAAACAAACACAAAACTTATTAAAAGCACAAGTTTAACTCAAAAACATAACCAAATCATAAGTTAGAAGGGTACAAAATGATATGTAATTATGCACCGATCAAATACCCACAAACCTAGATTTTGCTAGTCCTCGAGCAAAACAAAAGGAAAACAAAGATAAAAAAAAACAAATAAGAAGTTAACTAGACCACTTTCGTAGGTAACTCGATTGCATTTAGCATATGCAACAAGCCTTTAAACCTCTAGGCATCCCTAGTAGGAGGTGTTGTGTCTCCTGAGGGTTTAACAGATTACGATACCCACAAACGTTTTTCTAACTCTGTAAAACAAAGTAATTAGAAAACTTAAAAAAAATTTGTGTTAGTCCTTTAAGCGAAACAACAATAATAAATAAATAAATAAAACCAAAAATAAAAGCAAAAAATAAAATAAAAATAAAAACAAAACAAAAATAAAACTCAAAACAATCTTCCTGAACATTTCTGAAGAGAAATGACTCATGCACATGACTCAAAAGTTTTAACAATAAAAACTCAATTTTAGACATTATTCACAAAGCGGCAAAGTTCAAAACACAACATGCTCAAAGTGTGGTAGTGTGATAGCCAAATGTAACAAATTCTCCAATCTTAGTTTTCACACAATTTCAAAAATCATACAAATCACAAATTCAACTTCAAATCTCACCAAAGTTGTCCTCTCACAAATGAATCACTCGGAAGAGGGTTATAATGCAACACTCAGTTATAAACATGAGATTAGAGTTAAACCAAAAGGGACTTAACTCGAAATAGAAAGATGAAGAACTTGCATTAATATGATCTCAAGAAGGATGTCAAACACTTAAAAGTAGAAAAATGAATGCAATTCAACCACATGACATTTAAGATCAATTTAGGTCTTTAGTATAGGTTGTAATGGGGCCAAGGGTGTAAGGTGAGTAAGAAATGAAGGGTATGGATAAAACAAAGTCCAAGGAACTCAAAATATAAGAGCATAAAACAATTAAAGCTCATGAGTTCCTTAGAAAGGTAAATATTTGTTTTTCAGGCTAAGGCGATGAAATATAATTGGTAAATGAAAAAAAAATGTTTACATGTAGGCTCAAAATTGTTAACAATGGAAAATCATGCTTAAGCATGCATAAGGTTAGCTTGAAAGGCACAAACGATCCAAAGAGGGCCTTAATATCATTTCTTAAATGTCATGAAATCAAATTGCATAAGAATGAATGATTTTTAAGTGTTCAACCAAATCAATGAATAATGAGATCAAACAACAACTTAGATGACAAGAAATTAAGAGTATGTGTATAACACTCAAGAAATGAAGTACAAGGCTCAAAAGCTCACTTTATATGGTTGGTTATATAAGTCTAATTTATGCTTCATACAATTCTTTTGATCATGCAAATCCTTTAATTGGAAAATTATGAAACAAATGGCAAGTGTAAAGAAGGTTTCAAGCATATCATGCTAGAACAATGCCAATTTATTTATTTATTTATTTATTTTTTAAAATTTAAAGTTTTACTCTTTTTTTTCTTTTTATAAATTATTATTTTTAAATAAAATAAAATGAAATCCAATTTTCATTTAAGTCATGCAACATTTATCATAATCTCATCATATGTGTTCGGAAAGTGACTCAAAACAAAAACAAAAATAAAAATAAAAGCAAGACTCAAAAATAAAATAAAAACAAAAATAAAAACAAGCAAATAAAAAAATTTAAATTAAGGAAAAACCGTTCAGAAAAGACACGTTGTGATAAATGAGTTGGGTATGGTTGGAAAGCGAGAAGGTTGTGGGACTCGAGGAATGCTGGAGATTCAGAAAATGCTTACGCTGCACTGGCTAGGGTTTGTCAAAGACTATATCTATAAGAAGGAAAAAGAAGGGGGAAAAAAACAAAAAACACAAACTCAGAAACTCGAAAGAGAAAAGAAGCAAGAAAAAAAAAAGTGAGAAATCAAATGGCCTCTTCCTACCCATTTTCATTAGATCTCAACCTAGCTCCACCGACTCAGACATGGGACCAAGCAGTGGCACCAGTATGGGTACCCTACTTTGCCTCCGCAAGGGGGCCTGTGACTGTCAATGACTCAATACTCCTGGACAACGATGTTGCCATTGGAGTTGGCAGAAATTTAGTAACTCCTAAAGTAATACGTGTGTTCGGGACAAGGGATGACAACCGGGTCACGAGTGATGCCCTGGCACTGAGCGTGCAGAGTACAGCATGTGTTGCAAGTTTGGGTCATTGCCTACGTGCGAAGTCCCATGAGGTAGAGATTCTGAAAGGTCAGTTGGCGGCGGAGCGAAGTATGGTTGAAGAGTGTCAGACTGCTATAAAAAGCTTGAAAAGGGAGAGGGCAAGGATAGTGGAGGTGAATCGACACTAGCTAGAAGTATTACGGGACGAAAATAAAAACCTAACAAAGATGGTAGAGTTGTATTCTCGTGACATGAGAAAGCAGCTGGAGGACCTAGACCGACCGGGTAAACGCAAGCAAGAAGATCGCGAGAGTAGTTATGCTCAAGCTAAGATTGCGATCTTTGGGAGCTCAAGTGGTGAGCCCCAAGAGGCTGTGCGTGAAGCCCCAGAAGAGGACAGCCAGAGGGCCAAACTCAAAGCTCCTATGGTCGAGACACCGAGCGCCAAGAAGAAATGATTTCAGCTTTTATTTAATTTTAAAGTGTATTTGCATTTTTTTTTAATTGGAAAATAAAAAATGTTATGTTATCTCAAAGAGACGATTGACCCTAAATTTAAAGAACGACGATCAAACAAAAACATGAAAACCCCAACATGCATTTTATTTTTAGTTAAGTAAACACATAAGTAACTGCGTCTTCTTTTAAGAGAAAAACTTAAGGATGACCAGTTAAGGGCCTCAGAAACAACAGCCAAGGGAATCCGGGAAGGTTGGAGGGGTCACAATGGTCCCTCTTAAAACCCAAACTTCTTAGACACCGAAGGTGTCGCCTAAAGAACTCCTAGACACTGTATAGACCGCGGTTGCTCACTGGAGTTGCCAAAAGTTTAGCTCCTTCAAAGAATATCCTATGAATTTTAAATTATACTACCTAATTAAATAAAAACAAAATAAAATAAAATAAAAATAAAAACTGAAATAAACACGCAATTCAAACAAGAATTTAAAAGAAGAGTTGGGATTCTTTCACCAGGTGTCCAAGACGCATCTTTAATTTTGTCTATTCTTGCAATTACATTCTTGAGAAACCTGACAAACAAGAATAAAACAATTGAAAAAAAACATAATAAATAAAATAAAATAACGACTGAAAAAGAAAAAAAAACACAAACATCAGAAAAAACAGGGAGGCAAAAGTAAGTGAAAGTGTAGACATGCTCCATTTTAAAAAAAAAAAACGCTCTCGCAATTTGTGCTTTCGGCTTATAACACTGAAACAAACGCGCTCTCCAGAAAATAGACTTCCGTAGCTTTCCAATGATGTATGGCTCATTATCTGGTTCTTCTTGAGCAAGTACAGTCCAATCCGTGAAGTTGACTGATTTGCAGACATAATTTGAGCAGACTTGACTCCAAAATGCAATAAATGAGTCTCAGGCTTATAACACTGAAACAAACACAAAACTTATTAAAAGCACAAGTTTAACTCAAAAACATAACCAAATCATAAGTTAGAAGGGTACAAAATGATATGTAATTATGCACCGATCACTGTGCGTGTTTGGGAGCCCAGCCCCCAGTTGGACTGCTTGTATTGAGGATTCTTCCATGTGGTCTAGTCAAACAAACCCCTAGTTAGATTGTTTCCTCGGTACATGTGGTGGTGTAGTGGTTATACATATATATATATATATATTTTCATTATTAATTATTTGTAAGGATCCTTCCTCGCTTGTTGTGCTTACGGGCATGTGTCTTGGAAGAGAGTGGTCTAGGACGGGAAAAAGGTCCAGTTTGCGTTTGTGTTATATGCTATATCGAGATTATGGGATACCTTAATTTTAAAGCCGATTATGTATATAAATGGTTTTTGTTGCATGTTTTGGCAACGTTTTCCAAATTGTGGGGGTTAGTGTGTTTGTTTACAATTATGTTAAAACTTTGTTTTTGTCCACTCACAATTTTTGGTTTTGCGCCCCCAGGCAATAGTTGACGCATGTCGAGTAGTCAAGCCAAGCCTTCCTCTTCTCGTGCCTCAACTTAATTGTAGGACACTTGTTGTGTAATTCCTTCAAACTTTTACTTTCGTTGTTTAACTAGAGAGTCTTAGAATGCTCTGATATTACCCTTGTGGGATTGAATTTAAGGTCAGAGGCCTATTTTGTAATCTGTGTGCTATTGCATTATGCATGCTGGCAGTTGGACTTTTATTTATGTTGTTTTTCATAGGCGGAAAAATTTGGTAAAGTTCAATTTTTAGGGGAGACTCTGCCGAAATTTTAGTAGAATTCTCAGCCCATTTACCTTTATTTCGGAGAAGATGATGTTTTTAGTAAGTGGGCCTGGTATCAGTTAGATGTCGGAAAAATCGTAGGGGGACTGTCACGGATTTCAAAGAATTCGGTGCGGGTCCTGCCAGATGATAATAAATTATGGGACAAAGTAGCAGCAAGCAAAGTTTTTTTTGTAAAGAGAGGGTAGGAGTAAGAGTGAAAGCACGTGGCCTCTATATGACGGTTCCCACTACAGTAATGCAATGCATGTTTTCTTTTTCCTCCGGGGTTGGATGGGGAAAAGAAAAACTAGCAGCATGGGCTTTAGAAACCATTACAGCAGATGATTCAGTCTTTCCATCCTTCTTGAGCATCGTGTCCTGGCATTGGGCCTTTTTACAAAAAAAAAAAAAAAAAAAAAGCAAACAACTCCTCCAATTTTACCAAACTCATCATCTAGGCCTATAAGAAAATCATAAATATGGTCTTTCTATATCTCAGTCTATCTGAATCTTCACATCATCAAGGCACTTGATGTTGATTGGACGATGACGGTCTAGTTCCAAGCAAACGCTCCTAAGCTCAGCAAAATATGATGCAATATAGTGACCTCCTTGAGTAATGTGGGTTTTTTTACACCGTAATTCATAAATATGCGACTCATCAGATGTGCCATAATACATTTGGGTTGTACTCTTCCACACATCTTTAGCTCATGGTAGATCAAAAAATATTTCTACCAAATCAGGTTCCATGGTTTTTATCAACCAATGGTGTCCTCAATACAACACGAATCAAAGCCCGGAGCGTCTTCCTCCACTTGAGCCACCTTCCTTATCAGATAACCTTTTTTTCCCTGGCCTAACACATGAAGCAACATCATCTTTGACCAAGTGCTAAAGTTCTTTCCGTTCAACCATATGGTGAATGAGGCAGGAGAAGTACCATTGCGAAATGTAACAATTGGTTGCGCCATGTCAATATTTTTGAGGGTTTCTAAAGCAATGGAAGCACCGGATTTTGCTATTGCGGTGGGGTTGTTTGTGGTATCCTCGCAAGCCATGGAGGAGATAGAATAAGTTTGGATGGGTTGGTATTGTAGGAGTCTTTTGCCGCACTAGGTTTGTGACGACAAGGGCTTAGACGCTATTTTGCGGCAGCTGTCCTTTTTTTTTTTTTTGATTTTGTATTCGACACTAGTGGATGCCAATGGGTAGGGTTTGTATTTTTATTTAAGAGACCAAGGTTAACCGGCTCTAATACCAACTCAAACTAAACACAAGATTGAATAATTGTGATTGATATTATATTTCTCCAAGAGAATGATATATATATATATATATATAAAATATAAAATACACAGGGGCGGAGGCTTGTTAAGGCTTGAAGGGGCCTGGGTCCCCCAAAAATATACTTAATAATTATTTCTTATGGCCTACTCACAATAAAGAAATGTTTGCTCTCCAACCTCCTACTTCAAATTTTTAATTCCAGGTTAGATAACTTTACATAGTCATAGTTTTTTTCCTTTGTTTATTTATTTTTTATGAGAATATATTTATGTTTATATGAGTGAAAATTGAAGTTTTCACTGTTATAGTTATATGTTTTGTATCTTATATGTTCTATGCACGAAATATGAATTTTTTTTTTGGTGGTATGTTTTATGAATCACGTCCTTAATAAAAAATTTAATTGGTTTGTAGAAGAAGAAACAACCTAGAATTGATGGATTTTTCAAAAGAAAACATACTGAAATATATGAAGTTATCTGATCTGTACCTGATTCTAATATTGAGACAATAGTATATGAAATTCTATTAATCTAAGTAATTGAGACTACTGATAATGAAGTTGATAATAGTTCTTTAGAGCGTGACCAAGGGCTACGTCCACAAATATGGAATTATCATTGTTAATACCACTTTGCAAAACCCAAGGGAAGGTGTCATATAGTAGTGTAGCTTGGAAGTCTGAGTGTTGTTTCCACAGAGAGCGGTGTAAAGAAAATAACAGAGATGAAAAAGAACAATTGTGATTGAGAAATAGATTTAAGCAGGATTTGATTTAAAGAAAAATTAATGGATTAAAATACTAAGACATTGGGGTTCCACTTTTAACATAAGCATGCAACTCTTATTAATTTGATCCACAAAATATTTTCCATTGTAGTTGTTCAAAATAATTAAAGCTCTTTTTAATTTCCTTTAGAAGTATTCTAACCATAACTTGTATCATTGGCAACAAACTATCAAAAAATAATCTTCATCAAAATTATTGCCCAATTGATAAGAGTTTGGGTGCCACTTCAAAGAGAGATAACCAAATAGAGAATTCAAATGAATTAGCCTATATTTCAATGAAGTGCAAATGGATTCGTAAAATGAAATGGAACATTCAAATTGGTGCAAAAATCAATAAAACAAAGTACTAAAATTAAGCCACTTCCGTAAGGATCTCAATTGCATTTAGCGTATGTAATAAGCCTTTAAACCCCTAAGTTGCCCTAGTGGACGAGTTATAGTTTCGTGAGGGTTTTCAGGGATGATACCAACAAACATCTGAATTTTTAAGTAACTCTCCTGCTAAATTATAATCAAGAATGTCAAAAGCTCAAAAACAAAGATTCTCAATTCATGAACAAATTTAAAAGAGCGAACACAAATCCAAAACTTTAAGTTCTTCCAGTCTAAAGTCAAATTCATTTATCACCATTAATAAACTTTTCATTTGCTTTCTTTGGTGTAAAGTGAACTAACACAATTGAGAAGACAAAAATTCAATCATAATCACACCATCCTTGCTATCTTAGATTTTTTTTTAAATAATAAATATATACATGCTATTATGTGGACTGTGCAATGTTTAGCTCTCTTAAGCTTTCTAATTAACCCATGTAGCAAGTGTTAGGCCAATGACTCTCAAACACAAAGGCTTTAAGGCATTAGGTGTTGAAACACCCCGATGAGCTTAATAACTCAAGTTAAAAAAGCTACAAAGCTAAACAAGTCACACATGCATTTTAAGAACTTCACGGTTTGACGCGAACACACACTATTGATTAGGCAAGAGGCCCGGTTACTAAGTGGAAGTTCTCTTTTTATTTTTCTTTTTCTTTTTTCAAGACAACAAAGATAAATACAATCAATCTCAAACTCTACCTTCTCAAGTGCATTAGTGTGAGTGCGAATTTTTCAAAGCCTATCTCATAAATGATTCATTAAGTAGAAATAAATGAAAAAGACTAAAGACTGGATTAGTTATCGTATCGCTCAAATGTTTTCAATTTTAAATTCATGCATGAATATCAAATCTCAATTTAATGCAAGTCTGTTTTGATGACAACAAGCGTGGAGTTTTTTTTTTTTTGTGAACAAATTTGCAATCTAACAAATTGCCAAAAATAATTCCACTTCCCCCCAACTTGAATGAAACATTGTCCTCAATGTGAGCATGCGAAATACATTAAAGAGAGACAAATGATTATAATTGAGCAAAAAAGAATAGAAGGGTCAGGAAAAAAATTACCTGAAAAGAAAAACAAAAAATGTTCAAAATAAATCCTACAGCTTTTCAGTATCCAAAAAAACATAAAAAAAACACAAATAAATAATGAATACTAAACTAAAGATAGTCTGAAAATTCATTCATGATAAACAGGGATTCTCCAAGTGAATCGTGTCATCCTGCAAAACAAAATTCTCCAAAAATGGTTTAAGACGTTGACCGTTAACTTTAAAAACGTTACCATTTTTTGGATCCTCAATCTCCATTGCTCCAAAAGGAAAAACTCTTGTGACCAAAAATGGACCTGCCCAACTGGAACGAAGTTTACCAGGAAAAATATGCAATCTCGAATTATATAAGAGAACTTTCTGTGATGGTTCAAAGTTTTTCCTCAAAATATTTCTATCATGAAAAACCTTCATTTTCTCTTTGTAAATTCGAGAGTTTTCATAAGCATCATTCCTTAATTCTGCCAACTCATTCAACTGAAGCTTCCTATTCGAACTTGCATCATTTAAACCAAAATTAAACATTTTAATTGCCCAATATGCCTTATGTTCAAGTTCAACTGGTAAATGATAAGCCTTACCGTAGACAAGTCTCTACGGTGACATCCCTATTAGCATCAGTTTATTGGGATTTGTATGCTATACGGTATGCCCATAAAGCATCAGTTTGTCTCAAAGACCAATCTTTACGGTTAGGACTCAGTTTTTTCCAAAATTTGTTTTATCGCCCGATTAGCAAGTTCAACTTGACTGCTTGTTTGTGGATGATATGGGGTAGCGACTTTATGAGTGACACCATATTTTTTCATTAAAGCCTCAAAAGGTTTATTACAAAAGTGTTTTCCCCCATCACTTATAATAGCTCGAGGTGTTCCAAATCTTGCGAAAATGTTTTCTTTTAAAAACCGCAAAACAGTTTTATGATCATTATGTCAACAAGGAACAGCCTCTACCCATTTGGAAACATAATCAATACTGACCAAGATATAAAGATATCCAAAAGAAATAGGGAAAGGACCCGTAAAATCAATGCCTCAACAATCAAATATTTCAATTACCAAAATTGGGTTCAAAGGCATCATGTTTCTACGGGTAATTGCCCCCAACTTTTGACAACGGTCACAAGTTCGACAAAAAGAATTAGTGTTTTTAAAAAGCGTAGGCCAATGAAATCCACATTGCAAAAATTTTGCAGCGGTTTTCTTTACAGAAAAATGACTGCCACATGCTTTATTATGACAAAAAGAAATTACTGCATGGATTTCATTATCAGGTACACACCTCCTAATGATCTGATTCAGGGCAATATTTAAACAGGATAGGGGTCATTCCAAAAGAAATTTCGAACCTCTGTAAGAAATTTCCTCTTGTCTTGAGCAGTCCAAGGAGATGGAATTTTACCTACAACAAGAAAATTAACAATGTTAGCAAACCAAGGTAATTCTGAAATAGCAAATAATTGCTCATCTTGAAAAGAATCATTAATTGGCAATGTTTCAATGGAATCCTTAAAACTCAATCTAGACAAATGATCAGCCACTACATTTTCTACTCCCTTTTGTCTTTGATTGTGATGTCAAATTCTTGAAGTAGTAGGATCCACGTAATCAGTTGAGCTTTAGCATTTTTCTTTTCAAAAATGTAATTTAAAGCTGCATGGTCAGTGAAAATAACAATAGGTGATCCAACTATATAAGCACGAAACTTATCCAAAGCAAATACCACAGCAAGGAGTTCTTTTTTAGTTGTAGAATAATTCATCTGAGCACTGTTCAAGGTTTTGCTTGCATAATGGATGACATGTGGCTTTTTATCCTTTCTTTGCCCCAAAACAGCCCCAACTGCATAATCACTTGCATCACACATAATTTCAAAAGGTAAAGTCCAGTCAGGTGGTTGCATAATTGGAGCATATGTGAGCATTTCAATTAATTTCTCAAAAGCCTTTTGACAAGAATTAGACCACTCAAAATTACTGTATTTTAATAGGAGATTACACGATGGTCTAGATATTGCACTAAAATTATGAATAAATCTCCTATGAAAACCAGCATTACTTAAAAATGATCTGACATCTTTAACAGTTTTTGGAACTGGCAATTTTGAAATCAATTCAATTTTAGCTTTATCCACTTCAATTCCTTTAGATGAAACAATATGACCAAGAATTCTCGAAGAAAACCACAAAATGTCATTTCTCCCAATTTAAAACAAAGTTTTTCTCCTGGCATCAAACCAAAACTTTTTCCAAATTACTCAAGCAATTATCAAAAGAATCACCAAAAACAGATATATCATCCATGGAAACCTCAAGAAATTTCTCAACCATATCACTGAAAATACTGATCATGCATCTTTGAAAAAGTAGCAGGAGCATTACATAATCCAAAAGGCATTCTATGAAAAGCAAAAGTACCAAAATGACATATAAAAGTAGTTTTTTCTTGATCTTCAATGGCAATTTCAATTCGATAATAACCTGAGTATCCATCTAGGAAACAATAAAATTCATGACCGGCTACCCTTTCTAAGATTTGATCAATAAAAGGTAAAGGAAAATGGTCTCTTTCTAGTTGCAGAATTCAGCTTTCTGTAATCAATGCACATGCGCCAACTTGAAACAACTCTAGTGGGTATTAATTCATTTTTATCATTTTGAACCGCAGTTATGCCAGATTTCTTAGGTACAACTTGAGTAGGACTTACCCATTTACTATCAAAGATGGAATAAATAATACCTGCATCTATTAATTTTAACACCTTAGTTTTAACAACATCTTTCATGATTGGGTTTAACCTACGTTGTGCCTCCCTAGAAGACTTGGCTTCATCCTCTAAAAATATTTTAAGAGTACAGACAAGAGGACTAATTCCCTTAATGTCAGCAAGAGTCCAACCAATGGCGAGATCTGTGAGAATTCAACACATTAAGTAACTTACCTTCTTGCAATGAGTCAAGTTCAGAAGATATTACCACTGGAAAAGTGTTGTTGGACCCCAAGAATGCATGTTTAAGTCCCATGGGTAAAGGCTTCAATTCTAGATTAGGAACTTCCACATTTGATGGAAATGTCTTTTCCTTCGGAGGTGGAAGCTTCTCAAACCTTGGCGTCCATTTATCAACCTGCAAGGAATTAAACAATGAATTAAGATAAGCAATTTCCGAATCCTCAAGTAGTTCAGATTCTTTAGAATTCAATAAAAGAGCCTCTAGAGGTTCAGAAATACTGGTCTTCTCAAATTGATCTTGAACAAGAGCTTCAATCAAGTTCACCACTGCACATTCATCATCTTCATAAGGTCGCCTGAAAACATTAAAAATGTTAATTTCCAATGTCATGTTACCAAAACTGAGTTTCATTACCCCACTTCTGCAACTAATGTGTGCGTCACATGTAGCAAGAAATGGACGTCCTAAAATGACAGGAATTTCATTTTCAGAATGCAAAACAGGTTGTGTATCCAAAACAACAAAGTCAACAGGGTAGTAAAATTTGTCCACTTGGACCAATACATCCTCAATTACCCCTCTCGGCATTCGTCAGAACGATCAGCAAGTTGCAACTTCATTGTTGTGGGCTTCAATTCACCAAGGCCTAACTGGAGATATACTGAATATGGCAATAAATTTACACTAGCCCCCAAATCAAGCGAAGCACAATTGATGTAATTTTTTCCAATTACACGTGAAAGAGTGGGACTTCCTGGATCTTTGTATTTAGGAGGGATCTTATGTTGCAACAATGCACTCACATGTTCAGTCAAAAATGCAGTTTTCTTCACCTGATGCTTTCTTCTAAAAGTGCACAGATCTTTTAAAAATTTAGCATAAGAAGGGATCTGTTTAATAGCATCTAACAAAGGAATATTAACTTTGACTTCTTTAAAAACATCCAAAATTTCAGAATTTTTATTCAATTTCTTTGGAGCGTTTAAAGCTTGGGGAAAAGGAGCAGGAAAATGATATTCATTTAATTCACTCAATTTGGACTTGTTTAGTTCATCATTATTCTTAGATTTTTCAACTTCCTTTGGTGAAGGTGTGTTATCAATTATTTTACCACTTCTAAGAGCAACGACAGACTTAGCATGTTCAATTGAGGTTTCACACGAATTAACATTCTTGGGATTTGGTTGAGTTTGAGAAGGAAATTTTCCTTTTTCATTTATTGCAAAAGAATTTGTCAATTTAGAAATTTGGCTTTTAATTTCTTTATTTTCTTCAACCAGTTGACTAAACAAGGTATCACACCTTTGATTTTGCTTCTGTTGTTCTTGCATAAATACTTGAAGAGTATCGCTCAAAGAGGGTCTGGCATTAAATGCGTTAGTTGAAGGAAATTGTTGATTGAAAGAATTTCTATCACTTACCTGAGGTTGTTGCTCATTGCTCCAACGAAAATTTGGATGATTCCTTGTTGCTGGATTGTAAGTGTTGGAAAAAGGAGAATATTGTTGTTTAAAGTTTCCAACAGCAGCACAACGCTCCTCATAAGCTCCTTTCATTTCCTGAAAAATTGGGCACTTTTTAACAGTATGACCAATCTCATAACAAGAATCACACACTTGATTTACATCAGCTTGATAAATAGGTTGAGGCAAATTTGATTTTTCCATTTTCAAAGCAGCTATCTCTTTAGTTAAAACCTCAAATTTTAATTTCCAATCATCTTCTTCTTTTAATTGATAAATTCCTTTATTAGTAGAAGATGTGGCAATTCTTGACCGATCAGTGGTCACAACTGGATTGGGGACAGTCCATTGATGAGCTCTTTCAGCAATTTCATCCAAAAATTCTAGGGCATCATCAGGGTCTTTTTGCATAAAATTTCCATTATACATAGACTCAACAAATTGGCGATCACGAGGGAGAAGTCCCTCATAGATATGACTAGCAAGACGCCAATTTTCAAAGCCATGGTGTGGGCACAAATTCAAAAGCTCTTTAAAATTTTCCCAAGTTTGATATAAAGTTTCATTTTCCTTCTGAGAGAAATTGGAGATTTTTTTCTTTAGAGCAATTGTCTTGTGATGAGGAAAATATTTGTTAAAAAAAACTTGAGTCATTTCCCCCAAAGAACCTATGGATCTAGCCCTTAATGAATACAGCCAACTTTTAGCCTTTTCTTTTAAGGAAAAAAGAAAAAATTTCAACCTTATGAAATTGTGGCTTTTCAAAGGTGTTCAATTGTGGCTGCCTTTTGCTGCCAACCTATGTGGGTTTTCTTTTGGTTGCTGGAAAAAAAATGATTCTTCTAAACCAGGGCTAGGTCTATAGGTTCTTGGGCGGAAATGACTCAAGCATTTTTTAACAAATATTTTCCTAATCACAAGACAATTTCTCTTAAGAAAAGAATCATAAATTTCTATCAAAAAGAAAATGAAACTTTATATCAAACTTAGGAAAAATTTAAAGAGCTTTTGGATTTGTGCCCGCACCATGGCTTTGAAAACTGGCATCTTGCTAGTTATATCTATGAGGGACTTCTCCCTCGTGATCGCCAATTTGTTGAGTCAATGTGTAATTGAAATTTTATGCAAAAAGACCCTAATGATGCCCTAGAATTTTTGGATGAAATTGCTGAAAAAGTTCATTAATGGACTGTCCCCAGTTTCCAGTTGAGACCACTGATCGGTTACGAATTTCCACATCTTCTACTAATAAAAGAATTTATCAATTAAAAGAAGAAGATGATTGGAAATTAAAATTTGAGGTTTTAACTAAAGAGATAGCTGCTTTGAAAATGGAAAAATCAAATTTGCCTCAACCCTGTTTATCAAGCTGATGTAAATCAAGTATGTGATTCTTGTTATGAGATTGGTCATACTGTTAAAAATTGCCCAATTTTTCAGGAAATGAAAGGAGCTTATAAGGAGCGTTGTGCTGCTGTTGGAAACTTTAAACAACAATATTCTCCTTTTTCCAACACTTACAATCCAGCAACAAAGAATCATCCAAATTTTCGTTGGGCAATGAGCCACAACCTCAGGTAAGTGATAGAAATTCTTTCAATCATCAATTTCCTACAACTAACGCATTTAATGCCAGACCCTCTTTGAGCGATACTCTTCAATCATTTATGCAGGAACAATAGAAGCAAAATCAAAGGTGTGATACCTTGTTTAGTCGATTGGTTGAAGAAAATAAAGAAATTAAAAGTCAAATTTCTAAATTGACAAATTCTTTTGCAATAAATGAAAAAGGAAAATTTCCTTCTCAAACTCAACCAAATCCCAAGAATGTTAATTCGTGTGAAACCTCAATTGAACATGCTAAGTTTGTCATTGCTCCTAGAAGTGGTAAAATAATTGATAACACACATTCACCAAAGGAAGTTGAAAAAGAAAAAGAAATAAAGCAAAGAATTGAAAATGCAAATAAACTAAAATAGGGAAAAACTAAGGTTTTAGATTTCCATACCATTATTCCATAAACTCTAACAATTCCCACAAAGTAGCAATCTAGAAATCAATCGACTACTTTCTCAAGATATATCAATTAAGCATGCATTTTTATGAATCTTATGTAAATTCCCCTTCCCTTCATAATTACAAATTCTAAGCCATCCTATGTGAAAAATATTGTTTAACTACAAAGGATCAAAGAAAATTGTATATTAGTAATACAAAACCAAGGATGCATTAATATATTAACTTGTATTCCTAACTACCACAAATACATGATAGAAGTGGTGAAAAGAAAATTAACTTATTAATCATGTGAAGGTGAAATTATAAACATTGAAGAATATAATAGTTGGGAATTGAAAGTTAAGAACTAGAACTTCATTTCATAATGGTATTTCATCATTAACAAAGTTTAACTAGACATAAATAAAATAACAATACAAGATATGAATTAAGAACAAAGAGGAGAAGGAAAATTTATATCATCAACCCCTTGGTTCCTTGCCTCATGGCTCCTCAAGGTTCTCTCCAATTATATTGCCATTTTTCCTCTCCCTGGATCCTTGCCTCTCGGCTCCCCAGCTGTTAAACTACTATCTATTTTGGTGCCAAAACACTTACCCAAATTCTGCACTCATTCTACTAAAATCTGCTCTCCTTTTATAGAGGAATGAGATCCTCTTGCAGCTGCCATTAACCCATTACGTACCAACATGGGTTATATCATTACATCACCATCTCTTTATTCCTTTTTCTTTTGGCTGACCACAAATACCCATGCTCTCTTCACATGGGTTTGCTGGTTTCTTCTTTTAGCATGGAGGTCTGGCTCTTTATTTGCTGCCAACCCATGTGCTGCTAGTCTTTGCTGTTGGCTAATAAATTTCTTTTCTGCTGCACATGTGTTGCTGGAAAAATAAATTCTTCTAAACCAGGCTTGGTGTGGGAAGGCCTGAGATTTCACTATGTATCCAATGAGGCTCAAATTTGGATATGTCATAATAGACACCCATTGGAACAAATTTCATGAAGAATTCATTCCCATCTGAGTAGTGCAAGTATACATTTTGGGCCTTACAAATTGTAATAATTATGTGTTTATCAAATACCCCCAAACCTTTAATTTGCTAGTCCTCGAGCAAACTAAAATTAAAAATTAAGAATAAATGAAAACTATTAAGCCACTTCCGTAGGGATCTCGATTGCATTTAACGTATGCAACAGGCCTTTAAACCCCTTGGCATCCCTAGTAGGAGGAGTTGTGTCTCCTGATGATTTAATAGATACGATACCCACAAACATTTTACTAACTCTACAAAACAAAGTGGTTAGAAAACTTATTAGATTTTATCAGTCCTTAAGCAAAACAAAAACAAAAACAAAAACAAAACAAAAAAAAAAAACAAAAAATAATTAATTAATTAATTAATTAAAATAAAAAAATAAAAATAAAAACTCAAAACAATCTTTCCGAATATTTTCCGAAGAGAAACGACTTATGCACATGACTCAAAAGTTTTAACAATAAAAGCTCAGTTTTAGACACTATTCACAAAACAGCAAAGTTCAAACATAATATGCTCAAAGTGCAGTAGTGTGATAGCCAAATGCAACAAATTCTCCAATCTTAGTTTTCACACAATTTCAAAAATAATTCAAAGCACAAATTCAACTTCAAATCTCACCAAAGTTGTCCTTTCACAAATGAATCACTCAGAAGAGGGCTACAATGCATCACTCAGTTATAAACATGAGATTAGAGTTAAACCGTAAGGGACTTAACTCGGAAAATAGAAAAATGAAGAACTTGCATTAATATGATCTCAAGAAGGATGCCAAATACTTAAAAGTAGAAAAATAAATGCAATTCAACCACATGACATTTAAAATCAATTTAGGTCTTTAACATAAGTTGTAATGAGGCCAAGGGTGTAAGATGAGTGAGAAATGAAAGATATGGATAATACAAAGTCCAAGGAACTCACAATGTAAGAGCATAAAACAATTGTTTTCAAGACTTCGAATCATCACGATTAGATTTTTTACTTTTTTCTTTTAGATGATCAAAACTCCTTATACTTCCATTTAATTTGATTCACACTCCTTTCTTTTAATTGAACAACTGCCAATTTATTTTGAGGCCAATAAAGAAACCCAAAAATGAAATTTCAATCAACCACCACTTAATCACAAATTTTCTCTTTTCTCTTCACCAAATATGTGAATATTTTTCTTTTCGAAATGTAACACCCCTTCCCAAACTTAGTATGAAAAATACATCCCAATTAAAGCTCATAAGTTTCTTAGAAAGGTAAATATTTGTGTTTCAGGCTAAGGCACATGATTGCAATTGATGAGCTCGAGACTAGGAAAGGAATGAACCAAATTGGCACCTTACAACGTGCTGGTGATACTTGTTGGGGTTCTCATTTGAAATCAATTACTAGCTTGGTAAATATGTGTTGAGGCCCAAAAAATCCAAGGCTGGGCCCAAATATATTTCTAGCCCAATACGACACCTAACTTGGGAAGAAACCCAACTTGGGTACACAAGAGTTCGTCATATACGCTTGCACACGTGCCACGCCAAGAAAATAAGCAACAAACCATGCTACAAGCTTAAGTGGGCCCAAGCCACGCGAATGCCTGGGGCTTGCTGAATGGGTTGTGGTATGGATGGTTACGAGTTTTCATGAGGCCCATTTATGAGCCGAGAAATGGAAGTTTTGGGCTACTTGGGAGCCCCGAAACTCAAGCCCATTTCTTGAGCCCAAATATGTGGGTAAGCATAAAAGAGAGAAAATAGCCCAATACTTTAGGGAAAATAGCCCAATACTCTAGGAAATTAGCCCATTCCCTTAGTGAACTAGCCCATTACCTTAAAGAATGGCCTAAATGACCTATAAAATATCTGAAAGTCTCCAGCACATGGTTGGAGACAAACAACAACAAAAGCCAAAAGTTACCTATGTATGCAGGCTGCTGGGAATCTCCAGCACATGGTCAAAGACAATTCGCAACACAAGCCATCCAAAAAACCAAAGGATACTTGAGCAAAACACCCTTCAAACCAGCGTACATGCCCATTTCTTCCCCCCACTAGATCTAACCATGGAAGAGGGAAGAAAGAAGGAAAGGAGATGGCCGAAAATGGGAGTCCCCCATTGAAACAGCTGTGGGAAAGCCTGGAGCTCCCAAAACCCCGTTTTTGTGCGATTGAGCATAGAGAATTTCACCAAATAGGATGAGTCAAAGGAAGAGAAGAGAAAGGAAAGGAAAGACTTGGCCAAATTGGATGGAAACCATTAGGGTTTCTTGAAAGGAGGAGCTTCCAGCGGCTATAAATTAGGCACCTCCTACCCAACAACCAACAACCACAACAAGAGAGCAAGCATCATCTCTCATCCTTGAAACCACATCCAGAGAGCAAGCTTCATCTCTCATCCTTGAAACCACATCCAGAGAGCAAGCTTCATCTCTCATCCTTGAAACCACATCCAGAGAGCAAGTTTCATCTCTCATCTTCAAAACTTAGCAATTTCGTGCTCTATTCATCATTCTCCCCCCATTTTTCTCTCCTGGAGACTGTTTCAATACTTGACAGAACCTTTGTCGAGTTGCTGGAAAATCACTTAAGCCACCCATTGCCCTCTCCTTGTCTCTCTCTCTTCAACGAACCCTTTTAGAATCTCATCCCCCTTTCCTGAAAACCTCTTTTCTCATAGAAAATCGCAGCTCTTTCTCTCTCTCATCCTAAACTCATAAATGCTCAGCTCCCATTCCACAAGCTTCTCACGCCAAGCCAAGAATTTATCTGTAAGCGACTGTTGGTTTCATTTGTGAAGAAGACCAAGGTGTTTCCTAAGGCCCAGCTACCATTTCGAAGCACTCTTGGGGTTTGATCCTTGAACTCAGACTCAAGAGTCATTTTCACACATTTGGCTCTTTCCAGCAGCCTAGGCCCGCGGAGCTGCCGAAATGAAAAAACCCCTACAATATGTTCAGTGCAACATGCACAGTTCTAATTAATATAATTGATAACGGAACTACTTATTCTCAACGAGGAGATACTGATGTTGCTTATGAGGCAATGATTTCATATGAATTTGTATTTATCTTACATCTTATGAAAGAACTTGTGGAGATCACTAATGATCTTTGTCAAGCTTTGTAATGTCAATCCCAAACATTATATATGCCATAAATCTTGTTTCTTCCACTAAAGCACTCATCCAAGAATTAAGAGATGATGGATGGGATTCTTTGCTTACCAAGGTGAATTCTTTTTGAGAGTTACGTAACATAGATATCCTAGATATAAATGCTCATTATGTTGCAAGACGAGGTCGAGCTCGCCATCAACAAGATGATTTTACGATTAAGCATTATTACATGATAGATATTTTTTATCTTGCAATAGATTCTCAACTCCAAGAATTAAATATCTGATTTAGTGATCAAACAACAGAGCTGCTTATTCTGGGGTCAGCTTTGGATCCGCGTGAAGTGAATAAATCTTTTAGAATTGATGATATTTGTCAATTGGTAGATAAGTTCTACCTACAAGACTTTCAAGAATATGAGAAGATAGGTTTGAGAAGACAACTTCAACATTTTGAGAGTGGCATCGTTTGACTTCCAAAGTTGAAAAACTTGTCAACAATTTTTTATATATTTTAATGGATGGTAACGACTAGTAGATCAACGATAGATCCACTTGTTTATAGAGTGCTTGTGCTTGTGCTTGTGCTTACTCTTCATGTTTCTATTGCAACTGCAAAGCGATTAATTTTCTCTATGCTTATAGTAACAACTAGGCTTCGTAACAAGATGGAAGACGAATTTCTCACAAACTCTTTGATTATGTACATCGAAAGGGAAATTGCAGAAAAGTTTAGCATTGACTCAATCATAGATGGTTTTTGAGATGTGAAAGAACGATGAGTGTTATTTTGATACCTAATTAAATAAACAATTATTTTTTTGTTAACATTGAAAAATTGAATTTTTTTGGTGTTATTTGGTTCATATGTTGGCCACCCAACACATAAATTCTGCTCCACCACTGCATATACAAGTACAAATTGGCTTTCCTACAAGGAAAAGTAATTAGCTAATTATAAGGAATCCTAATTGGATGATTATTCTAATTAGATAACGTGAATTACACTAGAAAACCAAAGATCGTGAAATCCCTGAATTATGGCTCAGGCCAAACAGTTGTCTTTTGACTCAGACCATATTGCATTTTGAGCTATTAAGAAATTCAACTTTTCTTTCAATAGGTAGAATCTCATAGGAAGATCACACAGCTGAAATCACTACCTCAAAAAGTGAGATTTAGTTTTGTTTTTATAAGATTAGTAGTGAAATTATTCACGGTAAGTTTTATTTTATGACCATAATTGCGTAATTTTATTTGTATTTTTTATTTTACAGAAGAGTAGTAGTGAAATCATTCACTGTACGTATAACCTGAACGGTAGTTGACATGAATGGAATAAAATCCAAAATATTTCTTCAAGTATAAGAAGCAGCATGTGATCATTATTTACAAACGGGTATACACTTAAATACATACCTAGGAATTGACAGGATATACAAAGGGAAAGCAAAGGGAGTGACTGCGTTTCGTTGCAAAGCAAAATATTATATGGTTGACTAAGATTAACAAAAGTGAAAGGAATTAAGCAGGGGGACTCAAAAAGTCCAATGTCCATGGATTTAAATTAAATACGTGCCTCGCAAATCACCCCAAAACCTGAATTAGTGTTATGTAACGCCTCCCCTAAGTCAAAGTACACATGCAGATGCGTCTACTTAAAGTCTTCTAAGTCAAACGCAACTAAACCACAACACATGTGACAGGTCTTCTCTCTTTGTCTAGG
Organism: Prunus fruticosa; assembly: GCA_018703695.1. NCBI lineage: Eukaryota > Viridiplantae > Streptophyta > Magnoliopsida > Rosales > Rosaceae > Prunus > Prunus fruticosa. Next base: position 4,360,166 of record CM031921.1, on the reverse strand, counting down.
CCAATTTTATTTGGACCCCTAAACTTTCTAATTATTAAACCCATCTCATTCTAATATTTTTTGCATTTAAAACTATTCTCGCTCACGTTTATCTCTTTATAAATCCGTCACAGTTCAGTTCCCAACTTTTGTAAAATCTAAAATGCTTGTCCCTCTGTAAATCCGTCATTATTCCTAGCTCATTATGTAACTCTCGTATAAATCAAGCTCCAATTTTCCTCACTGCCCCAGGAAATAGAATTTATCTCTTTTTCATTATTGCGGGAGAATTTAATTTATAATTCAGTCAAACCCTTAAAATAAGTCACAACAAAAATCATGCATATGGCACATGAATATTCTTTCTTCTTTTTTTTTTTCAGAAAAGGGACGTGAGAAACGCACTCAAAGAAATTCCAACCAGTCGATGCACTTGCTTCAGTGCGTGGGCACCTCTCCCACTTTCCCATACAGCAATACAAATTATAAAATTCAAAACACAGGAACCAAACATCGATCTACCAAAACCTAACCTCCCCCATTTTCTCCCTTTCCCCTCTCAATTCCCAACAAAATATGGCCTCTAACATTATCAAACCCAAGAAACCCATTTCCTCCTCCCAATCAAATCTTTGCACCACCCTCTTCTTCATTGTCCTCTTCACCATCCCTGCCCTTTTTCTCCTCCGCACACCCACCACAAATTCTCTCTGCACCACTTTCTCCACCCGTCCCAGCCCTTGGTCCGGCGATCTTCGAACCGCAGAGTTCGCCTGGAACCGCCTCTACTTCCCTCTGGACCGTCCTCGACCGGTCTCCCTCAAGATCGCCGTGTTCTCGAGGAAATGGCCTATCGGCACAGTCCCAGGAGGCATGGAACGCCATGCCCACACTCTACACACAGCCCTCTCTCTCCTCGGCCACCAAGTCCACGTGTTCACCTCCCCAGTCCTCCCCCAAGAGCTCAAACTCGAGACTCAACAAGGAAGCACTAGCTCATCGTCCCCACACATCCACTTCCACGAGGGCGAGCCCGGGCGCTGGCGTTACAACAAAGCATGGGAGCAGTTTTTGGAAGAAAACCAGCGTGAAGCATTCGACGTGGTTCACTCCGAAAGCGTGGCGCTTCCTCATTGGCTGGCCCGGAACCTCCCAAATCTGGCGGTGTCATGGCATGGGATAGCTCTTGAGAGCCTGCACTCAGGCATATTCCAAGACTTGACACGTAAGCCTACCGAGCCTATCTCCCCAGATTTCAACAGAAGCATTCAAGGGGTTGTGCCAAAGGTGTTGAATGAGATAAGGTTCTTCCATAATTATGCCCATCATGTTGCTATAAGTGATAGCTGTGGGGAGATGCTAAGGGATGTGTACCAAATACCAAATAAAAGAGTCCATGTGATTGTTAATGGTGTCAATGAAGCTGACTTTAGCGAAGATCATAAACTTGGCCAAGAGTTTAGGTCGTTGATCGGCATATCGAAAAATGCGAGTTTGGTGTTTGGAGTGGCTGGTAGATTGGTAAAGGATAAAGGCCATCCTATATTTTATGAAGCATTCTCCAAGCTCATCGAAAAGTACCCGAATGTGTATTTGGTCGTGGCCGGTTCGGGGCCATGGGAGCAAAGGTATAAGGATTTGGGGCCTCAAGTTCTAGTTCTTGGGTCAATGAGTCCATCTAAGTTACATGCGTTCTACAACAGCATCGATATTTTTGTGAATCCGACGCTGCGACCGCAGGGTCTCGATCTGACTCTCATGGAGGCGATGATGAGCGGGAAGCCGGTTATGGCGTCAAGGTTTCCAAGCATCAAAGGTACGATTGTTGTGGATGATGAGTTTGGCTTTATGTTTTCGCCAAACGTAGAGTCGTTGTTGGAGGCTTTGGAATTGGGTGTGAAGGAAGGGTCAAAGAGGGCTGCCCAAAGAGGAAAGGCATGCCGAGAATATGCAAATTCCATGTTTACTGCAAGAAAGATGGCATTAGCATACGAGAGGTTGTTTCTTTGTATAAAAAACGAAACATTTTGTACTTACCCTTAATTAATTAGGCTATAGATATATTTATTTTTACTTATAATTTCTTCCAATTTTTCATAGAAAACTTTTATTAATTTTACATAATCACATGATACTGCCATTTGGGTACGGCGGCGGAGAAAGATAGTTTTGGGTAACTCATTCTCTTTCTTTCTTTTTTTCCCATTTTTTAGATATTATTTGAAAGGGTAAAAGTATAATTTCATATCTAGTTGTAATTAGTTTTAACTTTTTAAAAAAAAAATAGACAAGTGGCAGATTTGAACGGTAGTATCACCGGCTGATGTGATACTATAATTTTTCTTGCCATTTGATTTGCTTGGTAATTCATGATTTGAAGGTATGAAGTCAAATTATTAAAAGGTGCGTTGGCTGTCTTTGGCGTTGTTGCTTTCTTCTGGTTGGCTTTAATATGAATGCTTTCCTGAGCGTGGGTTGTACAGTTTTGGTCCCTGGCCTTCATGTGCGTCCGTTTTTAACGTTTTCTTTTTCTTCAAAATAAGATAATATATATCTATATAGAATGAATTAATAATTAATTAGCATGCCTACTAAAATAATAAGAATTGGTATTTTGGCATTGTCGTAACATGTGATGTGGGTTCTTCAAAGCATCTTTTCTAGCATATACATTTGTCGTAAGTTCTGTTTAGATGAGTACTGATCATTTTTGTCCGGACTCACCAATAATAGAGGAGGAGTACAAACCAATTAATAATTTCAAAATGTATTTTCCCACTCACTTTATTTTTACATTCCTAAAAATATTTTATTTTTAAAAAGTAAATCAGTAAACCCCTCAAAAGTCTATAACATTGTAACGAATACTTCAACAATGAAATTATAAAAGAAAGAAAGAAAAAAACACAAACCCCTGTCCTGACCTATAATTTTTGGGATGATTTGTATTAAATGAGTTTGTATTTAGGCCCAGTACTGCATTGAATTGGATTTTGGTAAGCAGTGGCCCATTTGGGATGACAAAACTATAAAATTTTGATCGAGCTTGGCCCAATTTGGCAAACTATAATGTTTGGATCTTGTTTTCAGGATACTATTACTTGGTAACCAACTTCAAGTCTGTATCAAAACATGATCAGGAAGTCATTCTATAATGTGGGCTTTATATATAACTCTTAGGCTCGTTTATACATCGTATTATTGATTTTGGATAGGAATAAATAGTCAATATCAGTTGTTTGGTGTCAACTTGTATTATTCAATTACCTGATTATTTTAAACGGGTTCTAGCTTTTAATACTCTCCTTATCTAACTAACTAATACAACTTACACACCTCGATTTAGATAATACACGCTTGGGGAAAAAGAACACAAGGTTCACATGAAAAATTCTATTTTCATCTTATTCTCCCTAGGGTTCTTCTCTGTTATCTTCTCCACAGGTTATTCTATTCACTCTTCTCATTACCTTCATCAAAACTTTTATTATTATTTTTAAAACAGAAACTTCATCGAAACTTTGGGGTTCACAAGAATTTTCTAAGTAGATTTTGGGTTTATTTGTACATATAAATATATATGTTTTTGCTTGGGCCCTTTTTTTTTTTTTTTGTGTGGATATTTTGCTTTGTAAACTTTGGCATCTGAAAGCAATTGTCGTTCAAAATTTATGGTGCAATTTTTTTGGGGTGTTGCTTCTTAGCAGCAGTTGTTAGGTTTCCTGGTTTATTTTTTTCTTTTGTAATAAGATTTGTCTCTCTCTCTCTCTCAAACTCTCTCCAATATGCTTCTTCTCTCTTATCATGTCTTCATCTTCTCTTTCTTTATATATTTCCCCTTTTATTAAATTTTGTTGAAATTAGGTTAGGAATGTAATTGCATCGTGAAGTTATTTATTTGTCTACGTTTTGCATTTAATTGAAACTCAATGTTTCAGAGGGCAAACAAAAAGCTTTCGTTTGGTTGCTGGGGAATGGATGAGTTTGTATGAATTTGGTTTAGAATTCAGTTTACCAAAATTCAAGCTTCAGTTTGGTGGATGAGTGGATTGTTCAATTTAATTTGGTGAATGCTGAAAATTAAATTTTAGTTAACTAAAATAAAAACGTATTTAGGCAAATTCATGATGATGGATGGATATATGGGATTAATGGCAAGAAGCATCGGGTAAATTAAAAGCCCTTTTAACTTCCCACTAAATTACGTCCTTTCCCTATGAATTTAAATTTTCATTAAATTATCAAAGAATGTTTTTTTTAAAATAGTATGATATGATGTTATCCGAAACAGCACCAAACACAATATAACTTAGTTAGACTATTTATCTGGAACAACACCAAACGTTTTATAATATTATGGGTAAACAGTCAGTACTCTCCGAAACATATTAATACTATCCTATAGAAATTAATCAGTACAATCCGACATTCCAAACGAGCGTCAATGGTTGATAATCAAATGTCAAAGTTAACGGTCAAAAGTCAACATGTTGACCGGAGCAATTAACCAAAGTCAAATAGTTCAACCGAGTCAATTAAGTAAGACTATAATTATAATTTAATTGTTAAATTATAATTAAAAGATTAATTATGGAATTAATATTAACATAAAGAAATATTGGATTGAGTTTTCAAATATGATTTAATAGAAAATGGACAAAATAGCCCAAAAGGGTATTGGGCCCAAGGGATAAGTGGCATAAGAAGACATGACCCATTGATCGGTGCATAATTACATATCATTTTGTACCCTTTTAACTTATGATTTGGTTATGTTTTTGAGTTAAACTTGTGCTTTTAATAAGTTTTATGCTTGTTTCAGTGTTATAAACTTGAGACTCACTAATTGCATTTTGAGGACAAATTAGCTAAAAACGGTGTCTGCAGATCAGTCAACTTCACGGATTGGACTGTACTTGCTCAAGAAGAACCAGATAATGAGCCATACATCATTGGAAAGCTACGGAAGTCTATTTTCTGTAGAATTTTACGGTTCATGATTCCGAGTCTTCTAGAGAAAGTTATACATGTTTTGACAACTTAAGGTCAAATTCGACAGCATCTGCGTTACTGGGCCAAATATCACATTTGAAGGCCTTTCCGATTTTTCCTTGAGTTGGGCTGCATATTCTTGGAAAGATAAGACAAAGAGCTTCAAGATCCATATTTTTTCAGATTTTTCAGGATGAAGTCACAAGCCCAAAACGAGCCCACAAGCTGGCTGCAATGCATTGTCATGCATGACATATGCATGATGAAGTGTTGTTGATTGTGAGAAAGTTTGGTGAAACATATTCAATACCTATATTTGAGTGGAATTTTGCAGCAGCCAAATGAGCCAAAAGATGATGAAGTGGGAGTTGCAACACTAAGCCTAAAGACAAGAGGAATTGTTTTCAAATGCAATAGTGTGTTAGGTGAATTAAGTGTTGTAAGTTGGTGAAGTGAGTGTGGTAGGTAAACCTATTGTATAATTCAGATTTTCACTTCCCCTAGGCCTATAAATAGGGAAGTTCTCTAAGCTTGTAATCACACCCCAAGGGGGGAGCTCTCAAACACTTCTCTAGAGCTCCCTTCCCTTCTCTCCCTCAAATTCTCTTAGTTTCCATTTGTAGTTCTCAATTGTTGTAACAAGATCCTTGTACTAAATCTCAAACACTTTTCATTTTCCTTTTACTAATTCTCAAACACTTACTTCTGCCCCCTCTCTTCTTCTAAATGTCTTCAAACACTTCTCCATTCCTTCATCAAAGTCTCCATGTCTCAAACACTTCACAAACATCTTTCTCTCCCTTCCCTAAGTTCTCAATTCTCCAAGTTCACAAACACCCTTCTCTTCTCCAAACACTTTCCAAACACTTTCTTCTCCCTTCTCAAAGCTCTCAAACACATGCTCTTCCAAAATCCTCAAAAGCTCTCAAACACATTTTCTTCCAAAAGTCTTCATGCTCTCAAAACACTTCACAAACACTTTCTCTCCATTCTTTCATCAAATTCTCAATGTTCTCAAACACTTCTCCAAGTTCTCAAACACTCTCTTCCAAATTCCCCAAGTACTCACACATTCTCTTACAAATTCCCCATTTCTCAAACACATCTCTCCTTTCTTCCAAAAGTCTCCATGTTCTTAAGTTTAAAAAACCTTTTTTGCTTCTTTTGTTTTCATTTCTGTTTTGTGTAGGAAAACTGAATTGGATCATTCAATCACCAATCCCTGTGGAATCGACCTCGCACTTACATATGCTAAACTACCAACGGCTCGTGCACTTGTGAGTATCACAAGTTGAGGATGCAGCTGAATCCATTTTGGTGCAGCTGAAATCTACACAACAAGTTTTTGGCGCCGTTGCCGGGATCGGTAACATTGTTTGATTCTATTTGGTTTTCCTACTTTTTGTTATTTTTATTTTTTGTATATAACTAGACAGTTTCATGTTTTAAAGTTAATGACGTTAATTGACAAGTTGTGTTTGCAGTCCAACTGACAAGGACAATTGCCTGACAAGCAAGAGAACTGGGTTTGAGTCCCAGCTTACACAACAAGAAAGAGGTTCAAGTAGCATGTCGATTATTTCTTGTTTATGGTTTCATTCACTTGTTCTTAATTAAATATCTTGTTCAAGTTTACATAAACACCATATGACTCTTGGACTGATTAGTGAATGGATAGGTAGATATTGAAGACAAACACCATGTTTAAATTCTACTTGGTTCTTTTTAGTTCTTCTTGTTCTTAATGGGTTCGGAATTTGTATTTAGACTAAACACCATAGCTAAATGCTTTTTCTGAATACTTGATTAAAACCACACACCATATGGATAATCATATTTGAGAAAGAACGAACTCCATAAGCTAGTTTGATTTACTTTGTTGCTTGTTACTTTGAAGCATGAAAGTGTTGATTTTTCCTTTTCATTTTTTTGTTTTTTTTTTAAATTTATTTCATAATCCTTTTAATTCCGTTTCAAGTTTTTGTGTGTGCTTGTTCCAGCAATTTAAATAGCTCAATAAAAAGGGAGAAAGAAGGCAACTTCAAAGATAGGAAGTGTGGAGCAGTGGGAGAAGTCGCGACCTCCAATTGCATCACGCCCGACCTAATCGCTTCAAGGGGAGCATTTCAATCCTTTCTCTTTACTTGTTATTATTTTAAACTTATGTTTCTTTTTTTTATAAAAAAAATTAAAAATATATATTAAAAAGAAAAAAAAATTAAAAAAGATTTTTAATATGAGCTGACTCGTGCTAACTCCAGTGAGCGTCTTCGTCAATACAGTGTCTAGGAGTTCTTTAGGCGACACCTTCGGTGTCTAAGAAGTTTGGGTTTTAAGCGGGACCATTGTGACCCCTCCAACCTTCCCGGATCCCCTGGCTGTATTTTTCTGAGGCCCTTAACTGGTCATCCATGAGTTGCTTGTATATTTGTGTGTTTAAAAAAAAAAAATTTAAAAATTTAAAAATTTGAAATTTGAGTTTTTATTTATTTTTCCTTGTAAATTGCAATTTGGAATTTCTTTGTTTTCTTTTTTTCTTTGTGTGGTCAGTTAATTGTAAATAATAATAAATTTTTTTAAAAAATCAATTTGGAACTTCTTTGTTTTTTTTTGTTTTTTTTTTGTTAAGTTAGTTTATGTATTTATTTATATGGTGTGGTTAGTTAGTTTATTTCTGAATGTTAAAAACACATTTTTATTCAAACACCGCATTACAAAAAAAAAACAACAACAACAAAACAACAACAAAAAAACATTCAATTAAATAATAATAATAAAATAAAAAAAAACTACTTCTTCATCTTCATCTTCATGGCATGCCTCTATTCTCTCTTACTTGCAGAATTTGCAGCAGCTCCACATGCTCCTCATTTTTCTCTCCAGTGCTTCCACGTGCTGATTGGCACAGTAGAGCCGCTTCTGGAGGTCCGCCACCATAGCCTTCAAGGAAGCTACTTCCTCGCTCAGCGCGGTACACTCCCGTGTTCTCGCCAACAATCGCATGCCTAAATTGGTAGCCGAGACCGCATGGAGCACCGTTAAATTGTGGGACTCCTCCATTGCAGCCTTGTCGGACCTCTGTGCCACATGCAGGTGATCTGCCGATGTGAGTTTACTGCCAATCATGCTGCCCAGGAGGAGTCCTCTCTCTCGGCACTGCCTCAGAAAAATTCGGTATTACCTCAGCAAAGTTTGAGGCCGTACCGTGATGATATGTGGAGTTTGGGAAGACAGGGTTTGGACGAGCCCTTATCTGCGCATTCGGTGGCGCAAGGGACAATTCAAGGTTAAGATCATCAAGGTGAGTGCAAGAGGATGTCATTGTTTTGTTTTTGGATTTTTTGATATTTTTCTCGAATTTGCAGGAAGAAATGCGGGGTACTCTTCTACTTCACCGAGATGTGTTTAAATAGATTTATGCAGACGAGGGAGCCGAAAGCACTTCGGATCTCGAGGGTGCTATCTTGTGCTCTTTTCTCTAGGATCCCTTCATTTCCGGCGCAAATTACGAGCTCGTTTTTTTAAAAAGGGAGCATGTCTACACTTTCACTTACTTTTGCCTCCCTGTTTTCTGATGTTTGTGTTTTTTTCTTTTTCAGTTGTTATTTTATTTTATTTATTATGTTTTTTTTTCAATTGTTTTCTTCTTGTTTGTCAGGTTTCTCAAGAATGTAATTGCAAGAATAGACAAAATTAAAGATGCGTCTTGGACACCTGGTGCAAGAATCCCAACTCTTCTTTTAAATTCTTGTTTGAATTGTGTTTTTATTTCAGTTGTTATTTATTTATTTATTTATTTATTTATTTATTTTGTTTTTATTTAATTAGGTAGTATAATTTAAAACTCATATGATATTCTTTGAATGAGCTAAATTTTTGGTAACTCCAGTGAGCAACCACAGTCTATAGTGTGTCTAGGAGTTCTTTAGGCGGCACCTTCGGTGTCTAAGAAGTTTGGGTTTTAAGCGGGACCATTGTGACCCCTCCAACCTTCCCGAACCCCTGCCCGTGTTTTCTGAGGCCCTTAACTGGTCATCCTTAAGTTTTCTCTTAAAAGAAGAAGCTGTTATTTGTGTGTTTTCTTAAACTATTAAATAAATAAATTTTTTTAAAAAAAAATTATGTTTGGGTCTTCGTGTTTTTGTTTGATTGTCGTTCTTTAAAATTAGGGTCAATCGTTTCTTTGAGATAACATAGCGTTTTTATTTCCCAATTTAAAAAGAAAAAAAAGAACAAAAAAAGACAAATACACTCTAAAATTAAATAATAAATAAAAACAGTAGAAATCATTTCTTCACAGCACTAGGTGTCTCGACCATAGGAGCTTTGAGTTTGGCCCTCTGGCTGTCCTCTTCCGGGGCTTCACGTCCAGCCTCTTTGGGCTCACCACTTGAGCTCCCAAAGATCGCAATCTTAGCTTGAGTATAACTACTCTCGCGATCTGCTTGCTTGCGTTTACCCGGTCGGTCTAGGTCCTCCAGCTTTTCGCATGTCACGAGAATACAACTCTACCGTCTTTGATAGGTTTTTATTCTCGTCCCACAATACTTCTAGCTGGTGTCGATTCACCTCCACTATCCTTGCCCTCTCCCTTTTCAAGCTTTTTATAGCACTCTGACACTCTTCAACCATACTTCGCTCCGCCGCTCACTGACCTTTCAGAATCTCTACCTCATAGGACTTCGCAAGTAGGCGATGACCCAAACTTGCAACACATGCTGGACTCTCTGCACGCTCAGTGCCAGGGCATCACTCGTGACCCGGTTGTCATCCCTTGTCCCGAACACACGTATATCTTTAGGAGTTACTAAATTTCTGCCAACTCCAATGGCAACATCGTTGTCCAGGAGTATTGAGTCATTGACAGTCACAGGCCCCCTTGCGGAGGCAAAGTAGGGTACCCATACCTGGTGCCGCTGCTTGGCCCCATGTCTAGTCGGTGGAGCTAGGTTGAGATCCAACGAAAATGGGTAGGAAGAGGCCATTTGATTTCTCACTTTTTTCTTTTTCTTGCTTCTTTTTTCTTTTGTGTTTTTGAGTTTGTGTGTTTTCCCTTCTTTTTCCTTCTTATAGACATAGTCTTTGACAAACCCTAGCCATTGCAGCGTCCCTTAGCATTTCTTAATCTCCAGCATTCCTCCAGTCCCACCACCTTCTCTCTTTCCAACCACACCCAACTCATTTATCTCGACGTGGCCTTTCTGAACGGACGCGTTCGAGGAAAGTCATCACGACTTTGTATAGCCCCGTAATTTCTGCTTGTGGAGTCTGCGGCACCTCTATGCGTCGACACGTGTCTCGCCCTGTCTGTTGGTCCCTTACACTGAACCAAGACATCATAACCCATGGTTAAAAAATAAAAATAAAAATTCCCGCTCTTTGTGTTTCTAACTCACGGTTCGATAGTTTGTTTTTACAAAACTAAATAATAATAAAAAAGCCGGAAATGAAAACAAATTGTGGGTCGGGTTTCACTTTAGTTTGGGTTTCAAGGTGGGTTAATTTCATTGTGAGCTTTGGGCTTCAAAAATTTTGGGTTTTAGCTTGTGTAAGACTGTCTGTTTAGGGCTTACTGTTTTGAGTGTTTTGTTTCTTTTTATTTGTTTGTTTATTTTGTAATTATTTTATTTTGTAATTATTTTATTTTATTTTATTTTTGTGTGTTTTGTAATTTCTATTTGCTTTAATACATTTCATTTGTTGTTATGACATTGTTTGTGGCTAATTTTTAAACATTGAGGACAATGTTCATTTCTAGGTTTTGGGGTATTGGAGTTTAGCAAGTAAATTTGGTTTGTCTTTAAAAAAAAAAAATGTTTTTGCTTGGTTTTTTTAAAATTTTGAGTCCTGTTTTGTTTTGTTTTGTTTTTGAGTCACTTTCCGAACACATATGAAGAGATTGTGATAAATGTTGCATGACTTAAATGAAAATTGGATTTCATTTTATTTTATTAAAAAAAAATTTATTAAAGAAAAAAAAAGAGTAAAAATTTAAATTTAAATAAATAAATTTGGCATTGTTCTAGCATGATATGCTTGAAACCATCTTTACACTTGCCATTTGTTTCATAATTTTCCAATTAAAGGATTTGCATGATCTAAACAATTGTATGAAGCATAAATTAGACTTATATAACCAACCATATAAAGTGAGCTTTTGAGCCTTGTACTTCAATTCATGAGTGTTATACACATACTCTTAATTTCTTGTCATCTAAGTTGTTGTTTGATCTCATTATTCATTGATTTGGTTGAACACTTAAAAGTCATTCATTCTTATGCAATTTGATTTCATGACATTTAATAAATGATATTAAGGCCCTCTTTGGATCGTTTGTGCCTTTCAAGCTAACCTTATGCATGCTTAAGCATGATTTTCCATTGTTAACCATTTTGAGCCTACATGTAAACCTTTTCTTTCATTTACCAATTTTATTTCCTCACCTTAGCTTGAAAAACAAATATTTACCTTTCTAAGGAACTTATGAGCTTTAATTGGGATGTGTTTTTCATACTAGATTTGGGAAGAGGTGTTACATTTCAAAAAATATATATATTCACACCATTGGTGAAAGAAAAGAGAAAAGTTGTGATTAAGTGGTGGTTGATTGAATTCATTTTTGGGCATTTAAAATAAATTGGTGGTTGTTCAATAAAGGAGTGAATCATTGTAAATGAAGGTATAAGGAGTTTTGATCATGTAAAAATAAATTCTCATTGTGATGATTCGAAGTCTTGTAATATTTTGAGTTCCTTGGACTTTGTTTTATCCATACCCTTCATTTTTTACTCACCTTACACCCTTGGCCCCATTACAACCTATGTTAAAGACCTAAATTGATCTTAAATGTCATGTGGTTGAATTGCATCCATTTTTTTACTTTTAAGTGTTTGGCATCCTTCTTGAGATCATATTAATGCAAGTTCTTCATCTTTCTATTGCGAGTTAAGTCCCTTATGGTTTAACTCTATTCTCATGTTTATAACTGAGTGTTGCATTGTAACCCTCTTCCGAGTGATTCATTTGTGAGAGGACAACTTTTGTGAGATTTGAAGTTGAACTTGTGCTTTGTATGATTTTTGAAATTGTGTGAAAACTAAGATTGGAGAATTTGTTGCATTTGGCTATCACACTACCACACTTTGAGCATGTTGTGTTTTGAACTTTGCCACCTTGTGAATAATGTATAAAATTGAGCTTTTTTTGTTAAAATTTTTGAGTCATGTGCATGAGTCATTTCTCTTCAGAAATGTTCGGGAAGATTGTTTTGAGTCTTATTTTTGTTTTGTTTTTATTTTTGCTTTTGCTTTTATTTTGTTTTTGTTATTTTGCTTAAGGACTAACAAATCTAATAAGTTTTCTAACCATTTTGTTTTGTAGAGTTAGAAAAACGTTTGTGGGTATTCGTTATCTGTTAAACCCTAAGGAGACACAACTCCTCCTACTAGGGATGCCTAGAGGTTTAAAGGCTTATTGCATACGCTAAATGCAATCGAGTTACCTACGAAAGTGGTCTAGTTAACTTTTTGTTTGTTTTTATCTTTGTTTTCCTTTTGTTTTGCTCGAGGACTAGCAAAATCTAGGTTTGGGGGTATTTGATCGGTGCATAATTACATATCATTTTGTACCCTTTTAACTTATGATTTGGTTATGTTTTTGAGTTAAACTTGTGCTTTTAATAAGTTTTGTGCTTGTTTCAGTGTTATAAGCTTGAGACTCACTAATTGCATTTTGAGGACAAATTAGCTAAAAACGGTGTCTGCAGATCAGTCAACTTCACGAATTTGACTGTACTTGCTCAAGAAGAACCAGATAATGAGCCATACATCATTGGAAAGCTACGGAAGTCTATTTTCTGTAGAATTTTACGGTTCATGATTCCGAGTCTTGTAGAGAAAGTTATACATGTTTTGGCAACTTAAGGTCAAATTCGGCAGCATCTGCGTTACTGGGCCAAATATCACATTTGAAGGCCTTTCCGATTTTTCCTTGAGTTGGGCTGCATATTCTTGGAAATATAAGACAAAGAGCTTCAAGATCCATATTTTTCCCGATTTTTCAGGATGAAGTCACAAGCCCAAAACGAGCCCACAAGCTGGCTGCAATGCATTGTCATGCATGACATATGCATGATGAAGTGTTGTTGATTGTGGGAAAGTTTGGTGAAACATATTCAATACCTATATTTGAGTGGAATTTTGCAGCAGCCAAATGAGCCAAAAGATGATGAAGTGGGAGTTGCAACACTAAGCCTAAAGACAAGAGGAATTGTTTTCAAATGCAATAGTGTGTTAGGTGAATTAAGTGTTGTAAGTTGGTGAAGTGAGTGTGGTAGGTAAACCTATTGTATAATTCAGATTTTCACTTCCCCTAGGCCTATAAATAGGGAAGTTCTCTAAGCTTGTAATCACACCCCAAGGGGGGAGCTCTCAAACACTTCTCTAGAGCTCCCTTCCCTTCTCTCCCTCAAATTCTCTTAGTTTCCATTTGTAGTTCTCAATTGTTGTAACAAGATCCTTGTACTAAATCTCAAACACTTTTCATTTTCCTTTTACTAATTCTCAAACACTTACTTCTGCCCCCTCTCTTCTTCTAAATGTCTTCAAACACTTCTCCATTCCTTCATCAAAGTCTCCATGTCTCAAACACTTCACAAACACTTTTCTCTCCCTTCCCTAAGTTCTCAATTCTCCAAGTTCACAAACACCCTTCTCTTCTCCAAACACTTTCCAAACACTTTCTTCTCCCTTCTCAAAGCTCTCAAACACATGCTCTTCCAAAATCCTCAAAAGCTCTCAAACACATTTTCTTCCAAAAGTCTTCATGCTCTCAAAACACTTCACAAACGCTTTCTCTCCCTTCCTTCATCAAATTCTCAATGTTCTCAAACACTTCTCCAAGTTCTCAAACACTCTCTTCCAAATTCCCCAAGTTCTCAGACATTCTCTTACAAATTCCCCATTTCTCAAACACATCTCTCCTTTCTTCCAAAAGTCTCCATGTTCTTAAGTTTACAAAACCTTTTTTGCTTCTTTTGTTTTCATTTCTGTTTTGTGTAGGAAAACTGAATTGGATCATTCAATCACCAATCCCTGTGGAATCGACCTCGCACTTACATATGCTAAACTACCAACGGCTCGTGCACTTGCGAGTATCACAAGTTGAGTATGCAGCTGAATCCATTTTGGTGCAGCTGAAATCTACACAACACCCATGGACCAAATGGAGCCCCAAATACCCACCCATTGCCTTTTTGTGTTGTCCTATATAAGCTAAGTGTTGGAGAAAATCTAGCTAGGGTTTTTTGGTTTTCTACTTTGGTTAATGAGTGATCATCTTTGTATCTCATCTTCCATAAACCAAAAATTGGTCCAATCAAGAAGTAAATTAGCATCCAAACTTCTTGATTGCCTTCTCTTCATCTCTAGAAGCATTTGGTGTAGTGAGGTAGAGGACTCCAATCTTACAGCCTTAAGATGAAGGAGTCAAAATCAAGAGAAAGAAAAGGCTTTTCCAACAAAGGTGTCCATTCTTGAGAAATCAAGAAAATGTCATCAAGGGTAAAGATCTATTCTCTTTTCCCCTTTTCTATTTGTGTTCAAAGAGACTAGGATAAGATACTTGGGTTAAAATGAAAAAGGTTTAGCTCAACTAGTATAAACAAAATGAATCCGCCGTTTAGAATGTTTTTGTTGTATAGGTTGTGACTAAAGTTCATTTCCAAAGCATTAGATGCATGTTTCCTTCACATTCAAAGACACAATGAGAATCAGTGTGCCCCTCTTCCCTTGACTCACACAGTGGAGGGCAACAATGAAAAGGGTTATCTCCCTCGTGCTCCCCATTGAGACTCCCACAGCTTAGAGTGTCGATTAGAGCTACTCGGTTCAGATAATGGTTCACGCATACCTCCCTGCAGAACTCTTACCTATCCGAGTTTGAGCTTTGATGCGAGCGATGTATTTCGTAAGTTGCCGTAGCATCCTTTTAATTTTCTCCAAGTCGTTGTAGTTGTCGACACAACCCTCCATCAAAAAACCTCCCCGAGAATTGAAATCTAGGGTCCAGACATAGGTCATTAACCACATACACGAACATTGAAATCTAGGGCTAGGGTAAACTCACATATATCGTAGGAAATCCATGCCACAAATAAACTATTTCATTAATCATCAACATAAACTCTCCTGCAATTATTACATTAGCCTTATTTATAGGCTTTACAAGATTTGGGCACCAAGGCTACTTGGTCCAAAAGTAAACTAATTAATTATAAAATCACACATAAAAAATAAAAGATATCCTGACACTACCTAAATAAGAAAATAACAATATATCACGAAATAACTAATTACATGGTAAATATTTATTTTGATCCACCCATATGCTCCTGCATCAATTATTAGCTTGTCTATTTGTATCTACATCTTTGACGGTATTTATTACTATTATCAAAATCTCTATTCATTACTATTGTTTCCTATATATTTTTCACATATTTGAATATAAACAATAGTCTAAACTACAAAGGGATGAAGTTTTTCACACACACATTGCTAATGTGCCATGGAAATTCAATCATGAGATTAGACATGTAAAATGGGCCGGATCAGGTAAAGTGTGGTTAGTCTAGGCCTTACCCAGTCATGAATTTTTTCAGCCCTAAGGTTTGAACAAGTCCCACCGGACCCACCTTATCTTAAATAGGTTAAGCCCAAGTCCAACTCAAGGGCCTAGAATTTCAAGGCTCATGGGTGGACCAATGGACGAAGCCTATATGTCTCTATCAAAAGAGCCCATGATAATGAATTAAATGCAATCATTATGAATTAAATGTAGTCATAAATACAAATTTACTTTTAAAATAATATTAAATAAAATGATGATTAATATTCATATTAAATGCGTCATTAATTTATTTTAAATATTTTAACTAAATGAAATAGTAATTAATATTAACTTATTTTATAAATATATTATATATTAACTTAATTATTGAACCAGGCCGAGCTGCCCATAGGCTTAAAAGTTCAGGCATAGGCCCTTCCCATTACACAACGGGTTGCACTTGGCGCGCTTACAATATTAGGCTGGGCCATCCTATATCCCTAAAAATAGGGTCGAGCTCTGAGTTTGGGCTATTTTTACAAGATTACAATCATGTGAGAAAGTTGGCAAGTTTTCCTTACAGGAGTTAAAATTTTGAGGCATGATAATTATATCTCCATTCTTTTTGGGAGCTGATTTTCCCACTCCCATTTTCTCCACTTACACTCCCTTTTCTTTTTTAATACTTTTTAATCAATTTTGTTATTTTTTATTCTCTCTCTTTCCTATTCTACCCTTACCTAAATTAAGATTTTTTTTATATAATTGAAATAAAGAAAAGTTAACATAACAATAAAAATAAAAAAATAAAATTTGTGATTTTAATTTCAGCTCTTGTAATATTAAGCAATTGATCTTTGATCTTTCCGCGCCCAAGCTAACCACACAAAACCCACCACTCCCCACCACCCACCTCGTCTCCCTCTCTGTTATGTCTTTCCTTCTTCCCCCACCTGCATGCCCAACCCCAACAACACAAGCTCGCCACAACCTCTCCAAAGCTCATGCTCCTTTTTGATGTCCTCCACCACCCCAGCCAAATCCCATCATCCCTATTTCGCTCTCTAACCAAATACAAGTTAAGGCACAAAGGGAAAATTATTGTACTGGATTGAATTCATTCTCTCTTTTCAATTTATTGTTTTTAAATTTGTGTTTGTACAATATCTGGCCAAGCATTCCCAAGCCAATCCAAGCAAAGGGAAGGGAGTCCTACATTGACAAAACACAAGAAGAGGGGACTCTCCCTCACTTATAAAAGAAGACCTCTCTCCTTCAAGAAGAGAGAGAGTTGGGCAGCTACTTGGGCTCCATATGGCTCACTGGGGCCTCATTGGCTTACCCATGAGCCCATTTACAAGCCCACGGATCATTGGCCTTCAGCCAGATCCTCGGCCTTCAGCCTTCAGCCTCTAGCTTTCTTACCTTCAGCCTTCGACATTCTTCTTCTTCCCCTTGGGTCTAACCCTATGTGCAATATATACACACATTATCGTAATGAGAATATACTTCTCCTTGGACGTAGCCCATTATTCGGGTGAACCACGTACATTTGTTCTTCTATATGCATGCCCATTTATTTACCGAATGCTCTACATACTGAGGGTCCTCACCTTCAACATCCACCTCATCTTTAAGTTGGTCTAATTACTACTTGTCTAGGTTTTAGCCCCAACAATTTGCATATAGAGTAGAGAATTAGTTTTTGAAATAGGGGCGAGTTCGACTTAATGAGGTGCTGGGAGAGAGGGGGCAAATTCAATTTTGTGAGTATCAATGCTGTGATACGATTTTGGTTGTGTAGGTTGAGGCTTGGGTGGTCACTGCGATTCTTGTGGTTTGTTTGCGGTTGGGTTGGCGGTGATGATGAAGCTGGGGGGACATTGGGATGGGGGAGGCAAAATGTGGCCTTTGTGGGTCGGCCCATGGGTGGGGATTAGAAAGGGGGGGTTGGGCGGTGGTGCGGTCGGGCAGAAGAAGATAAAGAGTGGAGGCGTGTGGGTTTTGAGTATTTTTTTTCAATAAGGGTTTAGGTGGTGAGAGTGGTGGTTGTGGGAGGATCAGCTGCCGAGAGGGAAGAAAGTAGGTACAGTGGCTTTGTGGTTGGTGGGCCGGTTAGGCCTCATCATTTGGCCCGCGGGCTTATGGGCTTACGGGGGCCCGCCCGGCCCATTGAAAAAAAGCCCGGCCCAGCCCGTTATGGGCTTTGAGAGGGCCCGGCCCGCTTGGGCTTGGGCCGGGCTTGGGCTTGAGTGTTTGAAGCCCGGCCGGCCCATAGGCCCGGCCCGATTAAGCCCATGAAGCCCGGCCCGGCCCGCCCACAAAAGCCCTGCCCGTTAGGCCCGCATACATATATAATTATGTATAAATAAGGGTTTAGAATTAGGATTACATCACTTGAATGACAAATCCCCCTCTTTAATTTTTTTTTGTGTGTTACTTGTTATAAAAATTGTGTTTGTTTCCATTGAATTCTACTCATTCCTAGTTTATAATTGGATGATTAGCACATTAATTTGTGTCATTTATTAATACAACAATTATATATATATATAATAAGACAAAAAACATATCATATCACCAAACATAATCATACCACCAAATATAATCATATTTTTCTTTAACACATCACCAAATGATGAGCACAAAATTAATACAAGTTTTATCCTTAAATTTATAGTTGTTAGTATTTTCTTTTGTTTTATGTAAATCTATTAGAGTATTTATATTGGTTTTTTCCAATCTATTAGAGTATTTTCTTTTGTTTTATGTAAATCTATCAAGGAAATATGCTCAAGACAACGTGAAAATGTGATTACATACAAAAACATGAAAATGCATACATAAATTTAAATTTTCAATTTTGTTGTAGCATAATTTTTTTTTTTTTACACTTATTATATTTGGTGTGTGGTTGTAATCAAGTATTCAGAACAAGTATTTAGCTATGGTGTTTAGTTCTGAACACAAATTCCGAACCCATTAAGAACAAGAAGAACAATAAAGAACCAAGTAGAATTTAAACATGGTGTTTGTCTTCAATATCTACCCATCCATTCACTAATCAGTCCAAGAGTCATATGGTGTTTATGTAAACTTGAACTTGATATTTAATTAAGAGCAAGTGAATGAAACCAAAAACTAGAAATAATCAACATGCTACTTGAACCTTTTTGATTTTTTTTGTGTTGTGTAAGCTGGGACTCAAACCCAGTTCTCTTGCTTGTCAGGCAATTGTCCTTGTCCGTTGGACTACAAACACAACTTATCAATTAACCTCATTAACTTTAAAACATGAAACTGTCTAGTTATAAAAAAGATAAAAATAAATAAAAAGTAGGAAAACCAAATAGAATCAAGCAATGTTACCGATCCCCGGCAACGGCGCCAAAAACTTGTTGCGTAGATTCAGCTGCACCAAAATGGGTTCAACTGCATCCTCAACTTGTGATACTCGCAAGTGCACGAACCGTTGGTAGTTTAGCGTATGTAAGTGCGAGGTCGATTCCACAGGGATTGGTGATTGAATGATCCAACTCAGTTTTCCTGCACAAAACAAAAATGAAAACAAAAGAAACAAGAAGAAAGAAAATAACTAGGACAAGATGGTGTTGTGTTAGAATCAACTAATTATTCTAATCATGTTATGGCGAGTAAACAAATTGATTCACTCATGAAGATCTATAAGTCCATGGTGTTTGATCATTCATTGAACATCACAAGGCCCAGCATGGTGTTTACTTAGAGCCGACCAAATCACATGAGTTGCTAATGGATGGAATGAAGATGATCCCACTTCCACAAGCATCGCATAAACCTTAGGTGATCAATCAAAGGATGCAAAACGCTCCATTAACGTGAGAAGAATTCATGAATGAAATCAAACTTTATAAACTAAACCATGATACAAGACTAGAAATGTTTATTCAATTGATAACAGAAAAACAAAGTAAAAGAAAGAAAATACAAGAAGAAAATAAAAGACAAAGGGAGGAGAAGAAGATAAGGACAGCATGCTAGAGATGGAAAAGAATCATCTCCATGGCTGCCAGGAGGCCAAAGCCTCCCAGCTGCTGTCTTCTCCCTTCTCTCCCTTTGTGACTCTCAACTTTCCCTCTCTTTGTGTACAATGGAAGTGTAAATGATGGATCTCAGGATCTGAGTTGAATGTGGAATGGAAGTGGTATTTATAGGGAGATGGGAGTGGGAAATCTGAATTGAATATGGCAATGACCTAACACACTTGCATTAGATAATCAGAAATGGTTACTCCACTAAATCCCACTAGCAGCCCTAGCTCATCCTCATGTCAGCATGACCAAGCTTCCATTCAGAAACCAATAGCTCATGCCTAGCTCATCATGACCAAGCATGCAATGAGTTCATCTTCCTGCTCAGCATGATGTGTATTTCCATGGGCTCACGAATTGGGTTGGGCTGAATCCAATGATGACTTTAAGATGTCCATTTTGAAGTTCAGAATGTCATTGATCCAACCCCACAAGTATTGGCCCAATCCAAATTCGGATGAAGAAGATAAGTCCGAAATGAACTTCTAACTCAGGCTCCAGTTTTTGCACGTTTTTGCACCATATTGCTTCATTGGCCTTAACATGCTTTAATTGCATGAATTATGCTCTCTTGCTCTATTGGCCTACAAAACACACAAAGAGAGGCAAAAACTTAGAAATTGAAGAAACTAAGCAAAAGAAGTAAGTAAATAGGGTACGTATATGTATGAAATTATGAACTTAACAGCAATCTATGATGTCACATAGCTTCTGGAAACTGGAGAACTATGGGCTGATCCATTCAAGGAAAAGAAAAGATACTTCTTTTCTTTATTAATACATAACAAACAAAAGCTTCGATTTTTTACTTTTCGGTATGTTCTCTTTCTGCTCATTAAAATATTCTTATGCATCAAAATATGTACTCAAAATTCATAGCATTGTGGATATATTGAGAATGTTATTAGGAGGGGTTTGTTTTATTCAGGAGTTGCCTTTTTGGTAAAATGGTAGATCCATCCAAGCAAACACTATTAGATTGGAAAAAAATGCTTCAAAATTTTGAAGGAATTGCAAGAGGGATCTTTTATCTCCATCAAGATTCTAGACTTAGAATAATCCATCGATACTAAAAGCTAGCAATGTTTTGCTAGATGGAGATATGGTTCCCAAAATTTCAGACTTTAGTATGACAAGAATATTCAAGGGGAACTAAAATGAAATAAATACAACGTAAGTTGTTGGCAAATAGTAAGAATGGCTTGGTTACACTAATATAACCAATTTATATATATCATTTCAAAGTTTATTAATTGAATTTTCACAATATCCATGATATAGTGGTTATATGTCCCCTGAATATGTAATGAAAGGTCTATTTTCTGTAAAGTCAGATGTCTAAAACTTTGGGGTACTATTGCTAGAGATTGTGAGTGGCCGGAGGAACACTAGATTATGCTCGTCATAAGACTTGAACCTCATTGGATTTGTAAGTTTATACATGATTTTTTGAGTATTAAACGCTAGCTATTACTTCTCAAATCAATACTATTTAGAAATTGTAATGATGGAATGAATTTCTAAAATATTTTCAAGCATGGCACTTTGGAATGAGAATAGATCAGCGGACCTCATTGATCCTTCCATTGCAGAAACATGTTCCCAAAATTAGGCATGTAAAATGGCCCAAGTAATCCCAAGCCCTACCTAATAACGAACTTTTTTGGCCCTAAGCGTTGCATGGTCAAGGCCAAGCCTGTCCTATCTTAAATAAACTAGGCCTAGGTGGTGCCCAAGGGCCAAGCATTTTCGGGCTTATGGACTTACCTAGGGGCCTAGGCCTAACCCGTGCCCAAGAGGGATCTTTTATCTCCATCAAGATTCTAGACATAGAATAATTCATCGATACTAAAAGCTAGCAACGTTTTGCCAAATGAAGATATGGTTCCCAAAATTTCAAACTTTGGTATGACAAGAATATTCAAGGGGAACCAAAATGAAACAAATACAACGTAAGTTGTTGGCAAATAGTAAGAATTACTTGGTTACACTAATATAACCGATTTATAAATATCATTTCAGAGTTTATTAATTTAATTTTCACAATATCCATGATATAGTGGTTATTGTCTCTTGAATATGTAATGAAAGGTCTATTTTCTGTAAAGTCAGATGTCTAAAACTTTGGGGTATTGTTGCTAGAGATTGTGAGTAGCCAAAGTAACACTGGATTATGCTTCTCAAAAGGCTCGAAGCTCATTGGATTTGTAAGTTTATACCTAATTTTTTGAGTATTAAATGCTAGCTATTACTTCTCAAATCAATAGTTTTTAGAAATTGTAATGATGGAATGAATTTCTGGAATATTTTCAAGCATGGCACTTTGGAATGAGAATAGATCAGTGGACCCCATTGATCCTTCCATTGCAGAAACATGTTCCTAAAATTAGGCGTGTAAAATGACCCGCGTTATCCCAAACCCTACCTAATAGCTAGCTTTTTTGGCCCTAAGTGTTGCACGGGTTAGGTCGTGCCTATCCTATCTTAAATAAACCAGGCCTAGGCCCTGCCCAAGGACCAAGCATTTTCGGGCTTATGGACTTAACAATGGGCCTAGGCCTAGGCCATGCCCAAGATGGATCTTTTACGTCCATTAAAATTCTAGACTTAGAATAATTCATCGATACTAAAAGCAAGCAACGTTTTGTTAGATGGACATATGGTTCCCAAAATTTCAGACTTTGGTATAACAAGAATATTCAAGGGGAACCAAAATGAAACAAATACAACGTAAGTTGTGGGCAGATAGTAAGAATTACTTGGTTACACTAATATAACCAATTTATAAATATCATTTCAAACTTTATTAATTTAGTTTTCACAATATCCATGATATAGGGGTTACATGTCCACTTAATATGTAATGAAAGGTCTATTTTCTATAAAGTCAGATGTCTACAACTCTGAGGTACTATTGCTAGAGATTGTGAGTGGCCGGAGTAAAACTAGATTGTGCTCGTCAGAAAGACTTGAACCTCATTGGATTTGTAAGTTTAT
This sequence comes from Prunus fruticosa, assembly GCA_018703695.1. NCBI lineage: Eukaryota > Viridiplantae > Streptophyta > Magnoliopsida > Rosales > Rosaceae > Prunus > Prunus fruticosa. The sequence continues at coordinate 4,337,519 of CM031921.1, read as the reverse complement.
ACATGATTTTTTGAGTATTAAATGCTAGCTATTACTTCTCAAATCAATACTATTTAGAAATTGTAATGATGGAATGAATTTTTGGAAAATTTTCAAGCATGGCGCTTTGGAATGAGAATAGAGTAGTGGACCTCATTGATCCGTCCATTGCAAAAACATATTCCCACAATTAGGCGTGTAAAATTGCCCGGTTTATCCCAAGCCCTACCAAATTACGAGCTTTTTTGGCCCTAAGTGTTGCACAGGCGAAGTCGGGCCTGACCTATCTTAAATAAACCAGGCCTAGGCACTGCAAGGGCCAAGCATTTTCGTGCTTATGGACTTTCCAATGGGCCAAGGCCTAGGCCCTGCCCAAGAGGGATCTTTTATCTCCATCAAGATTCTAGACTTAGAATAATTCATCGATACTAAAAGTTAGCAACGTTTTGCTAGATGGAGATGCGGTTCCCAAAATTTCAAACTTTGGTATGACAAGAATATTCAAGGAGAACCAAAATGAAAAAAATACAACGTAAGTTGTTGGCAGATAGTAAGAATGACTTGGTTACACTCATATAACCAATTTATAAATATCAGTTCAAAGTTTATTATTAATATAATTTTCACAATATCCATGATATAGTGGTTATATTTCCCCTGAATATGTAATGAAAGGTCTATTTTCTGTCAAGTCAAATGTCTACAACTTTGGGGTACTGCTGCTAGAGATTTTGAGTGGTTGGAGGAACACTAGATTATGCTCATCAAAAGACTTGAACCTCATTGGATTTGTATGTTCATACCGGATTTTTTGAGTATTAAACGCTAGCTATTACTTCTCAAATCAATACTTTTAGAAATTGTAAGGATGGAATGAATTTCTGGAATATTTTCGAGCATGACGCTTTGGAATGAGAATAGAGTAGTGGACCTCATTGATCCTTCCATTGCAGAGACATGTTCCCAAAATTAGGAGTGTAAAATTGCCCGGGTTATCCCAAGCCCTACCTAATAGCGAGTTTTTTAGGCCCTAAGTGTGGCACGGGCCAAGCTAGGGCTATCCTATCTTAAATAAACCAGGCCTAGGCCTTGCCCAAGGCGGATCTTTTTTGTCCATCAAGATTCTAGACTTAGAATAATTCATCGATACTAAAAGCTTGCAATGTTTTGCTTGATGGAGATAGGGTTCCCAAAATTTCAGACTTTGGTATGGCAAGAATATTCATGAGGAACCAAAATGAAAGAAATACAATGCAAGTTGTTGGTAGATAGTCAGAATTACTTTGGTTACACTAATATAACCAATTTATAAATATCATTTCAAAGTTTATTAATTTAATTTTCACAATATCCATGATATAGTGGTTATATGTCCCCTGAATATGTAATGAAAGGTATATTTTGTGTAAAGTCAGATGTCTACAACTTTGGGCTACTGTTGCTAGAGATTGTGGGTGGCCGGAGGAACACAAGATTATGCTCATCAAAAGACTTGAACCTCATTGGATTTGTAAGTTTGTACATGATTTTTTGAGTATTAAATGCTAGCTATTACTTCTCAAATCAATACTATTTAGAAATTGTAATGATGGAATGAATTTCTGGAATATTTTCAAGCATGGCGCTTTGGAATGAGAATAGAGCAGTAGACCTCATTGATCTGTCCATTGCAGAAACATATTCCCAAAATTAGGCGTGTAAAATGGCCCAGTTTATCCCGAGCCCTACCAAATTACGAGCTTTTTTGGCCCTAAGTGTTGCACGGTCCAAGCCAGGCCTCACCTATCTTAAATAAACTAGGCCTAGGTGCTACCCAAGGGCCAAGCATTTTCGGGCATCTGGACTTTCCAATGGGCTGAGGCCTAGGCCCTGCCCAAGAGGGATCTTTTATCTCCATCAAGATTCTAGACTTAAAATAATTCATCGATACTAAAAGCTAGCAACGTTTTGCTAGATGGAGATATGGTTCCCAAAATTTCAGACTTTGGTATGAAAAGAATATTCAAGGAGAACCAAAATGAAACAAATACAACGTAAGTTGTTAGCAGATAGTAAGAATGACTTGGTTACACTCATATAACCAATTTATAAATATCATTTCGAAGTTTATTAATATAATTTTCACAATATCCATGATATAGTGGTTATATGTCCCCTGAATATGTAATGAAAGGTCTATTTTCTGTCAAGTCAAATGTCTACAACTTTGGCGTACTGCTGCTAGAGATTTTGAGTGGCCGGAGGAACACTAGATTATGCTCGTCAAAAGAATTGAACCTCATTGGATTTGTAAGTTCATACCGGATTTTTTGAGTATTAAATGCTAGCTATTACTTCTCAAATCAATACTATTTAGAAAGTGTAATGATGGAATGAATTTCTGGAATATTTTCAAGCATGGCGCTTTGGAATGAGAATAGAGCAGTTGACCTCATTGATCCTTCCATTGCAGAAACATGTTCGCAAAATTAGGCGTGTAAAATTGTTCGGGTTGTCCCACACCCTACCTAATGACGAGCTTTTTTGGCCCAAAGTGTTGCATAAGCCAGGTCGGGCCTGTCCTATCTTAAATAAACCAGGCCTAGGCCCTGCCCAAGGGCCAAGCATTTTCGAGGTAATGGACTTAGCAATGGGCCGGACCCATATCGTGATAGCAAATGGGCTATTGTTTTGACGTTTTTTACTTTTAATATTATTTTATTGACTTGTTTTAGATATTATAATCGTTGAACTCTTATTACCTTCCTTTTAAAAATTCATGAAAAGCCAAGTTAGGGTTTGAAATTGAAAGAAAATAGAGTGATCTTTAATTTTTAGACTTATGTGCTTCCTATTAAAGGTTTTAATGTTATTGATGCAGTTTTTTTAGAGACAATCATGTCACTCATTTAATGATCTTTATTGACAAGGATTATAGTTGTTAGACTATTGGGCTAATGCGTTTAAGGAGAAGAAAATATGATTCTTTCTTAATATATGCAAAACAAAAGCTTGGATTTCTTTATGTTCGGCATGTTACATTTTTGCTAATTAAAAATGTTCTTTTGCATAAAAATATGTACATAAAATTCATAACAATGCGGATATATAGACTTTTATTATAAGGGGTTTGTAACTTAGTAATTGCCTTGTTGGTAAAATGGTTGATCCATCCAAGCAAGCACTACTGGATTGGAAAGAAAATGCTTCAAGATTATTCAAGGAATTACAAGAGGGACCCCTTATCTCCATCCAGATTCTAGACTTAGAATAATTCATCGATACTAAAAGCTAGCAACATTTTTCTAGATGGAGATATGATTCCCAAAATTTCAGACTTTGGTATGACAAGCATATCCAAGGGGAACCAAAATGAAACAAATATAACCCGAGTTGTTGGCACACCATAAGAATGACTTGTTGACACTAATATACCCTACTTATAAATATCATTACAAAGTTTATTAAGTTGATGTTCACAATATCCATGATGTAGTGGTTTTATGTCACCTGAATATGCGATGACATGTCTATTTTCTGTAAAGTCAGATGTCTACAGCTTTGGGGTACTGCTACTAGAGATTGTGATTGGCTGGAGAAACACTAGATTATGCTCATCAAAAGCAGTTAAACCTTAATGGATTTTAAGTTTGTACATGATTTTTTGAGTATTAAATGCTAGCTATTACTTCTCTAATCAATACTATTTAGAACGAGAATAGAGCAGTAAACCTGATTGATCCTTCCATTGGAAAAACAAGTTCCCAAAATTAGGCTTGTAAAATGGGCCGGGTTGGCCCAAGCCCTACCTAATAACAAGCTTTTTTGGCCCTATGTTTTGCACGGGCCAAGCCAATCTTAAATAATAAGGCATAGCCCAAGGGCCAAGAATTTTCGGGCTAATGGGTGGACAAATGTGCAGGGTCTATATGGCGCTATCAAACGGGCTATTCTTTAGATATTTTTGGCTTTTAATGTTATTTTATTGAGTTTTTTTAAAAGATATTATAATCGTTGGACTTTTATTTGATTCCTATTTAAAAACAATAATGAAAAGTCAAGTTGGACTATGAAATAGAGAGAATATTAAATAAAATCATGATTAAGATTCATATTAAATGAGTCATTAATTTCTTTTAACTCGTTTAATTAAACGAAACAGTAATGAATATTAACTTATTTATAAATATATTATGTATATTTCAAGCATAGGCAAGTCGAGGATCACAATCTTAAGCATAGGCCCTTCTCATTACTCAACGGGTTGCATTGAACGCACTTATAATATTAGGCTGGGCCATCCCATATCCCTAAAAATAGGGTCGGGCTCGGGTTTGGGCTATTTTACACGCTTACAATCATGTGAGAAAGCTGGCAAGTTTTTCATATGGGAGTTAAGATTTTAACGCCTTGATAATTATATCTTCATTCTTTTTGTGCATATCTTTATTTTTCTCTAGGTAATCTATGATGTCACGTAGCTTCTGCAAGGGCGGAACCATGAATTTTTCAACTAGTGGGCTAGCTAAAGTTGTTAGCTTAAAATCTAATGATCAATTTTTTTTTTTGTACTTACCTTTTCTATAGACCTTTTATAAATAAAAGTATACATTAAATCATATAAATCACACTAGTTCATAGTTTCATTGACTAATTTTCAATAAATTTTAACATAAAAGAAATACATATTAAATGCGATGAAAAAACACTTCAACAACATAATTAAAAGTGTACCTATTCAAATTGTATCGTGCAATCCTTGAGAGAATTGTAATCTTTGTTATTGCAATGTGTATTTTTATTTTTTCCCTACAACTAAATAGATAATAAAAAATTGGACTTTTTTGAATTTTAATAGATTAATACATAGTGGGCTATATTTAAAACAACTCATTTATATAGGCTTGATTTTGTTTTCCCCAAAAACATCACTTTGCTATAGCCCACCTAAGCCATTGGAGTAGTTCCGCCAGTGTTTCTGCAAATTGTTTAACTTATCATCATAGATTACCTAGAGAAAGATAAAGTTATGTACAAAAAGAATAGAGATTAGTCTTTCTAAGTTACAACACAAGAATCTTGTTAGACTATGGGCTAATGCATTCAAGGAAAAGAAAAGATGATTCTCTGTTAATACATGCTAAACAAAAGCTTGGAATTCTTTCTTTTCAGTATTCTGCTAATTAAAAATGTTCTTTTGCACCAAAATATGTACATAAAATTCATAGCATTGTGGATATATAGAGATTGTTATTAGGAGGGATTTGTTTTATTTAGTCGTAGTTGCCTTTTTGGTAAAATGGTAGATCCATCCAAGTAAGCACTATTAGATTGGAAGAAAACGCTTCAAGATTATTGTACGAATTTCAAGAGGGATCTTTTATATCCATCGATTTATATCAAGATTATTGTACGAATTATTGCACTATTAGACTGGAAGTAAGCACTGCTAGACTTAGAATAATTCATTGATACTAAAAGCTAGCAACATTTTGCTAGATGGAGACATGGTTCCCAAAATTTCAGACTTTGGTATGACAAGAATATTCAAGGGGAACCAAAATGAAACAAATACAACGCGAGTTGTTGGCAGATAGCAAGAATGACTTGGTTACACTCATATAACCAATTTATAAATATCATTTCAAAGTTGATTAATTAATTTAATTATCACAATTACCATGTTGTAGTTGTTATATGTCCCCTAAATATGCAATGAAATGTCTACTTTCCGTAAAGTCGGATGTCTACAACTTTGGGGTACTGTTTCTAGAGATTGTGAGTGGTCGGAGGAGCACTAGATTATACTCGTCAAAAGAATTGAACCTCATCGGATTTGTAAGTTTATACATATACATGATTTTTTTGAGTATTAACTGGCTATTACTTCTCTAATCAATACTATTTAGAAATTAGAATGAATTTCTGGAATATTTTCACGCATGGCGTCTTTGGAATGAGAATAGAGCAGTGGACCTCATTGATCCTCCCATTGCAGAAACATGTTCCAAAAATTAGGCCTGTAAAATAGCCCGGGTTGGCCCAAGCCCTACCTAATAACGAGCTTTTTTGGCCCTAAGTGTTGCACGGGCCAGGCCGAGCCCTGCCCTATCTTAAAAAACCTAGGCCTAGGCCTTGCCCAAAGGCCAAGCATTTTCAGGCTAATGGACAGACCAATGGGTCGGGCCTATATCGCACTATCAAAAGGGCTATTGTTTTTGACATTTTTGAGTTTTAACATTATTTTATTGACCTTTTTTTGATATTATATTCGTTGGATTTTTAATAGCTTCTTATTAAAATATTAAAGAAAAGCAAAGTTAGCCTTTGAAATAGAAAGAAAATAGAGTGATCTTTAATTTTTAGACTTATTGGCTTCCTATTAAAGTTTTTAATGTTATTGATTGAGTTTTTTAAGAGATAATCATGTCACTCATTTAATGATCTTTATTGATAAGGATTATAGTTGTTACACTATTGGGCTGATGCATTCAAGGAGAAGAAAATATGCTTCTTTATTAATACATGTGAAACAAAAGCTTGGATTTCTTTCTTTTTGGTATGTTCTCTTGTTGCTAATTAAAAATGTTCTTTTGCATCAAAATATATACTTACAATTCATAGCATTGTGGATATATATAGAAATTGTCATTATGAGGGGTTTTTTTTACTTAGTAGTTGCCTTTTTGGTAAAATGGCTTATCCATCCAAGCAAGCACTACTAGATTGGAAAAAAATGCTTCAAAATTATTGAAGGAATTACAAGAGGGATCCTTTATCTCCATCGAGATTCTAGACTTAAAATAATTCATCGATACCTAAAAGCTAACAACATTTTGCTGGATGGAGATATGGTTCCCAAAATTTCAAACTTTAGCATGGCAAGAATATTCATGGGGAATCAAAATGAAACAAATACGACCCGAGTTGTTGGCACACAGTAAGAATGACTTGTTGACACTAATATAACCTACTTATAAATATCATTATAGAGTTTTCTAATTTAATTTTCACAATATCCATGATGTAGTGGTTATATGTCACCTGAATATGCAATGACAGGTCTTTTTTCTGTAAAGTCAGATGTCTACAACTTTGGGGTACTACTACTTGAGATTGTGATTGGCGGGAGGAACACTAGAATATGCTCATCAAAACACTTGAACATTAACGAATTTGTATGTTTATACATGATTTTTTGAGTATTAAATGCTACCTATTACTTCTCTAATCAATACTATTTAGAAACTATAATGATGGAATGAATTTCTGGAATATTTTTAAGCAGTATTTGGAATGAGAACAGAGCAGTAAACGCGATTGATCATTCCATTGGGAAAATAAGTTACCAAAATTAGGCTTGTAAAATGGGCCTGGTTGGCCCAAGCCCTACCTAATAACGAGCTTTTTTGGCCCTAAATTTTGCATGGGCCAGGCCAATCTTGAATAATCTAGGCCTAGGCCTAGCCCAAGGGCCAAGCATTTTCGGGCTAATGGGTGGACAAATGTGCAGGCCTATATGGCAGTATCAAATGGGCTATTGTTTTGACATTTTTGGCTTTTAATGATATTTGATGGAATTTTTTTAGATATTATAATCGTAGGATTTTTATTAGCTTCCTATTGAAAAAATTCATGAGAATTCAAGTCGGACTTTGAAATATAAAGAATTTAAATAAAATCATTATTAGGATGGGCCAGCCCATATCCCTAAAAATAGGGTCAGGCTTAGGTTTGGGCTATATTTACAGGCTTTCAATAATGTGAGAAAGTTGGCAAGTTTTCCATATGGAAATGAAGATTTTAAGGCCTTGATAATTATATATCCATTCTTTTTGTACATATCTTTATTTTTCTCTAGATAATCTATGATTTCACGTAGCTTCTGCAAAGTGTTTAACTTATTATCATCGATTACCTAGAGAAAGATAAAGATATGTACCAAAAGAATAGAGATTAGTTTGATTTCTAAATTACAACACAAGAATCTTGTTAGACTATGGGTTGATGCATTCAAGAAAAGAAAAGCAGCTTCTTTATTAATACATGCCAAACAAAAGCTTGGATTTCTTTCTTTTTGGTATGTTCTCTTGCTGCTAATTAAAAATGTTGTTTTGCATCAAAATATGTACTTCAAATTCATAGCATTGTGGATATAAGAGATTGTTATTAGGAGGGGTTTTGTTTTATTTAGTAGTTTCCATTTTGGTAAAATGGTAGTTCCATCCAAGCAAGCACTATTAGATTAGATGAAAACGCTTCAAGATTATTGAAGGAATTGCAAGAGGGATCGTTTATCTCCATCAAGATTCTAGACTTAGAAATTCATCAATACTAAAAGCTAGCAACATTTTGCTAGATGGAGATATGGTTCCCAAAATTCCAAATTTCGGTATGACAAGAATAATCAAGGGAACCAAAATGAAACAAATACAGGACGAGTTGTTAGCAGAAGGTAAAAAAGCCTTGGTTACACTCATATAACCTATTTATAAATATCATTTCAAAGTTTATTCATTTAATTTTCACAATATCGATGATATAATGGTTATATGTCCCCTGAATATGCAATGAAAGGTCTATTTTATGTATAGTCAGATGTCTACAGCTTTGGGGTATTGTTGTTAGAGATTGTGAGTGGCCGGATGAACACTAGATTATGCTTGTCAAAAGAGTTGAACCTCAATGGATTTGTAAGTTTATACATGATTTTTTGAGTATTAAATGCCAGTTATTACTTCTCTAATCAATACTATTTAGAAACTATAATGATGGAATGAATTTATAGAATATTTTCAAGCATAGGGCCTTTGGAATGGTTATAGAACATTGATCCTTCCATTGGAGAAATATTTTCCCAAAATTGGGCTTATAAAATGGGTCGGGTTTGCCCAAGCCCTATGTAATAACAATCTTTTTTGGTCCTAAGTTTTGCATGGGCTAGGCCAATCTAAAATCATCCAAGCCTAGTACCAGCCCAAGGGCCAAGCATTTTCGGGCTAATAGGCGGACAAATGTGCAGGGCCTTTATGGCACTATCAAATGGGCTATTGTTATTTTTGGCTTTTAATGTTATTTTATTGATTTTTTTAAAATATTATAATCGTTGGACTTTCATTGACTTCCTATTAAAAAAATTCTTGAAAAGTCCAGTTGGTCCATGAAATAGAAAGAATATTAAATAAAATGATGATTAAGATTCATATTAAATTCATGAATGATATACAAAACGGATCATTTATCTCCATCGAGATTCTAGGCTTATAACAATTCATCAAGACCTAAAACTAGCAATATTTTCCTAGATGGAGATATGGTTCCCCAAATTATGCTCATTAAAACACTTGAACCTCAATGGATTTGTAAGTTTGTACATGTTCCCTAAAAGCACGCGTCTTTGGAATGAGAATAGAGTAGTAGACCTCATTGATCCTTCCATTGTAGAAACATATCCCCAAAATTAGGCCTGTAAAATGGGCTACGATGGCCCAACCCTACCTAATAACGAGCTTTTTTTGCCCTAAGTGTTGCACTGGCCAGGCTGGGCCAGGCCGGGCTAGTACTAGGCAAAGCCCAAGGGTCAAACATTTTTGGGCTTATGGGCGGACCAATTCCTTGGGTATATATTGCTCTATCAAATGGGCTATTGTTTTGACATTTTTGGCTTTTAATGTTATTTTATTGAGTATTTTTAAGATATTATAATCGTTGGACTTTTATTAGCTTCCTATTTTTAAAACAAATCTTGCAAAGCCAAGTTGGGCTTTGAAATAGAAAGAAAATAGATTAATGTTTAATTTTTAGACTTATTGGCTTCATATTAAAGTTTTTAATGTTATTGATTGAGTTTTTTTAGAGATAATCATGACACTCATTTAATGATCTTTATTGATAAGGATTATAGTTGTTGGTAGTGGTTATTTATTTTTTGGATTTTGAGTGGCTTTAATTTTTAGAGAAATGAGAAAATCATAGACTTTGATTCCTTTTTTATTTTTGGTGCATAGTTAGGAAGGAAGAGAGGGGAAAACAAAAACACACACACACACCGACACCATAGGAGTTTGAACCCAGGATAACTTGGGAGCACATCAAAGGTTTGGGCTAATCCAACTAACACACCACTGGTGACTTTGATTCCTTAATATTAGAACATTGATTGGCTGTATTAAATTTAAAACGTTAACATTTAATGATTAAACAAAAAATCATTTATCTTTAAATTTTTTTTCAATTTTTTAAAACATAAATGCAAATAATTAATATTATTTATAATATAATGTTTTTCCTACCATCAATGCCCCATCGTTCCTCACTCAGTAATCCGTCATGTTGCCATTCTCAACCTCTGATTTCAATGTACAAACTAACGGATCTTGAGACTAGGCTTCAATTATTCATTCTACTAGCACTGGTCTTACATAGAGAGTAGCTAACAGTGCTCCCTGATCATCCATACCTAGCCCAATTCTAAGTTTCCTCATCTCCACCAACAGTGGCAAATACCTCCCTGGAATATGAGCTACCGATCCCGAGGACTTCCTGCGAGGGGCATCATCTACCACATTAGCTCTCCTTGGATGATGCTCAATGGTACATTCATAATCCTTAATCGACTCTAGCCATCTCCTTTATCTCAAATTAAATTCCTTCTGGGTGCCACTATGGCAGAGAAACCCTCCACAAACGGTCTAAATAATATCGAAACACTTTGTTCGTGAGATCCATAAACGCAGCTGGCGTGTTAGTCAAACCAAAAGGCATCACAAGGAACTCATAGTGCCCATACCTCGTCCGAAAAGCCGTCTTGGCACATCCTCCTCTCTAATCCGTAACTGATGATAACCTGACCTCATATCAATCTTACAAAATACCTTAGCACCCTTTAACTGATCAAATAAATCATCTATTCGAGGCAACGGATACCTGTTCCACACCATGACCTTGTTCTACTGCATGTAGTAACTCCCTTAATTCTGTTGGTGCCATTCTGTATGGTGCTTGAGAAGTGGGGTTCGTACCCGGAACGAGCTCTATAGTGAACTCAATCTCTCGGTGAGGTGGTAAACGTTGAAGATCCTCCGAAAACACATATGGGAATTCCTGGACCACTGGAATATCCTCCCACCTCAATCCACTATCCCGGGTGTCGATAACATGCACCAAATATCCTGAACATCCTTTCCTGAGCAACCGTCTTGCCATCATAGCTAAAATGAGGCAAGATGGAAGTACTCTGCGCTCACCATAAAATGTCACCTCAAGTCGTCCGGACTACGGAACACGACCTCTTTCCGAAAATAATCTACGGAGGCATGGTGCTTGGCTAACCAATCCATCCCCAAAAAACGTCCAAGTCTACCATATCCTGGGGAATCAAATCTGCCTCCAAAAATAGGTCTCCTACTAGCACCTACCATAAAGGTCTCTCCTGTAGGTACGGAGATCGCAACTCATTTCGTAGAGCTGAGAGTCTCACGTCAGCGTTGTGGGCAAAACTAGGTGTGACAATTGAATGTGTAGCCCCAGGGTCAATTAAAACTCTAGCAGGAATTCTAAAGATTGGTAAAATACCTATAATCACACCAGGTGATGCTTGTGGCTCCTGCCTGCTGACTTATTATAAACTCTGCCTGTAGCCCTGGAACATCCACCTCGTCCCATCTGCTTGCTACACTGGCTCTGGCCCCATCGCTAGACGAGGCCCCTGAAAGTGGTGGTGTCCCCTGAGTTCTGCCCTAGGCGCCAATTCCTTGAGCTAGTGCAACTATCATCTCTTCGCCCTAAAGAAGCATCGGGCACTCCCTCCTAAAATGTCTGGATTGTCCACAATGGTAACATCCAGGAGTGCCCTGCTGGCAAGGCCCAGAATGGTACCTGCCACACTTTACACATTGGGGACGACTCCTCTTGCTAGAACTTAACTGCAACTGTCTCCCCCTCTAGCTATACCACCTCCAGAGCGATTCCCAAAACTACCACTCTGGTTTGATACTCCACTAGAACTAACTCTAGGTCGAAAACCTTCATAACTGCAGCCACTAGATGATCCCGAACTGAAATTGCCCATCTTGGATGACCCCTGATTGGGACCACCCATCTCAAACTATCGCCTACGGGGATCACCCCGCCCTCGGACCATCATCTGGCTGCTCTCAATCAAGGATGCAGACATGACCAAGTCCTCCAAGTTAGTTTGCCGTTGACCAATCACAATGTCCCTGACGGACGCCTTCAACCCTCGGGTGAACAACTGACACTTCTTCCTTTCATCCTGCACCAGTGGGATGCAATACTTGGATAACTCACAGAACTTCTTTTCATACTCTAGTACAGTCATCACCCCATATTCCAACATCAAGAATTCTTCCATTTTTATATTCTGATAGGCAAGTGGATAGAACTATACATCAAACGCTACTCTAAAAACTGGCCATGTGATGGCAAACGGATCCTGATATCGTCTCTCCTGAATGACTCCCACCAATGTCTAGCATTTCTAGCCAAAAAGAAAGTGGCCAGGGTCACCCCTGTGATCCTGTGGAACGGCCATCACCTCCATTATCCGCTCCATCTCTATCCACTCTTCCGCTACACCTAGGTCACCATCACCATCGAAATCGGTGGCCCAGTCCTCTAGCCCGGTTTGCATAGCTCAAGGAGGGGTCTCTGGATTGCCAAGTCCTAGACAGGGCCTAAGTCAACATCTCTAAAGTCCACTGGAAATTAGGGTCCAGATATGGGAGAACTACCTGCCGGTGCGGCCCCTGTTTGACCTCCCACCTGAGACGTGTTCTCCTGCTCTGGTTCAGGATGGGGATCCCGTCCCCAAAGTCAGAACGACTTTCTAGTCCCTCTCCTAGTGCCACCATGTTGTGGGCCCATGATTAGTGTGACAAGAAACAGAAACTCCTTAAAACTGAGATGCACATAAAACCGGACACGCACAGGGTTCGGCTCGGATTTCAAAGTAGAATTTGGGTTGGTCCTGCTCAGAATGTATGTGCAATCTAATGCTTGAGGTTTTGTTTTTTTTTTTTTTTAAGTAAACTTTGTCATTTGAAGAAATGTTTTGTTGACATCAACAATTGTTTGACATAAATTAATGGAAGGGGTATTGTAAAAAACAATTTGAACCTCATAGGGTGTTCCATGAACCGTGTAAATAACTTAATAGAATACCTACATGAAATTAACAATGTGAATTCGCATAGTGATGCGTTGTTTGAAAAAGACTAAATTCAATTTCTGAGTAATCAACGTGAAATGTGTGAAAGCAACCAATTAAATCAACGATCACATTGCTATCTAGAGGGGGAAAGGGTAGATGAGCTTGCCGGTGCTTCTGTCAAACACTTGAAAAAGAGACTTGAAAATTTCTACAAGTAATTCTTCTCTCGGTTACCCTACTTTCCTTGATTTTGTGTATTTGTGAATGGAGTCATATTTTGGTGCCCACTAAGGTTTTTTACTGTTGAAGTCAAGTTTTCTACTAATGTGATTTTTATATCTTTCTAATATACAGATGAATGATATAGCAAGTTACTAAACCGACCACATTGTTGAATTTTCTCATCTAATGTACTTGCCTATGTTGGAATTTTAAAAAGGTTTTAAAAATTGAACCCTTTTATTTATTTAATTATTTTGGTTGTTTTATTTTATTTAGTGTGGGGGTTATAAATATTTAATATTCAGGTTGTATTTCTATATTGAATGCCTTAATTTTGTCGTTGGTGAACTTTTCTTGTTGGTGAAGGTTACATGTTATTGGATGCCTATAAAAGGCCACTCCTCCGTCACATTTGTAACAAACCACAATGCACCATCAGAATATCACATACCACAATCACCACCACAAACTAATTCTCTCATTTTCTACTTTTATATATATTCGCTACTTTATATTATTATTTTGGCAATGGTTCTGTGACTTGGATACTTATATCGGTCTATGAACGTGCTCATAGCGGATCTTGAGTTTGTGTATAAGGGGTCGTATCTTGGAGTCTTGTAGGCCGTCAGGACCTGCACGTAGGGAGGCTACAAAGACTTTAGGACAGCGTCTTTGATGTGCTTCACCGTACCAAACTCACCTTCTTACTTATTATTTATTTTCCTTTTACTTACCTATTATTTTGTTTTCTTCAATTTCATTATACCTTAAAAGCTTTCCAATTTATTTATATGTTATTTATAATATAATGTTTTTGTATTTGGCTTTACAAAAAAAGAAAACTATATTTTTTATAACAGCCTACTCAACGTACGTGTAAAGTCTATCTGGGATGAAGAAAAGGAGAAGACGAGGTGAGAAAGATGAGAATGATGGAGGGCGTGATTTGTCATAACTTGTTGAGGTACTTCCAATTATGCTTGCTCAATCATCAATTCCTAAAGCAATGGATGAAGTCCGAAGATTGGAGTCTGCTGGTTTGATAGGAAGATGCGGTGGTTTTCAAAAGGGATGTTTTCATGTCAAGCGAAGAAAGAGATGTTTTGTATGTTGAAAGATCCAGATGTCAAGGTCGATTGGTTGTGAAATGGCTTTGGATTGATCAAAAAGAAAAAAAAAACAAGAAGGGTGAAATGGATGAGAAATTAGTTGGATGTGCTTGTAAGTTGTATTATGCATCATGTTATGTTGTTGACATTACATGTGGTTTAGACTTGTGTGATGGTGGTTTGGAATTTGGATACTTACCTTATGCTTTGACTATTATTTAGGTAATAGGATGTTGACTGTTATTGTTGAATTACCATATATTTGGCTATATATGGTGTTCCAATTTGAATAGTTTTGATAAACTCTTCTTAGCTGGATGTGATTACTTTCAACAGTCAGACTTAGGTGTGAGCTTGATGCAGGTTGAATAGAATCTAAATTTATTAGTTTCCTAATGTATTTTTTTGTTTCTTAGACTCTCTAGTTTTCCAATTATTAGTAGGATTTCTACTTTTCCATATTTCTAGTTTTAAGTTTCCTATTTTATTTAGGCTAGAATTTCTGTTTATAAGACAAGATGAAATTGAAACTCCGAGAACAATACCTTCCATCTTTTAATCATCACCAATTGTTAGATCAAATATGGACTCTTTCTCATGATACTTCAACAGTCCAAGACTTATTCTTGCTTTGTGGAGCACAAATTGCGTTCTGCAGTGCCGGAAGAGCTTGCTCTTACAATTTCTCATTTTATTCATGGCCTCGGGGATGATCTCAAACACGAGGTAAGTAGGTAACGTCCGAATGTGTTGGAGGATGCCTATTCCCAAGCCTTGGAAGCTGAGACATATTTTTCTCCACAACATTCAGGGTACTCTGGTCAACTTGCAACTACCAACCTAACTCACACCACTACGAGTATGAAGTTAGGGTTTTCAGGACCATCTAACCTTACTACACTGCCACCTAACAAAGGACTAGTTGTTTTCACTAAGGCTTTGAATGTTTCAATTGCCATGCCAGAAGAGAAATATTACCTCTCGTTGTCCGCAACGAACTTTTACTATCAACACTCTTGCTTGCGAGAATGTGGAGCCTCTCGAAGGTGTCTATGATCCAGACATCTTGCTGACCCTAGTCCCCTGTTATTCATACTAGAAGTCATCGTTAATTTATATTTT
The DNA here is from genome assembly GCA_018703695.1 of Prunus fruticosa. Classification (NCBI taxonomy): domain Eukaryota; kingdom Viridiplantae; phylum Streptophyta; class Magnoliopsida; order Rosales; family Rosaceae; genus Prunus; species Prunus fruticosa. Next base: position 4,321,934 of record CM031921.1, on the reverse strand, counting down.
GTGGTTGTTTACTCGTCGGCGTTGAGTTCTTCTTTCAAGGAGAGCATGATGCAGGATGCGTAGGACCTAAATTTATTAGTTTCATAATGTATTTGTTTGTTTCCTAGATTCTCTAATTTCCAATTACTAGTAGGATTTCTAGTTTTTCATATTTCCGTATTTCTAGTTTTAAGTTTCTTATTTTATTTGGGTTGGGATTTTTGTTTCAGCAAGAGATTTTTATCCTATTATTTCTAGGTTTTAGTTTGCTATAAATAACCCCATGTAGTTCTTTAAAATTCAGATTTGAATGTTGAGTAAACATTTTCCGAGAACTCCCTAACTTCGTCCCTTCGATCTATATTTCTTCTCCTCGATCTTTGATATTCTTCTTTGTTCTACTGTTTTTGCCATTTATCTCGTCTTTTCGATCTATATTTCGTCTCCTCGGTCTCATATATTCTTCTCTATTCTATTGTTTAAGGGCATGTTTGGCATGCCTCATTATGCCTCACTGGATTGGACTGTGTCAAATAGTCCTTGAAACCTATGTTTGGCAAAGGAGGGGATTAGTTTAAATGAGACTATATAGCCCAATAGTTAAAAAAAGCTCGGACTCGCACAGCTAATACAGTGAGTCCGAAATTGGGTTCACAAAATAGCACACTCGCTATTTTGAACACACGAGTCCGACTTCCTCCCCACCTCCACAGATCCAACAGCGCTCCACCTGGATTTCTTCTTAGAATGATCTCTCTTCGCACTCCACCCACTAGCAGAACTCAGAACCATGTATCTTCGCCATCTGAGTCCAATTCGTAGCAGTTCCAAAGAAAAAAAAAAAAGCATAAAATAATGAAACTAGAAACGAGAGAGAAGAAAAAAGAAAAAAGGAAGAAAAAAAAGAAGAAAAAAAAGATGATGTTTTGGAGGTGTCTAGAACCCGCTTGATATGTGTTGAGTCGGCTTAGTTTATTTTCATCTGAACAAACCCTCCGTTGCGCGCAGACAATGAAGACGGCAGTGCTGGAAAAAATGGATCCATCTTGCTGATGTTGCCAAATTACTCATCTGGGATTACAGGGTTTGATGCCCTGGTTGGTGGAGGCCCACAGAGAAATGGTGGCAACGAAGCCAGTTGGTCACTAGCGATGAAGCCACTTGCTGATCTCTCTTCACAATTGAGGAGAAAAAAAAAAAAAAAAAAGAAGAAAAACATAACAGAAAGAAACGATGGAGAAGAGGATAATAAATTAAAAAGAGAGAAGTAAACAAAGGAGAGAAAAACAAGGAAAATAAGAATAAAATACTATTTTACAAAAAAGGGATACAATAAATAATAAAAAATAAAGGAGAAAGAGAAAGAGAGCTGATAGGTGTGGGGCTATTTTTCAATTCACAAGAGTTGGCTTGTATAATTAATTAATTATTTTTAATTTTTAATTAAATTTAAATATTTAAATAATTATTTTTTAGTCCGAAATACAGCACCAAACATAGGTCTTCACGTTTTTATAATCCAGCTTCTTAGTCTCGCGCAGCACCAAACGTGAGTCAGTACTTAATCCAACTTAGTCCAATCCGAACTAATCCAAGACAGTCCTATGATTTAATCCAGTCCATGACAGTCCGCGTACCAAACGACCCCTAAGTGTTTAACCTAACACCTACATGCTGTACTACATCAATTGATGTAGGGTTTAGGGTTTAGGGTTTGATACCACATCAATTGAATGGACAAGGTGCCTGGTTGATTGAACAATGAATGAGAAAGCAAAGAGAAAGCTTGACAAGAGGCATATGTACTTGATAGAAATAATTGATGGGCTTGTGTTGCCATATATCATTTCTCTTGGGAAGAAGTTGTCTGTGGAGTTTGCCATCCAAGTTCCAATGAGAGAGCAGAGAGTAAAGGAGATTATGTTTGTCATCCAATCACACCAAGGCCTCTGCTAACATTCTTTCTGACTACATCATCATTATCACCCTGCAGCCAGCTCACAACAACAGTATCAGCAAAAGAAATTAAATTGAATCGGGATCAACAAAATTGGGCAATTAAAGAAAATATGGTACTTGACTAGACCTTCAAACTTTTCTCAACCCAAACTTTTTTGTCATTGATTTCATATCCCATGGATGTGTATTTAGGGTATTTTCTGTGTGTAAAGAAGGAAGAGGTGGAAGAATAACATGATTAGCAGTCCACCTTGGAACCAACACCACATCAAGGTACTCATGAAGAAAATCCGTAGTCTCCTATGGTCTCTTGCTGCTGCTGCTCAAAATGGCAATGGAGTTGCAGGGATTTTATAAAGGAGCAGTCCTTTGCAGTTGGATTTGTTTAAACCTAGGCTTGACTTTGTGTTGGAGCCAGTTGAGTTGATGCCTTTGGGAAGTGGTCATCTTTTGAGCTTGTAATAAAACAAGGTTATTATCACACTCTATGTGGGGTGAGTGGGAGATGTAATAAAACAATTATTATGCACTAATCCTTGTTTTATGGCACTACACAAATTAAGGCACTTAGCCTTGTTTTATGGCACTACACTAATCCTTGTTTTATGGCACTACACTAATCCTTGTTTTGAGGCACTAAACCTTGTTTTAAGGCACTACCAACCTAAGCACTAATGCATGTTTTATGCTCTCTTGAGATGAGCTAAAACAACTCCTATAAATAGATGGAGTGTGTGCAAGTGAAGAGAGGATGAGAAGCATTAGTGCATGCTCTCTAAGTTGGTGTGTGTGAGACAAGAAGTGTGAGTGCATATCAAAGAGTTGTAGTGAGTTTTACACCCACAAAGAGAGAAACCTCATATCTCCCTAAACACTCTCCTCTAGGCAATTCACCAAGAGCCTTGGTCTTGGGTACGTGGAATCAATGGAGTAACTTTCATAGCCAATCCAACGACCTTGGAGACGAAGAACGTGTAGAATCTTGTTGGCGTGTTCGTGACGTGGAAGCATCACGGTGGGCTAGTAATTGCAAGCGGTTTTTCACTTGGAATCTTCCGCAAGGTATGCAGTACCTTATTCCGAATATATATTAACGATTATTAACAGAGCTAAACTAATTAATAATAATTCATGCAAGGAGAGATGGTAGTCATAAGGCCAATTAATTAAACAAGATTGATTTTATAATTTATTTATCTTTTCCACATATCTAATTACCATTCTAAATTGATGGTTAAAAGATAATATAAAAACTGCAAAATATAGTATTGCAGCCTAGCTTCATTCATGAATGCCAGGTGGGAATGCTCTATGCCTCCTGTTCATGTCTCTAGTTTTATGGAACAAAGGAACCCACAGAGAATATTCAGCATATGGGAGTCTCCATTATCTAGTTTTAGCTTAAAGATTACCAGTTGCTTTCATTTTTGGCAACAGCTTTCAATGTCAACGGGCTGCATATGAATTGGAAATTGAAAGCAAGTTCAAATTTGCAGCAAGTCAAAGCGTACGCTCTTTAAACAAATCCGAAAACAATCCCAACAATCATGGGCAGGACAGGAGAGCTCCATTATAAACAGAACAAGACCCCCTTACTGCAATGTCCTCTGAAGCACCAAGAGATAGGGAGCTATGGATTTTAAGAACTTTCAGAAGGAGTACCTGGATGTGGTATTGGTACCAAGTGGGCTCTTGATCATGCTAATTTGCCACCTCTTCCTCCTCTATAAGTACCTCAAACATCCTCTCTCCACAGCCATGGGCTATGAAAACAAGGACAAAAAAACTTGGGTTGGAAAAATTCTTCAGGTAAAGTTCCATATCTATTTTATTTCTTCTAGTTCCTGATCAAACAAACTTGTTGATCCCAATTTGCTTACTGTGTTGGTGGCTGCAGGGTCAAGATAGTGCTACAGCTGTCACTGTGATTTCCACCAATACAACTGCAACTATTTAGTTGGCAACAATCTTTTTAACTCTTTGTTCTCTCATTGGAGCTTGGATGGCAAAATCCACCAACCACTTCTTCCCAAGAGAAATAATATATGGCAACACAAGCCCATCCATTATTTCTATCAAGTACATTTGCCTCTTGACCTGTTTTCTCCTGGCTTTTTCATGCTTTGTTCAATCAGCCAGGCACCTTGTCCATTCAGACTACCTGCTAAGCACTCCAGGAGCTACTTCTAAAGCTGATGTGAGAAAGCTAAGAGAGCAGTTGAAAGGGGAAGTGGATTTTGGTCACTTGGGCTTAGAGCTCTATACTTTGCTCTTAATTTTCTGCTATGGTTTTTGGGACCTGTGCCCATGTTTGTTTCGTCTGTCACAACGGTTGTGATGTTAACTTGCCACGACTTCGAGAGGTCAGATAATAATCAAAAGTGGCCTGCCTCAGCTGTGGCTATAAATGAAAGTGCATTATTAATTTCTTGAGCCTCAAGTTTGTAGAATTGGATCAAATTGCGTTGATCATAAATGCATTTACTTCCAGTTCTTTTATGTGCTCTGCAACATAGCATTTGTTTGCTTTTCTTTTTGGGTTTAATCTCAAGGTTACATGAAGTCCTGGAATTGAAAAACTTGAGGTAAAATTTTAATTTAGAAACCAAAATTTTGACCACACACTGGAAAAATTGAAGTTAATCTTCTAATTTCTAGCCTTTGAAACTCTATTACATTCGTTTTTCAATCAAATTACCTTTCTCTAGGCTACATACTATCCAACAACTCCAAATTAACATGCATACGTAATTGCATTTACAATTTCACATTAAAAAAAATTGGTGCTTCCAATCCAACAAATTAATAATTAGACAACAGTAGTTTCAACTGTTTCTGTATGCTGATGAATCTTCACAGCCACCTCTGTGATTCTCTGACCAACCTTTTTAACCAGCTGCCTTCCCTGAAGCTGGTGGTCATGCAAAGGTCTGGTGTTTGTGTCCATGTAATGGAGGAATATGACCAAAACCAAGGAGGACATAAACATTGGTATTGGACCAAAAAACCACAGAAGCAGAGTTAGAGCAAAATAGAGTGCTCTAAGCCCAAGTGACCAGAAATCACCTCCTCTTATAACTGCCAGCTCCACGTACCAAGCCGGAATATTACTGTCTGGTGTGCTTATAAGATAGTTTGCATGAACAAAGTGCCTTGCTGATTGAACAAAGCATGCAAAGGCTAGAAGAAGGCAAGTTAAGAGGCTTATGTACTTGATGGTAAGGATTGAGGGGTTGACGTTGCCGTAGATTAATTCGCTCGTAAAGACTTCATGGCTGGAACTACTTCCAAGCCAAGTTCCAATGAGAGAACTGAGAGTTAAGGAGACGGAACACAAAAAAGTTGCTGCTGATGTGTTGGATGAAATCACACTGAGGACTGTGCCAATATCTCTTTTATCAACCTGCAATTGAAGGTGGGCAGAGGAGATCAATTCAAGCTATCTTGGGCTAAAATTTGTTACATAATTAAAGCTATCATTTGAAAAAGAGAGAGAAAGAAGGAGAAGAGTTTCCGTTTACCTGCATAATTCTTTCAACCCAAGCTCTTTTGTCATTGTTCTCAAAGCCAATGACTGTGGTGTGAGGGAGATGAAGATATCTGTAGAGAAGGATGATGTGATAGAGAAACATGATCAGCAATCCACTTGGGACCAACACCAAATCAAGGTCCTCCTTTCCAAAAGCCATAAACTTTCCTTGCTGGTTTGCTAACTGATAAAAGAATGAAGATGGGGAGATCTAATTTGTTACTGGATTTTTATGGTTAGGTGAAATTTCAACTGTTAGTTCATAGATTGTAGACATCTAACTAGTACTATCAAATCAATATAAAATTTCAAGTTAGAGTCTTTTTTGGTTATTTATAGCAAACTAAAACCTAGAAATAATGGGATAAAAATTCCTTGCTTAAACAAAAATCCTAACCCAAATAAAATAGGAAACTTAAAACTAGAAATATGGAAATCTGGAAAAGTAGAAGGGTTAAATGTTAAAATGGTCCCTGTGTTTTAGTTAATTGGCAAATTTAATCCCTGTGTTTTTCAATTTGGCCAATTTAGTCCTTGTGTTTTAGTTAATTGGCAAATTTAGTCCCTGTGTTTTTCAATTTGACAAATTTAGTCCTTGTGTTTTAGTCAATTTGACCAATTTAGTCCTTGTGTTTTACTTTGTTAACCAATGTTGTCCATTTTGTTAAATTATTGTTAAAAAAATTTAAAATTTAATATAAAAAATGGTTAAGTTTATAATATTAATACAAATAACAAAATAAATAATAAATAATAAAATCTGGAAAACCACACATCCAATGGTAAAAAGCCACGTGGCTTTAAATAAAATAAAAATATATTTTAAATATTTTAAAACTTTAAACCCAAAAAAAAAAAAAAACTGCACCATGACCGTCCCATCTGTGTCCTCCTTCTGCCAGCGCTTCGCCTCCCTCTCACAAACATACTCTTTGCCTCTCTCTCCCCCTCCTCTCCATTCACTTTTACAGTCTAATCCAACCAAACATTGCCCCTCCTTTTGGTTCTGCCAAAGCATTGCAGCCTTAGCCAAAGCAAAAATCAAAGCCTTTGGCTCTGTAGAATTTTTAAAGAGAGAGAGAGAGAGAAGGAAGGAAGAGGACGGAGAGAGAGGCAAAAGGTGGGTCTGCAAGGGGTGATAAAAAGCCTATTTATTTTGTTATTTGTATTAATATTACAAACTTAACAATTCTTTATATTAATTTTTAAATTTTAATGAATTTTTTAACAATAATTTAACAAAATGGACAACATTGGTTAATAAAGTAAAACACAAGTCCTAAATTGGCCAAATTGACTAAAACACAGGGACTAAATTTGCCATATTGAAAACACATGGACTAAATTTGCCAATTAACTAAAACACATGGATTAAATTGGCCAAATTGAAAACACAGGGACTATATTTGCCAATTGACTAAAACACAGGGACCATTTTAACATTTAACCCAAAGTAGAAATCCTACTAGTAATTGGAAAACTAGAGAATCTAGGAAACAAACAAATACATTAGGAAACTAATAAATTACAGAGAATTTTTTTATAAAAAAAATTACAAATTCCTAATTGATACTTCATAAACTCTAAAAATTCCCCAAATTTAATTGAAAATTAACTTTGTTTCCTTTAATAATTAAGCCTTGAAGGGCATGGGTGATTGGCCTGCGGCAGGGATCTTTCTTCATGTTTGTTTTTTTTTTCTCTGCGTGCAGGTAGGGGTTGGCTAAGGCGCAAGAGGGTGTGTGTGTGGGGTTAGCTTGGGTGAGCTGGGAGTACTACAATAGGCTTAAAAAATGCACACCTGGGCTATAGCCCAAGTTAGTCTGTGAATGGGTCCGTCCCTGGTCGAACCTAAGACCTCCATACAAAATACTCTTAACCACTTCATGAGTTACAAACCCCATGCTCTTGAGCTCTGTTTTTTAAATACATGGTTGACATTTCAAAACCTCCATAAGGATATACAATGATCCTAATCCCATTTATGTATTTACATTGGCAACTTGACATGCCTCGGATTTCAAATGTATCTTTTCAACTTACAATTTTGGCACACTTTCCATAGTACACTTGACATATATAGCTTTCATTCGAGATATCCTCAAGACTATTTCTGATTTGCAGCTGCAGCTGGAGAAGATTTCCTGATACTCCCAACTTTACCATCATTTTTAGCTTTAGTAAAAACCCCATTTCTACTAGATTTTGGTGATGCCGGCCAATGCCCACAAGTGACAGCCATGTCCTTTAAGTGCTGCAAGCTTTCAAGAGTTTCGATAATGGCTGGCATTCTAGGCCTGTCCTTGGGGCTCAAACTTATGCATTGTAATGCCAGATGGGCAATCTCCTTTGCTCCCTTAACAGAATATTGGCCAGAAAGCCTTGGATCCATAACATAGCGTAACTTCCGAGTGCTAGACAGGTATGGTTTTGCCCAAGCAATCAGATTTTGCTCAGTCTTTGGTCTTGATTTGTCCATTGCTCTTCTTCCTGTTAGCAATTCAAGTAGTACTACCCCAAAGCTGTAAATGTCGCATTTTGTTGTCAATTGCCCTGAAACATTAACCATCAATATTTGTTTCTGTAAATGATCAAACTTTTTTTACTTAAAGGAAAATACTTAATAGCCCAACTTTTTTTTTCTTCTCAAAATCTATGCTGCACTTGATATAACACACATTCAATTGAAAAATCAACCATGTATATTGTGGAAACCGAGTATTAACATACTATGTCAGCAGTTGATCGTGAGCATTATCACCATGTTAATTGTCGTTGTATTAGTGTGACCAAATCTATCGGCTATATCAATGTCAAAACTTAAACTGATCCAACGACAATTAACATGGTGGCAGTGAACGAAAATGTTTTCAAAGAAAAGGTTGTTAGTGCGGCATTTTCTTTGACTTCAATGCTAGCTACCTGTTGAGACGTATTCAGGAGCAGCATATCCATAGGTACCCATTACTCTTGTTGTGACATGCGTTTCTGATCCTTCAGGTCCCATCTTTGCAAGTCCAAAATCTGACAGTTTTGCTTTGAAATCCTACCAACACAGATTGAAGGGACCATATATAATTATAGTTAAATTTCTGGAAATGCAAAGTAGGATAGATTGAAAGGGAAGGAGCTATATATGCAATAGAGAGAGGGACAGAGACAGAGACAGAGACAGAGACAGAGACAGACATACGGAATCTAGCAAGACATTTGAAGTTTTGAAATCCCGATATATGACAGGTTTCTCAGCCCCATGCAAGAAGGCAAGGCCTTTGGCTGCTCCTATTGCAATCTTTAGTCTTGTAGACCATGGCAATGAATTTGAAAGCCCTGCATTCATATCAGATAATTAGAAGCATGCAGCTACCAACAAAAGCAAAAATTGCTCTATCTAATCTACGCACTTTTGAATAAGTGATTCTCTAAGCTGCCTCGAGGCATGAACTCATAAACAAGAAGCCTTTCCTCGTCCTCGCAACAGTAGCCAATTAATTTCACCAAGTGGGGGTGCCTCAGCTGTCCAAGAAATATCACCTCTGCCTGCAAGAAGCGAGCCAATTATGAACAAATTGGTCAATCTTCCAACATTCTTGTGCGTGTTTTACTTTTAGATAGGTTCAAAAAATATTGTAATATCTCCGAAATAACCCAACTTAACTTTGTCACTAGACGCGAGCTAGGGGACGAAATAGAAAATACTAGTACAACAAAAATATAACTAGGCAAACGTTAGATATTAGAGTAAAATATTTCTAAACTCTTATTAATGTTTAACTGATTTAGCAAATGTGAGTCAGTTGATCAGTGAAGTAACACTCCTTTAGGCTGTTAGATGCTAGAGACAGGAAGAAAGAAAGAACTTTCATTTAACTCATGCTCTTTTTGAGAGAGCGTTCACTTACTATAAGAGCAAGGATCCCCTTACACCCAATTTCGAGATCCTCTCATAAATTAAATTAAATTAATTTAGAAGAATTAGACGGTCGTTTATATAAAAAATTAAAAATATAAAAACTTGATTTAGTGGGGCCATTAGTGTAGTTGAGGAGAGAGGTCAAAAAGATGAGGAGAGGGTCAATGCCATTCCTGACTTACGAGTGGCTCTACCACATACTAGCACGTGTTTGGTTGTTGCTTTGTTTTTTTCGAAAGTTAGCAAAATCAAAATATAATCTAATTACAAAAGTTAGTCAAAATTCATTATTATAATAATAGTAACAATAATAATAATCCCATTATTTAGTATTTAGAAACTAGTTAGCATCGAAAATAAACCCGTCATGACAGAAAATAATAAGATTAAAATTTTAAAAATCCTTACAAGCCATTCGCGGTGTCCTTGCAGGCCTTCAATGTCCAGGAGCTTAACAGCAACAGCCTGAGCCTTCAAACCCTGCCTCAAATTCTCATCAACGTAACCCTTATGCACAGTTCCAAACCCACCTTCTCCAAGCAAAAAATTCACCGAAAAATTCTGAGTCACACCACGCAGCTCACTCAGTTGAAAATCGTACAAGTCAGACCCGAAAGATTGCGCAAGATCGTCGTTGATGCGCATCGACGAAGAACGGCTGAGATCGGAGAAAGACAACCTTCGAAAAGAAGGTAACTGAGCGACATCCTTGGAAAAATCTGACCTAGATGGCCTGCACCTGCTGAAGTTGCCAAAGATGGTTTGATCTTCAGCTGAACAGCAGTTTGCTGTGAAGGGTCTCCAAGGCTTTGAGTGCTCCTGCCTCATTATTGGAGAAGAGATGAATTAGGGAAAGAGGGGTTGGAGAATTGGGTAGTGGGTTGGCATTGGATACAAGAATTAATACCTGAACAACCATGGTTTCTTATTTTAAAAACTAAAGAGAGAAAGAAGGTGACTTTCTTTCTTCAACTGCTCTAACCACTCTACTAAATGGGGTATATATATATTTCGTATGCAGTATAAATCTGCTTCTTTAACGTTATCTTTGGTTTTCATTTTGTCTTCAACGTAGTGTCTTCATGCAAAACGTGAGAAGATATTCCTGTACGGAAGTAAATCTTTTTTGAACTTTATAGAAAAGTAAATGTTAAATATGTTTCATATTTACATGCCAAATGACCACATCTTTTGCGTAAGATGTGTTTATTATTTCATATTCGCTTCATCTCGTATTCCATTTAAATCTCTGATATTAGAAAAAGGGAATTATTTAATTAAAATCGTAGTGGTGAGTGATGTATATAGGATAGGATAGTCGTCCATCTTCCTACTCCATTAAACAACCGTAAACGTAAGCCTATTGTCAAGGCTGCTGATTCTTTCTTCATTTTTCAAGTCAGCCTTGCAAGCATGTCCTCTTCTTCTTTCTTTTATTTGTTTATTTGTGTTTTCTTTCTTTATTGTATTGCACTTGTTTCCTCTACGCACGCATTTACCTAATGAGTACTAACTTGATCGCTATCCAATGAAATGTATGGTCTCCCAAGTTTTGTTTACACAATTGGTGATCTACAAGTTGTTGGTTTTTGTTGAAATTAGAGTGGTGCTCTGATATCATTGTTGGACTTGTAGTTTAAGGGGTTTAGGTGGAGTCCGCATAAAAAGTTCATATATGACACACTCACTGTAAAATTCCGCTTAGGGATAGAAGCATAGAAGTATAAGGCAATAGTTTAAACAAAATGTTTACTTACATTTGGAGGAGACTTGTACATGTCTTTGTGGACGGAGAATTATAGGCTATTGGTCCTTCACTCATGTACCTAATGACTACTCAAACTTTTTTGGGTATCCGGTGATGTCAATGGTGACCAAAAACTTAAGAACCCCTCTACATAATAAACGTAGGGTCCATCTATTAGTAGTAACCAAACCAACATCATCTTTCCCATTAACATAGGATGGGATACCTATGAGTAGCACACAGTAGCATATGCCAATGATTAAGCTTTAAAGATCTTACATTCTCCCACTCGTGCACCATGAAAGATTACTAAGCCAAACGCTCTTCAAACAAGTCTCACTCAAATATTATCAACATATAGAACCAATATAGGAGTGTCATATTAATCAAATAACACAAAAGGCCACTAAGAGCATTTTTAATAGTAGTAGCAAATTAAACATAGGAATAACAAAACATAACATAACCCTAACCACGGGTAAAGTATGTTTAAATACTCCTAGAAACCGTAGGAATAACAAAGGAATTAAAATAGGAAAATAACAAAGTTTCCACAAACTTTAAAACTGAATTTCGGGCTACTAAATGATCTTGGATGCCCGAAAAAACCCATAAATCATGGCAAAGTAATGAGTTATACTCATGACGCCGTTCTCTTCGAATTGACTTGTCATGGTCCCTATTCTAATCTCAGAGTCCAAATATGCAATTTACCCAATTTGCCCTTGTGCTCGCGTCGCTCCAGCTCCTCTTTAATTGCTTCTGTCATCTGTTCTACATCACAACTTATCAATCTTGAAGAGAGAAAGAAAGAGATTGCTGCTTTAATGATTGAGTTTGACAAGGTTGTTGGAGATATTTTTTATGATGTGGCTCACTTATTTGAGCATCCCAAAGTGATTGAAGAGGGTATTAGATCGATGCTCCAATATGCAACAATATCAACATAAAGCAATTTCAGTAAACTCTTAATTGCTCTCATCAAACACGAGTCATGTAGATCTAAGATCAACAGACACATAACCTTTTACATCAACATGCTATCAAAATACAATAATATATATTCACAATAAGAAAAACTGAAATTCTAAATAAATTGCCTCATTGCATAAATAAACAATCAAGCTTGTGCATATCCAATTGTTTTACTAAGAGAAAATAAATTTGCTAAAACAGGAAAAAAATAAAAAACTCAAAAGTCCCCCATTGACATACGACATCAAAGTCAGGCAACAAACCCACATAGCTTGATGACTAACTATTAAGGATGCAGAACGTGCGAGTCTGGAGAATCCATAAGCTAGTTAGTTTATCATACGAATTATCACGACCCCACCTCAGATTTAATTCAGGACTACTCCTGCCAAAGTTTCGACATAGTAATTAAATAATCTCCCAACTTTTCCACCTACATGCATAAGCTTGCAGGGGGATAATAGAGAAAGACTGTCATCCCGATCGGTCTTCTCAACCTTAGCAGATCGATCGCCATTCTCTAGAGACTAACCCAGATGCTGCACGACCCTCCGACTGTCACCCGTATAATTGCTGCACCAATTCAGGAAACTCACACTTTGGAATTTGGTTGAAAAACCTTGTGTAATTATACGTAGTTATACAAAATAGGAATATGCTTGGAGGCCAAGCATCCATCTCGTGTATAAATATTGTGATTATGTCTTAATACAAATCATCATCGAATTCAAACCCAAGTGAATATCTAAGAGGAGGTATTAAGCTTGGGGAAGCAAGAGCGGTAGAAAGAGAGAAAATAAGGGCTTGGTTGGGAGTGCTTTTGGAAAGGCTAAAAGTGTTTTTCTGAATACGGAAAGTGCTTCTGATGGCTTTTGGCATAAAAGTTTAGAAGTGATTATGGGTCATAGGCGCTTTCCTGAGAAGCAGCACATGTCATGTTCTTTTTCAGGAAACACTTCAATTTTTTATGAAATTTTCAACAACTTTATAATAAAAACATTTTTGTTAGAAGCGCTTATGAGCATAAGTGCTTCCTAAAGAAGCGGTCTCAAACGAGCCTTAAAAGGAAGAGAGGGGCTTCAAGTGGGGTTTTTTATTTCCTCTATTTCTCATTTTCTTTTAACTTTTTTGTACTATTATTTAGTAATCTTAAGTAAATTTTTTTTTTGGGGTTAAATAATCTGTAAGTAATCTTAAAATTACAAATTTACTCTTAATATTGGCAAAAATTTGGATAAAATTTTGAAAAAAATTAAAGGGCGAGATTGGCTATTTTTATGAATTTCATTTTCGTAATTTTCCAAACAAATAGTTTGAGGATTAATTGTCGTGATAATTCAAGAGACAAAATGACAGTTTAGCCAAAATTAAATGGGTAGGAGAGAAGAAATGACAAAGAAGATGGAAAGTATTTTTCATTTGTACTGTAAGCTCGGATATAAATTATAATATTTAGCCATTCATATCAATCTAACGGCTCTCATTGAACCACAAATTAGGCCAACGTACAAACATCTGTAGTGCGTTACGAGATGGCGCGGTCGTCTTTTGACTATTTGGATTGGAACTTTGTCCTGATTCGGGGGCCCACTGGAGCCGAAGATGGGACTAGAATAGAAATCTCAGTGGGCCCACAGAAAGAACGAAAATGCGACCCACACGTTGAAAGTGTAACCACAAAATGCGAAAAGCGTGAGCAAGCTCCCTCACTAATTACTATTAGCCGTTAGGCCTTTGTGTTTTTTTATGCTGTCTAAGCAGTGAAAGCTTCCTCAGAGCCAACAATGGCAGATTTCTCCTACCTCTCTGATACCGACGAATCAGCTGTAGAAGAACTTATATCTCAAGCACAAGAGCTCTGCGTTCTTGAGCAAGTTGCTGCCATCAACTGCTCTGGTTTCACCGATTCTGAACTCCCCACTGAGCTCGAATGCCGCTTTCGGAAACTCAAATCGTTCCCAGTCGCTAAGCACAAAAGCATAGCTCCAGTAACTGGTTCAGCTCGCCGCAGCTCGATTGAAGGTAAGGCAGAGCCAGTTTCAGATGAAGACTCTGAGATTTTCTCACCGTCCAAACAGAACCCAGATGAGAAAATGGGTTTCGATCCCAAATCAGTATCTGGGTCTGTCTCATCTCCTTTGAATCCCTCGGAATTTTCAGTAAGAAAGGGGAAAAAGGGTTCAAGGGCGAAACCGAAACATGGGTCAGTTTCATCTCCTTCGAATTCCTCGAACTCCTCTCCGGAAAGCGCAATTTTCTCACCATCCAAACAGAACCCAGATAAGAAGCGCCGTCCGAAACCCAAATCAAAATCTCGATCGATTTCTTCTCCATTTGGTTCTTGTAACTCTTTGATGGATTCCCCATCGCCGCCAAGAAAATCAGGTTGCTTCTGGTGTTCCCCAAAGACAAAGAGGGCTTCTCACACAAAGAGTAAAGAAAATGGGGCAAGTGAATTTCGGGTTGGTCTGAATTTCATCGACAACGACGAGCTTTTAACGGATCTGGGAAGTTTTTCAAAGAAAGAGCAAACGAGGAAGCTGAAGAAGGCATTGAAGGAGGAAGAGAAGGTTTGCAAAGAGGCTGAGAAAATTGTGAAGTGGGCTAAGCAGGCGTCTGCTAGGATGACTGTGACTGGCATTGAAGACGAACTTAGTGATGATTAGAGTTCTTAATACAACGGTAACTTCGGTTTTCATGGAAACAAATTATTAGCATATCAAATATGTTTTGTTTTCTCTGTGAGTTCATCTCGTATATTATACATAAAAAGATCATATATTGTAAAGGGTGATGTTTTGAAGTAGTTTTAAAACTTATAATTCAGCAGTTGGATCAAATTGGTCTCTGGAGTTTACTTGATTCGCTTTAGCTGATGAATATATTGCAAGTATTGTGCTTTTGTGTTGGCATTTTGCAAGGTTTGGAATTTGCTCATGATGTGTTTGCCTATTCCAAATTGATGGCTGCTTTATCGATCATGGAAAGTCCTTAATAAAATGCTGAAAATGCTTAAATGTTATAAATTATAAAACTGGAAATTGGCAGTCCAAGCATGGATGTTCAAACAGGATCTACCAAAAATGTCTGAACTGGAAACTGAATAATAGTTAATAGGGGGTGGTGCCGGCAGAAGAGAAGCTAATTTTCCATTTGCTAAGTCAATGTCCACGAAAACTGCCCTCATCTAGAATGAGTTATTTGGCAATGAACTCACATGTCTATACTTGGGGTATGTGAATGCTAAATTTTCATTCGAATGTTGCAAGTGCGCCGTAATGGAACTTTGGGTGCAAATGGGCGGACTCAGTGCCCTAATCAAGTGGCATAAACCACGTATGCAATCAAGAATGGTTATTAAAATAGAAATAATACTAACAAGTATAAATTAAATTATTAAGCCTATTCCTAAGACCATATACATTATTATGGCTAAAAAAAAGACCACATACATTATACATCCAATGACCACACTTAGAATTAGAAAAGAAAGCCTAGATGGGACATAATACAAGTAATGAATCATGCCCCAGGCAGGGACAAATCCAAAATTTGAATATGGTGTGGGTTAAATTTTCCTTACGTACAAACCTATTGAAAACTCGCCAGGACTAATGAATTTTATTAATGACAAAAAAAATCCACCGGGAACATAATGAGCCTTACCCCTCAAAATGCTAGCACAACATACTTAAATAGTTAAATATCAAATCAAAATCCAGAAAATATCATCAATTTTAAATAAGAAACTAGGCCTTTATCACGTCTTCAATCAACATGTCAACAACCAATCAATTTATCAAAATCCCTAATTGATAATTCATACAAGTAAGAACACCAAAGTCAATTTCAAATCCTATTTTGCCATCCCGAGAGAGAGAGAGAGAGAGAGAGAGAGAGAGAGAGAGAGAGAGAGAGAGAGAGAGAGAGAGAGAGAGAGTAAAAGTCAGTCTAGTGGGATTAGTTAATAAGATTTTACCCAGTAATCACCATCATCCAGAGTGCGACCAAGCTTTGTCAAGCAACTGGAAGTTTACTCAGACACCCGACTCTCCATTCCCATCTCTTTCCCTCTTCTCTAGTCAAAATCTCCCTAGTTTTCTTTCTCCCTTACTCTGAACCTTTGTTTCAGCAAGAAATTCAAGATGTTCCTCTCAATTGCTAAACTTGTGAAGGCTTAGCTCCCATGCCACAAGCTCCTCAAGCCAAGTCATATTATTAATTTGTCACATTCATCTAGCCTATTGGTGAATGGAATCCATGGTGTTTTCTAAGGTTCTCACGAACTTTTCAAAGCTCTCTTGGAGCCTGGTTCTTGAACTTCAGATACAAGGGGCAACTTTATCCATCTTTTCTTTACGGCAGCTCAAGCCCATTCGTCAGGCCTGCTGGAATAAAAGACCCCTACACTTGCAAAACCCATCTCCAGCCAAGGGCTAAAAATAAGATTTTGCCAAATTTTGAGGGCCACATTTAGCATTTTAGCCCTCCTCCCATGCCATTTGTGACCCACACCAAATTTCTTTGTGGGCTTAGTGCATGTGCTGCCCATGAAGAGAAAGTATTGCGCGTAGAAGTGAGCAATGGAACATCTCATGCAACCTGCGATCCAAAAGTTGATATTGAAGGCACGCTGACGTCAACTAGTCGTTAATTTTTTTTTTCTTTAAATCTTTGAAATGTATTTAAATTCGTTATATATATAACCTTTTGAAATGTAGCAAAAAAAAAAAAAAAAATTGCCGTTGTTGGTTTTTTTTTTTTAAAAAAAAGATTAAAGTATACCTATAATTGAGTGTTGTACCATAATTTTTCTCAAAATAATAAAATATGAAGGGCCTTAAAATATAGTCATACCTGGATGGAGATGGAAAAATTTAGCTCTACGCTATTCTTTAAAAAATTAATATTTTGAATGGCTAAAATTATGGCCCTATACTACATTTAGCCCTATGACTAGAAATGACCTAAGTATATTTTCACATCAAAGAAATGACCCAACAAAGGCCATCTCAAGCTGCAATGCTGAGAAGATCAAATATAACAAGAAAACAACTCCAAGGAAGGAATGTAGAGAAATCTCTCCATCACCGGAGAGCTTCTCTTATTAGAAGGTTGTTGTGCCCACTAATTTTCAAAGCCTAGAGTTTCTAGTGTTAGTACTGGGTATTGTATTAGTAAGAATGATTGCTATATGAAAAATACTACAAAATGTCCTTAGTTATTAAAAATAGGGTTAATTACAGTTTAATAACCTATACTTACACCATTAAGGCATTTTAGTCCCCTGTCCTTTTCAATTTTTACAATCGCATACCCCGATCTTTTAAATTTGTTACAATGTAGCTCCGCCGTTAGGGTTTCGTCAGATTTCTTTGTTAGTTGCCTATGTGGCACTGTGGGTCCCATAATTTAAACGAGGATAATATGGTAAATTAACAATTTTCATATTAAAAATATTATAAAATGAAAAACATAAATTTTTTTTGTTTTTTCCAAAGTTAAGAAGAGAGATAGAGAAAACCTACATATACGAGTACCATAGGGGCTTTAACCCAAAACCAATTGAGAGTACACCAAAGACTTGGGTCAATCCAATTAATACCCAATTGGTAAATGAAAAACATAATTATAAGATATTCATATTTTCATTGGTCACAACTCAACTAGACCCATTTACTCTTGTTTAATTCTAAAATAATAAAACTTTAAAAAGGCAAAAAAAAGTAAAACCAATTGGTGCTCTCACGGTAATATAAACTCCATAAATTTGAGGTCATTTGGCGATTAAAGTGTACCAAAGGTTACATAGCTTAAGAACCTTATAGTATATATTAATCTTTAAGACAACTAGCATTAACCATTTTTATAAATAAATAAAAAAATTAAAGTGTAAAATCAATGGAGGCAAATCATTGCAGAGCTTTTCTACTTTTGGTATTAGGGTGGATGGTTTTTAACCAAGTTGTATCGGCTGATGAAGATCATTTCAACTTTTATCGTCATTTTGAGAATTAAGTATGGCGGCCCTACGTTTCCTACGTGATTTGCTATATGTTTTGATAAGGTTGTTGGAACATGTCCAAAAAATGAGCACAAATCAAAAGAAAAGTTCATAAAACGTTGTGAGCTTGGTCTAGATGAGTGTATTAACCACGCAAAGTAATCAAAGATTAGAATTACTGGTACAAAATAAGTGACTACAATTTTATTTTGGTACAAGCAATTTTACTTCAATCCCTTTATTCATTCAACGAAGTCCAAAACAAGAAAATACGCATGTAGTTTTCTTCGATTTTATACATCCGTATAATACGTCTATATTTTTAATAGATGACAAAACAAATATATAAGACAACACAAGTTGGAGTAGCAAAAATCGGCCACATAACAAATTAAGGAATTCTTTATCTATAATCTCTCAAACATTGTTCGTTAATCAAGCACAAGTTGGAGAATTCTTTTGTACTAACCAAGAACAAGGTTTTGAAGAGTACACTTCAGTGAGTCTTCTTCTTCTTGCACTTGGTGCGGCTAAGTATTGTGGACGATGGCTTTTGATCCCCTAAAAGAAAGGCATGCAAGGGTCATTGAAGAGGTGGTCATGAACTCATGGATCCACCAATTACCCTCCGATGCCTAAGTCAAGTTTTTCTTCAAAGGATGATTGAAAAGTATTGTACTTAAGCGTGGAGAGATTCACAGTTAGCTTTTTTAGGTAGAAAGTACTTCCTTTTATATGGGGAGTAAGGAACCTCTTTTCCGTCTTTTTTCCGTCATCACAGAACTGTTGGTCCTGTGATGACGTGACATTTCCGGATTGAATGATTGGTGGGATCTTAGCGTGTGTTTATTTCCTCTTGGGAACACCGCGCCTAATAGGACATGCAGCGGACCTTGCCTCTGATGTTATTGGGGTTCAGCACGATGCAGCTATATGTGGTCGCTGCACCGGCCTTCCTTCAGTTCAGCTGGGCCTGGACAACCTTAAGAGGGGTTGGCTCTAGGCGAGTGATCTAGGCATGATTTCGTTCTTAGCTCTTTTTGGGACCAATACCTCCGTTGAGCACCAGTAACCGATTCTACTAACCTATGAAACTTTGGCGCCTAAACCAACCTTAATTAATGCCAAGAGTCCTAATCAGAAAATGACACTTAGACCACAAACAGCATGACAAGTACAAGGCATTGTATCATGTTTAAGGCCTTGTAGAAAACTAAGTTGAAGTAACAGGATGGGCATAATTTGCGCAATGAACTATAAAAAAGAATAAAAATAATAAAAGACAAGGGCTTAGGTTGTTTCATCCCATGTAAGAACACAACCATTATTGTAATTATGTCCATCCCCGCATATCAATCACTTGAACAGCTAAAAATGCGCAGCACATCTGGTGGCTGCCCATATATCTTACGTCAGAGGGGACTTTCCTTTCCGGATGGGACTGCTCAAGGTGGCTAATTGCGGAAACATGAATTTTTTAATGAATGAGCTAGTTAAAGTTATTAATTTAATAATTATTATTTTTTCACTTAATGTTTCTATAGTTTTTCTAGAAATAAAAGGATATATTGGGGTAAAATAATAAAAAGTAGAGAGTTAAAATCATGAGTGTTTATTAAGAGATTATGTTTCTTAAATGAGTAAACAAATTAAATATAAGATGATTATAGACCTACAAAATTGAGTGGACAATGAGTTACTTGACCGTATTTGGGTGGGTTACTAAGCTTTTATGGGATGAAATAACATCAAAATACATGTAATAATATTATAATTTTAAAAAAGGCTACATGGGCTAGAGCCCATGGTAGCTCTCTACCTTGTTCTGCCGGTGTTAATACGCATGATTATTTCCTGATTATTTGCTATTAGAAATTTATATTGATTTTAGTCAACTCATTTCGTGCCACTGATGTTAGTTATTATTTTAGGACTCATTTGGTTCGTGGATTAGTCCAAAAAAATTGCATTAAATGGTTTCCCAAGTAGGGGAAAAAGTTTCCGGTGAGCCAAGGGTTCATACCCTTAAGTTAGAATACTGCATTTACCAAACATAGAATACAATTTCATAACCATGAGTTAAGGTTTTTTCTTGTATTCATATCTATGGAATAAAATTCCTCATCATTTAGGGAAAAAAACTAAAACAGCAAAAAGTAAAAAATCCATTCTTTTGCTGCCGCCAAAGCCAATATATAGCACAAGCACACCATAATATATAAAATAGTAAAAATAAAGAAATAAAAATAAAAATTAGTAAGCAAGCAGCCATGCAGGAAAAAAAGAAAAGGAACAGAAAAGGCTCTGGTGCTACAAATTTTAATAGCACTAATTTTCGTTTGACTCCAAGCATGAAAATAGAACTCATGGCTGCTCTGCTACCATGATTATTATTATTTTTTTCCCGCTAGAACCCTTTGGTCAATAATTATCTAAATAAATACAGGATATTGAAGTTCATCGACGGCACAAGAGAAAAAGAAAGCCCAAGGTACAGAATATGGAAGGAGAGCTGTTACATATTAAGCTGGCAGGAGATCCAGATAGACAGAATGAAGAAACTTGAATTAAATTGATTAATTATGGAATTAATTCACAATGAATTAAATTAATTCATTTTTGTTTCATGAGCATATTAAACGGTAGCCTAGAAAATGTATCATCATCTATATAATTATATTGAATATTGGATGACCTTCAACCTTTAATTCACATCTCTAAACCGTTGCCTTTCAAAATTCTATCTCCTCCTATAAATACTTACTGCAATGCCAACACTTTCTTCATCGATCCCAGCTTTAATCTTTTACATACCAAAAACCAACATGGCATTGGCAGCAGCTCCTTCTACTTCCACTAAGTTATATTTTCCACTTCCCCTACTTGCATGTTTCATTCTGCTCACACAAGCCAGCAGCCATGGCTTCACTGCTGATCTCATCCACCGTGACTCCCCTCTCTCTCCCTTGTACAATTCCTCCATGTCCCACCTTGATCGCCTCCACAACGCTTTCCGTCGATCCGTGACACGTGTCCATCACTTCATAAAGCCAACAATGACCTCCCTCTCATCTTCTTCGGCAGCCCCAAATATCCAATCCAATATAATCCCAAGCGCGGGGGAATATCTCATGAAAGTTTCGATTGGAACGCCGCCGGTTGAAGTACTGGGAATAGCTGACACCGGCAGCGATCTCATTTGGACACAATGCAAGCCATGCAAGCAGTGTTTCAACCAAAACCCCCCTCTCTTTGATCCTAAAAAATCCTCCACGTACCACTCAATCCCATGCCAGTCCAGTTCCTGCACTTATCTCGAAGAAGCCGCCTGCGGCACCCAAATTAACGGCGATGACGACACGTGTGAATACAGCTATCGATATGGAGACCGTTCGTTCACTAGAGGGACTCTAGCTCTTGAGACCCTAACCGTTGGATCTACCTCCGGCCGCCCAACTTCACTTCCAAAAGTTGTGTTCGGCTGTGGACACGAAAATGGTGGCACATTTGACGAGTCCGGCTCTGGCTTGATTGGCCTCGGGGGCGGCCCCCTTTCCCTCATTTCTCAGCTCACGAAATCGACCAACGGAGGGAAGTTTTCATATTGCTTGGTGTCCACAGCGAACACTGCAGCGAGCAAGATAAGTTTTGGCAGTGCGGGTGTTGTCTCGGGTAGCGGCGCTGTTTCAACTCCTTTAGTTGCCAAAAATCCTGACACTTTCTACTACCTCACACTTGAGGCCATTAGTGTTGGAGAGAAGAGGTTGGCCTACAAAACAAAGTCACCAGATTGCGAGGAAGCTGCCGTCGCTGCCAATGAGGGCAATATTATCATCGACTCTGGAACTACATTGACTCTCCTTCCACCTGGATTTCATGACGATTTGGTGCTGGCGTTGGAGACCGCAATCAACGCCGAGCGGGTTAGTGACCCAAGGGGGATCCTGAGCCTTTGTTTTAAAAGCAAAAGTGATGATATTGGTGTTCCTGTTATAACTGCCCATTTTAGTGGAGGTGCTGATGTGAAGTTGCAGGCGTTGAACACATTTGCCAGAATGGACGATGATATGATTTGCTTCACAATGATACCGTCCAGTGATGTGGCCATATTTGGGAACTTGGCTCAGATGAACTTCCTGGTGGGTTATGACCTTGAGGAAAGAAGTGTGTCCTTCAAGCCAACTGATTGCACAAAGCATTGATATGAGAGAAAACTAGGGCTTCTTTGATTTTCTGATCTGAATTTAGATGCATAAGATTCATGTGGTATTTTATAATGGAAAATTAATGGGAGTTATTTTATGTTATGTGGTCTTTTCTTCCATAAGTTTGTTGATGAATTTCATATTTAAGATATTAGCATTTGCCCAATTAACTGTCATGCATTTAATTAATCTTCTTTTACTTATTATTTTTCACATAAGTGTGTTGCCTCGCTCTAAGAAAGTTTTTAACGCTGCCCTCATTCTTCATAATCTTCTCCTTTGTTTAAAGTTTATTTTAAATTAAAATTATACTAAGGAAAGAATATATAATGAATTTAATTTGATATCGCTCTAAGAAAACTTTCAAGCATATACCGTCAAAGTAGTCCATTCATTTGCGAATTTTCTAGGCTCAATGATTCATTCGGATCAAATTGCGCTTTTGAATTATAAAAAAGAATTTTTCTCCCAAACGAGGTTCACTAATTTATCTGGACATTCTAACATGATATATTATACAAATACTTATATAGAGCCTATTTAGAGAGAAAAATCAAAAAATTAGCCACCTGCAGTGGCGGATCCACAATGGGATCAATGGGGTCAGACGACCCCATGGCAGATCTGGATTTTAGTGGTAGGGACTAGTTTTGCCTTTGGCAGCCATGGAAATGACCCCATGCAGAAGAAGTAGCTTCAGTGGGCAGCTGGGTTTCTTTTGGTTTTTTTTGTGAAAACTGCTTGGTAAAACGACGTCGTTTTGGCCAAGGCATTTTTTTAAAATGACTTAGCCAAAACAACATCGTTTTGGGCTAGGACTTAAGAAAAAAAATAATAAAAAAAGGGGGCTGCAGCTTCTTAACAGCACAAACCCTAAAATAGACCTCCAAAATCTCATTTCTCCTCAACAACAACCCTAACCCCAATCTCCCCAAGACCCCATGAGTGGCAATTCCTGCATCCGCCACGTGCCACCTGTAATTTTCTAATTGGTTCTTAGTGTGTTGAAATTTTCAAGAACCAATTAGAAAATGATAAGTGGCTAGTTTTGGGTTTTTCTCTTCAAATCGGCTCTCTATGAGTATTTGTATAATATATCATGCTAAAATAGGGTTATATGTAAAAAATGCTCAAAGGTGTTGATTGTATTTTATATATTTGCCATGTGATATAGTGTTACTATCACATATTATTTTTGTTTGCCCAAAGGTGACATTTAATAATGCACACAATTTTCTAAAATGATAACAATAATAAGAATGCATACAAACTTTGGGACTCATGAGGATATATCCTCAAAATTGCTTTAGATAAACGTATATTATTTATATCTTTTTTCCTTATACAAGCGATATTATTGGGGATGGGAGAATTGAACCTACGATCTAGGATGCAATGGATAAATGCTTTAAACCACTCGAGCTACAAGCCCATTTCATATTATTTGTTTGCCTGTTTCGTCATGAATATCCTTGTGTTTAGGATATTCTTTTCAACTAAAAAAACAGAAAAATCTCTCTTGAGTGACAAGCAAACCCTAGGCGGTCGCTTCTTATCCCCCCCCTCCCTTCTCTTCTCCTCTATATTATGCTCCTCCCTCCTTTGCCCCTGCTCTCCTTTTGCTCCTTTTGGGTTTTTTTTCTTTTTTCTTTTTTGCGGACTTGGTTGTGGTTGGCTCTGATCCCATCAATTTTCATAGTAGAGCGTATGGCAGAGGGTGGAGGAGAGTTAGAATGAGACGCTTCAAATCTATGGCTTATTCCCTATCGTATTTTTCGGTATTCTCCTGTGTCTTGGCATACCATGATGCTCTTCTCTCCTCTTGGCAAATTTAGTTGTCCCTGTTATGGATCTAGATGGCTTTCGTTGTGCATCATTTGTAGAGCAAAATGTTGCTGCTCCTTTAGTCGGCGTTGTTTGGTTTCTTAGATTTGATGTAGTTTGTTATTAAAGTTTAGAAACTTTATGAGTTGTCTGGTTTTCTCTTGTAATTTCCAGAAATTTTGTTGAATTTGATGGGTGGTCTACTTTCTCTAGGCGAGTTACACCGGTTAGCGGCCAGGTCTTATCCTTAATGTAACTAACTTGATCTACGACAATATATATGGTAGATAGGGTTTTTTTAGACAAGTTCTTTGCGATTTATTCTCTCTAGATCATTTCAGTCCTAGAGCTGACTCTGGTCACTAGGGAAGCTTGACCCATTTCCGTCGTATTGCTAATCAAGATGGCTCTCTCTATGTACTTTTCCAATTGATCTATGTACTTTTTCAATTGATCTAATAAAATACTATCTCTTATTTGGTAATAAATAAATAAAAAGAAAAGAGGATATTCTTTTCAACTAACTAGCCTCTTGAGTGGGTGCCAAGTGGCCTGGTTTTAGTTGTTTTTTTTTTGTTTTTTGTTTTATTATCATATATAAAGATAAAAAGAAAATTAAAAACTTAAAATAAAATCAAAAAGAGAGGAATGTGGGTGAAGTGGGCAATATACTTTTCTTTAATTATTTAGGTGATAATTGTTTTGTATTTTCAATTTTGAAAATTAGTTTTTACTATTATACTCTCATTATTTTGATATTTTTAATATTTTTATATTGGATATGGATATTTTAAGGGTTTATGAATGTTTCACTATTTGACCCCTACCTTTATTATTATTATTATTATTATTTTAATTACAAATATCAAAGTTCCATTTATTGTGAGAAAGAACATAAATGAGGCATATGCATATTAATAGTAAATGTGTCAAACGGATTGGGCCGGCCCGAGAATAGCCTACTTAAGTAAGGTTCGGCATGACACGACCTATATCTTTGGGTGGGGCGGGATGAGGTAATTAGGCCCAATAAGTCGGGCCGGTCCGTTTAAAGCCCATTTATTAAATTATATTTATTTTAGAGAAAGTAATACATAATATTATTACATTTATATCCTAAATTCAAATCTATTTCTTTCTCTAATAATATATATTTAATTTTTATATATATATATATACAAAATAATGATTTTGTTTTTCAAGTTTCAATTTTTAAAATCTAAACAATAATCTAGTCATGTTCTATTTGGGTGATTTTATTTGCACCCCTGCTCTTTTCAACCCACATTCTCTTTACACCCTATTAAATTTTGGATTTTCAGCCATTTTGCCCTCTTCAATTATGACCCT
Organism: Prunus fruticosa; assembly: GCA_018703695.1. Lineage (NCBI taxonomy): Eukaryota > Viridiplantae > Streptophyta > Magnoliopsida > Rosales > Rosaceae > Prunus > Prunus fruticosa. The sequence goes on along the minus strand of CM031921.1, from coordinate 4,296,449 downwards.
TGTAGAAATTAACCCCCAAAATTAAAAAATCAGCCAATTTAGTCCATGAACTAAAAAATATAGCTAATTTCATCCCTGTCATTAGATTTTATCACATTTCATGCAGAATTCCGTCAATAATGTCACATGAAACAAAATTAGAGGAAAATTTCGACTTTAAAGATAGCCCCAACTCTCACTCTGTTTCTCTATATAAATCCATGGCCGATGATGCTTTTCATGTTCTTCTTCCTCTTCCACTCCACAACTCTCATCCACATCTTCAATTCCTCCTCGAGGGACCCACATGGGTTCGCGTGTCGCCGATCTTGGATCCTATCGCTTTGCTTCTCTCTGGAGTTCAATTGGAGAAGATTGATGGATTAAACCCTCTTCCCATAAATCAGAAAAAACCCAACTCAGTTCATCAAGATCTCTGCTTTTTCTTCTTCTCCAATGTCAACTTCTCACCTACTTTTCTATTTCCCCTCATAACCCATCAATCTCCAATGTCAAATACTTGGAAGACCATTACATCTTGATAGTCAGACTTGCATTGAAATGGAATCTTCTCTATCTTCAAGGAATGTGCCTCTCCTGCATAATCTCATTTATAAATCAATTTTCACACTATAATAAGTCTACCAAACAATGGGAAGCTACACTAACCATACAACAAAGACTGTAAACAATTCTTGTTTTCATTTGGACAACACATCAAGGAAAAGCGACAAAGCTAATTATTAGGTTTTCTTGGTTCCATTTCTTTTGTGTTTGGGCATAGCAGAAGAGATTGTGATGGGGTCGACTGATTTTCCATTGAAGAAGCCCAAAGAGGAAGAAGAGAATGGGGTCTCTTCTGCGTCAACCGTGCCCATGGACTATATAGCCCTCCAATTATGTTGCACATGTGTCTCACGTGTCAGTTTTGACAAGATTTTAGATGGAATGTGATAAAATCTAACGACACGTGTTAAATTGGCCATTTTAATTAATTCGAGTGCTAAATTGGCTAAATTTTTAGTTTAGGGGGTTAAGTTCAATTAGGGTCCTAATTCAAGTGGTATTTTGGCAATTTACTCTTAAATTTTAGTGAAATTTAAAATTACTATCTACACTCCATATTTCTTCCTAAATTGCCCTCATTAACCCCATCCCTAACTTTGTTTGTGCAAACTTCATCAGGCTAAACCGTATATCCCATCCCATAGCAAACCCCACCCTATTGCAAAATCCATCTCATTGCAAACACACCCCATCGCAAACCTTATCACATTGCAAACACACCACTTGCAAACCCCATCTTATTTCAAACCCATATATATGATCGCAAATCCCATCCTCATCAAGCTAAACCCGAAAGCAAACCCATCAGGCAATCTCATCACATTGCAAACCTTACCCTATTGCAAACCCTAGCCCATCGCAAACCCAGCCCATCGCAAACCTCATTCCATCGGAAACACCTCATATCACCAAATCTTATTTGACCTCAAACCGAAAGGAGGCATCTTGTGCGGCACATAACCTCCGAAAAGCCAAGGTTTGTGTTCAATTTTGATTTCTATTTTATGTTTCTGAGTGATATTTCAAAATTTTCATGTGTTTTAGAGTATAAAGATGTATTCATAGTTGTGATTTTGTTGAAAATGGATGTATAGTTCGAACTTGGTATTATGAAAATAGCTGTTACTTTCCAAAGGTAACCCATCGAAATCATTGCATTGTTTTAGTGGTAGTCCACCGAATTTGTTTTAGTTTTTCAGTGGTAGACTACCAAATTCGTTTATGTTTTTCAGTGGTAATTACCGAATTCATTTTTGTTTTTCAGTGGTAGTCAACCGAATTCGTTTCAGGATTGAAACCCTTTCAGGAGTGGGGTACCAAATTTGTTTCAGTTTTTCAGTAATCATCTACCGAATTTGTTACTAAGTTTATACTTAATATTGTTTTCCACATATGAAGAGGACTCACAGAGGTACTACTAAGGCTTCATTATCTCGACTTGATAGAAAGCATCCCACAGCCTTAACGAGGAGACATAGAGTGGCGATGTTAGCCCCTCAAGATGACCAGCCCTAACATGGTCCCCTAGACCACTTTGAGGGTACTACAAAGGTGAAGATGTAGCTGCTACTCATAATACTAATATTGTAAGACCCTTACAAGTTGGCATAGGCCATGGCATGGTTTTGATGTTTTGCACCATGCCAAGGCAAGCCAAAGGTGCATGGGAGGTGCACTCGCGAAGCAAGACAACGTCAGAAGACAAGTGTTTTGGGCTGAGAGTTGGTAGCCAAGACATGGCAGCACAGCAGACTTGTTGGCATTGTCATTGGCTTTGTCGAGAGATTGGCATTGGTGCTGCGACAGATTGGGATAGGAGTTGTCGACAGGCAGCGCGCGCGCAGGCTGTGCAACAAGTGCAGGGCAGATGCCTAGAGAAGCTGCCCGCAAGATGCGTAATGACTGTCGACAGAAACTAACGCAAGTCTGGAAGCGAAAGACAGTTACGCTGGTGCGTAGCGTGCGCGCAGGATGCGCAACGTACGAAGGCAAATCGTGGGCAGTTCGTGGCAGTTGGCTGAAAACATGCTGGAATGGGTCTAAGAAGTGGCAAAACGGTTTTTGAGTAGTCCATGGGTGGTTGGACGTGGCTAGAGTTGTTGTATGCTTAAAACTCGACTTGTGGCTGATCTTGGAGCAAGAGTGGGCGGTTACTAGAGTGGCAGCATGTTCCAAGGAGTGGGGGAGATTTTTAAGGAGGAAAATCTGCTCCATGACAAGAGTGGTCTGCAAGGTGGCGGCTTGTGAATGCTAGACAGGTATTTGAGTAAGGAAACATGTTTAGGTGGCTAATCTAACGGTTTGGTAAGGTGTCTCAAGTAGATGGGGGTGTCATCCACATAGTGTAGGCCTATAAATACCTTGTGAAGGTGTGGTTGAGATACCAAGTGATGTGGTAATCCAACTAAAAGTGAGAGCTTGTAATCCTTTGCTATTTGTGAATAGAAGGTTGAGAACTTTCCCGTATATGTGTGTGTGAGAGTTTCCTACATGAGACAAGTCTTGCTTGTGTGAGTGTTGGTGTCACTTGTTTTGCTGCATGTACTCTGAAGCCTTGCGGGTTTAGAGGTGAAGAGAAGGCTGATTTAGGAGGAGTCTAAGCGTCGGACAAAGGTCAAAAAATTAGAGGTGTTTTTCACCCCTGTTACACTAATGTTGAGGTAGATGCTGAGTCTCCTGAGCCATCTCGAGTAGGTTCCATTGATCCATCTTTACTTACGAGTTTCAAAACTCACATAGCAGCTGCAATTTGGGAGAACCACATGTTGGCGGAGGCGAACCGTAGTGTGCCAATGAGGAGACCATTAGATATCCTGGATATTTGGAATGGTACCTTAACGTGGGATATCCGTTTGTCCAGAATCTTAATTATCGGAGCCGCATTTAACCCATGTACTTTAATGCAAAGTACATGTGGGATATCAGATATCACCCCCATAATTTGCAATAGTGGGAAATGATGCATATTAGTCTTATAGGTGCAATCCATGATAAATACATGTGAAAATCCACGTAAAATCTCAATATTAACGAGGTGTTTAAAAAAAAAAAAAAGTCAGTTACAGTATCACCAGATGTCCTATGTAGGGATGGCAAAAATCCCCACAGGGGGCGGGTCTCCGACCCTAACGGGGGGAGATTTCGAGGCCAAATGGGTATCGGGTACAGGGATCCCTGAACTTGAAAATTCCCCAATGGGCATGGGGAGGGGATGGTATTGGCGTCCCCCATCCCCAAACCTTACCCTCGAAAATATATATATTTATATTTAAATATATATCATTATAATATTTATGTTTAACCTTAAGTTAACCTCCCTCTCCTAATTCTTCCTAATATTTTTAGGAATTTCATATTGATGTGATTTAGAATAGTTGAGTTGAACTTTATAGTTAATTTGGATGTGTTGAATGATATTTTAATATGAAACTTAATGTTAAAATGTACAATAAATATTTTTTATGCAAAAAAAATCGAGGATTCGAGGCGGGTATGGGATAGTCCCCCAATGGGGACAGGGGGACGGGCCGAAACCTATTAAACGAGGATGGGAGCGGGGATGGAGAGCGGGGACCGGGATGGTATAGTCATACCCGGCCCCTACCCGGCCCGTTGCCATCCCTAGTCCTATGCCACTTAATATTATTGGATTCGGAGAACTTAGTAAACAATTGTTGCATATGTGTTATCCTAGCAAATTCTTATATTTTATTTCGGATCTCTAGCATTGTATATTGTCTTCATAGTTGAAACATTCATTGCATCTCCCTCCTTCAGGGTGACCAAAATATTTCTCAGTTTCACCGAACTCTTAGACATCTTTACCAACAAGGCATTCTTTTCTTCAGAAAGTCGCCCCACAAATGAATGACCTTGAAGATTCTCCAAAGCAGCATGGTTATGTACTCTGCAAATCACCTCCAACTTCCAATTATCCTCATCACCAAAAATGACACATTTGAACAAGAATGGGCATCCACATTTCTTAGTACCAGTGTCCCTAAAACACTTTTTCATATCACCATTTGCATCCAACTTTACACCAGTTGTCTCACTAGACTTGCAAGACTTATATTTACCGCTTCTCTCACAAGCAAGTATTACTCGAGGTCTTCTCTTGCCCTCACCTCCAGAATTAGACCTTGTAATTACAATTACAATATTATTCATTTTTCCTTGTGCATGAGCCCCTTTAATTAATGCATCTCTACCTTTGAATATCTACACATTAAACTCATGTTATTTGAAGTTAAAATTTGAAACATTAATGCCACGTTAATTATACTAAAAAGGATTTCATATAAAATAATAATAATCAAAATGATTACCGAATAAATTGTGAATTGATCACTATAGTCCATTATACATTATGTTCCAACATTGTTGTTTTCAGGAGCGGCCTCACCTTGTTTTTGATCCTTCAATAAGAGTAAGGTCAAAATAGCTTGCATTCAATTTGTGGTCGATAGTAAGTTACTGAAAAAATAAATATATTTCGGTTCGTCGCCACTAAGTGATAGGTAAAAGTCGGTTATACGTCACCGAAGTCCTTTCCACGTTACGGTGGATCTCCACAGCATCTTAAGTTAACAGCCGGTCAAACACAACTAAAATAGGTTCAATGTTTCAATGACATGGCATCGAATTTTCCTATCACTTTCAGGACTAGTGTGTTGCATGTAACCAGCGACCACTATGCAATCTTAAATTTGAAAATGCTAAAAAATAAACTCATATCTCATTCAAAGCCTCCCTAACTTTAGTCTCGCCCTTCATGAATAAATACTAGATATGTTTTCACCAATATAAGTGTATAAATCTTGTTAGGGTTGTAGGAACATGATGGTTTGAGAAAAAAGTCTAACTAGGATGGCAGGAACATATGTGGGGTGTAGTAAGCAAATTTAATTTTTATTTTAAATATTTTTTATCATTAACGGTATGTACAACGGTAAAATAAGTTATTCATGTATTTTAAATAAAAATTTAAAAAATATCATTTTATATGTAAAAAAAATTTAAATGAAGTTGTAAAAATATTACAAAAAAATGCAATATGCAAGTCAAATTTGGCGCGGGCCTATTTCAGCCCATTTAGTTAACCAGCACGAGCACAGTCCTAGCTCATATCGGATCAGAATTAATAATTTTCATTATAAAAAAAAAAAAAAGTCTAGCTATTAAATGAGTTGACTCAAAACGACCGTACACCATTGCTTTTTTTTTTTTCTTGGTCGATTTAGAACACGAGGCATATTGAACACGTTACAGTACATTGAGCAGAAGTAAAAGACATTTTTGCCATTTGTGGTTGATCAACACAAATGTGAGTTACTTTTGATCAATCCACAACTGCTCGGTAATAAATGCATAATATGAAAAACCGCTAAGCATTTAACCTAGGCTTGCAGAGCTAACAACTTTGAGATTCTTCAAAATGTCCATCATCGTAAAAAAGCTTTGTCTAGCCAAAACTAAGATTATATACAAATGTCAAAGTACAAAACATTACACCCACATTTTGTGGTAATAAGAAAAAGTTTTCAGACACCCCTTTATTTAAAAGTAATTTTGTCTGTATACAAGAAACAAAAAAGTATTTTGTGTAATTAAAAATTCACCAAATTACATTTTGATCCCTATAATTTCATTAATTTTCCACTTTGGTACTTGTCATTTCAATTTTGACAATTTTAGTATTCTAATTTTGTATTTTTATTTATTTATGATAAGCAATAGAATGTTATTGATGTGAAAAACTAATACAAGAAGTCTGAACTCGTATCAATGGCAAAGGAAATTCTTTGATCACGAATTAATAGTTCTCATAGTACACATCAAAAATAAAATCAGGAGGTTCCTCAAACCAGGACATAAAAGTCCCAATATACAAGGTAAAGTGCGCTATACGATGAGCCACACCACTGACAGTATGACGAATATGGGTAAAACCTTCTTCAGTGACATGTGTCAACAAGCTCTTGGTATCCTCCACCACTGATCTAATGACGAATCTATCTATGAAGTTACTTTGAAGTGCTGTAACAATAGGGAGAGCATAACTTTCAAAGACAACATTTTGAAAACCCCTTTCTATCCCCAATACTATACATGTTTTGCGTAGCAATCAAAGCCTACAAGTCCAAAATTGTTTTAATATAATAAAAAAATACATGTTTTGCGTAGCAATCAAAGTCTACAAGTCCAAAATTGTTTTAATATATAAAAAAAGATGAAATTCCCTAGTGTGTTATATCTCACTTGTTTGAGCTATTTCACTTCCACCCGTGTGGATAGAAGTTCGAAACTCCCCGACATATAAACTCTCATCGATCCCTTGTACTTAAAAAAATGAATTTCATATTACCACATCGAATTTCATCTATGAAATTGACCACATTCAATATTTGTCAAAATGAAAATTACAAGGACCATAGTGAAATTGCATTAGACTACAAATCCAAAAATGTCATTTCAAAGTGAAAAAGGAGGATTAGACAATGAAAAGAAAATGATGTAATGAACTTGTTCATATTCGATCTCTCTTACTCATAAAGTCCCTACTTTTTTCTATTCTTTTATATATTTGCTTTCTCTCTTCTTCTTCCTTTCTGTTACCAGTAAAAGCCAAACCACTTTCTCTCTGACCGCCAAGATCATTCTTCTATCTAGGGCTTTCTCTCCGTATGGAGTCTATACGGAAGCAAGCCAGTAAGCTCAGGGAGCAAGTCGCAAAGCAGCAGCAGGTGCTTATTATTATTGATTGCTCTAATCGTCTGCTTTAACTTTTGGCTTTTCGCTTAAGTGCTTCTCTTGTCTTTGAATGTTAAGTAAGCTTAGCAACTAACTTCAATTTTTTTTTCTTTTCAATTTTATGTTAACAAGACATTGGCTAAGTCAACTTTTTGTTGAACATTGAATTACCGCGGAGTTTTTGGTTTTGAACGATTCAAAGGTGGATTTTTTGTGTTTTCTACATGAGAAATTTGTCAATTTTTTTGTCTTTAGTGGACGTTTTGTGTTCTTTAGTGGACGTTTTGTGTTCTTTAGTGGTTATATTATGAAGTTTCTTGGCTTTTTGGATTGTTGTGTCAAATTGTGTACATTGATACCAATTGATGTAGAACCGAGAAAACTGAAGTACAAAAGAGAAGTAGAATAAGAACAGAGATATGAAAGTAGGAAAGTTTATCACTTGATTCTCTATTCAATATACAAAGCTCGGAACTTGAATTACAGTAAGTCCTACATATCTAATCAATCCCAGTGTGATAAAATTCCCAAAATTAATAAACTAAGTATATCCCTGAATTCTTATAAACAGAACAAAACCAATAGGTAAATCCCTAATAGAAAGCAACAAAATTAAAAAGAATTCCCATCTCGTGCTTGTGGCTATAAAATCTAGACACTTTTATTTTTCAAACCCGGAGGCACTTAAAAACCCATTGTTTTTTGCATGACACCTATCTTATTTGTTTTGTGAAGAATTTGGAAATTTCTTACCTGATCTATGTTATAGGTGATCAGTGGTATGGTACTCTCCCTGTACCTGTGTATACAAAGCATGGAAACTAACTAAATTTTTCATTACTAGAAACCTGGACCACTTTTCTCTCTGGTTTAGATGCTCTATAGAGATATTTATTGTGACATTATGGGACTAGGTTTGAAGATTTGATTATTAAGGTGGAAACATCTTGGAAGCAAAAGACATATAAGTGAAATAGATGGGATATTGGGGCATTAAGTTGGAACTGTTTCGCGAATAAGTAGTGGTAGAAGGGTAAACAAGTTGTGATAAATTGGAGGATGGGGAGGGTAGTTCATTGAGAGCAAGCAAGGAATCATGAATGACGTGATTGTGATAACATCTTTTGTTTTCTGCCTATGCAATGTTGCATTTGGCTCATTGTTATGGACTGGACTTTCATGTGGAAGGGGGTGCTAATGTGTCTTAAGCTGATATTTCCTATCTGCTTAAGCTTTGTGGACAAGTTTTCAGTCATATGTTAAGATTGTAGTGTTGAATATGTTGCAGGCTGTTTTGAAACGGCTGGGAAGCTTAGGTAGTGAAGCTGTTATGATTGATGAAGCTGAACTTCTGTGCCACCAAAATCTTCAAGATTTATATAATTCGACGAGGGCAGCGAAGGTAAAGTTATCATGCCGCTATGAAGTTGGCTTTTTCTTTGCTAACTACTGGTTCATCGTATTTCATGTCACTAATGAATTATGGCATGCACCATCTGCTAATGCATCATCAGTGGTTTCATTTTTCCAAATTCTGACGATAAGATATGTTACCCAGCATTTTCAGCGGAGTCTTGTTCGGGGAGTTGAAGCTTTTGTATCGATCAGCTCAAAACAAATGGAAATAGGTGACAATGCTTTCTCTAATTTACTGCATTTGGTTCATTCTACAAGTCTAATAGTTTAAATTTCATCTTAATAATTTAGTGAGAAGGTTAGCTGAGGATTGCTGCAAATATGGAGCTGAAAATCAAAGCACTAGCACTCCTCTAGTGATAGCTTCGGATTTCTTTGGTACTTCATATAATTCAATTGAAGAGGAGAGAGAGATATTTCTTAAGATCCTTGGCGAGCAGGTAATTTCTTCACTGTTTTTATGTTTTATGTTTTATTTCTTTATTTTATATTTATAAACATTGGATAAATCTCAGGATATGGCCCTTTTAAATTATCTTGTGACAAAAAGCTTCATAACATTTTCTTGAAACCAACATGCCAATATAATTTCTGTGTGTGTATTTGAAAATTATATACCATATTGTATTTGAAAATTGATCTGTGCCATTTTTGTATGGGTGACTGTGGTTAGCTATATAAGTGATGATTTTGTTTTGCTCCGTTGGAGATGCATTGGACCATTGGGCTACCCAACTGGAGGTAGCACTCTCACATCTCACAAACTCACTCAACCTTAGTGCAGGCAGTATTATTCCAGGCCTTTTGCACGATGACAAGAGGCTTTACCAATTGAATCTACTCATAGTTTTTATGAGGCTGAACTTACCAAAATTTAATGTATAATTTTCTAGTTTCTTCCATTTTTCCTTTCTTTTTGGTTTATAATCATGGTACAGGATTGAAATTTGTAGGTTGCTGAACCTTTACGGGCGCAAATAACAGGAGCTCCTTTGGAGGATGCTCGTCACTTGACTCATCGTTATGATAAACTGCGTCAGGAGGTGGAAGCCCAGGTATATCTTGATGTCACTTCCTGTATAATGGTCTTTGAAAATGCATCTGCTTAGTGAACAAATATTTATCTTCTAATCAGGTGGCCGAAGTATTGAGGCGTCGGCTGAAATCTAGGGGCTCTGTATCTGCAGAGAGTTCTGTGAAGCTTCAGAATGCAGAAGCAAGATTGACAGAACTTAAATCTACAACAGTGGCACTTGGGCGAGAAGCAACTGCTGCAATGTTGTCAGTTGAGGAGCATCAGCAACAGATGACTTTCCATAAGCTTTGTACCATGGTATTGTTACTAATTTTTTGTGAGAACTGCACAAGCTGTTACATCTTGGTTGCCACTTATGGATATAAATAGATCTATTCTCTATGTGAAAGGCTTATTAATGTAATAGCTGTTATGTTGATTCCCTGAAGATTTTATATGATTAATGCGCCTACAGTCTCAGTAGCCTAATTTGCTGCCTCCTCTGTACTGTACATTTTTAGATTTTTTTTTTGTGTTTTAGTACAAGATATGCATTCACTGAATTCATAATTTTTGCACAAACACCTGTGGAAAGTTTTTATTTATTTTTATAATCCATAAGTGATTACTATATGTTATTGTAGGTGTATAATTTTTAGTTCCTAAATAATAGGAAGATGAAGTTGACTCCTGAAAAGTATCTGAAAATCAAAACATATTTCAAACATAATAGCTTGACTGAATAATGCTTTTCATGTTCAATATATATGCATTCGGAAACTAGCATTGTTGATAAACTAGTTTCATTGAATAATTTTTGCATCGTTGTTAGCAATTTTAACATCATTTCATTACAGCAGAATCATTGTGCACTACATATTCACCATGCACATTCTTTTTCTTTAACAAATTGGTTTTTGAAGCCGTTATTGTTTTCCAAAACTTGAGAGTTAAAATCTAAAACCTAAGCCCTAAGCCCTAAGCATTGTGTTTTGGTAAACATTGATTCAGCATTTGAATGGTATCAATGGGTGGTCGAACGACATTGGCATCTGGCCGTCTAATTTTTCATTAAGGAATGCACTATATGTATTTATATGTATATATGCATTTATTCAGTCTGCTTCTCGACAAGGTTCGACACTCACTAATTGATTGGCAAGTGTGACCAATTGGTCTGCACTTTTTGATTTTCCTGAAGGTTTTTAGGAACAGGCAAGATTGTTTAAGTGATTATCCAATGACAGAGTTGGTAATCACTAGTTTAGCGCATCTCAATTTTATATTATTTTTATACAATTTGAATTTGTGTATCTATCTTTTTGCAAAGGTTAGACTTTGGAAGGGAGTGATGAGTTCTTTTAGCCTGTCTATTCGTCTCTGTGACTTCTGCCCTTCTATACCATCTGTTGGAAATTTGTAGCCTTCTTTGGTTAGAATTGGTTCATCTAAAACATGGGAGGGTATACTGGTGCTTTGGAAGTGCACTGGCTTTAATTAAGGACAAGCTTTTGGAGGGTCAGGACTATATGGGGATGGCAATGTTTTGCAGATTTTTGGATGGCCATATATTTTTAACAATTCTTATAGGTTGAGGGACTCATTATCAGTTTCTTATGATCTTGAAAGACGTAGTAGCTGGTTAGAAGTGTTCCCCCAATCTTTTTGGAGGTCTTGTTTCCAGTTTCGCCCGTTGATAGTAATCCTACACGATTGCTTTTTTGCTCTTGGTATATTTATGAGTGAATCCACATTTAATTAGTCGTTCTACTTCCGCGTCAAATTTTTTCCTGACTGGTTTTCATAAGATCATTAGGCCAATTATTCGTCCCAACTATGTCTCATTGCTTGCCTTTTCTTCTCTATCCAAACTTTTTGTTGCCTATTCCATGTTTTGATCACCTAATTTTGTCAATCATTATGACATCTATTCCTTCTTTTTGTGTATCATAGGACCTCACAAGAAGAAGAGGATTGGTGATGCATTTGAGTGGGATGCTTTTTCCTTTCTTGATGGTGGCCCAAAATGGTGCTATTGTTCTTTAACCATACCGTCTTTTAAACAAATGGTATTGTTGGCATATCTGTTGTTTCAGCCCCTTTCAGTTGGTATATATGAGTGTTTCTTTTTGGCATAACAGCTTGGAACATAAGTTCTCTTTGGCAAGAACTAAGTTGCAATTACATAGGCAATCTAATAATAACCCCGGTGGAATAAATAAACAGTAATAATAATGAAATCCTAAAGCCTTCATAATAAAAAGTTCACTAAAGAAGTCTAATTTCCAGATTTTCCCTGTGCCAGAACTCCATTCAGAGAGTTAAATGAACAGTACCAGTCTAAAATATTTCATGTCACTGTAGTTCCTTGGATATCTTAGGAATTGCGTCATTGAGTTGCTAAATGAGTTGTGGCTGTCATTAAACAAGTTCAAATTCACAAGGTCTTATCTCAGATTATGCACCTGTTTTAATATATACTACTTTTGGTTTATATTTTGACGCACTTTAGTAAATGGGGGAAGTCTTATTCGCATATTAGCGGTTTTCTTTCTCCTTTCCTTTTAAATGTTTACTGGTTTAAACAACTTTCGCTGTTTCAACCCCACAGAAGTTTCGACCACCTTGTAGTGCTGAACGTAAGGAAATGTTGCATGTAGTCTCTACAATAGCATCAATTCATATGTAGAATTCTGAATAACTGTTATGCTGGAATTGTTTGATTCCTTTGTGTTGAGCACAACGGAACTGGTGGCTCAACTATCTAGTGATGCCCTGTTCAGCAATGCCTCTAGAAGTGTTAAAAAACGCTTTCAGATAACAATAAATGCCTTTCGTATTGTTTGGCTGAAATATTTTAAAGTGTTTTCTGGGTTGTTAAAGCATTTTTTAGTGCTTTCAGGGGAAGCACCTATCAAGAGCTTCCTCAAGAAACATTTCCAAGTGCGTTTCTAGGAGCACTTGGAATCTCGATGTACTTCTCTTAAGTGCTTAAAACTAAAGCCTTCTAAGCAGAATGAATTCCGTAGCACTCCAAATAGGCCCCAATGAAGCTAGGAAAAATACACAGAAGAACTTATGATTTCTGGTTTTTCCTCATATATTTAAATTAATTTGCACTTGAGAATGGAGAGGTAAAAAAGGAAGGCGAGAGAGCACAAAAAAGCTATCTCTTGACAGCACCTATGGCTTATAAGAGGGAAAGGAGAAGGTTAAAGGTAGAATTGATAAGGTTTTTGCGTGCCACCATCACTTGCACTTGCACATTCGTCGATACCATTGCTGCTCACCATCAGTCTTTTTTGGGGCCACAATTGCACATTGTCAGAGCAATAGATGAAATAAATATCTTCTTTACTCTAGATACTTCACTTTAGCTGGAGAGGGCAAGTAGATTATGACGAAAAATGCCTTATCACACCAAGGGAAAATAATTCATCTGTCCACTAGCAAAGTTTCTGACTCGAAAAGTGTTTTAATGCTGATATTTGGAGAAAGTTATTTCTCAAACTTGTGCAAAGCTCTCCTGTCAGAAATTCTTGCTAGATGTATCTAAATTTATAACTGTAATGCAATGGTGCCCCCCCTTCTTGGTGGATTTGTCATAACTGTAATTGTTCTTTGTACTAAATTTGGCTGGATACTGGTAACTTATTGTATTTTGCTCCTGATATTACACTTGTGTATTTGAACCTAGTAACTATACTCTGCAGGTCGATGCTGAGAGATCTTATCATCAACATGCTCTTGCTATTTTAGACAAGCTACATTCTGAGGTATGCATTATGTAGCCTGGCTCTGCACCTTTTAATCATTATGTGCTGTTTTCTTATCTCTTTTCAGTACATGAAAATTTATGACTCCTGCATTCTTTCAAATGGTTAGATGATTCTGGAGAAACTACCAAGAGAATTCTCATCACAATCTGAGAAAATGGATCCTGATACTAATTCAAATAGATCTGTTGATCATGGACAACTTTACCAGGATGACACTTTCTTCATTGCAAGAGTAAGGCCTTTGAAATCCTTGAAATTTGATTCCCCACATCCAAAATAAACTGCTAATGTGTTTTTCATTTCTTATCACAGTTTCTGAATTTTTGTTGCCTAGAAGTATAGGTTGATAACTATTCATTTAGAGTGATTGTTGGGCATTAGCCTAAATTAAGTCAATTAGCTTAAATTAATGTCTGATTGTTTTATTAGCTTAAGTTGAGCCTTGTTGTCTAATTTGCTAAATCTTGTTTTTGGCAAATTCTGATTAGCTTAATTCAAGGCAAATCTTCAGAGCAGATTTATGATTGAATCTGTTTGAATCTTGTCATACAAGTTTGTCTTCAAGATCGTAAAATGGTATTCATTTTATTTGCGACAAGCTGGAGTTACTGATTATTAGTCATTTTAGTCAATGGCATTTGGTCTGATTGTTTAATTTGCTTATCTTTCAGGCTTATTGTTAATGGCAATACAATGATTTTTCTCTTATCTTCCCAAATTTTGTTTTCAAATATTTCCTTATTGAATGATCTGACTTCTCTGAAAATATAAGTTTGTTGGTTGATCTACCTTGTTTTTCTCTTGTAATTCTGAGTTTTCACCCCTCTTAATTTCCTTACTTCATTTTGTAGGCTATACACCCGTTTGATGCTCAAGCAGATGGAGAGTTGAATCTAGCAATTGATGATTATGTTGTGGTTCGTCAGGTACCACAACCTCCCTTAATTTAGTTGTTGCTTTATGCATTGCTATCGGCATAAATGTGGACTCTCTCTTTTTTTTTTTTTTCCTTTTTTATTTTTCGTGAAAAAAAAGTTTGCACTGCTGTTCTGCCCAAGGGCTGAACCACCCTTATGGACATACAAAATTTGGTGCTAATTGTTATGAAGTCCATCTTACTCGATGGAAATTAGTTCACCACATCCTAGTAAAAAGTAAAATTGGTTTACTTCATAAAAACTCAGTCACCCACCACACACAGGACACAAATATATATATATATATATATATATATATATATATATTATATGTATAGCCCACTCTGAAAATTGCCGGGATTAGTAGTGTGTGGAACAGAAAGAACTAAATGGAAAATTAGGTAGGATCATTTTCGTATCATTATTTGGATATGAAATAGGAGGAACGATAACTTATAGTCGGAGTAGCTTGTAGCCGGTTAAGAGTATTTATGGATGGAGTGACATCTTCCATACTCCACCTTTGTGTTTTATGTCTCACCTAAGCGAAGGAATATGGTGTAGCGGAGGCGTCATATAAAACATTTTTGTTTTGTTTTGTTTTGTTCTTTTGTTTTTTTGTGTTTTTGTGTTTGTTTGTTTTTTTTTCTTTCTATTTTACACATTTAAAATGAAAGAAATTATAATCCTTTCTTCTCCATTATTTTCTAGTAGTGTTTTTCATTTATAACTTATTTTCATTATGGATGCTATAGGTGGGCCCTAATGGATGGTCCGAAGGAGAATGTAATGGCAAGGCCGGATGGTTTCCATCTGCATATATAGAGAGGCAGGAGAAAGCCCCTTCGGCCAAATTAATGTAATTACAATTTCATTCCCACAGCTCCTATATAAATATTTTTTCGGATACGAACCTACTATATAAACTTGGTATAAACTGTATATACCAATATTTTTAATGTATAATGATAGTCTTATTTGGATGAGGTACTTGGCTCTTTCAGCTAGCTTAGCATGGTGCTGTGCAGAAAAAGCAAATGATATTTTTAGTGTAATAGTGATGTAATGTAATGTGCGGATGTATCATGGATTTTTCTTTAAAACATAATATATATTTTTTACAATGTCATACCAAGAGTAGGCTCTATAATTAGAGATGCAAAGAGTTTTTAGCCCATTATAAATGAAATGATAAACACTAGCCGGTAATGAATGCCTTGCGTCCAATTATGCGGTTATTTTGGTCTCAGTTTGAAGTTGCATGTTGGCTTTTCAAAGAACGATTAGAATTGAGATATTGAGAATTGTTTTTCCCCCCGCCCAAAAAACAAACCCTTTTTGATCCCTAAAAAAGGGTCCGATGATGATTTTATAGAAGCTATAGTTTAAACTACTTCAAATGAAATTAATCTAAGAGGGGAACTATAAATTTGGTACAATTAGGTAGGCTTATGTTTTGGTCTTACGTTCATGTTGTAACTTGTATCCATTACTACCTAATTAGACAAACCTTGTACTGTTTCAACCTTAGCTACACTTGGCGATCCCTAATTCCCCATGTTCGCCATGGACACACTTCCTCGACCAACTGTCCTAACGCACATCTGCTAACCAACAACCTAGCATTGCTTATTTGTTTAATTGTAGGCGGTAAACCACTCGCTACAAGTTCTTGATAAAAATATATATATAAAAAATTAAACAATAAAAAACCCCACAAGTATTTGTTTGTATTATCTACATGGTCGGCCCATCCCCCCTCTGCTTATGCGCTAATTAGGGGGCTAATAACATGCAAAATGAATAGCCATTGGAAAATCGTATTTGCTAAAAGGCGGACTAATTAATAAAATTATGGAACCATAATACGTAAAAGAAACTAACTCCACAATTCCTTTTACATTTTACATATTCTATCAAAAAGTAAAACCAGAATTAAAGCAGACTTAAGAATTGAATTTGTACAGAAGGGAAAATATTACATAACAAACAGAGGCCATAGGCACTACAATACTTGACTGAATATTGTCATGAAATCATATTTTACAAAAATGGCATAAACAAGAATCATTTTCGTGACCACCTATTTATATAAATATCATATACACTTAATTTTGGGGAACAAAAGGCAAGAGGAATTACAAGAAAAATAAAGAAAAAGAAAGGCTAAATAAATGACTCCAACAGGTGGAATTATTTTCCATCCGAATACAGAGAAGAGTTTGAACGCACCCGAGCAAAATGAGAGCAAGACGTGCAAATTACACTCAGAATCTCATTGGTCATGAATAAAATGCTTGGCCATGTAGACAACAGATGGTGCAGGCCTTTTTCTAAATGCCACTAATCTGCAGAAAGAATGAACGAATCGAATGGATAATGTACCTTTGCAGATTCTGAGTCCCCTTCACTGTTTGCGTTACATGCCTGACATGAGATGAGACTGATGTAGATGCAAATTCTGACTTGCCCTGCCTGCATAACGCCTTTTTAATCAGAGCTGGAATCGTAAAAGTCACTTGGGCATGGTGTCATGACCTCAGATTCAAGCACCTGGACCACCCTATGCATGGAGGGTCGATCTTCGGAAGTTGAAGAAACACATTGAATGGCGACAGAGAGCAAGGCATCAAGGCTTTCGGCTTGCACCCCCTCGCACTGTGGATCAACAATGTCTCTTTGTCTATTCTCTGTGACCAGAAAATTTAACTGCAAAGGGCGTTATAAATAGATTAGAAGAGTTGACTTGGAGTGGAATTCACAAAATCATATTAGGAGGGCCATTAAGGAGGTAGCAGCTCCAAAACTTTCACATAAGATCTACTTGACTGCAACAATCAATCAAAACCCACAGCATTTTCATTTTCTTTCTTTCACCTATCATATTGAACAAGAGGAGTAATTGCTTTCCAATAGTTGATGTGGATATGCAGCCAAATGAGTACACAAATTGCACTGAATGTCATCACTAGATCTAGCTTCTTATCAAAAAGCGAAATAACCACAAGAAAAAGATCACTTTCTACAGAAACCACATGTAGAAAAGACACATACCCAGCCAACAATGTTGAGGCCCTTCTCAATGAATGATGCATCTGTGGGTCGTTTTCCACTCAACACTTCAAGCACCAGGACCCCAAAACTATAAACATCAGTCTTCTCAGTTGCTCTGCCACTTTGCATATACTCTGCCAATGATGTCAAGTAACTCAGAATGTATATAAACGTAAGATAAACTACATTTTTACTCTTTCAGAAAGAATTTCCTGCAAATAGACACCAGAAACTTTTCCACCCTTTTGTGTAACATAGACACATTTCATCTATTATAAGCAGCTGATTTGGAAACCCATACATTACCAGAGACCTCTAGTTTGAGGTGTCGTATGTGAAAATGAACACATTTTAATCGTGCTTGTGGACTAGAAAAATGTGTTTCTAAAGCTTGACACAAGGGAATGCTCACTCTATCCAACTCAGATATGCATCCGTGGTCTTTCATTCTTTGGAAGAAATCACCAGGTCATTTTGCTGATTATGTGATTATTCCTTCGGATTCATTCTCAAAGAAATTCTGTATGATCTCAAAGCAACACAAGGAATGCATTGTGCACACCCTTTTGTATGTCATGAAAAGTCTTGTATTTTTTTTATTTGAATAAAAAGCATACTTTCTGTATTAGAAAAAGAACAGTACAGTACAGGGACAAGTTCTCCACTGAACTAACTAGACCACTCATGTAAAGCTACAAACAGATCTAAACATCAAAAGATTGCATGACAAGCAGTCACAATGACAATTAAAATATAGCAGCACCCCAATTATAAAAAAAACTAACCAGAACAAAACTATCTGTAAACTCTGAAGACACTGAGCCCAAAGGAAATCCCAAAATGAACTCTATCCCACAAATGATCCACCTCCTCATCCACTGCTGTCTCAAATATCCTTATATTCCTATCCATCCATACCAACCAAAAAATTGTCATCGCAGAACATTTCTCACACACCATGACCATCTTTTTTCCACCAAAGAACTTATATCCCTCCCAAAATAAAACCTCACATGAAGCTGGAGTATCCCAACTCACTTGGCCTCCCTAATCAATCTTTTCTCCCCCTCTACATAAATAGATTTTTTTTAAAAACAAAATCCAGAAGAGGTTTCATTAAAAGCTCACCGTATTATTACTCAAATGGGATAAAAAAGCAATTCAACATGTGTTAATTCTGATGGTGTCGCACCTTCAGTTTGCAAATTCAAATTTTCTAGTTTTTAAGGGATGAGTGGAAATTTGGGAACTTAGTTACAGAAACTGTTGCCCGAAAAAAAATTACAGTGACAGCGATTCTGGTGTTTGGTCAAGGTTGCAAGTTAATAGTCAAAAGTCTAGTAGTTGGTATTAAAGAGAAAGTTGGAATCTCTTACGGGCATGGTTGGGGATGTTGTGGAAGGTCAGCCTATAAGTACTTCGGTTGTCTTTTAGAGGGAGAAACCCCAGAGCTTCCAGTTTACACGTCCCCATGGTTTGGGACAATCCAAAAAAGGTTGGATAGTTGGAACAGCGGCATTTTATCTCAGAGCAGGAGGCTTAACTTGGTTCAACCAGATCTGCAAGTCTATCAATTTACTACCTCTCTATGTTTTGGTTACCTTGCAAGGTGGCAAACAAAAACAAAAAGCTTATGCATGATTTTTTACGGAAAGGGTATGGATGAAGGAATGATAGATCACTTAGTGAATTAGAATGTTGCATCTCATTCTCAGGGCCAACGGTGGCTTAGGAGTGGTAAACTTGCTCAACAGAAAGATGGCTTTTCAGGGAAGTAATTATGGAGATATATTCTAAAGTCAGATTCTCTTTGGCATTCAGGCATCCGGAGTAAATATGATTTGCATGTCAATGGGTGGGGCTCTAAAGTGGTGGTTAGAGGCTCCATTCACTGTCCATAGAGGGGCATTTATCACAGATTTTTTGTCTTAGAGTCTATCCTTTGCTCTATATTGGGAAATGGGGAGAGGATTCATTTTTGGGAAGATTTTTGGATAGGGGAGTCTTTGCTCTTTTTTTTTTTTTGGTTGTTTCTAAAGAAAACAAACTTCATTGAGGAAAAGAAAGAGTACGAAACAGAGGACAAGGTTTCCTCAGACCCAACGAAAATACTAAAATTTAAAACAGGCACCAAAAGACTTGCAACAAAATGCAGACTACCATAACAATACTCTAAGAAGCCACAATCCAATCCCATAGTATAAGTGAAAAAGAATAGTCCCTAAATTCTGGAGAAACCGGAGCCCATAAAGTAGCCCAAAAAGGGACTCTCTCCCACAAATTATCCACTTCCTCCTCTCTAACATCGTCAAAAATCCTTCTACTTCTTTCCACTCAAACTACCCAAAAACAGCCATCACATCACACCTCCGAAGCACCATCCCCACCTTCCCTTTGCATAACAGACGCCTTGAAAGGATTTACACGGGGATACCCTGACGACTCCAAACACCAAATTTTCCTATATTTTCTTGTTGCTTTGAGAGAGCGGTCTAAGACATTTGAGGTAGCTAGGCTGAGCTGGGTGATGCCCTGTGCTTGTGATTACTTAATCATTCAGGCATTGTGCTTTCAGTGGAAGAAAGAAGGCAGAGGTCCTGCAGTGCGCTAGAGATTTTCTAGAAATTATAGTCAGGAAGAAATAGCATAATATTTTAGGGTAAAGGAGGAGATGCCGTGGTTTCCTTATGGAAAACGGTCAAATTTTGGGCTTCACTATGGTCATTTCTTATGAAATCAGAGATTCTCTGTTCCTCCTGAACATGAATTGGTAACCCCCATTCCTAGGATATATTTAGATGTTTGTCGTTTGGCAGCTTTTTGGATGTTCTGTTTTAGCTTTTAGTATTGTTTTCATGATTACTATTCTTGTGTTTACTGCTTCGGATTCTGTCAGGATTGTTCTGTGGTTTTGTTGTTACTTGGGAGTTCTACTGTGTTATTCTGTTGTTCTGGCTCTGTTTAGGCTCTCTTAGGGAGCTTGGATTCTCTATTGGGTGTTTAGTTTAGTGGACTGCTCTTTCACTTTTGTTTTATTGCGACTCTGTTGTTATAACCAAATCAGTTTACTGACCAACAAAAAAAGAGGGTCTTGACCTCACCAGCTTTTTTTTTTTGAATAAAGACGATTGTATTGATAATCAAGACCTCACCAGCTTTTATGCACCACAAATCGTTTTGGTAGTGTGTGAAAGTCTGCTCTAGGTCAAAATCATGATTACTGTTTTCAAACTACCGTGGATCTAGTCAATATAAGCCTTTAGAGAGTTGAGAGCTCAGCATATTTAAACAGGAAACACTAATCAAATTCATATTGCTTACCTGGAGCCAAATAACCAAATGTTCCAGCAACAATTGTCGTAATGTGAGATTCTTCGTCCTCCAATAGTTTGGCAAGTCCAAAGTCAGATACTCGTGCCTCAAGATTTCCATCAAGCAAAATATTGCTCGACTTTATGTCTCGGTGTATGATCCTAGGTGAGCAATCGTGATGCAAGTAAGCCAGGCCTTTTGCTGCTCCCATTATGATATTCAAGCGTGCATCCCAGTCTAGCTGCTCAGATCTTTCTGTGGAATGCATCATGGAATATTATTGTTCCAAGGGTTTATTTCTACGTAACAAATATGTATAATGTGAAGGAAAAAATTTGTACAAAAACGATAAAAAAAAAGTCTCTGGTAAAATGAAAGTAATGTTATGAAAATTAGGATTACTGATCAACTTTGGTAGGACAAAGTGCAATTTTGGACCTCATTAGTTGTTATTGGATTTGGTCTTGATTATGGGAATTCCAAGGGCTGCTGTCTCTGAAGATTTTATTTAGCTTACTTTGATGCAACATCATTTTGCTATCAGTTAGCAAGTTGATGGTGTTAGGTTTTGCATCCAAAGGACAGCTTCTTCACCATATCTTCACCTACTAATTTAGTTCATTAAGTTTTGTTTCTCGTTTGGAAGCAATAGCAACAAACAACCTAATAAAATGAAAGCTTAGAACATTGAATATGATGGAAAAATTTAGCAGCATTATTTTCTCCAAAATGTACTTGATCACTAATAACTTACCCAATTCCTCATTTAGTTACATGGTATTTCATTGTTCTGCAAATCAAATTACTTGATACTTGATGTCTATGACATGCATGTGTTTTAACATGTTATTAAGGAATACAGGAACTGCACAGACGGTTGATTTATCAACTATTAAGGTGATTTTGGGCCACATTTTATGCTCCTTGTTATAAGAATGTTTGAAGCACAAAATTTCCATTGAAGTGGAAATCTTGAATCAACGAATGTACCATACCGTACACTAAATATTGAGCCTGATAAATGATGCATATCCCCCTGATGGAGATCATGATGCGTGTCTATTGGCAACCTCAATAAAAAGACACCACTGTCCTTTCGTTGGACAGTCTTAAATATTGAAATAGTTATATGCATTACTTCTTTTTTCTTTTCTTTTTTTACAAAATATATATTCCAATCGTTGTTTGCCTTCTAGGGGTTTTCTCTCTCTTTAATTTAAAAAGGATTTTCTTTCACCTTCGTTTCCTGGGTTCTACATTCATTACCCCCTTAATTCATCTTTAAATCACTTTATTATTACATTAAACCAGATGCACATGTAGCATGTCAAAGCAATAAAGTTAAACACAAGAAAAGCATCTCACCGTGAAGAGCTTCATCAAGGCTTCCACCAGCTAGGTAATCATAGATTAACAACTTTGATGTAGGAGAATTGCAATATCCCCTTAAATTCACTAGGTATCGGTGTTTTATACTTCCAAGAATTTCTAGCTCCCTTTCAAAAAAACGATCAAAACCCTCATTCATCTTTACAATTCTTTTCAATGCAAATAGATTGCCATCATCCATTGCAAGCTTGTACACTGTTCCAAAGCCCCCACAACCAATTATGTGTTCCTCATTCAAAGTCTCTAATTTCTTAATTATGTCTTTAGAAGAGTATGGCAAATCTCCATGAAACATTACAATTGATGCACCTGAAGTAACAACGTGTTAGTAGAGATATCAAAGTCTAGGAACTCAAGATTTGCTACATGTAAATCAAATATAACCCATAAAATAGCTATGAACAGTACCTCCACTGACATCCATTGCGAGACCTTTACTGTCATGTTTACCAAACTTCTTATAAAGAAAGCAACCCCAGAAACACATGAGAGCCACCAGAAGAAGTGCACCCACAGTTGCTGATGCACTAATAAGTAGCCGACCGGAGTATTTCTTCTTTCCACCTTGATTTTGATCTACAATGGGTTAAATACAAAACCTGAATACCATAAGGTTTTAAACATTTTAAATTCTGTAATAATAGAAATTCTTTCGCTTCCTAAGGATTCTCTGGATATTCACACACATTGCACCCATCTATTTCACATCGAAGGAGGTTTACCTGAGTTTGGAGATTGGGAATTTGGTGGAGATTCTCGGGGTCATCTTTGCATATGGTACTGATTTGTTTCCCACACAAACCACGATTTCCATCAAAGCTGAAATGAAATGTAGCAATTGACTATTTAAATAACATGGAAATCTTTGGGGACCACATTTCCATAGTTCCATATAAATTGTCGGTAACTGTGGCAAGATAGAGATCTTAAGAAAGTCTATCAGAGTAGACATTAGATGGGCAATAATATGATAACAATCCCTTTCCATGTTGATAATTCATCACTTTTACATTAGAAATATTTCACCCTACTGGAAGACAAAAGATAAAGGGCATAGGAATGTAAAGAGTGTGAAATGAAGTAGAAACCATACAAATCATGAATAAGTGAGAACTGTACACTATCAAATAGCTTCATGATGACCCAGAACACATAAACTTCAGAAGATGAGCTGTACTTACGAGCTTTGAGGTAAGTTGGTAAGCATGCCATCAGATGGTATTGGTCCAACCAGAAAATTGTTTGACACATTGCTACAGAA
Organism: Prunus fruticosa; assembly: GCA_018703695.1. Taxonomy (NCBI): domain Eukaryota; kingdom Viridiplantae; phylum Streptophyta; class Magnoliopsida; order Rosales; family Rosaceae; genus Prunus; species Prunus fruticosa. Next base: position 4,273,007 of record CM031921.1, on the reverse strand, counting down.
AATCAAGATTCCATTGATCAATAAATTAGATCAAATTTCCTATGTTCAATAAAGCACCAATTATCAAGTTTGGATATAACTAAAAAGAATGAGGCTACTCACAAAGTGACAAGCTTATCCAACTTCCCTAGTGACGCAGGAATACTCCCACTGAGAGAGTTACTTGAAATATCTCTGTAATTTAAGAACATAGAATAGTGATGAGTTCCACGTTGTAACACCAAATGCACGAGAATAATAAATCTACTGATTTGATAAATTGGACTTCATGCTTTCCAAGAATATTTCAACATCATAATCATTTGCATCATCTGAAGTTAATGTGTGCAAGGAATTAACAACCATATCATGCATGTTATTGCTTCTAATAGGTTTATTTCTTCCAAACAATTTTACAAATATTATAACTGTTGAACAAGCTAAGCATTCAAAATAAAAAATAATTGCACATCAAGGCGACATATGAGAGCATTCACTAACTACTATGGTATAATTTGAAACTCAAAATTTTATACATAAATATGCTAATCAGTATAGTATTTACTGTCTGGTTGTCACATCCAGTGATGATAAGTTAAATACTTTAGTTAGCCATAACCGCAGCCAACAGATCTACAAAATAACTTGTTTAAAGCTATAAATTCTTAACCCATATAGAATTAGGTAAAGTAAGTAACGGAAGCTATAAACGAAGATTGCTGCCCCAGTTTAAACAGATAACTATTTAATTTCCCCGAGGTAAATCTAGAAAATTTTACCTGGCAGGTTCACTAGATTAAAATGTATAAATAACTAGTTGAAGAATCAGGCAACCCTTTCATCTACTATATCCACTTCATTTGATGAGTGAAGAAAACTCTTATTGGGCAATTCTCTTAGTTCTGGTTCCACTTTACCAAAGTGATTCATTCCTTATCTTTACCGTTTCATATCTTTATCATTATCTAAGCAGCTTAGTTGTCTTGCGGTAAGCTAAATAAACAGCTATAGTAAAACTGTATACATGAAAACATCAATGCATGTACAGTGCGAAATTTAACTTCTCCTGCATATTGCTTTAAAAGACAGTGAATTAAACAAATTTATCATTACAATGAAAAACAGTTGTTAAACAAGAAAGCATAAGTTACTAAGAAATCTCACGCCTACAGGATAACAATTTGGTCCTGGGATGTTTCTGATATCTTTTAAGCTACAATCTTACAATGGATGCATCACCTTAGTTATCAAATTTAAAACTAGGAAATACAAAAAACATTTAAAAGGATTAAAAAAAAAATTATCAACATGTTAGAAACAACTCACAAATTTTTGAGGTCTGAAAGCTTTCCCAATTCATTGGGAATTAATCCACTTAAGTAATTACCCTGCAAGTATCTGTATCGACAAAATAAACTCAACTTCAGCAGGAAACAAACAGGATTACTTAGTATAAAAGGAAACGTGGATAAAATACAGATATAGTTTGGAAATTTTTCTATTGACAATCAAAGAAAACAAATTGTAAAAGCTGCAACTTATAACTCAACTTTCAAAAATAAGCAAAATTACTCAGTGCAGAAAGAAACACAGATAAAATATAGATATTTCTACACAAATTGTTAAGCTACACCTAGCTAGGACAAGCTAAATGAAAGATGCTACAAGGAAAAACAATACTAAGAAGTGAAAGATAGCACTGCTGCTTTTAAATATGAATATACTAGAACAAAAACAACACTAGATGTAAGTTTTCAAATACAAAGATAGCACCCCATTCTCCACATCTAGATGTAAGTTTTCACATGTAATAATTGAAATATGCTCCAAGAGAAGATTTTTATTTTCTAAGCATGGACACTTAAAGGTGGAAGCATACATAGATGTTGAGTAAGTTGGTTCTGTTGATGATAGAAGGTCCACTTTAAGTTACTACACCTTTATTGGAACCTTGGTAACCAGAAACTAAGAAACAAACAGTGGTTGCAAGGTCAAGCGCAAAAACAGAATTTTGGGCTATGGTTTATTGGATTTCTTAATAACTGCGGTTACAAATATTGTTCATGGAATTGAGTTTTATACAAGTTCCTATGCCATTTTATAGTGATATTAAGCCTTCAATCGGTAAAGCTCTATCAGATTGAAAATGATAGGACTAAACGTATTAAATTTGACAAGAATTTTATCAAGGAGAAATTAGATGCCGGCATAATTTGTACAATGCTGTCATGACGGAAGATAATTTTTCTTGAGAGCATCCCAAGTAAAGTTTTTCATTCAACTTTATGCAAATTGGGCATCTGTAATCTATACACCACCTTGAGGAGGAGTGTTGGTATTATTAATTTTTATTGTTAAGGGTTTACCAAATTGACAGTTAATATGTCGAATATATGATTTCAAGGTTCACTCACAGCCAAACAAGTTAAAATACTTGGTTAACTAATTCAAATCTAAAGCCATCATTCAAATCACCTTATCATATGATATCCAGAAAACAAAAGGAGTCACCTTTTTAGCAGTGATGGAAAAAAAATAAAAATAAAACAATTAAAAGGATGAGCACATATCTGTTATTAAACAAAATTTCTTTGTTGAATCACTGTATATAATGATCTCCAACCAACTAATTGGAAATATGAACAACCATCATTCATTAGTGAACATAAGAACACTTTTTACAAGATAAAAATTAGTGCAGGTGAACTTACATTCCCTGCAACTCCGTGCAATTCCCCAGATCTGAAGGAATAGTCCCATAAAAGTTGTTGTTATGAAGAGCTCTACAACATAATACATCATTCATAGAATCAGTCAGAGGAAGACATTTTGATATATCAAAGATACATCAACTACCAGGAAAGCTATTATATTTCTCAAAGACACATACAAAATCTTCAGCTGATCTAGCTTCCCAAGGTCAGGCGATACAAATCCACTCAACTTGTGACCAGCAAGACTCCTGCCAGATAAGTCATGAGAAGCAAACTTATAATTGCAAGTACCAATTTTCATTCTCATGCAAAAAAGAAATTAGGTCTCAATAATGAATTATAGGGTCTATCCACCACTGGACCAAGGAACAAAAGCATGCCCCACTGCATGTTCTCCGAATCCATAAGAATAACACTGAAGGGAATGTCTCTAAAATGTCAGACAACGATGCCCAAAGAGAAGCTATGACCTTAATTCTATCCTAAAGTAAATGCACCTCTTCAATTTGCATTCAAAAACTCCCCTATTTCTTTTCAATCACACAGTCCATTGAAGAGCAAAAGTTGCACACTTTCAAAAAGTCACTGCTTTCTTGTTATTCCCTACTAACAAAGTATCGTACACCAACAAAAGATGACAACTTCGAGAATCAAACCCACAAAATGTCAAACACCCCCAATAATCGAGATTACTTGTCTTGTGAAAGAACAATGTTAAAAGATTTGATGAACATTCTCCCCCTTTTTTTACACATTTGACATCAATGTGGAGATAAACACACAAGTCTCTTTTTTTTTTTTTTTCTAATTGGAGACAAGACTTTATTAATAAAGAGCAATGGTGCACTACCGGTGACAAGATGTCCTCTAAAGCAAAGAAAAAACCACAACCAAAGTCATCCACATAAATCTCAAAAAACAAGGTGTCAGTTCAATATGCATATAAAGTGATACAGAACATAATTATAGGTATTCAGAACTCACAAGTAGATTACTCTCTTTGTTTTCTTATCACATTTCACTCCTTTCCAATTACATGGATCAGGATCTTCTGGTCTCCATTGAATAAGGATACCATCTGAACTAACAACTGCTGTCCTGAAGCTTAGAAGTGCCTCACCTGCAAATTAGAAACAGCATTAGATAAATCAACCATATCAGATTAGGGCACGTCTGTCAGTCTAGCAATACACAAGAATAGACTACATTTTCAGATTAAGTAAACATACACACTACTACGGGCACATTCTTGGAATCACTTGTGTGATACCTGATTAGTGTTTCTAACTGAACTTCACATAGGCTAATACAAGTACATCAGCAAATAAAAATAAAAATAAAAATAAAACAGCATATCCATTATTTCCAAGGTTTTGTTTTGATGGTAAGAAGTAAGTCGATATTTCTTCATTAGTTATAATATTTGGCATGCCTCAAGACAACTCAAAATTAAATAGAAGAAAAAGGACAAGAGAGAAACAAATATATGTCAAATTACCATCACGACTGATAGCTCTGCATTCGTTCGTTATTATGTAAAGCAGTAGAATGTAAAGAAGCCAGGGTCCACTCCATTTCACCAAAAAGATGCCCATAGTGGCACTGGTCAAGCATAATACAGCAACTATAATTCATCTGACACGCCAAGCTTTAAAATGCTTCCCTCTAGTTGACGATGACATCCAGCAGCCGGAAATGCAAGAAAAAGGAATCCTGGAGAGAATAAGAACTAAGTCTAACAGTAGAAGCAACACGAGAACCTCATTCAAGAAAGTGACCAAAGCATTTTAACATTTGTATGTATTTTTCTGTGTTTAATAGCGGTTTCAACTCGGCCAAAAAAAGTAGCCATTTGAATGTATTATCTTAGATTTAGCAAATACAAGTTACTATTTATAAATTGTGATATGTTCAGTTCAGATCTATACTATATCACATGTTAGGAATCCTTCGAGCTTCCTAACAAAAACACAATAACAGTTTCCATTAATGTGTTGGAAAATGAAAAATAATTAAAAATGGCATCAGGTACAATGGAAATTACTATACTCACGGTAAGTAATACAGCAAAAGTGCATCCACGAACTAGTAAAACAGATACATCAGACAGACAATAAACAACTGCATTTAAAAAGATCTAGGAAAATACTGAGTATAATACCATTTCAAAGCTACCCAAGTTTAGAGTGCGGATGACAAATCATGTCAACCCTACCCCCTTGTTCTCCCATTTTACCTTCCGGTCACCAACTAAGCTCTTTCATAACCCCAAAATTTAACTATAATGACCATGATATACTTCATTTCCAACCCAACAAAACCCATACAATAAATTATTTTATTAATGGTAAAACAGAAGTCTTTGCATATACACCCATTGTGTGCCAAACTATCTAGGTTGAATTTACATACACATTTAAAACGACATGTAATTTACCATAACAAGCTCATAACTGTCAAGGATTACAAAAGCAAGTCGACTAATAAATGCAATTAGTAAACCCAATAACACATTGAATTTATCTTCAAGCGAAGAAAGAACTTCTACCCAAGAAAAATCTTAAGCACCATCACTCATTCTTTCTTCTTCTTTTTTGGTCAAATTAGAAACTTCTCAATTACTCATTCCAAGTCCACTGCTAGTCCTAACAGCTAAAACTTAGTGAATTAGACCGTTAATACATTTCCATACACTTCAACATAATTGAAAATAAATTGAAGTAGCTAGCATCGCATAAATTAAAGCAAAAAGAAAATCTTGAGCTGAAATTGAGTGAGATTTACCGAGAAATGTGAAAGATGAAGAAGCAGCTGTTGGTTGTGATCGATCTGAGAGAGAATGCAGATTGAGCTGTGAAACAGAGAAAGAGCAGGAAAGGCCAAAACGCCACCGCACTAGTCTCCCCCTCTGAAGTCTCTGAGATTTGTGCCTACGCCAAGAGAGAGAGAGAGAGAGAGAGAGAGAGTCTGTGAGAGTGAGAGAGAGAGAGAGATCAGTGAGAGAGTGAATGTGTGGAATTTAGATGCTTTGGAAATAAACAATTAAAAAATAGGGCATTAAGGGAATTTAGCACAACCAAATAAGGGAAAGTGCCTTCGCACGTGCCTACGCTGACCTTCCGTACGTGCCACCGACCGACACCTAACATTGGAAACCCCCGGGAATAAATGAATAAATAAATAAATAAAATGATTGGTTCTCCTACAGTTCGCTATTTTACAGTGGAGTGGAGTGGAGTGGGCCGTTGAATGGTGCACAAAAGTTGTCATGCATAACTTCTCTTGGTGGAAAAAGTTTCCAACATTTATCCGGTTCCTTCGTTTACAGAGAGATTTGGTTGAGTTTGGTTTGGTTCAGTTCGGATTCATTAAACCAAACTCATTTATATCAGCAATAATTTGGCTAAACCGTAATTATATTTTTATAGAATCGGTTTAATTTGATTTGGTATACCGCCATCTTGGTTCGATATGGTCAATATTCAATGTTTTCGACACAAAACCACACCTCTACTTCCAGGTCCCCACTTATAACTACATTCTTTAGTTTGAATTCTACGTAAAAATAAAAATAAAAAGATAAATAATTCTTTTTCGCTTTGTAAATTTAGTTTGTTATGTTTTGTTCTCTTTAAAAAAAATTTGCTCATTTCAATGAGAGAAGTTTTGCTCATCAATTTTTTTGTAATAATACTAGAATCATCACCAGTACTAATAGGCTCCATAAATGAAGGATCTTGTAAAGACCCTTCTTCTTGGTTTTGCTAAGTAAATTTTGTGCCCCTTCCCAAATGAACTTCCCGGTGGACCCAACTCTCCCCAATCTCTCTTCTTCTTTTTTTTTTTTAAATAATTATTTTAAATAATAATTTCAATCTTATTATTTTGTTTAGTTTTTAAAGCTTGGACTGGATTTTCTAATGAATATCAGTTTTTAAAGTCAATGAAAGTTTACTTTTTCTGTGGAGGTTGAATGTGATTCTTAGTCTATTGTGGTTCTGTTACAGAATCATATTAGTCATACTCGTCCTCTTCTTAGCATTATCAATTACTGCCATTTAGTGATTCAGAAGGAGTGGTGCTGTTCTGTCAAGTATATTTTTCGAGAGCGGAATTTTGTTGCTGATTCTTTGGCTTCTATGAACCATGATCTTCCCTTGGGTTTGCATGTTTTGGATTCAGCGCCTGGTGTGGTTGTTGAGCTTCTTGCTGCTGATGCCAAAAGCTTGGCTCGTCCAAGGATGGTTGTTGTGTAGTTCTTTTTATGTTGTTTGGGCTTTGGCGCCCTTTTTACCCCCAAAAAAAAAAAGTTTACTTTTTCTAGTGTTAAAATAACTATATATAGTAATAAAATTGTCCTTATATTTTTCAAAATTATTTCAATGTTTAATTTAAGGTACATGTGAATTTATTCTTGGAGAAATTTGTGTAAAAAGTGGGTATTTCATGACCATGGTGAAGGCTTGCTTCTCTGTCAAGTCAACCTCATTTTGATCTCCCAACTTCCATTCAAAATCTCTAACCAAATTGGCCACAAAATATTCAACATGAAGCAATGACACATTAATAGCAGGGCAAATCCTCCTCCCTGCACCAAAGGGCATCATTTGAATACCTCTAACTCCCTTGATATCAAACTTCACCTCTTGTTGACCAATTTGTATGAATCTCTCTGGTCTAAACTCCATCGGTCTTTCCCACACATTTGGATCACGTGACATTTCTACCACTGTAAAATTCACCATTGCATCTTTTGGTATGTCATAACCATCCATTTGAATATCTATCAAGACAGCCCGTGGCAGGATGAAGTGGCTTGGTGGATGTCGGCGTAGAGTTTCTAACACAACTGCCTTCAAATAAGGCATCTTTATTAAATCATCTTCTGCAATATCTTGTTTTGGTTTTACAACAGAGTTGATTTCATCTAATAGCTTCTTTTGAATGTCTTGGTTCTTCACTAAGTTGGCCATAACCCATTGTAATGTGGTGGCGGATGTATCGGTTCCGCCTAGCAGAAACTCCGAACACAAACTTACCTTTTCATCATCCGTAAGCTTTCGTCCACCACCCTCGGGGAGTTGAAGATCCATTAGACTATCAACATAAGAGAGAACACATTCTTCGTCTTCAAATTCATTGTTGACTTTTTTACTCATTAACCATTCATGACGTGCTTTTATGATTGAGAGAATGACATTTACTTGATTACGACGAATCTGGAAGAGTTCCTTCCACAACTTTCGAAACACGATCTTTGATATGGTAGGCATAAAATTTAGTTTGTTGAACCTAATGAAATTCAAAAGCAATGCTTGTTGCACGCTTTCAATATCTTTAATGGTTTTACCATCAAATTTGACTCCAAAACACATATAGGATAGCAAACCAAACATGACAAATTGAAAATTGTGCACCACATGGATGCCCTTGTTGCCAGATTTTGCTTCATCTAAGATCTTATCCTTTAAAAGATTATATGCCCATCTACGACCATGCGAATACGTCTTGAGTCGAGAAGGATGTATTATAGACATAAGATTTTGACGAAGGAGACGCCAAATTGGGTCATATGGTGCAGAGCTAACAGTGCACTGGTTGCTAAAGAAGATTCGGGTGGTTTCGAGAGCAGGAGGGCGACCAGCAAAGACTGTACCATTTCTCACAAGTGCTCGATGAGCAGCTTCGTGGGTAGTGATGAAAATGGAGGGCGAGACCCGATATGGAGAGTAACAATAGGGCCATAATTGGAACGCAAATGGTGGATAACGGGCTCAACATTAGCGAAATTGCTAGAAGATTTGAGAAGCCAATAGATGTTCCCTAAGATAGGTAAGGTTGGGGGACTTGGTGGTAGTCTTTTATTGCTTAGGAGCTTTAGTAGCGCTGTAAAAGAAATGTATGTTGAAAATTGGCTCAAATGTAGAAGAATTTTTTAAGTTGCCCATGTGAGTAAATGTTGGCTTACTATAAGGTCAAAAATGGTGGATTGTTTGGTAGCCATCCATTGGTAAATTTGGTAGCCAACAAATGAATAGTTGAAGCTTGCATTCACACTCTTGCATTTTTGGCTATAAATTGGAAGCAAATGGTTCCATTTGAAGCATCCCACCAAGTATTGAGTAGAAGAGAAAAATAGCAAGAAAGGCATCTAGCCAAAGAGAGAAATCTCTCTAATTGTTCTTTGCTTTGTATCATTGTTTTCTCTTCAATTGTTGTGAGAGTGAGACTTGGGTGTATTTGGGGCTTTGGGTTTTCTTGAGTGATAAACACTTTGTATACTCTCTTTTGATTATAGTGAATTACTCCGTCGTCTCCAAACTGGATGTAGGCATTGCCGAACCAGGATAAATCTTGGTGTTCTTGTTGGTGTTGTGTTTTGTGTTCTATTTATCTCCTGCCAGTTGTTGTTTATTTTTCACTCGCAATTGGTTGACGCTTCCGTACAACAAGTGGTATCAGAGCTCCAGTTTTAAACTGGGTTTCGTAGGAGTGAAAAATTCGTTGGAGCTACAGTCCCGCTGAATAGTGCCAGTGCTAGTTTGTGACAGGTGCACTGCTCCAGTCGTGAACATGCTGTATTTGTGAACAGTGCCGGAGTAGATGGCTGGAGATAAAGACGAACTTGTGAAGGAGAAGGAGTCGACATCGTCTTCGTCGGCACCTACATCCAATAGACTTCCTATCGCTACTACAAGGTTAGAGGTTGATAAATTCAATGGCTCTAATAATTTTGGTATGTGGCAATGTGAAGTTATGGATGTGTTGTATCAACAAGAGTTGGATATGGTTCTGGAGGATAAACCAGAAGATATTGATGACAAGCAGTGGACGCGAATTAATCTTCATGCTTGTGCTGCTATTCGATCGTTCCTTGATAAGGAGTTGAAATACCTGTATATGAAGGAAACTTCTGCTAAGGAGTTTTGGACGAAATTGGAGGAGAAGTATATGACTAAGAGCGCAGGAAATCGGTTCTTCTTGAAGAAGCGACTCTTCCGAATTTCAATATCGTTCAGGTATTTCTATGCACGAACACCTCAATGATTATAATAAAATACTTGCTGATTTAGCAAACCTTGATGTGAAAATTCCTGACGAGGATAAGGCACTATGTTTGTTAAATTCATTGCCTGATGATTATGATCATTTGACAACTACTTTGTTGTATGGAAAATCCGAGGTGAAACTTGAGGAGGTGTCTGCGGCGTTGGTGAATCATGAGTGTCGTAAGAAGGAATTGAAGACACAAAATCCACAAACCGAGGCACTGGTTGCAAGGGGTCGAACAGAGGAAAGAAAAACTGGGAAGCGGGGAAAATCTCGTTCAAGTCACGAGGGAAGTTTCCTGCTAAAGATGAATGTGCCTTTTGTCGCCAAAAGGGTCATTGGAAGAAAGACTGCCCCAAATTGAAGAACAAAGAGAAGGAGAAAGCGAGTTCTGAAGCAAATGTTGCAGATGATGATTTCGAGTTTGCTTTGGCTAGTTCATCTGCTGATGGTCACTCCGAGGAGTGGATTTTGGATTCAGGCTGCACCTATCATATGTGTCCCATTCGGGAATGGTTTTCTAGCTTCGACGAGCTGGATGGTGGAGTTGTTTTGATGGGCAATAATAATGCCTGCAAAACACAAGGAATAGGCAAAATCTGTTTGAAGATGCATGATGGAACAGTTCAAGAGAATTGAGTGATGTTCGGTATGTACCGGATATGAAGAAGAATCTCATCTCATTGGGCGCTTTGGAATCCAAGGGTCTCAAGATCACCATGGAGGGTGGAGTTCTTAAAGCTGTGTACGGGGCACTGGTGGTGATGAAAGGTACAAGACGAAATAACTTGTATTTCTTCCAGGGGAGTACAGTTATTGGTGGAGCAGCTGTCACCGAAGCCGTCCTACGTAGATAGCACAGACACCACGAGGTTATGGCATATGCGTCTTGGGCATGCTGGTGAAAAAGCGTTGCAAGGATTGGTGAAGCAAGGCTTATTGAAGGGTGCAAAGGCATGCAAATTGGAATTTTGTGAACACTGTGTGCTTGGTAAGCAAACTAGAGTGAAATTTGATACCGCTATTCACTACACTAAAGGCACTTTAGATTATGTTCACACTGATGTTTGGGGACCTTCCAAGAATGCATCTTGGGGAGGTAGCCATTATTTTGTCTCCTTTGTTGATGACTTCTCTAGAAGAATATGGGTGTACACCATGAAGCATAAAGATGAAGTCTTGAAGATATTCCTGAAGTGGAAAAAGATGATTGAAACGCAAAGCGGTCGAAAGATCAAGACTCTCAGATTAGACAATGGTGGTGAATATAAGTCTGATCCTTTCTTGAAATTTTGTCAAGATGAGGGTATTGTGAGGCACTTCACGGTTAGGGAGACACCGCAACAGAATGGGGTGGTGGAGCGCATGAACCGTACTTTGCTTGAGAAAGTTCGGTGTATGTTGTCTAATGCTTGGATTAGGCAAGGCGTTTTGGGCTGAGGCGATTAGTTATGCAAGTCATCTCATTAATCGGTTGCCTGCGCTGCGAACGAGGGAAAAACACCCATGGAGGTATGGTCTGGTAAACCTTGTACCTGATTACAAGTATTTACACATATTTGGTTGTTCTTCTTACTACCATGTCAGGGAAAGCAAGTTGGATCCAAGAGCAAAGAAAGCTCTCGTTTATGGGCTTTAGCACTGGCGTGAAGGGATACCGACTTGGTGCCCAGACGAGAAGAAATTTGTTGTAAGAGAGATGTGACTTTTGATGAGACTGCTATGGTTAATCAGAACAAGCATGAAGTTGAAATTGAAGCAACCAAGACCATGAGTAGTTCAAAGCAGGGTGGAGTTACTGAAGACTCCAGTTGCTTCAGGAAGGTCTAATGTTACAGACACTAGTCCTACAGTTGATTCTGATGATGAGGACAAGGATGATGAAGAGGAGGCACCTACCCAAGAGCCTCCACAGCAACAAGATTACATTGCAAACAGAAGATCGAGAAGGGAAATTCGGAAGCCTGCTCGGTTTCCTGATATTGTGGCATATGCACTTCCCGTTATTGAAGATGATATTCCATCCGCTTACAAAGAAGCTGTCAGAAGTCCAGAAAGCGTGGAGTGGAAGAAATCTATGGATGAGGAGATGAAATCTCTTCATAAAAATGAGACTTGGAAGCTGGTTCAGTTACCAAAAGGGAAGAAAGCAATTGGTTGTAAATGGGAGTATGCCAAGAAGATGGAATCTTTGGGAAAAGATAATGTAAGATTCAAAGCCAGATTGGTAGCAAAAGGCTATGCTCAGAAAGAAGGCATTGACTACAATGAGGTATTTTCTCCTGTAGTAAAACATTCTTCTATTCGTATTTTGTTGGCTTTGGTTGCGCAGTTTGACCTTGAGCTGGCTCAACTTGATGTCAAGACTTTCTTACATGGTGATTTGGAGGAAGAAATCTATATATCTCAGCCAGAAGGTTTTAAGGTTGCTGGCAAGGAAAATTGGGTTTGCAAATTGCAGAAATCATTGTATGGCTTGAAGCAGTCTCCAAGACAATGGTACAAGCGATTTGATAGGTTTATGATCGGGCATGAGTACACAAGAAGTCATTATGACCATTGTGTATACTTTCGCAAGCTGCAAGATGGAACCTTCATTTATCTGCTTTTATATGTTGATGATATGTTGATAGCATGTAAAAGCAAAGTGGAGATTGAAAGGTTGAAGACTCAACTGAGTAATGAATTTGAGATGAAGGACTTGGGAGAAGCTCTGAAGATACTGGGTATGGAAATTGAAAGAGATAGAGCGAAGGGCAAGATTAGTCTCTCTCGAGAAGCAGTACTTGAAGAAGGTACTACAGCGATTCGGGATGAATGAAAATTCAAAACCGGTTAGTACACCTCTTGCCCCTCATTTCAAACTTAGTGCTTCCATGTCTCCTAAAACTGATGAGGAGAGTCATTACATGACTCAAATTCCATATGCAAGTGCTGTTGGTAGTTTGATGTATGCTATGGTGTGTACTAGGCCTGATATTTCACAAGCTGTTAGTATTGTTAGTAGATATATGCATAATCCAGGAAAAGGGCATTGGCAAGCTGTGAAATGGATTCTACGGTATATTCTGGGGTACCTGTGGATGTTGGTTTATTGTTTCAGCAGAATAAAGATTCTGGTCAATGTGTTGTTGGATATGTGGATTCTGATTACGCAGGTGATTTGGACAAGCGTAGGTCCACTAGGTTTTGTATTCACTATTGCTGGAGGTCCAGTGAGTTGGAGGTCGATTCTGCAATCTACAGTTGCTTTATCAACTACTGAGGCGGAATACATGGCAGTAACAGAAGCTATAAAGGAAGCCATCTGGCTTCAAGGGTTGCTTGATGACTTGGGGGTTTCAACAGGACCATGTGGATGTTCATTGTGACAGTTAGAGTGCTATTTATTTAGCAAAGAATCAAGTTCATCATGCACGTACGAAACACATTGACGTACGATTCCATTTTGTACGTGAGATTGTTGAAGAAGGAGATATTCTTCTTGAGAAGATTGGGACCATCGACAATCCTGCTGATATGTTGACGAAGCCAGTTTCGTTGTTCAAGTTTAAGCATTGCTTGGACTTGATTGGAATTCATAAAATTTGTTGATTGCCCCTTGGGGGATTAGGAGACGGCTATTGGGAGTGTTACTATGAGAGTTTGTTACATGTTGAGCCAAGGTGGAGATTGTTGAAAATTGGCTCAAATGTAGAAGAATTTTTTGAGTTGCCCATGTGAGTAAATGTTGGCTTACTATAAGGTCAAAAATGGTGGATTGTTTGGTAGCCATCCATTGGTAAATTTGGTAGCCAACAAATGAATAGTTGAAGCTTGCATTCACACTCTTGCATTTTTGGCTATAAATTGGAAGCAAATAGTTCCATTTGAAGCATCCCACCAAGTATTGAGTAGAAGAGAAAAATAGCAAGAAAGGCATCTAGCCAAAGAGAGAAATCTCTCTAATTGTTCTTTGCTTTGTATCATTGTTTTCTCTTCAATTGTTGTGAGAGTGAGACTTGGGTGTATTTGGGGCTTTGGGTTTTCTTGAGTGATAAACACTTTGTATACTCTCTTTTGATTATAGTGAATTACTCCGTCGTCTCCAAACTGGATGTAGGCATTGCCGAACCAGTATAAATCTTGGTGTTCTTGTTGGTGTTGTGTTTTGTGTTCTATTTATCTCCTGCCAGTTGTTGTTTATTTTTCACTCGCAATTGGTTGACGCTTCCGTACAACAATGTAGAGGCAAACAAAGGCAAGGAGAAGAAACCAAAACTCCATTTGGAAATGTATAAAAAGGAAATTTAATACATCTTCTAGGTGTTGCAGTTTGAAGGATTTATATTTGCTACAAGTGGGGTTTAAAGATTAATGGTAAAACGTAAATGTAGTTTCCAGACGTCAATCTAATTCTAAACTGATGTCATTATTTGTCAAAAGTAAAAGAAACGAATGTCATTAGTAACTTCTCACTTATTAAGTCGTAGTTTTTTTTTTAAAAAACTAGTTACTCATGTTTATATACAAAGTCAACTAGTGAAATACCATTGGATTCAAAGAAGGTTGGTGATTTAAGGTTATTTATAATGGACGAATCAGTCTTTTATTCACTGGATGTGGAAAATTAAAAATAGATGTAGAAAATAAGTTTTTCATGTCAGACTTCATATGTCATTAAAGCTTACAATATTCAGCACATTTTTTTTATACAAGCGATATTGAGCGCCTTAATTAGGCCATAATGTATTCCCTATTTAGAATGGGTGCTGCAATTTCCACCTCTGTCTTATTTTCCCACCCACCATTGAAAAACAACAATCCTATCTTTTCACCCACTATTATTCCTAAAATACTCTTTATTTATTTATTCAAGTAAATTCTCCACCCAATCACATATGATCAGCTGTCAATAAATTTGAGACTTAAATAAAAAATAAAAAGATTCATCTCAGTCGCTCCTCTCTGTGTCCCCCGCCCTTGCGACTCAAACCTCGTCATTCTCTCACATCTCCCCCCTTTCTCTTTCTTTCTCACCGTGTCTCTCATCTCTCCTCTCCTCCCCTGCACCTCAAACCATCTATTTTTCTCTCTCTACTCAACAACTCTCTCTCATCTTTCCCTCTCTTTCTCTCATATTTTTTGTTACTTTTTCTTTTTGTGAAATGGTAGAATAAGTGGGTTTGTGAGTTTAGGGTTATTTTTCCTAAGTCCTTAGAAATCATTTTATAAAGGGGTAAATTTGTCTTTAAAATTTTGAAGATAAGGTGGGGGGAAATATCAGCACTGTTTAGAATTTAGGTTTTTTTTTAATTTCAAATGGTCCCTAAGGTTCACGAAATTATCACCTTTCATCCTTTTTTTTTTGTGACATTAATTGTCCTTAATATTACTCTCTATACATAAAATCAGTCCATATCGTTAGCTTTAATCAAATTTTCTGCTAGAGTGCTGACATGACACATATGTAGAGCTCACACATCCAATTATATAAAGCCAAGCGGATTTAAATAAAAGATATCATAAAAATTAAAATCCATAACAAATTGGCAAAAAAATTTTAAGAAAAAAGAGATTAAAACTTCAATAAAAAAAAAATTGAAACCATCCCTCGCTCTCCCCTCTCTTCCCGCCCGTCTCCCTTCTGTGATCCCCCTCTTCTCTCTCTCTCTCTCTCCCCCCCCCCCTCCCCTCTACCCTCTTTCTCCAAAGCCGCAACACGACCACTCTCTCTCTCTCTCTCTCTCTCTCTCTCTCTCTCTCTCTCTCTCTACCAAGAAAGAATTAAGTTAAGAAGATGGCAGCAAATACAAAATTGGTCACGGACATTGAGTTTAGTGAAAGTAGAAGAAAGGGCTCTTACACTGCCAATGGTGTCCCTAAAAATATAATTTAAAACTTCAATTTAAAAAACTTGGGTATGAGATTTGGGATTTGGGGGTTGGGGTGAGTTGCGGGTAGGGCTGGTGGGTGGGTGTGTTGTAGTTGGGATTGGGCTTTGGGGGTGGTTTGGGTCGTGGGAGAGAGAGAGAGAGAGATCGAGATCGTTGCAATATATATTTTTTAAATTGAATTTTTATTAATCTCCTTTATCTAGATTTTAATTTTTAAGGTATCTTTTATTCAAAATCCACTTGGCTTTATATAATTGGATGTGTAGGCTCCATCACCACTTTAATAAAAAAAAATTTATGGAAGCTAATGGTAGGGACCAATTTGATGTATAGAGAGTAACTTTAAGGACCATTAATGTCACAAAAAAAAAAATTAAGGATGAAAGGTGATAATTTCACTAACCTCAAGGACCATTTGCGATAAAAAGCCTAAAATTATATTAAATTTAGAAAATACAATTGAGTAGTACTAGAGATAACAACATATTACACAAATTATGTGTAAGCAACCAATTTCTTTTAAACAACAAGAAAGTGGATGGATGTGGAAATAAGGTGGGGGTCGCTCTCTCATTACGCAAGGAGAGCCATGCGTCCTCTCTAAGGTTTCATCTCGAGTCCAGCTACCATCCCATAGCAATCAGTTACGTCGTTTCCTCTCTCTTGTGAGGCCATCTCCTCACGCTCCGTCGTCCTTGCCTCCTTCACAAGGCCCATTGCTTCTAGTCGCTCCATCACCTCCTGCCATCCTCGTCGTTTTCAATCCTTCTTCTACACTTTCCTTGCGCGTCTCATCGCCCCCGTCCCTTCTGTGTAGCCTCGATTGCATTCTCAACATCTGTACTGTGCATCAATATTTGAGTTCATCACCATGGTCATATTTTCCCATTCTTTGGGGACTGGTTCGTTTGCTCTCGTTTTCCCCTCTTTGCTGTTTGGTGGTTTGTCTATTGTATTGGTGTGTCTACGTCTATTGCTGATATTGAGCAATCCTTTGGTAGCCGCTTGGTACTCACGTCACATGAACATGTTGGTTTGGTTATTGGTTTTTCTGATGTTGCACACAATTTTGTTAGTTTCATCTATGGTCTTGTGGCTCAAGTCCTTATAGATCAACTCGTCAATCATGATGGATTTATTGAAACCTTTACGCAACTTTGGAAAAACTCTATTTGTTATGCAGAACCGTCAACCAACTGTGAGTGAAAATAAAACAACAACTAGCAAGAGAAAAAAAAGAACAAAACAACACAAACAAGAACACCAAGATTTATACTAGTTCGGCAATGCCTACATCTAGTTTGGAGACGACGGAGTAATCCACTATAATCAAATGAGAGAATACAATAGCGTTTAATAGTTAGAAACCCAAGCCCCAAATATGCCCAAGCTCACACACTCAAGAATATATAGTGATTACAAATTGACTACAATTTGGAGTAAGGGAAAAATAACCAACGACAGCCACAAATTGTTTTGCTGCCCAACTATTATTTTTCCTCTCTCACTTTCTCTGCTACCAACTTCTCTTTGCTCACTCTCATTCAAATGCTGGGTTGCTTCTCCTTTTAAAGCCAAAAAAGAGTGGCTCTTCGAAGAAGCCAACAGCTAAAGGCCTCCAATCAAGTCAAAAAGTTAGCCATGAATGAATGCCTTTTGTCTCCCACATATTGCTATCCCATCTCTACCAATTAATGAAGCCCACGGCTCAAAATATAGGCAAAGCGTAAAGCTACCCATAATTAATGCATTCTCATTTGCAAAGCCAATTCCAAATATCAAAGCTGCCGAAAGCAACTTTGCATGTAGGTGCCCTATTGAGTCAAATAGTCAACAATCTCCACCTTGACTCAAAATTACACCAAACCATAATATTAATACTCCCAATGGTTGTCTCCCAATCCCCTACAAGGCAATCAAAAAATTTTGCAAATGCCAATAAAGTCTAAGCAGTGCTTAAACTTGAGCAACGAAACTGGCTTTGTTAACATATCTCAGGATTGTTGGCCGTCCCAATCTTCTAAAGAAGAATATCTCTCTCGTCAATAATCACACGAACAAAATGGAACCTTAAGTCAATGTGTTTCGTATGTGCATGATGAACTTGATTCTTTGCTAAATAAATAGCATTCTGACTATCACAATGAACATCCACATGGTCCTGTTGAACCCTTAAGTCATCAAGCAACCTTGAAGCCAGATGGCTTCCTTAATAGCTTATGTTACCACCATGTATTCCACCTCAGTAGTCCACAAGGCAACTGTAGATTGCCAAGTCGATCTCTAACTCACTGAACCTCCAGCAAGAGTGAATACAAAACCTGTAGTGGACCTATGCTTGTCAAAATCACCTGTGTAATCAGAGCCCACATATCCAACAATACATTGACTAGTAACTTTATCCTATTGAAATAATAAACCAACATCCACAGCAGCTTGTGAAATATCAGGCCCTCTAGCAAGAGTGAATACAAAACCTGTAGTGGACCTACGCTTGTCAAAATCACCTGTGTAATCAGAGCCCACATATCCAACAATACATTGACCAGTAACTTTATCCTATTGAAATAATAAACCAACATCCACAACAGCTTGTGAAATATCAGGCCTAGTACACATCATAACATACATCAAACTACCAACAACACTTGCATATGGAATTTGAGCCATGTAATGACTCTCTTAACCACTTTTAGGAGATACAGAAGCACTAAGTTTAAAATGAGGGGCAAGAGGTGTACTAACCGGTTTTGAATTTTCATTCATCCCGAAATGCTGTAGTACCTTCTTCAAATACTACTTCTGACATAGACAACCTTAATTTTCAAATACAAATGCTACTTCAAATACTACTTCAAATACACATACAATGATTTTTGCAATTTGCAAACCTAATTTTCCTTGCCAACAACCTTAAAACCTTCTGGCCGAGACATATAAATCTCTTCCTCCAAATCACCATGTAAGAACATAGTCTTGACATCAAGTTGAGCCAACTCAAGGTCAAACTGCACAACCAAAGCCAACAAAATACGAATAGAAGAATGTTTTACTACAGGAGAAAATACCTCATTGTAGTTAATGCCTTCCTTTTGAGCATAGCCTTTAGCTACCAATCTGGCTTTGAATCTTACATTGTCCTTTCCCAAAGATTCCATCTTCTTGGCATAAACCCATTTGCAACCAATTGCTTTCTTCCCCTTCAGGAACTGAATCAGCTTCCAAGTCTCATTTTTATGAAGAGATTTCATCTCCTCATCCATAGATTTTTTCCACTCCATGCTCTCTGAACTCATGACATCTTCTTTATAGGTGGATGAAATATCATCTTCAATAACGGGAAGCGCATATGCCACAATATCAGGAAACTGAGTAGGCTTTCGAACTTCCTCATCCTCATCATCGGAATCAATTGTAGGAGTGTCTGTAATATCAGACCTTACTTAAACAACTGGAGTCTTCAGTAACTCTACCTGCTTTGAAATACTTATGGTCTTGGTTGCTTCAGTTTTACCTTCATGCTTATTATGATTAACCATAGCAGCCTCATCAAAAGTCACATCTCTCTTTACAACAACTTTCTTTTCATCTGGACACTAGAGAAGGTATCCCTTCATGCCAGTGCTAAAGCCCATAAATAGAGCTTTCTTTGCTCTTAGATCTAACTTGCTTTCCCTGACATGATAGTAAGCGAGAAAACCAAATATGTGTAAATACTTGTGATAAGTACAAGGTTTACCAGACCATACCTCCATGGGAGTTTTACCCTCATTTGCAGCAATAGGCAACCAATTAATAAGGTGGCTTGCATAAGTAATTGCCTCAACTCAAAATGCCTTGCCTAAACTAGCATTAGACAACATACACCGAACTTTCTCAAGCAAAGTACGGTTCATGCGCTTCGCCACCCCCATTTGTTGCGTTGTCTCCATTACCGTGAAGTGCCTCACAATACCATCATCGTGACAAACTCTCAAGAAATGATTAAACTTATATTTACCACCATTGTCTTATATGAGAGTCTTGATCTTTCGACCGCGCGCTTTGCGTTTCAATCATCTTTTTCCACTTCAAGAATATCTTCAAGACTTCATCTTTACGCTTCATGGTGTACACCTACTCTTCTACAGAAGTCGTCAACAAAGGAGACAAAAGAATGGCTACCTCCCCAAGATGCATTCTTGAAAGGTCCCCAAACATCAGTGTGAACATAATCTAGAATGCCTCTAGTGTGGTGAATAGCAGTACCAAATTTCACTCTAGTTTGCTTACTCGCACACAATGTTCATAGAATTCCAATTTGCATGCCTTCACACCTTTCAATAAGCCTTGCTTCACTAATTCTTGCAACGCCTTTTCACTAGCATGCTCAAGACGCATATGCCATAACTTCGTAGTGTCTGTGCTATTTGTGTTAGCAGTTTCAGTGACATCTGCTCCACCAATAATTGTACTCCCCTGCAAGAAATACAAGTTATTTCGTCTTGTACCTTTCATCACCACCAGTGCCCCATACACAGCTTTAAGAACTCCACCCTCCATGGTGATCTTGAGACCCTTGGATTCCAATGTGCCCAATGAGATAAGGTTCTTCTTCATATATGGTTCATACTGAACATCACTCAATTCTCTTGATTGTTCCATCATGCATCTTCAAACAGATTTTGCCTATCCCTTGTATTTTGTAGGCATTATTATTGCCCATCAAAACAACTCCATCATCCAGCTCCTAGAAGCTAGAAAACCATTCTTGAATGGGACACATATGATAGGTGCAACTTGAATCCAAAAGCACATTCATCTTTAGCAGGAAACTTCCCTCGCGACTTTGAACGAGATTTTCCCTGCTTCCAGATTTTATTTCCTCTGTTCTACCCCTTGTAACGAGTGCCTCGATTTGTGAATTGTGAGTCTTCTGTTCCTTCTTACGAAACTCATGATTCACTAATGCCGACACCTCATCAAGTTTCACCTCGGATTTTCCATGCAACAAAGTAGTTGTCAAATGATCATAATCATCAGACAATGAATTTAACAAACATAGTGCCTTATACTCGTTAGGAATTTTCACATCAAGGTTTGCTAAATCAGCAAGTATTTTATTATAATCATTGAGGTATTCATGCATAGAAATACCTGGATGATATTGAAATCGAAAGAGTCACTTCTTCAAGAATAGCCAATTTTTTTGCGCACTTGGCCATATACTTCTCCTTCAATTTCGTCCAAAACTCCTTAGCAAAAGTTTTCTTCATATACTGGTATTTCAACTCCTTATCAAGGAACAATCGAATAGCGACACAAGCATGAAAATTAATTCGCGTTCACTGCTTATCATCAAAATCTTCGAGTTTATCCTCCAAAACCATATCCAACTCTTGTTGATACAACACATCCATAACTTCACATTGCCACATACCAAAATTATTAGAGCCATTGAATTTATCAACCTCTAACCTTGAAGTAGTGATTGGATGTCTATTGGATGTAGGTGCCGACGAAGACAATGCCGACTTTTTCTCTTTAAGGTTCGTCTTTATCTCTAGCCATCTACTCGGCACTATTCACAAATATGGTATTGTTCACAGTTACTGTAGATGATTCACAGGAACTGTAGCGCTAACACTTTTCATGCCATTGTAGCACAACACTATTCATGCTAATGTAGCTCCAACAAATTTTTACTCATATGAAACCCTAGCCGAAAAACTGGAGCTCTGATACCACTTGTTGTGCCAAAGCGTCAACCAACTGTGAATGAAAATAAAACAACAATTGGTAAGAGATTAAAAAGAACAAAACAACACCAACAAGAACACCAAGATTTATACTGGTTCGACAATGCCTACATTCAATTTGGAGATGATGGAGTAATCAACTATAATCAAATGAGAGAATAAAATAGTGTTTAACACTCAGAAACCCAAGCCCCAAATATACCCTAGCTCACACACTCAAGAATATAAAAGGATTACAAATTGAGTACAATTTGGAGAAAGGGAAAAATAACCAACGACAACCACAAATTGTTTTGTGACCCAACTATTATTTTTCCTCTCTGACTTTCTCTGCTACCAACTTTTCTTTGCTCACTCTCATTCGAATGTTGGGCTGCTTCTTCTTTTAAAGCAAAAACAGAGTGGCTCTTGAAAGAAGCCAACGGCTACAGGCCTCCAATCAAGTTAAAAAGTCAGCCGCCATGAATGAATGCCTTTTGTCTCCACATGATGCTATCCCATCTCTGCCAATTAATGAAGCCCACATCTCAAAATATAGGCAAAGCCTAAAGTTGTTCATAATTAATGCATTCTCATTTGCAAAGCCAATTCCAAATATCAAAGCTACCGAAAGCAACTTTGCATGTAAGTGCCCTATTGAATCAAATAGTCAACACTATTGATGTCCCTATTAAGGAAATTGGTTCCAACATGTTTTGGTTGCGTTTTGTTTGTGCTCATGATAAGAAGCAAGTCCTTAATATGTAGCCTTGGGCTTTTTGGCTCTCATTAATATTGCTGGTTGATATCTCGGATCATGGAACTATGCACTCAATGCCCTTGTTGCTAAAGTGATTGGGGATATTCTCGGATAAGTTCTTTGGGTGGATAAGTGGATAATCATTATGGTACTGATTGTGTGGGGTGCTTTATCCGGATTCGTGTAAGGTTTGATGCCATGCAACCTCTTATCCATCCAACACCTGTTACCTTTCCTTAGGTGGGTGAGCAAATGGTGGATTTTAAGTATGAATATCTCTGTAAACATTATTTTGCGTGTGGCACAATTGGTCATCTTACTCAAGTGTGCATTGATAAGTACGAGCTTTCTCAGGGTTTTCTCAATCTGTCCCTGTTGGCACAGTCATCCTCTGCTTTTGTTGATCTAGAAGGTGGTACCAATTTGCGGGGCAACTCTATAGGTTCTTCCACACGCCGTACTCCAGCTCCTTCACCCCATTATTAGAGCCCCGTTCACTCTCCTTGACAAGCTGGTCTTTGGACCAATGATTGTTCGGGCGATCATAGTAGTTCTGGCACTCAGTCTTGGGGGTTGCCCTCTCGAGAACAGGCTGAGGTAGACAACTCCATGTCCCGCTTGGCCTCATCTCTCCACCCCCACAGTGCTTAACGCAATGGCCTCTTTCAATGTTAGTCTGAACTATCTCCTGCAGCAGCCCGTGCTCCGCGGTTTCCCTAAATGAGCCCAATGTCTCTGTGGTTCTAGTGGTTCCAGTGCTAAATGACCCCTCTTTCCAAGCACTCCATGCTCCCCAGGGTTCAGGAACCTCTAATCCTTTTAATCTTATGCCCATTATTCAGTTCTCTGCCTGTCATTCACCAAAAAAGGGTCCCCAAGAAATGGGAGGTCTCCGGATGTGCCTCCAGCAGGACTACTACTAAGCCCAAATCTCAAGTTGCACCTGTTTCTGTTGGAGATGCCTTGGTTTCTAGGGTAAATTTCATGGCTTCCAAGCGCCTGTGCCTTGATGTCCCTTTTGACAAACTTATGGAGACTAGCCCAGGATAGAGTCTCCTATTTGCCTTCCTTAATGTATTCTTGGAGTATTCATGGGCTTGGCATCCGGCAAATGCTTTTGCGCCTAATCCCCATATTCAGGTTAAGCGGCTGAGGCCAGTTTTGTTATTGTTGTTGCTTGGTGTTTTCTTCGTTCTTCCCTTAGCTGATCCTGGATTCTTCGCCTATCTCAAGGACTATGTTTCATAGATGGTTTCTTTGTCAGTGTTGAGATGATACGGTGTGCTTGAGGGCTTTTTTATTGTATTTATTTCCTGTCTTGTTTACGGAGTTAGTCTCCTCGTTGTGTTACTCTCATTGCAGATTTATCTCATTTTATAACCAATTGCTTCTGGAGGTGGATGAAGATGGTGTGCTTAGTGGTTGTTTCTTTCTTCTTGGCATATTGATGTGTTCTCTGTTGGATGCTCTCACATTGTCTTGTAGCTGTGCAAAGGACTATGATTTCATAGCAAGACTCTTTTGACAGTTGGATTGTGTTGTAGTGTTCTTGTTGGAGGTCTATATGTCAGTTTGTTGTTTTATTTTTCTTGCACTAGCATTGGTCATGCGTGACTGTTTCAAACTCTCTTGTTTGTCCATGACACGTGTGGTACTCTTTCCTACCCTAGTGTTTCTCGCTCAGGAAGGTTTTACTGAGGCCACTGTTTCATGTTGTTCTATTTACTTTGATTTTAAGAATGAAATCCATTTCTAAAAAACAAAAAAAATATTACACAAATTCTAAAATTACAATTGATGTGACAATGTTTCATTTATTTCAAGTACGGGCTCACTCTGACCTTTGTTATTCACAACGAATAAAAGTTGTGACATTAGTCGCTAACCAAAATTTGGCGTGATAAGTTTGTATCTCGAGTATTATTGAATACAATTATATACAAATGTAAAACAACATAGTTCTTTAAATAAGTACGAGATGAACACACACAAAAAGTCAATAGAGAATCCCAATCCAAATAATGAAGCGAAAAATCCAACTAATTAAGTAAGTGATTATTTTCATAAGTGATCATATTGTGATTAGTCCAACCCCTAACTATGATCGAATGGACTTAAGAACTATATCACATGGTACCCTAGTATTGTTAATTTTGAAGGACAGGTGTCTGTTAAGATCATTTCTTTTTCATTTAAGAATTAGACAAAATTGTACAAATATAAAAGAAATTAATGTTAGGATTTGATTAGACATAGGAAACCATGAAATAATAAATTTTATATGTATGAATAAAGTACATAATTTTGTTCAGGATGAGAAAGTTGAAGGGCAAAACAAAAAAAAAACGATGGAGGACCTAAGTTGTTAGACTAATGTCGTAAACCATTCAACATAAATAAGGAAAAGAAACGGAGATAGAGGATCACCTTTCTAAGTTCTCTCTTTGGCTTTGGCATGAAAGAAACTCTGGCATAGGCATCTCAACTAAGATTGCAAACTCATAACAATCAAAAAGAGATAAAGCTTGAAAAAATCAAGCCATAAAAATACAAATAAAACGTCACAAGAGAGAGAGATAGAAAACTCTCAGAAAAAGAGATGTGAAAACTACACAGAAAATCCAAAGAGTCTCTCGACTTATTCTAAACATAAGGAAACATCATAAATGATAATGGTGGCCGAGCCTAGTAACGTGGGCTTGTGACCCAACGTAGGGGCATTAAAGGTGGAATGAGGAAAGTTCTTGTTAAGACATGGACAACATATGGCCCAATATGTCCTCAGTTAGCTAGTGGCCTTAGATACGTATGTCTAGGTTCGCCGTATGTTTCCACAAGTACTTCATTGGGCTCCTATAGTCTCTTTAGGCTACCCGGTTGACGGGGATGTTGATGAAGTCTTTGCCCACAACGACATTAAGGGTGTTGCCTTATTAGAGAAATGATAGTGGTGGAGATCTGATGCTAAGACATAGCCACCTGTGATGGGTGGAGGAAAATCATAACAAAGCGAAGACAATAAGGGGAAACCTTATGTCACTGAAATGGGGAAGAGAGGAGAAGAGAGGGGAGGAAGAAGAATGGCTTCCTCCAACCTCAAAGTAAAAACGACGCTAGGAGTGTTTATTAGGGAAAAGGGGGCTAGGATTTTTTTAGTTGGGAGTGTTTTTTCGTTAAGTGGTGAGCACTTTTTTTTGTAGATGGCATTATAAAGCAGGTCGGTCTCCACTAGGTCATCTATTGAATTCCTTAACTGGCTACCTTCATTGTTTTTCTCTAGAAACTTAATTTTGGTAATCAAACTTAAGATCTCTTTCAGTATGGAAATAATTGAAATAAGGAATACCATTACGCTAGATAATTATAACGTTATTTTAGAGTTTGAGATAAAAACCCATCTCCAAGTTAGGCCAAATTCCTAAATTATAGCCCAAAATCCATCTCCAAGAGTGGGCTACACAAGGCTATGAAAAAAGGGAGGGTTACACAAAGGGCCAATTCCTAAATTGAGGGCCACATGTGGCTTTTTGACTAGCCTGGGCTAAATATTTGGATAGGGCCCAGCTGACTTCACTTAGCCGTTAGGTGACGGTCAGCTAGTTATTATTAGGGCTAACATCAAAAGACACCTTCTAGGTTTGAGGTCATTCTCAATATGGGCATCGGAGTATCAATTTCATCAATTTACACATAGTTTTCAAACTTGTCCAATTTTATCATTCCGTTAAATTGACCGTGTGGTCAATCGTTAAATGCTGACGTGGTGCATGTGGGGGCCACTTTTTTATTTAATTGAAATAGAATATTATTTTAAAACTATATTAAATTTAATAAATAATTATTAGATATTAAAAAACCTAAAAAATCCAAAAACAAAAAACTATCGCTTTCTCACTTTCCCTCTCTGGGAAAAACTCAATCGGCCAAACTCCATTGCCGCCCCCAGCTCCTCCTCACGCCCAAATCCATCGTTCTCTCTCTTTCACCAAGCCCCCAGCGTGACGGCTATAGTGATTCCGACGAGGCCGGTTCTCAGAGACGAGGCCGGTTGGAGAGGTCTGGGATGCGAGTCCAAGGTTGTGAGAGTGGGGCCGAGTGGGCCGGTGCTAGGGTTCGGTGGTGGTCGTCGAGGAGAGTGAGGAGTGTGGTGGCGGCTGGCTAGAGGTGGCTAGCCCTCCTGATCCTGTTTCCATGGCCGCTTCAGGACTCGATGCGAGAGAGAAGGTGGATTTGGGCAATGACCATGGCGAATCTAGGCATGGTGGAGGAGCTGGCCTGTGTCACGAGGAGTGGGGAAGGAGCTAGGCAGTGGGCTTGGTGAAGAAAAGAGAGAGAGAGAGAGAGGAGGCCAGATTCAAATGAATTTGATTACCCTAGTTGCCCATCTGCTTATCCGCTCTCTTACCTACTTTTAGCTTCTTTTTTTTTTTTTTTTTTAAAAAAAATGTTGATCGTGCTTGATATGGGATGCTAGAGGTTAATTATTGATTTTATTTTTTCTGGATTTTTGTAGGAATTTGTGAAGGCAGCAATTGCTTACAAGAACAAGGTTAATAGCAAGAAACATATACAGTGGAGGCCTAGGAAGTGGTTTGTAACCAATCAAGGAATCTGAACTTGAAGTTGGAGCAGAATTCCTTGAGGTTTCTGATAGATTACCAACTATTTGATATTTTGTTCCAAAGTTTGCTATTTTCCTTTGGGTCATTGTGATTTAATGCTAATATGTGTGTTTTGTCTTTTCTGCAATTAAACACAGCATTGAGCTTTACAACAAGAGAATAGGCTAAAGCAAATGGGCGCAATAGTGAGAAATGCAGGGTCCTACATACAGAGATTGAAGAGAGAGCGATGGATTTTTTCAGTTGGGGAATGTCAGCGGGCGCGTCGTGGGTTTGGGATTGGGGGGAGCGATGGAGAAAGTGAGAGAAAGTGAGAGAGCGATGGATTTTTTCAGTTTTTTTTAAATTAAAAAATTATTTATTAAATTTAATTTAGTTTTTAAATAATATATTTTTTCAATTAAACAAAAAAATGGCCCCCACAGGCACCACGTCAGCATTTAACGGTTGACCACACAATCAACTTAACGGAAGGATAAAATTGGACAAGTTTAAAAACATTGGGGTGTAAATTGATGAAATTGATACCCCGGGGCTCCTATTAAGAATGACCCCAAACCTAGAGGGTGTCTTTTGATGTTAGCCCTTATTATTATTATTATTTAAATAAAAAATGATTTTTTTATTAAAAAAATTCTAAAAAATTCATATATATATATTTTTATATAAATACCTACCTTATTCTTACATAATTTCTCGCAACATCTTCATAATTTTACATATTATCCTTCCTCAATTTCATCTTTTTACATAATATCTCACAATCGCTTTATTCTTTTACAAATTATCCTTTATATTTTTCCATTTAAATTAATTTTTAAGTTATTTTTAGAACAAGAAAACATCTAATCATAAATCTATAAGACTAATCACGTGCCGACATGTGGATGTCAAAATCCTATCCCAAAATATTTTTCTCTTCTAAAATGTATTTTAAATGGGATATAAATAGTAGTTTAATTAAATTAACTAATAAATTTGCATAATATACTAAAAACTATTAAAATATTAAATTTAGCCTTTGCTGTTGGAGATTGTTAAAATGTAGCCTGATACTATTCCTTATAAAATTATTTTTTAGAGGTTAAGTGTAGCCCTCCCCACCTGGAGATGGCCTATGTACCTTTTGGGATCTCCAACTAGAACCGAGTTCAAGTTTTGTTAAATGATCCAAAAAAAGGTTTGACTTATGCTTTGACACAAGCGATATTGAAAAAGAAAGAATCGAACATATGACTTCGAGTGCTGAGATAAATACTTTTAAATCCAAAGTTTGATTTTTGTAGACATGTCACCTGAACTTATACATCAGTTTCAATTTGTCACCTTAAAGAAAAATTTAAAAGAAATGTCACCTTAATTTTTCAAAATCCATGATTTGTCATATGACTTTAACACCATCCAATTTTCCATTGATTTAAGGGTATTTTAGTCTTTTTTATTTTCAAGGGTATTTTAAAAATGGAAAAATCATTATAAAAAAAAATTATACGTGGTCAGAGAGAGAGAGAGAGAGAGAGGGGGTGATCGGTGCATATTTACATATCATTTTGTACTCTTTTAACTTATGATTTGGTTATGTTTTTGAGTTAAACTTGTGCTTTTAATAAGTTTTGTGTTTGTTTCAGTGTAATAAGCTTGAGACTCACTAATTGCATTTTGGGGACAAATTAGCTCAAAATGGTGTCTGCAGATCAACCAACTTCACGGATTGGACTGTACTTGCTCAAGAAGAACCAGATAATGAGCTATACATCATTGGAAAGCTACGGAAGTCTATTTTCTGTAGAATTTTACGGTTCATGATTCCGAGTCTTCTAGAGAAAGTTATACATGTTTTGGCAACTTAAGGTCAAATTTGGCAGCATCTGCGTTACTGGGCCAAAAATCACATTTGAAGGTCTTTCCGATTTTTCCTTGAGTTGGGCTGCATATGCTTGGAAAGATAAGACAAAGAGCTTCAAGATCCATATTTTTCCAGAATTTTATGGATGGAGAAACAAGCCCAAAACGAGCCCACAAGCTGGCTGCAATGCATTGTCATGCATGACATATGCATGATGAAGTGTTGTTGATTGTGGGAAAGTTTGGTGAAGCATATTCAATACCTATATTTGAGTGGAAATTTGCAGCAGCCAAATGTGCCAAAGGATGATGAAGTGGGAGTTGCAACACTAAGCCTAAAGACAAGAGGAATTGTTTTCAAATGTAATAGTGTGTTAGGTGAATTAAGTGTTGTAAGTTGGTGAAGTGAGTGTGGTAGGTAAACCTATTGTATAATTCAGATTTTCACTTCCCCTAGGCCTATAAATAGGGAAGTTCTCTAAGCTTGTAAACACACCCCAAGGGGGGGAGCTCTCAAACACTTCTCTAGAGCTCCCTTCCCTTCTCTCCCTCAAATTCTCTTAGTTTCCCTTTGTAGTTCTCAATTGTTGTAATAAGATCATTCTAATAAATTTTCTTTCTTCTAAATTCTCCAAACACTTCTTTATTCTCTTTCAAATTCTCTAAAGTCTCCATATCTCAAACACTTCACAAACACCTTTCTCTCCCTTCCCTAAGTTCCCAAACACTTCTCTATTCTCATCCAAACTCTCCAAGTTCTCAAGCACTCTCTTCCCAATTCCCCAAGTTCTCACACATTCTCTTCCAAATTTCTCAATGTTCTCAAACACTTCTCCAAGTTCTCAAACACTCTCTTCCAAATTCCCCATTTCTCAAACACATCTCTCCTTTCTTCCAAAAGTCTCCATGTTCTCAAGTGTTGTACAAAACCTTTTTTTTTTCTTTTGTTTTCATTTCTGTTTTGTGTAGGAAAAATGAATTGGATCATTCAATCACCAATCCCTGTGGAATCGACCTCGCACTTACATATGCTAAACTACCAACGGCTCGTGCACTTGCGAGTATCACAAGTTGAAAATGCAGCTGAATCCAATTTGGTGCAGCTAAATCTACACAACAAGTTTTGGCGCCGTTGCCGGGGATCGGTAACATTGTTTGATTCTATTTGTTTTTCCTACTTTTTTTTTATTTTTATTTTTTGTATATAACTAGACAGTTTCATGTTTTAAAGTTAATGACGTTAATTAACAAGTTGTGTTTGTAGTCCAACGGACAAGGACAATTGCCTGACAAGCAAGAGAACTGGGTTTGAGTCCCAGCTTACACAACACAAAAAAAAGGTTCAAGTAGCATGTTGATTTTTTCTAGTTTATGGTTTCATTCACTTGCTCTTAATTAAATATCTTGTTCAAGTTTACATAAACACCATATGACTCTTGGACTGATTAGTGAATGAATGGGTAGATATTGAAGACAAACACCATGTTTAAATTCTACTTGGTTCTTTATTGTTCTTCTTGTTCTTAATGGGTTCGGAATTTGTGTTTAGACTAAACACCATAGCTAAATGCTTTTTCTGAATACTTGATTAAAACCACACACCATATGGATAATCATATTTGAGAAAGAACGAACTCCATAAGCTAGTTTGATTTACTTTGTTGCTTGTTACTTTGAAACATGGAAGTGTTGATTTTTCCTTTTCATTTTTTAGTTTTTTTTAATTTATTTCCTAATCCTTTTAATTCCGTTTCAAGTTTTTGTTTGTGCTTGTTCTAGCAATTTATGACAGCTCAATAAAAAGGGAGAAAGAAGGCAATTTCAAAGATGGGAAGTGTGGAGCAGTGGGAGAAGTCGCGACCTCCAATTGCATCACGCCCGACCTAATCGCTTTAAGGGGGAGCATTTCAATCCTTTCTCTTTACTTGTTATTATTTTAAATTTATGTTTCTTTTTTATAAAAAATTAAAAAATTAAAAAATTAAAAATTAAAAAAGATTTTTTATATGAGCTGACTCGTGGTAACTCCATGACCGTCTCCGTCAAATCCAGTGTCTAGGAGTTCTTTAGGCGACACCTTCGGTGTCTAAGAAGTTTGGGTTTTAAGCGGGACCATTGTGACCCCTCCAACCTTCCCGGATCCCTGGCTGTGTTTTCTTAGGCCCTAAACTGGTCATCCGTGAGTTACTTGTATATTCGTGTGTTTTTAAACTAAGTTTTTTTTATTTTCTGTTTAGTCTTTGTTTTTATTTTGTTTTTGTTTTTGTTTTGTTAAGTTAGTTTTTGTATTTATTTTGTTTAGTCGTTGTTTTTATTTTGTTTTTGTTTTTATGGTATTATTAGTTAGTTTATTTCTAAGTGTTAGAAACACATTTTTATTTTATTTCAAACACTGCATTAAAAAAAAAAAACATTCAAGTAAATTAAAAAAAACAAACAAACTTCTTCTTCTTCTTCTTCATCTTCTTCATCTTCTTCATCTTCATCATCATCATGGCTTACCTCTATTGTCTCGTACTTGTAGGATCTCCAGCAGCTCTACATGGTCCTCATTTTTTTTCTGCAATGCTTCCACGTGCCTGATTGGCACGGTGAGCCGCTTCTGGAGGTCCGCCACCATAGCCTTCAAGGAAGCTACTTCCTTGCTCAGCGCGGTACACTCCCGTGTTCTCGCCAACAATCGCATGCCTAAATTGGTAGCCGAGACCGCATGGAGCACCGTTAAATTGTGGGACTCCTCCACTGCAGCCTTGTTGGACCTCTGTGCCACATGCAGGTGATCTGCCGATGTGAGTTTACTGCCAATCATGCTGCCCAGGAGCACTGCTCTCGTTCGGCACTGCCTCAGAAAAAGTTCGGTATTACCTCAGCAAAGTTTGAGGCCGTACCGTGATGATATGTGGAGTTTGGGAAGACAGGGATTTGGACGAGCCCTTATCTGGGCATTCGGTGGTGCAAGTGAGAGCTCAAGGTTGAGATCATCAAGGTGAGTGCATGAGGATGCCATTTGTTTTGCTTCTGAATTTTTTGATGTTTTTCCTTGAGTTTGCAGGAAGAAATGTTGGGTATCATCCGCTTGCAGAGATGTGGTTTAAATAGAAATATGCTGATGAGAGAGAGCCAACACCATTTCGGATTTCTCTGGCATACTCGACCTAATCGCTTCAAGGGGGAGCACATTAACTTTCACTTTACTTTACTTTTTTTTTTTCCGTGTTTTTCGGGTGTTTTATGTTTTTGCCCGTTACTTTCATTTTCTAGTGTTTTGTGTTTTTCCCTTTCGGCTATCACCTTTGTCTTATTTTAGTTTGAGAAATGTGCTTTCTTTTCCGTTTGTCGTTTTTGTTTGATTTAAGTTTGGGAAGTGTGTTTTCTTTGTCTCTTTCTTTTTCCTTCTGCAACTTTACTCTTTTATTTCTGAAACAAAAATAACAAAAACAAAAACAACCAAAAAAATAAAAATAGTAGAAATCATTTCTTCCCAGCGCTAGGTGTCTCGACCATAGAAGCTTTGAGTTTGGCCCTCTGACTATCCTCTTCCGGGGCTTCACGCACAGCCTCTTGGGGCTCACCACTTGAGCTCCCAAAGATCGCAATCTTAGCTTGAGCATAACTACTCTCGCGATCTGCTTGCTTGCGTTTACCCGGTCGGTCTAGGTCCTCCAGCTGCTTTCGCATGTCGCGAGAATACAACTCTACCATCTTTGATAGGCTTTTATTCTCATCCCGCAATGCTTCTAGCTGGTGTCGATTCACCTCCGCTATCCTTGCCCTCTCCCTTTTCAAGCTTTTTATAGCACTCTGACACTCTTCAACCATACTTCACTCCGCCACTAACTGACCTTTCAAAATCTCTACCTCATGGGACTTCGCAAGTAGGCGATGACCCAAACTTGCAACACATGTTGTACTCTCACGCTTAGTGCTAGGGCATCACTCGTGACCCGGTTGTCATCCCTTGTCCCGAACACACGTATATCTTTAGGAGTTACTAAATTTCTGCCAACTCCATTGGCAACATCGTTGTCCAGGAGTATTGAGTCATTGACAGTCACAGGGCCCCTTGCGGAGGCAAAGTAGGGTACCCATTCCTGGTGCCGCCTTTGGCCCCATTTCTGAGTCGGTGGAGCTAGGTTGAGATCCAACGAAAATGGGTAGGAAGAGGCCATTTGATTTCTCACTCGCTTTTCTTCTTTCCTTCTTTTCTCTTATGTGTTTCTGAGTTTGTGTTTTTTCATCCCTTCTTTGTCCTTCTTATAGACTTAGTTTGCTAAACTCTAGCCATTGCAGCGTCAGAGCATTTTCTGAATCTCCAGCATCCCTTGAGTCCCACAACCTTCTCGCTTTCCAACCATATCCAATTCATTTATCACGACGTGTCTTTCTTAACGGACGCGTTCAGCAAAGTCATCTTCGCGCCTTTCCATAGCTCGTAATTTGTGCTTGTGGAGTCTGCGGCGCCTCTATGCGTCGACACGTGTCTCGTCCTGCTCAGCTGGTCCCTTACACTGAACCGAGACATCATGACCCATGTTCTTTTAAAATAATAATAATAATAATAATAAAAATAATAAAAATCAATTGAACATGTGGGCTTCGGACTTCATTGTGGGCTTCGGGTTTTCACTGTTGTTTGGGTTTCAAGATGGGTTAATTTAATTGTGGGCTTTGGGCTTCAATTTTTTTTTTGGGGTTTCAGAATTGTGTGATTAGGGTTTACTGTTTCATTTTTTTTTCGTTCGTTTGTTTTGTAATTTTTATTTTTGTAATTATTTTATTTGTGTATTTTAATTCTTGTGTGTTTTATGATTTTTATTTACTTTAGTACCTTTCATTTCTTGTTATGACATTGTTTGTGGCTAATTTTTAAACATTGAGGACAATGTTCATTTCTAGGTTTGGGGGTATTGGAGTTTAGCAAGTAAATTTGGTTTGTTTTAAAATAAAATAAAAAATAAAAAATTTGCTTGTTTTTCTTTTATTTTGAGTCTTATTTTATTTTGTTTTTGAGTCACTTTCCGAACACATATGATGATATTGTGATAAATGTTGCATGACTTAAATGAAAATTGAATTTTATTTATTATTTATTATTTTTCTTTTTGTAACTTTTTATTGTAAAAAAAAAAAAACCTTAAAAAATAAATAAATAAATTTGGCATTGTTCTAGTATGATATGCTTGAAACCTTCTTTACACTTGCCATTTGTTTCATAATTTTCCAATTAAAGGATTTGCATGATCTAAAGAATTGTATGAAGCATAAATTAGACTTATATAACCAACAATATAAAGTGAGCTTTGAGCCTTGTACTTCAATTCATGAGTGTTATACACATACTCTTAATTTCTTGTCATCTAAGTTGTTGTTTGATCTCATTATTCATTGATTTGGTTGAACACTTAAAAGTCATTCATTCTTATGCAATTTGATTCCATGACATTTAAAAAATGATATTAAGGCCCTCTTTGGATCGTTTGTGCCTTTCAAGCTAACCTTATGCATGCTTAAGCATGATTTTCCATTGTTAACCATTTTGAGCCTACATGTAAACCTTTTCTTTCATTTACCAATTATATTTCCTCACCTTAGCCTGAAAAACAAATATTTACCTTTCTAAGGAACTCATGAGCTTTAATTGGGATGTGTTTTTCATACAAGGTTTGGGAAGAGGTGTTACATTTCAAAAAATATATATATTCACACAATTGGTGAAAGAAAAGAGTAAAGTTGTGATTATGTGGTGGTTGATTGAATTTCCATTTTTGGGCCTTCAAAATAAATTGGTGGTTGTTCAATAAAGGAGTGAAACATTGTAATGAAGGTATAAGGAGTATTGATAATGTAAAATTAAATTCTCATTGTGATGATTCAAAGTCTTGTAAACAATTGTTTTATGCTCTTATATTTTGAGTTCCTTGGACTTTGTATTATCCATACCCTTCATTTTATACTCACCTTACACCCTTGGCCCCATTACAACCTATGTTAAAGACCTAAATTGATCTTAAATGTCATGTGGATGAATTGCATACATTTTTCTACTTTTCAGTGTTTGGCATCCTTCTTGAGATCATATTAATGCAAGTTCGTCATCTTTCTATTTCGAGTTAAGTCCCTTCTGGTTTAACTCTATTCTCATGTTTATAACTGAGTGTTGCATTATAGCCCTCTTCTGAGTGATTCATTTGTGAGAGGACAACTTTGGTGAGATTTGAAGTTGAACTTGTGCTTTGTATGATTTTCGAAATTGTGTGAAAACTAAGATTGGGAAATTTGTTGCATTTGGCAATCACACTACTACACTTTGAGCATATTATGTTTTGAACTTTGCCACCTTGTGAATAATGTCTAAAATAGAGCTTTTATTGTTAAAACTTTTGAGTCATGTGCATGAGTCATTTCTCTTAGAAATGTTCGGAAATGTTGTTTTGAGTTTTATTTTTGTTTTGTTTTTATTTTTATTTTTGTTTTTGCTTTATGTTTGTTTTTGTTTTTGGTTTTGCTTAAGGACTAACAAATTCTAATAGGTTTTCTAACTATGTTTTGTAGAAATTAGTTAAACGTTTGTGGGTATCGATCTAATCTGTTAAACCCTCAGGAGATACAACTCCTCCTACTAGGGATGCCTAGAGGTTTAAAGGCTTGTTGCATATGCTAAATGCAATCGAGTTACCTACGAAAGTGGTCTAGTTAACTTCTTATTTGTTTTTTATCTTTGTTTTCCTTTTGTTTTGCTCGAGGACTAGCAAAATCTAGGTTTGGGGGTATTTGATCGGTGCATATTTACATATCATTTTGTACCCTTTTAACTTATGATTTGGTTATGTTTTTGAGTTAAACTTGTGCTTTTAATAAGTTTTGTGTTTGTTTCAGTGTAATAAGCTTGAGACTCACTAATTGCATTTTGGGGACAAATTAGCTCAAAATGGTGTCTGCAGATCAACCAACTTCACGGATTGGACTGTACTTGCTCAAGAAGAACCAGATAATGAGCCATACATCATTGGAAAGCTACGGAAGTCTATTTTCTGTAGAATTTTACGGTTCATGATTCCGAGTCTTCTAGAGAAAGTTATACATGTTTTGGCAACTTAAGGTCAAATTTGGCAGCATCTGCGTTACTGGGCCAAAAATCACATTTGAAGGTCTTTCCGATTTTTCCTTGATTTGGGCTGCATATTCTTGGAAAGATAAGACAAAGAGCTTCAAGATCCATATTTTTCCAGAATTTTATGGATGGAGAAACAAGCCCAAAACGAGCCCACAAGCTGGCTGCAATGCATTGTCATGCATGACATATGCATGATGAAGTGTTGTTGATTGTGGGAAAGTTTGGTGAAGCATATTCAATACCTATATTTGAGTGGAAATTTGCAGCAGCCAAATGTGCCAAAGGATGATGAAGTGGGAGTTGCAACACTAAGCCTAAAGACAAGAGGAATTGTTTTCAAATGTAATAGTGTGTTAGGTGAATTAA
The DNA here is from genome assembly GCA_018703695.1 of Prunus fruticosa. Classification (NCBI taxonomy): domain Eukaryota; kingdom Viridiplantae; phylum Streptophyta; class Magnoliopsida; order Rosales; family Rosaceae; genus Prunus; species Prunus fruticosa. Next base: position 4,236,964 of record CM031921.1, on the reverse strand, counting down.
GTGTTGTAAGTTGGTAAAGTGAGTGTGGTAGGTAAACTTATTGTATAATTCAGATTTTCACTTCCCCTAGGCCTATAAATAGGGAAGTTCTCTAAGCTTGTAAACACACCCCAAGGGGAAGAGCTCTCAAACACTTCTCTAGAGCTCCCTTCCCTTCTCTCCCTCAAATTCTCTTAGTTTCCCTTTGTAGTTCTCAATTGTTGTAATAAGATCATTCTAATAAATTTTCTTTCTTCTAAATTCTCCAAACACTTCTTTATTCTCTTTCAAATTCTCTAAAGTCTCCATATCTCAAACACTTCACAAACACCTTTCTCTCCCTTCCCTAAGTTCCCAAACACTTCTCTATTCTCATCCAAACTCTCCAAGTTCTCAAGCACTCTCTTCCCAATTCCCCAAGTTCTCACACATTCTCTTCCAAATTTCTCAATGTTCTCAAACACTTCTCCAAGTTCTCAAACACTCTCTTCCAAATTCCCCATTTCTCAAACACATCTCTCCTTTCTTCCAAAAGTCTCCATGTTCTCAAGTGTTGTACAAAACCTTTTTTTTTCTTCTTTTGTTTTCATTTCTGTTTTGTGTAGGAAAAATGAATTGGATCATTCAATCACCAATCCCTGTGGAATCGACCTCGCACTTACATATGCTAAACTACCAACGGCTCGTGCACTTGCGAGTATCACAAGTTGAAGATGCAGCTGAATCCAATTTGGTGCAGCTGAATCTACACAACAGGGGGGAGAGGGGTCCTGTGCGATATGTTTTGGGGGTGGGTGGGGTTGGGGTGGGGGAGAAAGGGAGAGAGATGGCTCTTTTTTCTCTATTTTTTTTCCTTGAAATAGAAAGACTAAAATACCCTTGAAATGGATGGAAAATTGAATGATGTTAAAGTCAGATGAAAAATCATGGATTTTGAAAAATTAAAGTGATATTTCTCTTAAATTTTTCTTTAAAGTGATAAATTGAAACTGAAGTACAAATTCAAGTGACATTTTGACAATTATCTCTATTAAAATAAATAAATAAATAAATAATGCCGCGTGGGTTAAAAAGGGCAGCAGCTAAGGCCATCCCCAATGGGAGCTCTATTTCGAGCTCAACCACCACAAGTGACAGGACCCGACCCAAATTCAACTTTGGAATCCGAGTTGAACCCTCGCGTGTCCGACACCTGGCAAGTGCCGGGCACAAGTGATCTAATTGCCCTTTCTAGTCAACTTTTACTTAAAACTGGGGTTTGACTTCTGCCGAAAATTTAGCAGTCTCCCATGCAATTAGACCAATCCCAAACTTACACATGTTAGACATGCATATAAATGTATACACCAACTATCAGCATACAAACAAATACCTACCAACAGTTAGACATGCGTTCTAGGGCAATATCAGAGCTCTATATAGAAGATTACAAATATAAATAATTATACAAGACCCTACGTTGTCAAAGGATGTGGCGGAAGGTGGACTAGGCTCGGTGGTGGCGCACTGACGCACGACTACTGCCCGGGGGCGCAAAACATTTAAAAGGTGAGTGGACCAAAAAATAAAGTTTTAGAAAATAACATAAGAACATACTAACCCCACTGTAAAACTGTTATAAAATCTAAATCATTTCTTATATAAATACTCGTATTGGAATCACTGCATTCGTATATATATATATATATAATCAATCACATACTTGTTGCGTAGATTCAGCTGCACCAAAATGGATTCAGCTGCATCCTCAACTTGTGATACTCGCAAGTGCACGAACCGTTGGGTAGTATAGCATGTGTAAGTGCGAGGTCGATTCTACAGGGATTGGTGATTGAATGATCCAATTTAGTTTCCTACACAAAACAGAAATAAAAACAAAAGAACAAAACAAGAAGAAAGAATGTACATTACAAGAAAAATAAATTACAACTAAGAAAACATTTAAGGAAACTAAGAGAACTTTGAGGAAGAAATGAGAGGTGTTTGGGAAAAGTGTTTGGAGAATTTGAGAAGGGAGAAGAAAGTATTTGAGAACTTGGAGAAGAGAAAGGTGTTTGGGAAACTTGAGGATTTTGGAAGAAAATGGAATTGTGTTTGAGAGCTTTGATGATTTGGAAGGGAAGAGAGATTTGTTTGAGAAAGTGTTTGGAGAACATGGAGAATGTTTGTGAACTTGGAGAATTTGAGAACTTAGGGAGTGGAGAGAAAGGTGTTTGTGAAGTGTTTGAGACATGGAGACTTTTGGAAGAGAAGGGAAATGTGTTTAGGAAATTTGGAGAATTTGATGAAGGAATGGGAGAAGTGTTTGGGAAGTGTTTGGAGAAGAGAGTGTTTGAAGAATTTAGAAGAAGAGAAAGGAAAAGTGTTTGAGATTTAGTACAAAGAAAATTTACTAGAATGATCTTATTACAACAATTGAGAACTACAAAGGGAAACTAAGAGAATTTAAGGGAGAGAAGGGAATGGAGCTCTAGAGAGGTGCTTGAGAGCTCCCCCCCTTGGGGTGTTTTTACAAGCTTAGAGAACTTCCCTATTTATAGGCCTAGGGGAAGTGAAAATCTGAATTCAAAAAGACTAATGCATACAACACTTGAATTATAAAATCTGAAATGGTTGATGCACTTGTATTAGAAAATCTTCAATGGTTGATGCACTTGTATTAGAAAATCTTCAATGGTTGATGCACTTCACCACTAAATCCCACCAGCAGCCCTAACTCATCATCATGTCACCATGACCAAGCTTCCAACCAGAAATGATAGCTCATGCCTAGCTCACCATGACCAAGCATACAACCAGCACATGCTGAGGTCAGCATGACCAGCAACTTCAAGGGCTTACAACTTGGGCTTCTCTTAATAAAATTAGGACTTTAAGCACTCTAAATTGAAGTTCAGAATGTCTTCTTTCCAGCCATATGTTATTTGGGCCAATCCAAGGTCGGAGGAAGAAGTTAAGGCCGAAAGAAATTGCTAACTCATTTTCCGCGCTGATAAGATCCATCCTGAGCATGGTTCAGTCTTTGCTAGGTAACGGACTCCAGATTTATCCAATGGGGCTGAATTTTGGATATGTTCTAGTACACACCCATTGGAACAACTTTCATGAAGAATGTGGCCTCATTCGACCTATGTAGGTTACTGAAACAAAGCTTGCAATATGACCTACGGAACTGGACTGGCAAGGGGCTGTAGCCATAATGAATTTGTCTTTTTAAGCTCTTCATCAATTCATCCAAATTAGGCCTTAACATGATTGAATTGCATGAATTATGCTCTCCAAAGCGATCATTGTTACCTAAAGCTCAATTAACTGAAAGATAAACACAAAAAGGATTAAAAGCACAAGTTTAACTCAAAAACATAACCAAATCATAAGCTAGAAGGGTAAGAAATAATATACAATTATGAACCGATCAAATACCCCCAGACCTAGATTTTGCTAGTCCTCGAGCAAAACAAAAAGGAAAACACAGATAAAAAAAACAAAACAAGAAGTTAACTAGACCACTTTCGTAGGTAACTCGATTGCATTTAGCATATGCAACAAGCCTTTAAACCTCTAGGCATCCCTAGTAGGAGGAGTTGTGTCTCCTGAGGGTTTAACAATTATCGATACCCACAAACGTTTTTCTAACTCTACAAAACAAAATGGTTAGAAAACTTATTAGATTTGTTAGTCCTTAAGCAAAACCAAAAACAAAAACAAACATAAACGCAAATACATTAACAAAAATAAAGAAAAAACAAAAATTAAGAAAACAATTACAAAAATAAAACGAACTCAAAACAATTTTTCCGAACATTTTCTGAAGAAAAATGACTCATGCACATGACTTAAACGTTTTAACAATAAAAGCTCAATTTTTAGACATTATTTACAAAGCGGCAAAGTTCTAAACACAATATGCTCAAAGTGTAGTAGTGTGATAGCCAAATACAACAAATTCCCCAATCTTAGTTTTCACACAATTTCAAAAATCATACAAAGCATAAGTTTAACTTCAAATTTCACCAAAGTTGTCATCTCACAAATGAATCACTCAGAAGAGGGTTATAATGCATCACTCAGTTATAAACATGAGAATAGAGTTAAACCATAAGGGACTTAACTCGCAATAGAAAGATGAAGAACTTGCATTAATATGATCTCAAGAAGGATGCCAAACACTTAAAAGTAGAAAATGGATGCAATTCAACTACATGACATTTAAGATCAATTTAGGTCTTTAGTATAGGTTGTAATGGGGCCAAGGGTGTAAGGTGAGTAAGAAATGAAAGGTATGGATAATACAAAGTCCAAGGAACTCAAAATATAAGAGCATAAAACAAAGGTTTACAAGACTTCGAATCATCACAATTAGATTTTTTTCTTTTACAAGATCAAAACTCCTTATACCTTCATTTACATTGATTGATACTCCTTTAATTGAACAAACACCAACTTATTTTGAAGGCCCAAAAATGAAAATTTCAATCAACCACCACTTAACTTTTCTCTTTTCTTTCACCAATTGTGTGAATTTTTTTTTCTTCGAAATGTAACACCCATTCCCAAACTTAGTATGAAAAACACATCCAAATTAAAGCTCATGAGTTCCTTAGAAAGGTAAATATTTGTTTTTCAGGCTAAGGCGAGGAAATAAAATTGGTAAATGAAAGAAAAGGTTTACATGTAGGCTCAAAATGGTTAACAATGGAAAATCATGCTTAAGCATGCATAAGGTTAGCTTGAAAGGCACAAACGATTCCGAAGAGAGCCTTAATATCATTTCTTAAATGTCATGAAATCAAATTGCATAAGAATGAATGACTTTTAAGTGTTCAACCAAATCAATGAATAATGAGATCAAACAACAACTTAGATGACACGAATTTAAGAGTATGTATATATAACACTCAAGAAATGAAGTACAAGGCTCAAAAGCTCACTTTATATGGTTGGTTATATAAGTCTAATTTATGCTTCATACAATTTTTTAGATCATGCAAATCCTTTAATTGGAAAATATGAAACAAATGGCAAGTGCAAAGGTTTCGAACATATCATGATAGAACAATGCCAATTTTATTTTTTTTAATAAAGAAAAAAAAACACTAAAAAGAAAAATGAAATCCAATTTTTATTTAAGTCATGCAAACATTTATCACAATCTCATCAAATGTGTTCGGAAAGTGACTCAAAAACAAAACAAGACTCAAATAGAAGAAAAACAAGCGATTTTTTTTTTTTTTAAAATTAAGAAAAACATTATACATGCTAAACTCCAATACCCCCAAACCTAGAAATGAACATTGTCCTCAATGTTTAAAAATTAGCCACAAACAATGTCATAATAAGAAATGAAAGGTATTAAAGCAAATAAAAATTAAAACACACAAAAATAAAATAAAACAATTACAAAATAATCAAACAAATATAAAATAAATAAAAAATAAAAACGAAATAGTAAAACACTCAAAACAGTAAGCCCTAACAGATAGTCTTACACAAACTGAAACCCAAACGATTTAAAGCCCAACCCAAAAGAAAGTTAACCCACTTTGAAACCCAAACTAAGGTGAAACCCGACCCAAGAATGAAATCTGAAACCCACATGTTTAAATTTAATTTTTTCTTAAAAAGATAAAACGTGAATTATGAGCGCAAAGCAGAATTTTTAAAAAGAGGGAATGTGGTCCCTGATGTCGTCTCATGGATAGTCACGGGCAGAAGGCGGGAGCCACGTGTCGACGCATAAGGCGCCGCAGATCCACAAGCGAAAATTACGGGCCATGGAAAGTCGTGACGACTTTCCTGAACGCGTCCGTTCAGAAAGGTCACGTCGTGATAAGTGAGTTGGGTGTGGTTGGAAAGCGAGAAGGTTGTGGGACTCGAGGAATGCTGGAGATTCAGGAAAATGCTCACGCTGCACTGGCTAGGGTTTTGTGAAAGACTCTATAAGAAGGAAAAAGAAGGGGGAAAAAACAAAAAACACAAACTCAGAAACACAAAAGAGAAAAGAAGCAAGATAAACTGAGTGAGAAATCTATGGCTTCTTCCTACCCTTTTTCGTTGGATCTTAACCTAGCTCCACCGACTCAAACACGAGGTCAAGCAGGAGCACCAGGTATGGATGCCCTACTTTGCCTCCGCACGGGGCCTGTGACCGTCAATGACTCAATTCTCCTGGACAACGATGTTGCCATTGGAGTTGGCAGAAATTTGGTGACTCCTAAAGATATACGTGTGTTCGGAACAAGGGACGACAATCGGGTCATGAGTGATGCCCTGGCACTGAGCATGCAGAGTCCAGCATGTGTCGCAAGTTTGGTTCATCGCCTACTTGCGAAGTCCCATGAGGTAAAGGTGTTGAAAGGTCAGTTAGCGGCGGAACACAGTATGGTTGAAGAGTGTCAAAGTGCTATAAAAAGCTTGAAAAGGGAGCGGTCAAGGATAGTGGAGGTGAATCGACACCAGCTAGACGTATTGCGGGACGAGAATAAAAACCTATCAAAGATGGTAGAGTTGTACTCTCGCGACATGCGAAAACAGCTGGAGGACCTAGACCGACCAGGTAAACGCAAGAAACCAGATCGCGAGAAAAGTTATACCTGAAGCTAAGATTGCGATCTTTGGGAGCTCAAGTGATGAGCCCCAAGAGGCTGTGCGTGAAGCCCCGAAGAGGACAGCCAGAGGGCCAAACTAAAAGCTCCTATGGTTCGAGACACCGAGCGCCAAGAAGAAATGATTTCAGTTTTTATTTATTATTTATTTTAAAAGTGTATGTGTTTTTTTTTTCTTTTTAATTGGGAAATAAAAACGTTATGTTATCTCAAAGACACGAATGACCCTAAATTTAAAGAACAACGATCAAACAAAAACATGAAAACTGAAACATGCATTTTTATTTTTAGTTAAGTAAACACACAAGTAACTGCTTTTTCTTTTAAGAGAAAAACTTAAGGATGACCAGTTAAGGGCCTCAGAAAACACAGCCAGGGGATTCGGGAAGGTTGGAGGGGTCACAATGGTCCCGCTTAAAACCCTAACTTCTTAGACACCCAAGGTGTCGCCTTAAAGAACTCCTAGACACTGTATAGACTGCGGTTGCTTACCTGGAGTTACCAAAAGTTTAGCTCCTTCAAAGAATATCCTAAATTATACTACTTAATTAAATAAAAACAAAATAAATAAATAAATAAATAAAAACTGAAATAAACACGCAATTCAAACAAGAATTTAAAAGAAGAGATGGGATTCTTGCACCAGGTGTCCAAGACGCATCTTTAATTTTGTCTCTTCTTCAAATTAAATTCTTGAGAAACCTGACAAACAAGAAGAAACAAGTTATTTTTAAATTAAAAATAAAAACAATTAATAAATAAAAACAAAATAAAATAGAAAGAAAAAAAAAAACACACTTCTCGAAAACTTAAACAAAAGAAAAGAAAAACAAAATGACTGGAAATAATAGACAAAAATACAAAGCAATCAGAAAAACAGGGAGGCAAAAGTGAGTGAAAGTGTAGACATGCTCCCTTTTAAAAAAAACGCGCTCGCAATTTGCGCCAGAAAATGAAGGGATCCGAGAGAAAAGAGCACAGGATAGCACCCTCGAGATCCGAAGTGCTTTCGGCTCCCTCGTCTGCATAAGTCTATTTAAACACATCTCGGTGAAGTAGAAGAGCACCCCACATTTCTTCCTGAAAATTCAGAGAAAACATCAAAAAATCCAAAAACAAAACAATGGCATCTTCATGCACTCACCTTGATGATCTAAACCTTGAATTGTCCCTTGCGCCACCGAATGCGCGGATAAGGGCTCGTCCAAACCATGTCTTCCCAAACTCCACATATCATCACGGTACGGCCTCAAACTTTGCTGAGGTAATCCCGAACTTTTCTGAGGCGGTGTCGAACGGGGGCGGGTGCCTGCTAGAAGGCATGATTGGCAGCAAGCTCACATCGACAGGATCATCTGCATATGGCAAAGAGGTCTGACAAAGCAGCGGTGGAGGAGTCCCACAACTTAACTGTGCTCCACGCGGTCTCGGCTACCAATTTGGGCATGCGATTGCTGGCGAGAACACGGGAGTGTGCCGCGATGAGCGAGGAAATAGCTTCCTTGAAGGCTATGGTGGCGGACTCGCAGAAGCGGCTCTCCTTGCCAATCAGCACGTGGAAGCACTGCAGAGAAAAAATGAGGACCATGTGGAGCTGCTGCAGAGATTCTGCAAGTAAGAGATAACAGAGCCATGCCATGAAGATGAAGATGAAGATGAAGAAGATGTTGTTTTTATTTTTAATTTACTTGAATGTTTTTTTTTTTTTATAATTTTTTTTACTTTTTTTTTTCTTTGTTTGTAATGTTTGAGTGAAATAAAAATGTGTTTTTAACACTCAGAAATAAACTAACTAACCACACCACGTAAATAAATACATAAACTAACTTAACAAAACAAAAAAGTTCCAAATTGATTTTTTTTTTAAATTTAAAATTTATTATTATTTACAACTAACTGACCACACAAAGAAAAAAAAAACAAAGAAGTTCCAAATTGCAATTTACAAGGCAAATAAATAAAAACTCAAATTTCAAATTTTTTTTTTTAAAATTTTTAAAATTTTTTTTCGTTTTGTTTTGTTTTTTAAAACACACAAATATACAAGCAACTCATGGATGACCAGTTAAGGGCCTCAGAAAACACAGCCAGGGGTAGGGAAGGTTGGAGGGGTCACAAAGGTCCCACTTTAAAACCCAAACTTCTTAGACACCGAAGGTGTCGCCTAAAGAACTCCTAGGCACTGATTTGACGGAGACGCTCACTGGAGTTACCACGAGTCAGCTAATATAAAAAATCTTTTTAATTTTTTTTTTTTAAAAAAAATAGAAAATTAAAATTACTGAAATAATAACAAAACAACTAAAGAGAAATGATTGGAATACTCCCCCTTGAAGCGATTAGGTCGAGCGTGATGCAATTGGAGGTCGCGACTTCTCCCACTACTCCACACTCCCCATTCTTATGATTGAGGTTACCATCTCTCTCCATTTTTATTAAACTGATATAAATTGCTAAAACGAACACAAAAAACTTGAACAGAATTAAAGGATTAGGAAATTAAAACTAAAATGGAAAGGAAAATCAACACACATCCAATTTCATGCTTCAAAGTAACAAGCAACAAAGTAATCAAACTAGCTTATGAAGTTCGTTCTTTCTCAAATATGATTATCCATATGGTGTGTGGTTTTAATCAAGTATTCAGAAAAAGCATTTAGCTATGGTGTTTAGTCTAAACACAAATTCCGAACCCATTAAGAACAAGAAGAACAATAAAGAACCAAGTAGAATTTAAACATGGTGTTTGTCTTCAATATCTACCCATTCATTCACTAATCAGTCCAAGAGTCATATGGTGTTTATGTAAACTTGAACAAGATAATTAATTAAGAGCAAGTGAATGAAACCATAAACTAGAAATAATCAACATGCTACTTGAACCTTTTTGTTTTTGGGTGTTGTGTAAGCTGGGACTCAAACCCAGTTCTCTTGCTTGTCAGACAATTGTCCTTGTCCGTTGGACTACAAACACAACTTGTCAATTAACGCCATTAACTTTAAAACATGAAACTATCCAGTTATATACAAAAAATAAAAATAAAAAGTAGGAAAACCAAATAGAATCAAACAATGTTACCGATCCCCGGCAACGGCGCCAAAAACTTGTTGCGTGATTCAGCTGCACCAAAATGGATTCAGCTGCATCCTCAACTTGTGATACTCGCAAGTGCACGAACCGTTGGGTAGTATAGCATGTGTAAGTGTGAGGTCGATTCCACAGGGATTGGTGATTGAATGATCCAATTTAGTTTCCTACACAAAACAGAAATAAAAACAAAAGAACAAAACAAGAAGAAAGAATGTACATTACAAGAAAAATAAATTACAACTAAGAAAACATTTAAGGAAACTAAGAGAACTTTGAGGAAGAAATGAGAGGTGTTTGGGAAAAGTGTTTGGAGAATTTGAGAAGGAAGAAGAAAGTATTTGAGAACTTGGAGAAGAGAAAGGTGTTTGGGAAACTTGAGGATTTTGGAAGAAAATGGAATTGTGTTTGAGAGCTTTGATGATTTGGAAGGGAAGAGAGATTTGTTTGAGAAAGTGTTTGGAGAACATGGAGAATGTTTGTGAACTTGGAGAATTTGAGAACTTAGAGAGTGGAGAGAAAGGTGTTTGTGAAGTGTTTGAGACATGGAGACTTTTGGAAGAGAAGGGAAATGTGTTTGGGAAATTTGGAGAATTTGATGAAGGAATGGGAGAAGTGTTTGGGAAGTGTTTGGAGAAGAGAGTGTTTGAAGAATTTAGAAGAAGAGAAAGGAAAAGTGTTTGAGATTTAGTACAAAGAAAATTTACTAGAATGATCTTATTACAACAATTGAGAACTACAAAGGGAAACTAAGAGAATTTAAGGGAGAGAAGGGAAGGGAGCTCTAGAGAGGTGCTTGAGAGCTCCCCCCCTTGGGGTGTTTTTACAAGCTTAGAGAACTTCCCTATTTATAGGCCTAGGGGAAGTGAAAATCTGAATTCAAAAAGACTAATGCATACAACACTTGAATTATAAAATCTGAAATGGTTGATGCACTTGTATTAGAAAATCTTCAATGGTTGATGCACTTCACCACTAAATCCCACCAGCAGCCCTAGCTCATCATCATGTCACCATGACCAAGCTTCCAACCAGAAATGATAGCTCATGCCTAGCTCACCATGACCAAGCATACAACCAGCACATGCTGAGGTCAGCATGACCAGCAACTTCAAGGGCTTACAACTTGGGCTTCTCTTAATCAAATTAGGACTTTAAGCACTCTAAATTGAAGTTCAGAATGTCTTCTTTCCATCCATATGTTATTTGGGCCAATCCAAGGTCGGAGGAAGAAGTTAAGGCCGAAACAAATTGCTAACTCATTTTCCGCGCTGATAAGATCCATCCTGAGCATGGTTCAGTCTTTGCTAGGTAACGGACTCCAGATTTATCCAATGGGGCCGAATTTTGGATATGTTCTAGTACACACCCATTGGAACAACTTTCATAAAGAATGTGGCCTCATTAGACCTATGTAGGTTACTGAAACAAAGCTTGCAATATGACCTACGGAACTGGACTGGCAAGGGGCTGTAGCCATAATGAATTTGTCTTTTTAAGCTCTTCATCAATTCATCCAAATTAGGCCTTAACATGCTTGAATTGCATGAATTATGCTCTCCAAAGCCATCATTGTTACCTAAAGCTCAATTAACTGAAAGATAAACACAAAAAGGATTAAAAGCACAAGTTTAACTAAAAAACATAACCAAATCATAAGCTAGAAGGGTAAGAAATAATATACAATTATGAACCGATCAATACTTGATCAAACATTAAATCATTGAAAGCATTGAAATCAACTTTTAATCTACCACCTAAGTGTACCCATTTATAATTCCGTCAATTCCTTTAGTTTCCGTCAATTCCTTATAATCCGTCAATTCTATCCTTGTGCCATCGGAGTGACACGTCATATAGACCTCGGGAAATACAAGGTCACCCAAGCCGCAATCCTAGCAGAATTCAGGGGACACTTGGTTGGCCTGATCCGCAATCCTAGCACCACACAGTTCGAGCGTCCCCGAGACTCGTGGGCTGTGTCAAGCATGCTGACCTACCCGAAGGCAACTGGATGTCCGTCGACATCAATAATACCGAAGGCAACATAATTTTATTCCGAAGGCAACTTAATTTCCGAGGCAACATTTATTATATTGAAGGCAACCTTGGGTACATATGGTGGCTTAAAATAAATGTATACATATATAATTCTGAAAAAGATTAAAGTTTATAAAACTACTTATAAAACTATTCCTTAAATCATGATGCCATTTAATCTGATAATACCTTAGTTCTGACCTTCCAAATCCCTTTTTAAATGTTCCACTAGGTAGCACATAAATAAACAGAAATATTTAAATATATCAAGTCATGCTAGGAAAGCCGTATTCAGGAAAACTTAGTCAAGATCAAATAATGAAATTAAAATGCATAAAACGTTTATAAAACAAACAGTGCACTCACAGATACTCTGAGCTAGCTGGACCCTTTGAAGGTCCCTCCTTCTGATCACCTGGTGTCCGGGTGCCTGTATAATCATCACAATATTTTAATAAAAATTCTACTCAGTAATATAATATTAAATTAAAAACCCTGACCCCCGGCTCCTAAAAGTGCGTGCGTCACTTTCTAGGTCATTCCTATGCCCACATTAGATTTTCCTCTTCAGTGGACACGCTTTAAAAGTATCTCAAGATTCAAAAGCAATAAAGTCCCTAAAAGTCAACTCGGGACCTCGAGGGGTCCACGGCCTCAGAATTCCGATCCGATCGTTCCTAGAGGTTCCAATAGGCCTAGGACACATGTCTTGAAAGTTTGGTATCGAATCAGACGTTCGATTGCTCACGATCGCACGATTTCGGACTGACGAACGATTTTCCGTAAACCTAGTCCTAGGGTTGGCCTTTTCTGAGTATCCGGACTCCGATTGATGGTCCGTCGAATCCTACACGATCCTGAAATTACATAGATTGACCTATTCCAGTTTGACTACAATCCAACGGTCCAAACGTATTGAACTCGAAAAATGCACACTATGCGAGATCTGTTCGGGTTCAAATGTTATCCGAATTGAGATCCGTAAACTCCTACGCACTCGTGAGGACACGAGGATCGTTCTGAGACCAAAAGTGGCCCCTGCTACCTGGCCCACGGCCCGGTCGCGCGTGGGTGTGCCTAACAATTTCCAATGGCAGGATTTTCTCTAAATCGTCGGCCCAAACTCCTATCCTAGGTAATACACCCTATTTGGAACCACTTTTGTTCTTGGACTATGGCAAAAAAGTGGCCGGAAGTGGCTGAAACTGCGACGTAAAACCGGCAGATTTTCAGTTCGAAAATTAACCTCTCAAACCTCAAAATTTCTTAAAACCTACCCAACCATCAGCTAGAACGTGAAAATCAGTTGAAAAACCATACCTAATTGATCTGATTTGGTGGCCCATGACGACGAATGGAGCCGACGAAATTCTGTCAAAACCTCAGGATTTTCTGGTTTTTCCGGGGAAACCAGGGCAACTAGAGGTCGGGGAAGACGTCGGATGGGGTACGGGGGTAACGCCGGTCAAGTCTTGACCGTTCCGACGCGATGTGGTGGCCGCCGGAGGTGAGCTGGGTGATCGGCTAGAGCAAGGAGAAGGCAAGGAGGGGTTTGCGCAAGGGAGAAGAGAGTGAGGAGAGAGAAGGAGTGATCAGATTTTAAAATCTAATTTCCCCAAGAATTATTATTTTTCCCTTTTCGTATTTTGCTCATATTTTCCTCGTTAGAAGTCAACTTAAAGTCAACTTAAAACCTAATAAAATATTCTTCTGTCAAAAAGTCTTCTCCTGTCAAAACCTAATAAATTCTTCTCCTGTCAAAAAGTCAACTTAAAACCTAATAAAATATTCAAATGGTATAATTGTATTCTCCTCTATTAAATTATTAATTAAATATTAATTAAGGTCTAGTTGTTACAACAAGGCTCCAATATATACAAACTCTCTTTAAAAAGGCATCCCCAATAGTGCAAATTTGGGGCTCTAAAACTTAAAGCCCAATTGGAATAGTAGCTAAATGTATGAGCTTGGTTGAAGACCTTGAAATTGAGTGGGACCCATCAATTAAAAAGCTGCAGCCCACTTTTGTGCTATTTCTCACTTGCCTGCGACTGTACAAGGCATACTTGCCTTAAATTTGGTTGTTCATTTGCATGTTGGCCCACATTAACCAAATTTACAAAGTTGTGTCAACAGCTCTATTCCAACGGAAATAAACGGGCAAATTTATGCCATAAAATGTTGATTTCCAAATCTTGTCCAAATTTTGATTTTTTTTTGGTTGAAATGTTCACAAAAAAAAAAAAAAACTAACATAACATGAACAAACATTAAAGTAAAATAGTTAACAAAAAAAAAATAAAAACCACGTAAATCAAATTATATCATAAAAAAATATAGAGCCTCCCATTGTAGGAGAGATTCCTTTAAAACCCCAAAGATTTCATTGGAACTCTAAATGAGGCCCTATAAACCTTTTTAGAGCCGCAAACATTGGGAATGGCCTAACCGGAGCAAAGTTGGTGGCCCGTGGACTCATCTTAAACGTGGGTTGGGGCCCACACAACACACGCAAATACATAGACGAAACACTCACCCACCCACATGTCATCAACTTTCTCTCTCTCACTCTCTGATTTTTTGAATAAGAATTTCACGCATTTTTGCTCTCCCAGAGCCTCAGAGAGAGAGAGACCGGGAAAAATGACTCGGGGAAAGCAGAAGATTGAAGCGCAAAAACGAAATGCGGAGAAGAATCAGAAGCAAAAAGGGTCTCAATTTGAGGCCAGAGCCGTTGCTCTCAAAATCACTTGTCCTATTTGCAAGGTCGATACCGCTCCTACCTACCTATCATATCATTTGCACCTTGGTATTATCATCATCATGATCTTCTTGATCTTTTTTTTTCCTGCATTTTTTCTGTTATGTTCCAATTTAGTTATGATGATTGATGATGAATTCTTAGTGTTACGAAACCAACCCATCAACCCAATTTCTTTTTTTGTTTTGTTTTGTGATATTTATATTTTGGAGCCCTCTTGAATTTTGTGATTCTATAAACAATCATAGGTCTTAAAGTTATTTTTTTGATAGATTATACCATAAAGTCTAAATCAATGATGAGTATTGTTTCAGGTGTCAATTTGCTTGGTATATATGGGTTCATCAGTTTCCCCTTACTTTGTTCTAGTTATTATTCTTTCTTTTTGTGTGAAAAAAGAAGGCGCTTGAAGTGACATGGTGATAATTGACGTGCACAGAGTACAAAAGTAGAGAAAGTTTTGTATGAGGTTCCTAGTGAGATTTTATGTTCATAGAAGTGACTCTAGTTGTTATTTTGATCTAGATGTGTAAGTGGGACGAAGCAAATACAGATTTATGTTTTTCACTTTGTGGTCATTCTAGTTTTACAGACCCTATGGAGTTCGCTAGTGTTCTTCCGGATCCAATTTGTATGATAGTTTTATTATTATTTTTTAGAACGAAAATTTATTACAGAAAGAAAAGGGAGCACATGACATGACGGACAAGAGGCCCACCAAAGACAGCTACAAAGTGAGAACAAAAAAACAGAGAAAACCAAAAAAACAGGGCCACACAACCTAAAGAACCCCACATGGCTAAGAGACCAAACACCCCAGAGCTCAATGAGCTGGCCAATCCAGAATAATCATATTAAGGGGAACATCCTTGAGAAATTTAGACTTAAGGTGTTTTTTATACAGATTAAGAAAGAAGTAATTTAGAGGCCAGGAAAACAGATAAGTTATATTTTAAGGGATTTTGGCTTATACAGCACAATGATAGCAGACCAAGACTGTTCTTTGCATTATTCTTGTGTTTTTTGTATACATCAAGGATGGCTCCATCCTTTTGGAGTTTATTTTGGAGTTTATATTTCTTTTAGATCAACTTACTGTCGTGAACTACTACACCCCTTGTGATACATCACTTTGCTAGCTTGTGGTTTTGTTTCTATGCTATTTTAGCAATCGCATTTGTGCTTTGTTCAATCTTAAAACATCAGCATTGGCTTGTGGATGCTATATTTTATTGATCTCATCAAGATAAGGAACTAAAACCAGAAGATTATTTCCACAATTTGTGTTGATTATCTGTTATTGTTGCAGCCTTACCTTGATATCAATTTGAATAATTTATCTTTGCATTGGATTAGGGACATTTATAGGTTTTGGATAGGTTTGTTCATTGTTGTGATTGGGTTGGATGGTGACTGGGTTGAGGTGGTGAGTGGTGGTGACGGGTGTAGCAGATATGATGCTTGGTTTTTGGTTTTAATAGGACAATAGAGAAAGACAATGGTGTTGCGTAAGAATAAGAAGAGGTGGGGTGTGGTCTTGGAGGACCACAACCTCCTCCCCCCTTCCCCTTCCACACTTTCATTTTTTCAATATAATATATATATATAGCAATGCTAGTGGAGGGAACTTATGGGAGTAAAGTTGACATGAGAGATGAGTGGAAACATAGGGTGGAAAAAAATCTTCATACAATAGAGGAGCCCAAAACGTTCTGATGTCCATTAACTTTTTACTTTCAAAAATGACATAGCATGTTTTTTGGCAATATTTTGAAAACCTATGAGAAACTTTGATTAGCTGATGGTCGTATACCATGCTCGTCAACCAATGAATGGAAGAGTACTAAACACCCCCTTGTGAATACATCAACAATTTGCCGTCCTGTCTTCACAAAAGGAGTGTAGATTACAGAAAAGTCTAGTTTCTCTTTGGAGTGTGAATCCACCTCAATGTGTTTAGCTTGTTCATGTTTGATTGGATTATTTTTAATGTTGATGACAACCTTGTTGTCATAATTTGTTGTCATAATATGATTTTACAGGTCCCTTGTGCACTAGGATTTTAGCCAAATTAACTCAAACCCTACTGGCTATTGGTCATAGCTCAAAACCGACCTCCTGGTGTCAAATTGGCAACCATTAACTTCTCTTTTCTGTGTCATGTTACCGAGGTTCCACCTACAAAAGAGGAGTAGTGCGATATTGGCCTCCTATTTGTGACTGAGCCAGCCAATAAATGTTTATATAGGATTCCAGTTGATGATCATCTCTGGAAAAAGAAACCCTGATGCAGGATGCGTAGGACCTAAATTTATTAGTTTCCTAATGCATTTGTTAGTTTCCTAGATTCTCTAGTTTTCCAAATTCTAGCAGGATTTCTACTTTTCCAGATTTCTAGTTTTAAGTTTCCTATTTTATTTGGGTTAGGATTTCTGTTTAAGCAAGGGAGTTTTATCCTATTATGTCTAGGTTTTAGTTTGCTATAAATACCCCCATGTAGTTCTTTAAAATTCAGTGTTGAATATTGATTAAACCTTCTCTTAAAACTATGTGATTTCTGTCCTTCTCGGTTCTCTGATTTCGGTCATTTCTTTCGTCCCTTCAATCTATATTTTCGTCTCCTCGACCTCCGATATTCTTCTTGTTCTGCTGTTCTGCCCTTTCTTTCGTCTTTTCGATCTATATTTTCGTCTCCTCGATCTCTTATATTCTTCTCTGTTCTATTGTTTAAGTACTTAATCTAATACCTATGGGCTGACATCAAACCCCTTTTCTGGTGCTAATTTTAAGTCTTCAGAATCCTATAAACATCTTACATATGGGTTACTCAAGGTAAATTGATCACGCTGAAAGGGGGCTAGCGTATATCTGGTCGAGTATGAGACAAGTGCACTAGCTTCCTTACAAGTCTTTTTTAACGACCTCCGATCGGTGGCAGTGTTTTCTATGGTATCCTCCAACTTATGGTTTTACTATCTCAGTAGGAGTTTCATCTGTTTACATTACAACAATCTTGTTACTTCAAGTTGGACGAGGACCTTTTCGAGATGAAGATGCCCCCTGATTTGTTGCAACTTCAATATCTAGGAACTGCCCTAAGTTACCCAAGTCTTTGATTCCAAATTCCTTTCCGAAGTGAGACTTTAGTTTCCCTATTTCTTCAACTCTTCACCAGTGGCTACAATGCTATTGACATATACAATCAGTTAAGTCAATTTACCTTGGTGGTGAGAATGTTTTGAGAATAAGGTATGGTCCTTTTGACTGTGGTAGCCAAATTCTGGTATAAATACTGAGAACCTTTCAAATCAAGCTCTTGGTGATTGCTTCAGCTCGCAAATCAGGGAGAATATCCAAATACACCTCATCTTTTAAATATCCAGTGGAAACATATTTTTTCGGACTGTAAGTTGGAAACAAAGGATACCAAAACCTAGATGGAATCCATCTTGGCTACATGAGAAAAATGTTTCTCTATGAATCCATCTGCCCTATGTTTCATGTGCCACATGCAGCCAACAATCTCTTTGCCTGGGTAACAGTCAATCCCAAGTGCAACTATGGTTAAGTGCTTTGATTGTCTTCCTCCATTGTCTCGATCCACTTGGGATCATTCAAATCATCCTGTAGAGTTTCCTGTAGAGTTTGGGGAGTAAACTGAAGTTAATCTAGAGGAGCTGGGATGATATGGAGGGTGAGAGAAAATCTGAGGAAATAAAATTAGAGACTAATTGGTGCAAGTCCTAATCCCATTTTGGAAAGCAATAGGAACCGTAGAAAATGGCCAAATACTTGAGAGGTTGGGAATTGTTGGACAAGCATTTACTAGACATTGCATGCAAGGACCCCAGAGGGCATCCTACTGTTCAGTTATGTGCAGTTAGTACAGCACCCCCGGTATTAAACTGATGAATCCGTAGTAAACAAGAGAGATCTTATAACATGTAAAGGGCAACAATTCTTACCATCAGCAACCGCATATTATTTACAAGTATAAGATAGTTTTATGGATAATGGATAATATCTTCATATATTCTGCCCATTATCATATTGGGGACTTGGATTCTAGAATTTAACTGGGTGAGGATTGTGGACCATGTTATGATAGACTTAATGTGTATGGTTATGGTATGGAGACAATGCATGTTTAGCAAAAATTATCTGGGTTCTTTATTTATATATATTTTGACAGTTTACTAAGCACCACATCTGACGAAATGTGTATTTTCAGGTGCAACTTGCAAATCCAAAGCAGCTTGGTGATCACTATGCTTCCAAACATCCCAGAGAAAAGCCTCCAGCTGAATCAGAATGACCCCTTTCTCATGTGGAATACAGTATGACAATAAAAAACGAAGTAAAAAAATCCTTTGCTGTGTTTTACGACGTGTTTCAGAAAGTTTGTTATATGTTGATTTGTGTTAAATCTCTCCAGCTCCCATTGTGTGCCCCAGGTTTGTTAAACGTTGTATGACTATGAAGGATGATTGTTAATGTTGTCATATCTAGAGTTATGTGGGCTGTGAAATGAAATTTTGGCCATTTTATATCATATGCCTTTAACCACCGCTAGCTCGAAGTTTCTAGTGGGAGAAAGAATGATACTAATACAAACCAGAAATTTTATGCTGTAGCCCCAGGTTGAGTATTTAATTCTCTCCCTTGTTAGAGATTTTTCGTGTCCCCTAGGGATGTATGTTACCAAGTGAAAATTAGCCTCTTTCGAGCATTGTTGGTTTTAAAACCCAAATTGTTTTCAGGTGGTAAACCTCTCAAGTTTTCAATATCTCTGGGCAACTTTGAGTTTGACTGTTGTAGAAAAAGTTTGGTACCCTAATGACTAGTGTTCTATGTTTTGTTCTCTATTTTGAAGCCTACAATGAGAAAGAATTAGAGGGATCAGATATGCTGAGATTACTTGCACAATACTAAGGCAGGACGACATCTTTGAAACCGTTGAGAACCAGCTACTCACTGGTCTAGCTGATAATCATCTTCCACAAGAGAAGAAGAGGCGCTTCGAAATTTATGTTATTGTGAAAGCTGACCAGGTTCTACTGATAGGATTTCAGATTTGCATGAACAGTCTGATTGGCCTTGCTACTCTTGTTTGTTTTGCGTTATAGACTCAAATATGTCACAATCCTTTATATCTAGATCATTGATTAACAAAAGTCCAGCATGAGCAAGTGCTAGAAGAGGAGATCAAAAGTATGAAAGGGACAGAAAAGCACCAGAACTAGATAGTTACAGCGTTTGATTCTGTAAAAAGCTTGGAATATTGTGGTTGAGGATGTCCACAGCTATCAAATCCTTCAATACTAAACTCATAAGCGAGGTTAAAGACACCAATTGGCTCATGGTCTATTGGTATTTCTTTTCATAATGTTCGGAGATGTTCCAAGTTTGAATTGCATTTGTGTTTCGGGCATAAACACATCGGGTGTGTTTTGGAAACATAATTAAATAAAATCCGGAAACAACGGATTTTTGGTTATGAGTGCCATATCAAAATCGCACGAAATTATTTGAAAGTGTAGCGATATTCATTACAGTGTGGACATAATCCTAGTAGGTTTAACTTGATAATGATCCTCCACAGGCTCCACAATCATCATGCTTTCAAGTTCCTGCTGAAATTTCTCCACCGCAAACAATGGCAAGCATGTTAGTGCCATTATCCCATTTTCTTGTTTGTTTTTGTGCTGAGACTTAGGGGGTGTATTCAATTGAGATTTTAATAGATTATAATTACATGATTTTAATGTAATGGATTTTAGCCGGATTTGTATATATATGATTTTACTCATGATTTTACTATATTGCAATTACATGATTTTACTTATGATTTTAATTCACTTAGGATTTTACTTATAATTTTAATAGATTGCAATTACATGATTTTACTTATATTTCTATACAAGCTTGAACACATGGTCAGAATGAATACGTTAAAGATACTGAGAGCCTAGACATAACATGCAAGAACACAACTCATCACCTGAGCACTCAACTACAAATGCAAAACTACAAGCAAAATAATACAACAAGAAACTGCAACTACAATGAAAAACAAATCCTCACAAGCAAAATAATACAACAAGAAACTGCAACTACAATGAAAAACAAATCCGCACAGCTAGCTTGTCGACTCCAAGAACCACAAAAGTTCCAGCAAGACCACCCAAGTCGACCAAACCAATTGACTGTCCCCGGAAATGTATGGATCCAGGATAGAACTAAGGAACACCCAAATCTGCAAAATCAAAGAAGAAAAAAAAAAAACAACCAAGTCCAAGCCGAAGTACCCACCACACAGCTTCAGCCACCACCTCAAGTCGAACACTTGGTGGGAATGATACCCCACTGTCTCAGATACCCAAATCACCCTCTTCGTCTTCTTCCATAGGAGGTTCACTTTTTTCTCTATGCTCCACAAAGTAATTCAATAATTATTCTTATTTCTTATTGTTGTTTTCATTCAAGTAATGTAATCAAGGTTCTCACGGGGTTTGGCAGTGGATTGCTGAGGGGTGGCAGCCACGCAAAGGTTGCAAGGTCTCACATAAAAGAAAAACAGAGAAGAGATAGAAAAATAGAAAAATAGAAAAATAGAAAGAAGTGAGAATCAGGCATAGAATGATGAGATTTTTTATGGGGCTTGGTATTTATATCACCTACTAAAAAGTCTCATAGAATACACCATTTAATGAAATACTTCAAAATCAATAAGCTTTTCAATACCACCAGACTTGTATTTAGTACTTAAAAATTCTAATTGAATACCACTAGATTTTTAAGCTTCAAAACAATCTATTTTAAAATCTGAATTGAATACCACAAGACTTTTATTCATTACTTAAAAATCTGAATTGAATACCACTGGACTTTTAAGCTTCAAAATAATATATTAAAATCCTAATTGAATACACCCTCCTTAATTAGCAAACACTGGCTATCCCCACCCAAAATCGACCTCTCCAAGACCGACACGTGTTGCATCACGGACCATCAGATCTGCCAGCGATTTTATGTACTCACCGCTCATTTTAGACTTTGCCATGTTCACCAGCTCCAACGCATATCCCAACGGATTTTCACACAAAAGTTGGACCGTTGAAACTTGAGACGTGAAGGCAAATGCATTGCCATCCCAAAGGGAGACATCCACGTGGGTTCATGCCATTGCCACGTGCGCTTGCTACGCATGAAACGCAAGTAAATTGTTCGGGATTGAAACTTGAGGGCAAGGGAGTGGCATTTTCACAAACAGGCTGTTATCAAAGTCAAATTTGGAGCAAGTGGAAAGGTTTGAGGGCTGCTATCTCCCTAGTACAAAAATAGAAAGACCGTTAGCCCACCTCGTTTTGAAATTTTGGGTCCGTCCCTGGCCACAACGGTAGAATCACTGCGCCTTGTGCCATCTCCCCGATTGAGTTCAAGAATTGACCAACCCAAGTGCATCACACATGGTGTGGTTCGCAATGCGAATATGAAACCTCCACATGCAAGACGTGTCACCTACGTTTAAAATCTAGGGGTTCTTAGATATAGGTCCATTTTCATTAAGATACAATGGATGAAGGACATCAATTTTGGCTCCTCAATAGCAATCCACCAAACAATCCAATGGACAAGCAAGCAATGCCTTTGTCCATCCTTTTTTAAGATATTTACTTCCAGTGCCATTAAATAGAAAAGGAAAATAAAACCGACCCCTCCCAAAGATTTGCTTGTCTCCTATAATCATGGTCATTCCATTCCAATCTCTTCTGATTTTTAACTTCTTTAATGAAGATTTTCACAAATTCCAAATTAGGATTGAATTACTTGTGTTACAGTCTTTATTTTTTTAATTAAGTATCAACTTATCTATTTGTTTTTCGTTAGGTTCATGTGTCTATAATGGTGGTAGTTTGAGTGTTGAATATGGGGTGGAAAATAGTTGACTTGGCACATACCTAATGTATTAGTATTGGTTGATGTACCTGTATCTTAGGCTTATAAGGTTTATTTTTCAAGATTACTTGCTGTTGTAGTGAAAAAGATTATGAACCAAACTAAGTCTACAGGACAGGTAGAATGTCCAACTATACCTATACAACAGGTTTGTATCACAAACATTACCTGTAGAACAAGTATACATGCCAAACGTTTATGTGTTTGTAGTAAATGTATTTGTCCAGTAATGATTTATGTAATATATTTGTACCAATTACATTTGCATTTAAATTTGACAGGTTCTTTTCCACTTGCTTTTGCCATCCTTGATTCTGAAAATGGAGCTAATTAGATATGGTTTCTGCAAACTCTTTCCCAGCCATGAAGATCCTTCAAACAACATAGTTTCCCAGAAACATTGCCCATAGAAGTAAAATGGCGACTACCTTCACCACACGTATCCTTCCCCCACACCTTACCTATATATTAGGTATACATCGCACCTTGTACAATAACAGAAACCAATAGACAATAACAACCATAAATCCAAACAATAAAAATACCTGGAAGACAGGTTCTGCAACTGGTGTTAAATTGTGAAATTCTTCCGCAACACTAATTTGAAACCCCAACAATTCTGCATTGAAGAAGCAAAGAATCTGCAGAGATTGGGTTCAAAGGAGAATGACTGTTTGTAACAAAGTGATTTTTGGGATATGTTTGCGATATTTTCCTTTTCTATTCAATGACAACCGTGTTAAATAGCTTCAGATTATCACGAAAATTATAATTACCCAATTCAAGGCACAAGGGGCAACATTGGAAAAAAAATGATTTTTTAAAATAAAAATAAAAAGATTGCATAAGAAAATATTTAAAAAAGAATGTAATCCTATGTGACACAAAAGTCAAAGGACTTGTATCAAAGTCACCAATTTCAGGATTAAACCCAACTTCTCAATGAGAATTTGGATCTATATCAACTTTTCTATAAAATTTATTGCTTTAGAAAGATTAAATTAAGGGTTCTTAAAAAAAAAAAGGAAAAAAAAGAGAGATAAAGAAAAGAATATTAACATATAGGTGTTAAACAAATAATTTCATCATAAATGGTGTGACAAAGTTGACTCAAATTATTGAATGAGGCGTGGACTAAACTGTACGTCAAACTTGCTGCGGAGAGTTGACATTACTACAATGTGAAAGTTGGCGGATATGAATTCATCAAATTATATATTGATTAGGCGTGAGAACTCTAATTGCATATTGTTTGTACCAAAAATCATATTTTTGCCTAAGATAATGTTCCATGAACATCAAAATGGCCAAAATATGGCTAGACATGCATTGCTGCAGTCAGTTGGAGTCGGCCCAAACTTCAACTTCCAGCTCTCAAATCAAGTTTCATCCTTCATGAAAGTTGTTCATCTCTATGTCTAGTGCAACATATCCAAATTTGGGTTTATTCGGACAAATGTGGAATCCTAAGAGCTGAAAACGCCAGATGCACAACGCCAGCAAAAAGTAGGGCTCAATTCGGGGCTTAATTAGGGCCCAATTCGGGCCTAATTCCACTGCACTAATGAATTGTCTATTTTTTTTTATGAAAGTTTTTCATTAGAATCCATACTACAACATATCCGAATTTGGGATCATTTGGATAAATGTGGAATCCTCGCTACATCAAACATTAGAAGCATACCAGCAACAACGAAAGCTGAAAACAGTGGTAATTTGGGCCAGCTTCCAGTCCTCAATATTCATTCTTCATGAAAGTTGTTCATTTGGATGTCTACTACGACATATCCGAATTTGGCGTCATTTGCACAAGTATTGAATCTTTCGGGCATTAATCATGTTTTCTGTTCGTGACAGCGGTTTGTGACAACCATGTTAAATTAGATTTTCTGTTGCTCAAATGGAATTAAGTTCTTCATGAATGTTGTTCCTACTTATGGGGAGGACAACATATCCAAATTTGGAAGCAATTGGATCAATCTAGCATCCCCAGTTTATTATGCATCAAGGCATGTTCGAAGAAGAAATTTAGCTGCTGCTAATCAAGTTTCACTTCATCAATGGAGGGACTTCATCACAAGTGAGTTGATTCAAAGAAGAATAAATTAATGATGGGGTGGATGGAAACCTTTTAATATTCTTTGTGATGAAGAATATTAAAAGACAAAGCTCAACATACACATGAAAATGTTGAAAGAAGAGAAGAAATAATGCAAGTGGACTTAAAGAATGAATAAAGAAAGAAGTAGAGATGGTGGTCATTTTCTCTCCATTTATTTTTCTTTTATTAGTCAGCTACTTTTGGTTCTTACTCACCAATCAATGGCAAGTGGACTAATACTTTGGATTTCTTTAAGTCTAATAGTGAAAACTTCTGTCATTTCTCATCAAAGCCTCTTAGCAACTTTTTTGGGTTTGCTTGTACTTTCAGCAACCCACTCACCAAAATCAATGGCAAGTAGGTACTTCAAATTGGCTGCTGGTCCCAACACGCAACCCAACCTCATTCTCTATAAATTGAAGGAGAAATCATTAGCAAAAGAGAAGAACTGAACTCAAACAACTGAACCAACAAAAACCAGACTCAACGTCTATAAACCCAGCTCAAAAGCTTGAAACAACCTTCCTTTTTCATTCTCTGAATTCCCAGTTGACAACTCTTGAGGAATTTTCTTTATTTTGCTCCTCCAACTCTTGGTATGATTTTTTCTTGTACAAGATTGAATAGAGAAAGTTTCAATCTCCATTTTAATTTCATATATCTAGGTTTGAATAGAGAAATCTTCAGGCTGTGTTGTTTATGTATTTCCTTTTTCTTTCAAGTTGTTTGAATAGAGAAATATTCCGATAAACTTTTGTCATTTCCATTACCATTAAATTTCAGCTTCTATCAGTTTCCATTTTCGCACTAGATGAATATTGAAGTCCTCTTAATTGTGGCATACAAAAGAACATGTATTGGGTCAATTCCCCGCCCAGTCCACAATTGATTGATTAAAGTCAATATCGGTGAGCATTTTCCAATCTTACCATTTTCAGTATGTTCGAGTTTTTCACTACCAACAGTGTCACGCCTTCGCAATTGAAACGAGCAAACTCCAGGGCCAAACCCCACACGCATGGCCGGCGGGTCCTTTTTGGGGTAAACACATATCAAACTCATGAACAATTAAGTAAATATTATATATTTCTAATATATTTCAAAAGAAATTATACCGTAAATTAATAAAATAATAGTTGAGAGAAACTCGTAGGATAAATTTGTAGAAAAAATATTTGCTAATATTAAAGAATTTGTATATATTAGAGGATTTATTTTACATGGGGGAGCGAGTGAGGATTTGAATTTTACATCTCTTTCAGCAGGGAAAGGATAAATGCCATTAGACCATAAGTCAGATGTATCTTACCAAAAGAAACAGCACGAAGAACATAAGAAATAAACAATAGCCAAAAAAAAAAAAAACCAATATAATATAAGCATTGTTAGAATATTGTCCAATAAGATGCCTTACACAGAAATATATGACCAAATGCATCTATTTCTGTTCATCACCGATTTTGTTTGATTGATATCGATTTCAAAAATAGGAATGGAAATTGTATATCCACCATTGAAAGCCTTAGGATTAGCCCAAGTGGTGAGGAAAGATAGGTGAGATAATGGATTAGAGTTAGAATAGGTTAGCGGTGATTAGAGTTTTGTACATAACTTATATAGTCTTTAATAAAAACCGAATTGTACATATATATATCGATAATGTGTTGATATTATTGTTGTCAATAAAACATACGTGACATGTAACCAATGCATTTTTGCCATCATCCATACAACATTGATGCACGTATTGACAATTCGGTCTTTATTAGTTAAATAGTAAATTGAGCTTAAACCCATAAAATTCATTTTAAATCACCTACAACCCTTCTTTTTATTTTTCTATTTAAAATATCCAATTTTTTCAAATAATACCCGATGACTAGGATCTAACTAAGCAAATTACCTAATATAACTTAAAATCTGATTTATTGTATTTTTCGCATTCCAAAACTACCCCTATTTTGAAATGGGGTGATTGATATGCTATTAATAGGGAGTTTTAATTACAATTATGGTAGTTAATGAAATGTTTGGAATAAATTATAAATAAAATATGAAGTCTGATGGTAACGATGTACAAACATAGGAATACTATGATCTCTTATATCATACTGGTCATTTAAGTTTGAAATTGAGTTTTACACATAGATTTATAGAATGATGGGTATATGTTTATGAAATAGAAATTGTAGGGACCTACATTGGACAAGCCCTTAGTTAAATTACAGACATGCTGAACAGAGAATATGTTGGCTTGTGTTGTGAATGCATTAAATTGCCTTGACTTTAGGTGGCTGTTGTTGGTTATTTCCAAGAAACATTTAATATCCTTGACTTTAGGAAGCTGTTGTTGGTTATTTCCAGGAGTTGAGAACCAAAGCTAGCATCAAGTTGGGAACCCAAACTAGCTCCAGCTGCCTATTATAGGATTAATGGCACTAGCTACCTATTGTAATTAATGATGAGCTTGG
The DNA here is from genome assembly GCA_018703695.1 of Prunus fruticosa. Taxonomy (NCBI): domain Eukaryota; kingdom Viridiplantae; phylum Streptophyta; class Magnoliopsida; order Rosales; family Rosaceae; genus Prunus; species Prunus fruticosa. Next base: position 4,209,960 of record CM031921.1, on the reverse strand, counting down.
TTAGCAAGTCATCTCTACTTGTATAAATATGCTGTTTGTAATACAAAGAAAATCAAGAAGTTGAAAACCAGAAAACTCATTCTTTCATTCTATCATACACTCAAATTTGTCATATTTTATCATGGTATCAGAGCAGCGATCTTGGAATTACTGACTCTTGTTTCGATTCCATGCTACCGCCATGGGGGAAGAATTTTTTTTTCCTTGCTGGAAGTAGCACCACCAACCCTTCTCAACCTATCTACCTAGAAGCATTGACTACCTCGATCCCAACCTAGACACCACCTGACCGACCGGCCTCACCTGGACTAGGTGTTGCCACTATCTCGACCAACTGGCCACATCTAGACTTGGTGTTGCCACTTACCCGACCGATTGATTGATCCCGATGATCCAGACCTTGACCTCGACTAAAACTACACTATATGAATCTTCGACTGCAACCATTACAAGAGGAGGTTGCACACATTGTGGCGATTCGAGACACACTCGTGAGACTAGTTTCGAATTAAAAGGCTACCCTGAATTGTGGGATGAACTCAAAGATCGAAAAAGATGTGAAGCTGCAAGTAGTGGCTCTGGTTATGTATTCCATACTTCAGATAATAGTGATTCAACGGGGAAGATAATTGATTACGGTGCAACTAATGATATGATGTTTGATCCTGATGATTTTTTTAGTACCATCCAACCTAGAAGAACTAGTATTGCTAATTCCAATGGACTTACTTCTCTTGTGACTAGGGCTGGCACTGTGATTCTCTCATCCTCTATTTCATTCTCTAACACTTTACCTGTTCCATCTCTATCAAATAAGTTCATGTCAGTTAGTCAGATTAATAAACAATTGAATTGTTGTGTGCTAATCTACCCGAGTTTTTGTTTACTTTAGGATATTCACACTAATGACATTATTGGTCGTGGTATTATGAGAGGGAGCCTATATTATGTGGAGGACCTCAGTACGGGCATGGCTAATATTGTGACACATCCCTCTGATATCAAACAAAGGAAAGTTTGGTTGTGGTACCGTGGATTGGGGCATCCACCCTTTGGTTATATGAAGCATATTCTACCGGATTTATTATCAAATTTCAAGGACTCTGACTTCAAATGTGACACTTGCATTTTGGCTAAGAGTCACCATGTGCCACACTCGTTGAGTTCAAGCAAGAGTACTACTCCGTTTAAGCTAATTCACTCTAATGTTTGGGGGCCCTCACCTATAACTGCTCATTCTGGCTTTTGGTGGTTTGTGATATTTGTGGATGATTGCACTCGGATGACATGGTTCTACTTGATGAAAAATAAAAATGAAGTGTTTACTATGTTTTAGTCTTTCCACTAACAAATTGAAACTCAGTTCTTCCAAGATCCAAGTTCTTCACTCCGACAATAGGGACGAATATGTCAACCATGAATTTCAAACATACTTCCAGATGCACAACATGATTCATGAGACAACTTGTCCTTAAACACCATAATAGAATGGTGTTACGAACGAAAAAAACTGACATCTCCTTGAAACAGCCCGAACATTATTGATTGGGGCTCAAGTCCCTCGCAACCATTAGGATGATGCCATCTTCATGATAGTTTATCTTCTCAATCGTATGCCTTCCCAGGTCTTGGACTTCCAGACTTCGCTCCAAATGCTTGCCCACTACGAGCCCCTGCCACTCATTTTGATGCTTTCACCATGGATCTTTGGATGCGCTTTGATGTGTTTTTGTGGGGTATGCTGCTCATTAGAAAGGATATTGGTGCTATCATCCTCCAACTCATCGTACCTATGTTACTTTGGATGTCACCTTTATGGAATTTGAGATGTTCTTCCATGAGCCGATGTCTCATTCTACTATTCAAGGGGAGAAATGAAGTGAAGAGCAGAATTGGAGTACCCTGGAAGAAAGAGGAATTGCTCTCAGCCTAAACTAGATCGATCGCTCAAACATCAACGATCGATCTCTTCAGGGTTTGAAATGCGATGTTCCTCTCAACCCAAAAGAGATCGATCGCTCAGACACCAACGATCGATCACTTCAGGGTTTGCAAGACGATGTTCCTCTATGCCCAAATGCAATCGAACGCCAAATGCCAATGATTGATCGCTTTCTTCCAGTGAATACTTGCATGATCCTGTTTCTAGAGACCTTGAAGTTGAAAACTCCCCTTCTCTACCAACAATACCAATGGATCAATCTCCTGAGAATATCCTTGAGGTAAACGTTCCTTCTACCCCTATGAATTAAGTTGATAATTCTGTTAGATATCAATTACCTTACAGGTAGAATCGTAGAAAACCACCAAATCGGTATTCCCTTAATAATGGCAAGACATCAAAATATTTGATTGCAAACTTTGTGTCCACTCAAAGATTCTGAACCTCTTAAGGGTTTTGTGCACTAACTATCTGCTATCCATATTTTGACAAAGGTAAGTGAAGTAGTGAACGATCCAAAATGGGCTCAAGCAATGTCAGAAGAGATGAAAGCTCTGGAGAAAAATTGGACATGGACACTAGAGACGTTACCACAAGAAAAAAAAAACAGTTGTATGTAGATGGGTGTTCACGTGAAAACACAATGCTGATGGATCTATTGAACGATATAAAGCAAGACTTGTTGCAAAGGAATACACACAGACTTATGGCATCGACTATGAAGAAATCTTTTCCCATGTTGCAAAACTTAACATTGTTAGAGTGCTATTGTCTATTTCAGCCAATCTTGACTAGCCACTCTACCAGTTTGATTTGAAGAATGCCTTTTTGCATTGAGAACTCACATAAGAAGTGTACATGGACATTCCACCTGGATATGCTACATCTACTCAAGCGGTGCGGTGTGCAAGTTACAAAAGGCATTGTATGGATTGAAGTAGTCTCTTCTAGCATGGTTCAGGCAGTTCACCTTGGCGAGATCTTAAAGTGGCTCTTAAAAAAGAGGAAGTGTATTGGAAGATGAAATCCAGAGTCCAATGGCTTAAGGAGGGTGATAAGAAAATGAAAATTTTTCATGCCAAAACTTGTGACTAGGCAGGGACATAATAAAATTAGAGGCTTGGAGGATGAGGTGGGGGAATGGCATGAAGATGAAAAGAAGATACAAGGCATCATAGTAAAGTACTTTGAACAGCTCTTTACATCTTTGCCTCTCCAGTTTGATGAGATTATTAATTGTGTGGATCATTGAGTGTCTGAGAGCAGCACAATTGTGAACTCACCCGGGAAGTTATGGTGGTAGAAATTCAAGAGGTTATATTCTAAATACCTCCAACCAATGCCTCTGGGTTGGATGGTCTCATTGGTGGTTTTTATCATAATTATTAGGAGATGATGTGGTGGTAGTTTTGGCTTTCTTTTGAACTGGGCATATTTTGAAGAAAATTAATCGTACCCATGCTGTGTTAATCCCAAAAGTGGCGAGCCCTATTCGAACGACGCAACTACGAGGAGCCCCATTCAAATGACGCAACTATGATTGATTTCGTTATGTAATGTCATATATAAAGTGATCTCGAAGGTCTTAACGAACCGCCTGAAAAGGGTGCTTCCCCATGTTATCAGTTCCGAAATCAGACGATGTTTGTCTCTGGTAGGCAAATAACGAATAATTCTTGATTATCCATGAAGTGCTTCACTCGTTGAAGACAAATACATGTGGGTCGGAGTATGATGTAGTAATTAAACTTGATATGGCGAAAGCATACGATCGTATGAAGTGGCCTTTTCTGCTAGCCATGATGCGGAAGCTGGGTTTTGCGACCTGCTAGTGCAATTGGGTGATGGGGTATGTCATTACTGTAACTTACAGTATTATGGTGAACGGTACGCCGTCTGGTTTTATCCAGCCCCAGTGAGGCTTGAGGCAAGGGGACCCATTGTCCCCATATTTGTTTTTTATTTGCATGGAGGGATTGACTTTGCTGCTACATCACTTTGCGGGGAGGGGACTGTTGCATGGTATCAGGATGGCCAGGAGCTACCCGCCTCTCTCCCATCTTTTACTTGCAAATGATCCGATCTTATTTTGTAAAGCTACTGAAGGAGAAGTGGATATGTTTAATAACATCGTTGATTTGTATGAAAAAGGATCCGGTTAGCAAGTTAACTTTGACAAAAGTTCTCTTTTTAAGTACTAATTGTTCGCGAGGAGCTCGTGATTTTTTGGCAAGACGATTAAACATTCCCCATGGACGGGGTTTTGGGAAATCCTTGGGACTCAAATATGAGTTTGGGCACTCAAAGAAGGAAGTGATTGAAAAGATCAGGGAGAAAGTGGCAGCCGGTGTGCATGGGTGGGCAATAATTTTCTAACAATGGCAAGTAAGAAGGTTTTGTTGAAAGTTGTGGTACTTGTGCTCCCTACGTATACTATGTCTTTCTTCTTACTTTCGAAGGGCGTGTGTGAGGATATCCTTTGATCTCCCGCTTCCTTTTGGTGGGGTAGCCAAGGAACTGGTAAGGGGTTACATTTGGCAAAGTGGAAGAAGCTGATACAGAGGAAGGTGAAGGAGCTTTTTCGTTCGGCAGCTACTAATGGGCCTGGGCTGCTGTAAAGAGCCAAATGTATGAAATTGCCCATTGAGTCTGAGTTCAAGGATCAAACCCCAAGAGTGCTTCGAAAGGGTAGCTGAGCCTTAGGATACACCTTGGTCTCCTTCACCAATGAAACCAACGGTCGTAAACAGGGGTTTGAGGAAAGGGGGAAGGGATTCTAAGAAGGTTTGTTAAAGAGATAGAGATGAGGGGTATAATGGGTGTGTTGAGCGTTTCCGGCAGCTTGACGAAAACTCTATCAAGATCTGGAATAGCTTGCTAGAAGAGAAAATTGGAGGAGATGAAGGAATATGGCTCGAAATTGAAGGGTTCCAGGGGTGAGAGATGATGCTTGCTCTCTTGGTCTAGTTTTCTTGCCTTCGATTGAGTTGTTTTCAATGGGTAGAAGACACCCCCTTTTATAGCCGCTGGAAGCTCCTCCTTCTCAAGAAACCCTAATGGAGTTTCTCTAATTTTGTCAAGTCTCCTCCTTAATTTCTCTTCTTTCCCTTTGACTCATCCTATTTTGTGAAATCCTTTTCTGTCCAAACACACAAAGACAAGGTTTTTGGGAGCTTTAAGGCTTTTCTTGCAGCTGCTTTAGTGGTGATTTCCTATTTTTGGCTACCATCTCACCTTCTTTCCTCCTCTTTTTCATGACAAGAGTTGGTAAGAGAAAGAAATGGGTAATTGTGTTGGTCTGAATGGTGTTTTGCTCAAGTATCCCTTGGTTTTTCTGATGGCTTGCATTGGGTTTGTCTTTGGCCATGTGCTGGAGTCTCCCAATAGCCTGAGCATAGAAACATCTCTTGGTTTTCTATTGTGGTTTATTTTCAAACCATGTGCTGGAGATTTTTTTAGATATTTCTAAGCCACTTGGGCCATTTCCTAAGGTAATGGGCTAGTTTACTAAGGGGATGGGCCAACTTTCTAAGGTAATGGGCTAGCTTTTTTAGAGTATTGAGCTTTTTTCTCTCTTTTATGCTTACCCACATATTTGGGCTCAAGAAATGGGCTTGAGTTTCGGGGCTCCCAAGCAGCCCAAAACTTCCATTTCTCGGCTCATCAATGGGCCTCATGAAAACTCGTAACCATCCATACCACAACCCGCTCAGCAAGCCCCATGCATTCGCGTGGCTTGGGCCCACTTAAGCTTGTAGCGTGGCGTGTTTCTTATTTGTTTGGCGTGGCACGTGTGCAAACGTATATGACGAACTCTTGCGTACCCAAGTTGGGTTTCTTCCCAAGTTAGGTGTCGTCCTGGGTTGGAAATATATTCGGGCCCAACCCTGGATTTTTTGGGCCTCAACAGAAGGAATGTGGGGGGTTGGGTTTTAAGGATATGTTTTGATTTAACTGAGACATGCTTGCCAAGATTGGTTGGCGCTTACTATCGCAGCCAAATTCGCTACTTCATCAGGTTCTGTAATCGAAATATTTTCCTAATGGTTCTTTTCTGGAGGCACAACTTGGAAAGGGTCCGTCATGGGGATGTGAAGCATTATAAAAGGGCGACATGTTCTGTTGGCGAGTCTACGATGGCAAATTGGGGACGGACATTCAGTCAATGTATGACGAGACCCTTGGCTGCCGGTGCCCTACTACTTTGAGGTCAGAACACCATCACACCTTAGTGATCCTGTTTTGTGCCAATGGGATGTGCATTAAATATATAGTCTATTTAATCAGGAGGAGGTTGACTCCATTTTGGCCATGGCGATTAGTCGATTTGGATGCCCAAAATCGTTTGATGTGGCATTTCACAAAAAAATGGTCTCTATACTATAAAGTCAGGGTATCGAGTGGCGATGGACTTGGATTCCAATGGCCTTGATCGGTTCATAATTGTATATCATTTTGTACCCTTCTAGCTTATGATTTGATTATGTTTTTGAGTTAAACTTGTGCTTTTAATCATTTTTGTGTTTATCTTTCAGTTCATTGGGCTTTAGGTAACAATGATGGCTTTGGATAGGAAATGATGCAATCCATGCATGTTAAAGCCTGATTTGGGTGAATGGAAGAAGAGCTTAAAGACAAACTAATTTTGGCTACAGCCCCTTGCCAGCCCAGTTTCGTAGGTCAACTTCCTGGCCTTGGATCATCATGCTCTGGGGCTCGGATGAGGTGAAGATCTTCATGAAAGTTGTTCCAATGGGTGTGTACTATAACATATCCAAATTTCAGCCCAATTGCATATATCTGGAGTCCTTAGCCCGTCCAACACTGAACCCTGCTCATGAGGATTTGCAGCTGCCAGCTTTTAGCCATATGTCTCCTTTTAGCCATGTGCCTCACCCCAGCTATAACTGACTTTGTACCCAACATAATGAGTGAAGTTGGGAGGCATTCAAGCTATGTAAGTCTAAAAGAGCATATTTGTGAAGACAAAAATACATCATGGCAAAGGGGACAAGGAAGAGACAAAGGTTAAAGTGCCATGGTGGAAAGGAGAGAGAGAAGAATGAGGAATGATGAGAGGCATTTTGCTTCAGCCTTTGAACGTGGGAATTGAATTGGCAGATCACTTTGGAGCTGGAGATCAGGTTTTGAGCTATTTGTTGCGTAGATTTCAGCTGCACCAAAATGGATTCAGCTGCATCCTCAACTTGTGATACTCGCAAGTGCACGAGCCGTTAGTAGTTTAGCATATGTAAGTGCGAAGTCGATTCCACAGGGATTGGTGATTGAATGATCCAATTCAATTTTCCTACATAAAACAAAAATGAAAACAAAAGAAACAAAACAAGAAGAAAGAATGTACATTACAAGAAAAATAAATTACAACTAAGAAAACATTAAGGAAACTAAGAGAACTTTGAGGAAGAAAGGAAGTGTTTGAGAACTTTGAGGAGGGAGAAGAAAGTGTTTGAGAAGTGTTTGGGAGCTTTAGAGAAGGGAGAAGAAAGTATTTGAGAACTTCGAGAAGAGAAAGGTGTTTGGGAAGTGTTTGAGAACTTAGAGAATTTGGTGAAGGAATGAGAATTGTGTTTGAGAACTTTAGAGAAGGGAGAAGTGTTTGAGAGATTTGGAGACTTTTGGAAGAAAGGAATGGAGAGAAAGGTGTTTGTGAAGTGTTTAAGACATGGAGACTTTAGAGAATTTGAAAGAGAATAAAGAAGTGTTTGGAGAATTTAGAAGAAAGAAAATTTAGTAGAATGATCTTATTACAACAATTGAGAACTACAAAGGGAAACTAAGAGAATTTGAGGGAGAGAAGGGAAGGGAGCTCTAGAGAAGTATTTGAGAGCTCCCCCCTTAGGGTGTGTTTACAAGCTTAGAGAACTTTCCTATTTATAGGCCTAGGGGAAGTGAAAATCTGAATTATACAATAGAGTTCACTAACCACACTCACTTCACCAACTTACAACACTTAAAACACCTAACACACTATTGCATTTGAAAACAATTCCTCTTGTCTTTAGGCTTAGTGTTGCATCATCCACTTCAACATCTTTCAATTCATTTGGTTGCTGCAAAATTCCACTCAAATATAGGTATTGAATATGCTTCACCAAATTTTCCCACAATCAACAACACTTCATCATGCATATGTCATGCATGACAATGCATTGCAGCCAGCTTGTGGGCTCGTTTTGGGCTTGTGGCTCCAGTCTGAAAAATCTGGAAAAATATGGATCTTGAAGCTCTTTGTCTTATCTTTCCAAGAATATGCAGCCCAACTCAAGGAAAAATCGGAAAGGCCTTCAAATGTGATTTTTGGCCCAGTAACGCAGATGCTGCCGAATTTGACCTTAAGTTGCCAAAACATGTATAACTTTCTCTAGAAGACTCGGAATCATGAACCGTCAAATTCTACAGAAAATAGACTTCCGTAGCTTTCCAATGATATATGGCTCATTATCTGGTTCTTCTTGAGCAAGTACAGTCCAATCCGTGAAGTTGGTTGATCTGCAGACACCATTTTGAGCTAACTTATCTCCAAAATGCAATTAGTGAGTCTCAAGCTTATTACACTGAAACAAACACAAAACTTATTAAAAGCACAAGTTTAACTCAAAAACATAACCAAATCATAAGTTAAAAGGGTACAAAATGATATGTAATTATGCACCGATCAAATACCCCCAAACCTAGATTTTGCTAGTCCTCGAGCAAAACAAAAGGAAAACAAAGATAAAAATAAAATAAGAAGTTAACTAGACCACTTTCGTAGGTAACTCGATTGCATTTAGCGTATGCAACAAGCCTTTAAACCTCTAGGCATCCCTAGTAGGAGGAGTTGTGTCTCCTGAGGGTTTAACAGATATCAATACCCACAAACGTTTTTCTAACTCTACAAAACAAAATGGTTAGAAAACTTATTAGAATCTGTTAGCCCTTTAAGCAAAATAACAAAAACAAAAATAAAAGCAAAAATAAAAATAAAATAGAAACAATCACAAAACACAAAAAATCAAAATAAAAACTCAAAACAACCTTCCCGAACATTTCTGAAGAGAAATGACTCATGCACATGACTCAAAAGTTTTAACAACAAAAGCTTAATTTTGGACATTATTCACAAAGCGGCAAAGTTCAAAACATAGTATGCTCAAAGTGTAGTAGTGTGATAGCCAAATGCAACTAATTCCCCAATCTTAGTTTTCACACAATTTCAAAAATCATACAAAGCACAAGTTCAACTTCAAATCTCACCAAAGTTGTCCTCTCACAAATGAATCACTCAGAAGAGGGTTATAATGCAACACTCAGTTATAAACATGATATTAAAGTTAAACCATAAAGACTTAACTCGAAATAGAAAGATGAAGAACTTGCATTAATATGATCTCAAGAAGGATGCCAAACACTTAAAAGTAGAAAAATGTATGCAATTCAACCACATGACATTTAAGATCAATTTAGGTCTTTAACATACGTTGTAATGGGGCCAAGGGTGTAAGGTGAGTAAGAAATGAAGGGTATGGATAAAACAAAGTCCAAGGAACTCAAAATATTACAAGACTTCGAATCATCACAATGAGAATTTATTTTTACATGATCAAAACTCCTTATACCTTCATTACAATGATTCACACTCCTTCCTTTAATTGAACAAACACCAATTTATTTTGAAGGCCCAAAAATGAATTTTGAATCAACCACCACTTAATCACAACTTTGCTCTTTTCTTTCACCAATTGTGTGAATATATATATATTTTTGAAATGTAACACCTCTTCCCAAACCTAGTATGAAAAACACATCCCAATTAAAGCTCATGAGTTCCTTAGAAAGGTAAATATTTGTTTTTCAGGCTAAGGCGAGGAAATATAATTGGTTAAATGAAAAAAAAGGTTTACATGTAAGCTCAAAATGGTTAACAATAGAAAATCATGCTTAAGCATGCATAAGGTTAGCTTGAAAGGCACAAATGATCCAAAGAGGGCCTTAATATCATTTCTTTAAATGTCATGAAGTCAAATTGCACATGAATGAATGACTTTTAAGTGTTCAACCAAATCAATGAATAATGAGATCAAACAACAACTTTGATGACAAGAAAATAAGAGTATGTGTATATAACACTCATGAAATGAAGTACAAGGTTCAAAAGCTCACTTTATATGGTTGGTTATATAAGTCTAATTTATGCTTCATATAATTTTTTAGATCATGCAAATTCTTCAATTGGAAAATTATGAAACAAATGGCAAGTGTAAAGAAGGTTTCGAGCTTATCATGCTAGAACAATGCCAAATTTTATTTTATTTTTTTCAATTTAAATTTTGACTCTTTTTTTTTTTTTAATAAATTTTTTTTAAAAATAAAATAAAATGAAATCCAATTTTCATTTAAGTCATGCAACATTTATCACAATCTCATCATATGTGTTCGGAAAATGACTCAAAAACAAAACAAAACAAAACAGGACTCAAAATTTTTTTTTTAAAAAAAAAAAAGCAAATTTTTTATTTTAAAGACAAAGCAAATTTACTTGCTAAACTCCAATACCCCCAAACTTAGAAATGAACATTGTCCTCAATGTTAAAATTAGCCACAAGCAATGTCATAACAAGAAATGAAAGGTACTAAAGTAAATATAAATCACAAAACACACAAGAATTAAAATACACTAATAAAAGAAAATAATTACAAAAATAAAAATTACAAAACAAACAAACAAACAAAAAATGAAACAATAAACCCTAATCACACAATTCTGAAACCCAAAAAAAATTTGAAGCCCAAAGCCCACAATGAAGTCCGAAGCCCACATGTTCAATTGATTTTTATTATTATTATTATTATTATTTTAAAAGAACATGGGTCATGATGTCTCGGTTAGTGTAAGAGACCAAGCTGAGGGCGAGACACGTGTCGACGGATAGAAGCGCCGCAGATTTCACAAGCAGAAATTACGGGCTAATGGAAAGACGCAAGACTTTACTGAACGCGTCCGTTTAAGAAAAGACACGTCGTGATAAATGAGTTGGGTGTGGTTGGAAAGAGAGAAGGTGGTGGGACTCGAGGAATGCTAGAGATTCAGAAATGCTCAGACGCTGCAATGGCTAGGGTTTAGCAAACTAAGTCTATAAGAAGGAAAAAGAAGGGAAAACACACAAACTCAAAAACACAAAAGAGAAAAGAAGCAAGAAAAAGAAAAAAGTGAGAAATCAAATGGCCTCTTCCTACCCATTTTCGTTGGATCTCAACCTAGCTCCACCGACTCAGACATGGGGCCAAGCGGCGGCACCAGTATGGGTACCCTACTTTGCCTCCGCAAGGGGGCCTGTGACTGTCAATGACTCAATACTCCTAGACAACGATGTTGCCATTGGAGTTGGCAGAAATTTAGTAACTCCTAAAGATATACGTGTGTTCGGGACAAGGGATGACAACCGGGTCACGAGTGATGCCCTGGCACTGAGCGTGCAGAGTCCAGCATGTGTTGCAAGTTTGGGTCATCGCCTACTTGCGAAGTCCCATGAGGTAGAGATTCTGAAAGGTCAGTTGGCGGCAGAGCGAAGTATGGTTGAAGAGTGTCAGAGTGCTATAAAAAGCTTGAAACGGGAGAGGGCAAGGATAGTGGAGGTGAATCGACACCAGCTAGAAGTATTACGGGACGAGAATAAAAACCTATCAAAGATGGTAGAGTTGTATTCTCGTGACATGAGAAAGCAGCTGGAGGACCTAGACCGACCAGGTAAATGCAAGCAAATAGATCGCGAGAGTAGTTATGCTCAAGCTAAGATTGCGATCTTTGGGAGCTCAAGTGGTGAGCCCCAAGAGGCTGTGCGTGAAGCCCCGGAAGAGGACAGCCAGAGGGCCAAACTCAAAGCTCCTATGGTCGAGACACCGAGCACCAAGAAGAAATGATTTCAGCTTTTATTTAATTTTAAAGTGTATTTGTATTTGTATTTTTTTTTTAATTGGGAAATAAAAAATGTTATGCTATCTCAAAGAGACGATTGATCCTAAATTTAAAGAACGACGATCAAACAAAAACATGAAAACCCAAACATGCATTTTATTTTTAGTTAAGTAAACACATAAGTAACTGCGTCTTCTTTTAAGAGAAAAACTTAAGGATGACCAGTTAAGGGCCTCAGAAAACACAGCCAGGGGATCCGGGAAGGTTGGAGGGGTCACAATGGTCCCTCTTAAAACCCAAACTTCTTAGACACCGAAGGTGTCGCCTAAAGAACTCCTAGACACTGTATAGACCGCGGTTGCTCACTGGAGTTACCAAAAGTTTAGCTCCTTCAAAGAATATCCTATGAGTTTTAAATTATACTACCTAATTAAATAAAAACAAAATAAAAATAAAATAAAAATAAAAACTGAAATAAACACGCAATTCAAACAAGAATTTAAAAGAAGAGTTGGGATTATTGCACCAGGTGTCCAAGACGCATCTTTAATTTTGTCTATTCTTGCAATTACATTCTTGAGAAACCTGACAAACAAGAAGAAAACAATTGAAAAAAATAATAATAAATAAAATAAAATGACAACTGAAAAAGAAAAAAAAACACAAACATCAGAAAAACAGGGAGGCAAAAGTAAGTGAAAGTGTAGACATGCTCCCTTTAAAAAAAAAAAAAACACGCTCGCAATTTGCGCGGAAATGAAGGGATTCAGAAAAAAAGAGCACAAGATAGCACCCTCGAGATCCGAAGTGCTTTCGGCTCCCTCGTCTGCATAAATCTATTTAAACACATCTCGATGAAGTAGAAGAGTACCCCGCATTTCTTCCTGCAAATTCAGAAAAAAACATCAAAAAATTCAAAAACAAAACAATGACATCCTCTTGCACTCACCTTGATGATCTTAACCTTGAATTGTCCCTTGCGCCATCGAATGCGCAGATAAGGGCTCGTCCAAACCCTGTCTTCCCAAACTCCACATATCATCACGGTACGGCCTCAAACTTTGCTGAGGTAATACCTAACTTTTCTGAGGCAGTGCCGAACAGAGGGCGGTGCTGCCTGGGCAGCATGATTGGCAGTAAACTCACATCGGCAGGATCACCTGCATGTGGCACAGAGGTCCGACAAGGCTGCAGTGGAGGAGTCCCACAATTTAACGGTGCTCCATGCGGTCTCGGCTACCAATTTGGGCATGCGATTCCTGGCAAAAATATGGGAGTGTGCCGCGCTGAGCGAGGAAGTAGCTTCCTTGAAGGCTATGGTGGCGGACCTCCAGAAGCGGCTCTCCTGTGCCAATCAGCACGTGGAAGCACTACAAAGAAAAAATGAGGACCATGTGGAGCTGCTGCAGATCCTGCAAGTGCGAGACAATAGAGGCATGCCATGAAGATGAAGATGAAGATGATGAAGATGTTGTTTTTATTTTTAATTTACTTGAATGTTGTTGTTTGTTTGTTTGTTTTTTTTGTTTTTACTTTTTCTTTCCAGCTGAAATAAAAATGTGTTTTTAACACTAACTAACCACACCACGTAAATAAATACATAAATTAACTTAACAAAACAAAACAGAAACAAAGACTATATAGAAAATAAAACAAAAATAAAATAAAATAAAATTTGATTTAAAAACACACGAATATACAAGCAACTCACGGATGACCAGTTAAGGGCCTCAGAAAAACACAGCCAGGGGATCCGGGAAGGTTGGAGGGGTCACAATGGTCCCGCTTAAAACCCAAACTTCTTAAACACCGAAGGTGTCGCCTAAAGAACTCATAGACACTGGATTGACGGAAGTGCTTACGGGAGTTACCATAAGTTAGCTCATATGAAAAATCTTTTTAAATTTTTATTTTTTTTAAATTTTTTTTAAATTTTTTTATAAAAAAAGAAACATAAGTTTAAAATAATAACAAGTAAAGAGAAAGGATTGAAATGCTCCCCCTTGAAGCGATTAGGTCGAGCATGGATGCACTTGGAGGTCGCGACTTCTCCCACTGCTCCACACTTCCCATTCTTATGATTGAGGTTGTCATCTCTCTCCATTTTTATTAATCTGTCATAAATTACTAAAACAAACACACAAACTTGAAACGGAATTAAAATGATTAGGAAATAAAAAAATTAAAACTAAAAAAAGAAAAGGAAAAATCAACACTTTCATGTTTCAAAGTAATAAGCAACAAAGTAAATCAAACTAGCTTATGGAGTTCGTTCTTTCTCAAATATGATTATCCATATGGTGTGTGGTTTTAATCAAGTATTCAGAAAAAGTATTTAGCTATGGTGTTTAGTCTAAACACAAATTCCGAACCCATTAAGAACAAGAAGAACAATAAAGAACCAAGTAGAATTTAAACATGGTGTTTGTCTTCAATATCTACCCATTCATTCACTAATCAGTCCAAGAGTCATATGGTGTTTATGTAAACTTGGACAAGATATTTAATTAAGAACAAGTGAATGAAACCATAAACTAGAAATAACCAACATGCTACTTGAACCTTTTTTTGTTGTTGTGTAAGCTGGGACTCAAACCCAGTTCTCTTGCTTGTCAGGCAATTGTCCTTGTCCGTTGGACTACAAACACAACTTGTCAATTAACGTCATTAACTTTAAAACATGAAACTGTCTAGTCAAAAAAATAAATATAAATAAATAAAAAGTAGGAAAACCAAATAGAATCAAACAATGTTACCGATCCCGGCAACGGCGCCAAAAACTTGTTGCGTAGATTTCAGCTGCACCAAAATGGATTCAGCTGCATCCTCAACTTGTGATACTCGCAAGTGCACGAGCCGTTGGTAGTTTAGCATATGTAAGTGCGAGGTCGATTCCACAGGGATTGGTGATTGAATGATCCAATTCAATTTTCCTACATAAAACAAAAATGAAAACAAAAGAAACAAAACAAGAAGAAAGAATGTACATTACAAGAAAAATAAATTACAACTAAGAAAACATTAAGAAAACTAAGAGAACTTTGAGGAAGAAAGGAAGTGTTTGAGAACTTTGAGGAGGGAGAAGAAAGTGTTTGAGAAGTGTTTGGGAGCTTTAGAGAAGGGAGAAGAAAGTATTTGAGAACTTGGAGAAGAGAAAGGTGTTTGGGAAGTGTTTGAGAACTTAGAGAACTTGGTGAAGGAATGAGAATTGTGTTTGAGAACTTTAGAGAACGGAGAAGTGTTTGAGAGATTTGGAGACTTTTGGAAGAAAGGAATGGAGAGAAAGGTGTTTGTGAAGTGTTTGAGACATGGAGACTTTAGAGAATTTGAAAGAGAATAAAGAAGTGTTTGGAGAATTTAGAAGAAAGAAAATTTAGTAGAATGATCTTATTACAACAATTGAGAACTACAAAGGGAAACTAAGAGAATTTGAGGGAGAGAAGGGAAGGGAGCTCTAGAGAAGTATTTGAGAGCTCCCCCCCTTAGGGTGTGTTTACAAGCTTAGAGAACTTCCCTATTTATAGGCCTAGGGGAAGTGAAAATCTGAATTATACAATAGAGTTCACTAACCACACTCACTTCACCAACTTACAACACTTAATTCACCTAACACACTATTGCATTTGAAAACAATTCCTCTTGTCTTTAGGCTTAGTGTTGCATCATCCACTTCAACATCTTTCAATTCATTTGGTTGCTGCAAAATTCCACTCAAATATAGGTATTGAATATGCTTCACCAAATTTTCCCACAATCAACAACACTTCATCATGCATATGTCATGCATGACAATGCATTGCAGCCAGATTGTGGGCTCGTTTTGGGCTTGTGGCTCCAGTCTGAAAAATCTGGAAAAATATGGATCTTGAAGCTCTTTGTCTTATCTTTCCAAGCATATGCAGCCCAACTCAAGGAAAAATCCGAAAGGCCTTCAAATGTGATTTTTGGCCCAGTAACGCAGATGCTGCCGAATTTGACCTTAAGTTGCCAAAACATGTATAACTTTCTCTAGAAGACTCGGAATCATGAACCATAAAATTCTACAGAAAATAGACTTCCGTAGCTTTCCAATGATGTATGGCTCATTATCTGGTTCTTCTTGAGCAAGTACAGTCCAATCCATGAAGTTGGTTGATCTGCAGACACCATTTTGAGCTAATTTGTCCAAAACATTCATTTTTATTACATTTTGAGCTAATTTGTCTCCAAAATGCAATTAGTGAGTCTCAAGCTTATAACACTGAAACAAGCACAAAACTTATTAAAAGCACAAGTTTAACTCAAAAACATAACCAAATCATAAGTTAGAAGGGTACAAAATGATATGTAATTATGCACCGATCAAATACCCCCAAACCTAGATTTTGCTAGTCCTCGAGCAAAACAAAAGGAAAATAAAGATAAAAACAAATAAGAAGTTAACTAGACCACTTTTGTAGGTAACTCGATTGCATTTAGCGTATGCAACAAGCCTTTAAACCTCTAGACATCCCTAGTAGGAGGAGTTGTGTCTCCTGAGGGTTTAAGTACCATTAACCCACAAACATTTTTCTAACTCTAGAGAACAAAAAATGGTTAGAAAACTTATTAGATTTGTTAGTCCTTAAGCAAAATAACAAAATCAAAAATAAAAATAAAAACAATCACAAAACACAAAACACAAAACACACAAAATCAAAATAAGACTCAAAACAACCTTTCCGAACATTTTTGAAGAGAAATGATTCATGCACATGACTCAAAAGTTTTAACAATAAAAACTCAATTTTAGACATTATTCACAAAGCGGCAAAGTTCAAAACATAATATGCTCAAAGTGTAGTAGTGTGATTGCCAAATGCAACAAATTCCCCAATCTTAGTTTTCAAATAATTTCAAAAATCATACAAAGCACAAGTTCAACGTCAAATCTCACCAAAGTTGTCATTTCACAAATGAATCACTCGGAAGAGGGTTACAATGCAACACTCAGTTATAAACATGATAATAGAGTTAAACCATAAGGGACTTAACTCGCAATAGAAAGATGAAGAACTTGCATTAATATGATCTCAAGAAGGATGTCAAACAGTTAAAAGTAAAAAAATGAATGCAATTCAACCACATGACATTTAAGATCAATTTAGGTCTTTAACATAGGTTGTATTGGGGCCAAGGGTGTAAGGTGAGTAAGAAATGAAGGGTATGGATAAAACAAAGTCCAAGGAACTCAAAATATTACAAGACTTCGAATCATCACAATGAGAATTTATTTTTACATGATCAAAACTCCTTATACCTTCATTTACAATGATTCACTCCTTTATTGAACAACCACAAATTTATTTTGAAGGCCCAAAAATTGAAATTTTCAATCAACCACCACTTAATCACAACTTTTTTCTTTTCTTTCACCAATTGTGTGAATATATATATATTTGAAATGTAACACCTCTTCCCAAACCTAATATGAAAAACACATCCCAATTAAAGGTCATGAGTTCCTTAGAAAGGTAAATATTTGTTTTTCAGGCTAAGGCGAGGAAATATAATTGGTAAATGAAAGAAAAGGTTTACATGTAGGCTCAAAATGGTTAACAATGGAAAATCATGCTTAAGCATGCATAAGGTTAGCTTGAAAGGCACAAACGATCCAAAAGGGCCTTAATATCATTTCTTAAATGTCATGAAATCAAATTGCATAAGAATGAATGACTTTAAAGTGTTCAACCAAATCAATGAATAATGAGATCAAACAACAACTTAGATGACAAGAAATTAAGAGTACGTATATATAACACTCATGAAATGAAGTACAAGGCTCAAAAGCTCACTTTATATGATTGGTTATATAAGTCTAATTTATACTTCATACAATTCTTTAGATCATGCAAATCCTTCAATTGGAGAATTAAGAAACAAATAGCAAGTGTAAAAAAGGTTTCAAACATATCATGCTAGAACAATACCAAATTTATTTATTTATTTATTTTCAATTTAAATTTTTACTCTTTTTTTTTTATAATTTTTTTTTTAAAAAAAATAAAATGAAATCCAATTTTCATTTAAGTCATGCAAACATGTATCACAATCTCATCATATGTGTTCGGAAAGTGACTCAAAAACAAAACAAAAATAAAAATAAAAGCAAGACTATTAAAAAAAAAAATTAAAATTAAAATTAAAATAAAAACAAGCAAATAAAAAAAAATTAAATTAAGAAAAAACCAAATTTACATGCTAAACTCTAATACCCCCAAACCTAGAAATGAACATTGTCCTCAATGTTTACAAATTAGCCACAAACAATGTCATAACAAGAAATGAAATGTACTAAAGCAAATAACAAAATACAAAAATAAAATAAAAGAAAATAATTACAAAAATAAAAATTACAAAACAAACAATCAAATAAAAAAATAAAACGAAACAGTAAAACACTCAAAACAGGTAAGCCCTAAACGCAGGTCTTACGCAAACTAAAACCCAATTTTTTTTTTTTGAAAGCCCAAAGCCCACAATGAAATTAACCCAACAACGGTAAAACCTGATCCAAAATGAAATCCGAAACCCACACGTTTCAATTTATTTATTTTTTTTTACATTTTTATATTTTTATTTTTATTTGTATATATTTTTTTTGAAGCGCGAAAGCGGGATTTCTGAAAAGAGATAATGTGGTCCTTGATGTTTCGCAGAGCGAGACACGTGTTGACAAGTAAAGGCACCGTATTTTTCACAAGCGGAAATTACGGGCCTCATGGAAAGGTGCAAAGACTTTGTTGAACGCGTCCGTTCAGACAAAGCAAAGTCGTGATAAATGAGTTGGGTGCGAAGGTTGTGGGACTCGAGGAACGTCTGGAGATTCAGAAAAATGGTTAGACGCTGCAATGGCTACGGTTTGTCAAAGACTACATCTATAAGAAAGAAAAAGAAGGGAAAACACACAAACTCAAAAACACAAAAGAGAAAAGAAGCAAGAAAAAGAAAAAAGTGAGAAATCAAATGGCTTCTTCCTACCCCTTTTCGTTGGATCTCAACCTAGCTCCACCGACTCAGACATGGGGTCAAGGCGGCGGCACCAGTATGGGTACCCTACTTTGCCTCCGCAAGGGGGCCTGTGACTGTCAATGACTCAATACTCCTGGACAACGATGTTGCCATTGGAGTTGGCAGAAATTTAGTAACTCCTAAAGATATACGTGTGTTCGGGACAAGGGATGACAACCGGGTCACGAGTGATGCCCCTGGCACTGAGCGTGCAGAGTACAGCATGTGTTGCAAATTTGGGTCATCGCCTACTTGCGAAGTCCCACGAGGTAGAGATTCTGAAAGGTCAGTTAGCGGCGGAGCGAAGTATGGTTGAAGAGTGTCAGAGTGCTATAAAAAGCTTGAAAAGGGAGAGGGCAAGGATAATTGAGGTGAATCGACACCAGCTAGAAGTATTACGGGACGAGAATAAAAGCCTATCAAAGATGGTAGAGTTGTATTCTCGTGACATGAGAAGGCAAGGCTGAAGGACCTAGACCGACCGGGTAAACGCAAGCAAGCAGATCGCGAGAGTAGTTACACTCAAGCTAAGATTGAGATCTTTGGGAGCTCAAGTGGTGAGCCCCAAGAGGCTGTACGTGAAGCCCCGAAGAGGACAGCCAGAGGGCCAAACTCAAAGCTCCTATGGTCGAGACACCTAGCGCTGAAGAAATGATTTCTACCTGTTTTTACTTTTTTGGTTGTTTTTGTTTTTGTTATTTTTGTTTCAGAAATAAAAAAGTAAAGTTGCAGAAAGAAAAAAGAAAGAGACAAAGAAAACACACTTCCCAAACTTAAATCAAACAAAAACGATAAACGGAAAAGAAAGCACACTTCCCAAACTTAAATAAAACAAAAATGATAAATATAAAAGAAAGCACAGTTCCCTAACTAAAATAAAACAAAGATGATAGCCGAAAGGGAAAAACACAAAACACTAGAAAATGAAAGTAACGGGCAAAAACATAAAACACCCGAAAACACGGAAAAAAAAAAGTAAAACGAAAGTTATTGTGCTTCCCCTTGAAGCGATTAGGTCGAGCATGCCCGGGAAATCCGAAATGGTGTTGGCTCTCTCTCATCAGCATATGCCTATTTAAACCACATCTCTGCCAAGCGGATGATACCCAGAATTTCTTCCTGCAAACTCAAGGAAAAACATCAAAAAATTCAGAAGCAAAACAAATGGCATCCTCATGCACTCACCTTGATGATCTCAACCTTGACCTCTCACTTGCACCACCGAATGCCCAAATAAGGGCTCGTCCAAACCCTGTCTTCCCAAACTCCACATATCATCACGGTACGGCCTCAAACTTTGCTGAGGTAATACCGAACTTTTCTGAGGCGGTGCCGAACAGGGCAGTGCTGCCTGGGCAGCATGATTGACAGTAAACTCACATCGGCAGATCACCTGCATGTGGCACAGAGGTCCAACAAGGCTGCAGTGGAGGAGTCCCACAATTTAACGGTGCCATGAAGATGATAGAGGCTGCAAGTAAGAGATAATAGAGGCATGCCATGAAGATGAAGATGAAGATGAAGAAGTTTTTTTTGTTTTTTGTTTTTTGTTTTTTTGTTTTTGTTTTTTAACTTTTTGTTGTTGTTTGTAATGCAGCCTTTGAAGTGAAATAAAAATGTGTTTTTAACACTTTGAAATAAACTAACTAACTACAACACGTAAATAAATACATAAACTAACTTAACAAAAAATAAAAAAAACAAAACAAAACAAAACAAAAACAAAAACTATACAGAAAAGAAAACAAAGAAAGAAAAAAAAAACTTGATTTAAAAACACACGAATATACAAGCAACTCACGGATGATCAGTTAAGGGCCTCAGAAAAACACAGCCAGGGGATTCCGGAAAGGTTGGAGGGGTCACAATGGTCCCGCTTAAAACCCAAACTCCTTAGACACCGAAGGTGTCGCCTAAAGAACTCCTAGACACTGTATTGACGGAAGTGCTTACTGGAGTTACCATAAGTTAGCTCATATGAAAAATCTTTTTTAATTTTTTTAATTTTAATTTTAATTTTAATTTTTAATTTTTAATTTTTTAATTTTATTTTTATTTATTTTTATTTTATTTTTAATAAAAAAGAAACAGAAATTTAAAATAATAATCAAGTAAAGAGAAAGGATTGAAATGCTCCCCCCTTGGGGTGTGATTACAAGCTTAGAGAACTTCCCTATTTATAGGCGTAGGGGAAGTGAAAATCTGAATTATACAATAGGTTTACCTACCACACTCACTTCACCAACTTACAACACTTAATTCACCTAACATACTATTGCATTTGAAAACAATTCATCTTGTCTTTTAGGCTTAGTGTTGCAACTCCCATTTCATCATCCTTTGGCTCATTTGGCTGCTGCAAATTTCCACTCAAATATAGGTATCGAATATGCTTCACCAAACTTTCCCACAATCAACAACACTTCATCATGCATATGTCATGCATGACAATGCATTGCAGGCAGCTTGTGGGCTCGTTTTGGGCTTGTGACTCCTGTCTGAAAAATCTGGAAAAATATGGATCTTGAAGCTCTTTGTCTTATCTTTCCAAGCATATGCAGCCCAACTCAAGGAAAAATCGGAAAGGCCTTCAAATGTGATTTTTGGCCCAGTAACGCAGATGCTGCCGAATTTAACCTTAAGTTGCCAAAACATGTATAACTTTCTCTAGAAGACTCGGAATCATGAACCGTCAAATTCTACAAAAAATAGACTTCTGTAGCTTTCCAATGATGTATGGCTCATTATCTGGTTCTTCTTGAGCAAGTACAGTCCAATCCGTGAAGTTGGTTGATCTGCAGACACCATTTTGAGCTAATTTGTCTCCAAAATGCAATTAGTGAGTCTCAAGCTTATAAAACTGAAACAAGCACAAAACTTATTAAAAGCACAAGTTTAACTCAAAAACATAACAAAATCATAAGTTAGAAGGGTACAAAATGATATGTAATTATGCACCGATCAGGAACACAAGGTTAGGACCAAACACCATGGCTTAATCATACTTTAGCTAGAATCAATCCGTTAATCTAATTGAACTTGGGAACTTATTTGCTTGAGTTATTTCCTTTTTTCTTATTTTATTTATTTTCTTTTTCATTTCTGTTTTGTGTAGGGAAAATGAATTGGATCATTCAATCACCAATCCTCGTGGGATTGACCTCGCATTTACATATGCTATACTCCAGAACGGCTCGTGCACTTGCGAGTATCACAAGTTGAGGATGCAGCTGAATCCATTTTGGTGCAGCTGAATTGATGTAACAGGCCTTCTAGGGAGAAGAGGAGACGGAGGGACTAGTGCTGCTCGGGGTGTTTTTCAGCCGAACGGATTCGGAAACCACTATTCCGAATTCGAGTCCGAAATTTTTCGGAATTATCTTTTAGTTCCGTTTTCCGATTTCAAAATTTCGGAATGTACTAACTCTATTCCGATGCGGAATTTTCGGAAGTTAATATTTTCAGAATTTTCGGATAATAATTTCGGCATTTTTGGATAAAAATTTCGGAAATCAATTTTTGAAATTTTCTTGTGAATCATGATTAAGCCAACCAAAAAGGAAAAAAAATTCCATAAGAATTCCAATGTTTACGTTCAAATGACATAATGTTCAAATTTAAACTAGTCCACAATAAAAACAGAAAATGAAAACTACAACATTTAACATAGATCCATAATACATTCAAATTCAACTCATCACTGGAAGTAAACTACTCAATACATCATGTTTCGCAACACCATTGCTGAAATCACGAATATGCCAACCTGCAGAAAATGGAAGGAACATAAGAGTGCTAGTTCTAGTCAAAAAATGCCTCTCCTTAAACCTTTGACTGTACAAGAGTGATACAAGTTGTATATGCTAATAATGTTTGCCAATAATATCAAAGAAAACTTGTGTCTTTGGTTGGTTGTGACAAAACTATGGACCAATTAAAAATTGTGGGAATTCACTAAATGTTGTGCATATATAAAAATTGTGGGAATTCACTAAATGTTGAGCATATAAATTAAATATATTGATTGTTGTATAAACTTTTGTAGGATTAATTCAAAATATTTCGGATTAAATCAGAATTTTCCGATTTTGGAATGCATTTCAAATATTCGGAATTTTTGAAATCGGAATATATTAGGAATATATCGGAATTATTGGATTTGGAATGAGTTCAGAACATTTCGGAACATTTCGGATTCGGAAATTTCGAAAATATCGGAAGTTCCATGTACATTCCGAAAACCAATCCGATTTTTTTCGGAAATTTCGGATTTCGGCGTTTACGGAATTCGGATTTGTCGGAGTCGGATTTTTTTGGAAATCTTCGGACCGGAATCGGTCGGAATCGAATTTTCCAATCCAACTTGCACCCCTAAGTGCTGCTAATGGTGGAAGACGGCTATGGAGATCAATCTGGGAACTAAACGCGGTGGGAAAGATTCGTCACTTTGTATGGAGATGTTGTCAGTACTATATTGCTGTGCACTGTAATTTGAGGCGGTGAGGTATGCAGGTTGATCTAGGATGCCCATGTTGCCAGCAACATGAGGAGACGATGGCCCATCTTCTGTTCCACTACAACTATGCTCGACTGTTCTAGTTTGCTTGCCTTATTCAATTAGATGTTTGGTCGTTGCAGGGCGGACTTTTGCAGACATTTGGTTGGAGGTGTGTGATCGTTTTGGACAGGATACTGACCGGGAGGGACTACTTAGCTTAATTGCGTATGGTCTTTGGTGGCTATGGAAATGCCGGAATACTTTGGTCTTTGAAGAGACCTCGGTTCACCCAGTAAAGGCTGTGGATCTCATGACAAGACACCAAGCCAAATTTTTGCAAGCCAAGGATCAGATAGCGGACCAGACAACCCCCCATGGAGAAGGAGGGGCGCAACGGAGTTTGGTCACTCAATAATGGTCCCGATGGCTTTCGCTAAAATTAATTACGACGGGGCATGGACATCACAAACTCTGCGTGGTGGATGGGGTTGTGATACATGATGAGTTTGGCAGTTTCAAAGGGGCTGGGGGAGAAGGTGGTGTTCGTTGCAACTCGACATTAGCTGCTGAAGCTGAGGCCTTATGGGTTGGTTTGTGTGCGGAAGTGGATTATGGATGGCAACGGGTTTTGCGGGAGTCTGACTCTAAGCTCATGATTGATATGTTGAAAGGGGGGTCGTTGTTCTGACTCTCGAGTTGCAGGTATAGTTTATGACATTCATTTTCCAATGCAGCAGGTATAGTGTATGACATTCATTTTCCGATGCAGCAGCTTCAGACACTGATTTTGTCCTTTGTTCCTAAAATAAGTAATAAAGTGGCGCATTTTGTTGTTGCCTTTGCGTCTAAAAACTATGGTTTGTTTAGGTGGGAGGGCTTTCCCCCCAGTGGTTGCTTAACTCGTTGGCAACTGATGTAAACTCTTATTTCAATGATGAATGAAGTAGCATTATCGTTCTGACCACCCAAAAAAAAAAAAAAAAAAAAAACCAAAGAAAAGAAAAAAGAACTCGAGTTTTTCTTGTTTGGCTCAAACTGTGTTTCCATTATTATCTGAGTTATAGATAACATAAATTGAGTGATATGAGAACATGTCTTCTTCAGATCTAACTCATGTTAAGAATTAAATACTTTCCCTTTTTTGTCACTCGAATTAAGACTAAGAGCCGACACCAACCTTTCAATAATAATAAGAAGAGTGGAAAGAGTAAAACAAAGAAGTTAACAAGAAGAAATTGGATAAAAAATTATAAATAAAACACTTCTGCTCATAAACACTTCTAGTAAACACATTTTTATTATAAAACTCTTGAAATTTTCATAACTAATCTAAGTGATTCCTCAAAAACCAAGCACTTAGAGTGCTTCTTCATAAATAAATAAAAAATCTATAATTGATTTCCGAAAATTCTGCAAAAAAAAATTTCGCAAGGGGGACAAGCTAAGGAGAGCTAATCACAAAGTACAAAGTAATATTAATGCTAAATGGGCAGAAAGGTCGATGATCTGTATTGATTTTGTTTAATGTTGGATTACATCAACTTTTTCTCTATGTTTCCAGCTTATATGATGGGATACTGGGTTAGATATAATTAAACTTCATCCCGTTTATCTCCTTCTTTGAAGAGGAGCAACTGCTGCTGCACAAACTCAGCTTTCAGAGCTAACCACATTTGGGAATGATTCAGAAAATACATACTAAAAAACTCTTGTTACAAAACTTGTGCAGTCTCGTTCACCATAATCTCAAAGATCTTTTGATTTTTACACAATTCACCCTTCAATCTCCAATCTCCAATCTCCATTTGCAACTACAAAAATATAACCACTTTTCTCTGCCAATGAGCACTTTCTGGTATTTTGTAACAGAGAAATGTATAGTAGTAGTAACCCCAGAAAACTCTGCCAAGAACTGCAAATAAACCCAACACCTAACTTTCCAAATCACAATTCTAACTTTCAGTTAGATTAAACAAATTCGTAAATTAGTATCCAACTTTCCATACTCAAGCCAGCACAAGATGAACCCAAAATGCACATTCAATTCAGAGAGTTAAAAATTAGTTTGATTGATAAGTTTATTCAAGAGAGTGGTCAGCAGGGCATCTCTCCTCTCAGCTCTGCTCTCTTCTCTCATCCTTCTCTGTTCTTCCCTCTCCCTCCAAGCCTGCTCCACCATTAACCTCTCCCTCTCCACCTTCTCCATCTTCTGCCGCCATTCCTGCTCAAACATCCGCCGCTCCTGCTCCCGCCTCTCCATCATTTCCCTCCACTCCATCTCCATCCTCTGCTGCTGCTGAAAAAACGCCTTAAGCATATCCTGGATACTACTACTACTACTAGTCCCACTAGCAGAATTGGTTGCTTTTGGCATAATTACTCTTTCACCCTTCCTCTTCTTATCATCCTCATCCTCTTCATCTGGGTCCTCTGAGAACTCGTCCGAGGATCGGCCCGGCTTCAATTTCCTCTTCCCCATTTTCTTGGACCGGGCTGAACCCGTCTCGGATTCAAGAAGTAAGCGCTGCATATTATTTGCTCTTTCAGTAAACACTGCCTGCAATTCCTCAAAGAAGGGACACTCCCGCCCACTCTCCGGATCAGACGTCTCCTTCCCCTGAATAATTAGGGTTACTAACTATTCTTTGTTATGTGAATTTCAACCTAAACCCTACCAAAACCCTAAAATAATTCAATTGGGTATTTTTGTGGTACAGCGAATTCTGAAAATTCATACCTTGTAACGAATGAGGAGGTTCTTCCACTTGCATTTGCACTGCTCGGGGGTTCTGCTGAAGCCTCTCTCGGCCATCTTAGAGCTCACTGCTTCCCACAGCGCCTTGCTGCGATTCGCCAAATTGGAGTTCCTGATCTCCAGTTCTCCACGGATGGCGATCAGCTCCCTCGTCTCCTCTGGGGCCCACTGTCCTGACCCTCCCCCTGCAGGACTGGTCATCATCTTCTTCATCATCATCCCTGTTCCTCCACTTCCCATTCCCATGCCCTCTTCCTCGTCTCCTCCTGCCCCATACATCTCTTTCCCGCCCTACGACGTCGTTGCTTCTTTGCTCTCGGAACAGCAGTTTGGGCTTGCCCTTCGATTTGATTGTTACTTTTCTTTCCCCGGCCAGACCTCACTATCCCTTCTTTGTTTTAGAGTGATATTATTTCCACCTATGTCTTATTTCTCTATCATCTTTCTACCCACACATCATTATAAATTTGAAATAACACAATCTTTCCACCCACTATTATTTCTAAAATAAAAAATTAAATTTAAACCCATAACATGAAATTGGAAAAAACCAATGAGTTTATTAAAAATCAATTTAGATTCGTAGTTTGGGTTTTTATTAAAAAATTATGGATTAATTACATTTTTGGTCAATGACAAAAATCAAATTTAGTCAGCGTGATTTCAATTTTCCTAATTTAGTTACTATAGTTGCAGCTATTAACAAATCAAGTCCAATGTCTCAATTCCATCAATTTCATTAATTAAAAAAATATTTCATATTAAGTCAAAAATAATTAACTTCAATATAAAATTAAGCATGACATATTTAAAAAGAAATTAATATGATTCAAACTTAAATTAAAAACAAACAAACAAACAAACAAATAACTTGCACCCATCCTTCTCACTCTACCTTCGTCTCCCCTCTGCCATCTATCAAGGTAGCTTCATTGTCTAGGTCCACCATGAGAAGCAGGAAATGCACCATTTGAATAGGGAGGGTGAGGTCGAAGTTGAAGAGGGGTGCCTTCTCTATCTCCTTGGCGAAAGAGGGTGGGGCCCAGGATAGTGAGGTTGCTGCGTTGAAGAAGAGGGACGACGAAAGAGAGATAATTTAAGACTTGGTGAGTTTTGGGAGGGTTGAGATTTTGGGCTCTTATTCCACGATTAAGCAACAATTAACAACAACTTTCTTCTTCGTCCTCTTCTTTTGGTACTTCTTCTTGTTGTTGGTATCCTTGAAACAGAGGGAGACGGTGAGAAAGAACAGACTAAAAGATGGTAGAGGGGGAGGGGAGGGATGGTTGCAGGTTATTTGTTTATTTGTTTATTTATCACTTAAGTTTTAATCTTATTAATTTATTTTTAAATATATTATACTTCAATTTTATATTGAAGTTAATTATTTTTAACTTAATATTAAATATTTTTTAATTAATGAAATTGACGGAATTGAGACATTGGACTTGATTTGTTAACAGCTGCAACTATAGTGACCAAATTAACAAAATTAAGTATCATGGCTGCTTTCTCAATTTATTCCGCTATATCTTGACCATATTGATTGATAAGGAATTAAGGCACTTTGGATACATCTGTTGGAATGCGTGGAATGGAAGAAATGCCCAATTGTTTCAAGGATGTAAGTCCAATGCTTTGTAAAGTTTCCAATACATGCAGGAGATGGCAGAAGAGTTCTATCATGCGAATCACACGTATTCATGCTCAACTCAAGAGGGTAGTAACCTGGTGGTGAATTGGGAGAGGCCTCTTGCTCAGTTTTTTAAAATTAATGTGGATGGGGCTTTAAAGACAGATGATAGTGTTAGAGGGCTGGGAGTTGTTATTAGAGATGATTGTGGAGAGTTGATTGCAGCAGCAGCCAAACCAGTGTGTGGCATGTTTACGCCCAAGGTTACTGAATTATTCGCAATCAGATTTCGGCTTACAACTTGCTATGGACTTGGGGTTGCAACATATACAATTAGAGTCAGACGCACAAGCAGCAATACGGATGGCTTTCCAATGTGATGTAGATTTGGGCTACGAAGGAATTTTAGTAAATGAAATTCAGGTTTTGGCAAATTCATTTCATAGTTGTCTTGGTCAGTTTCGACCTCGTACTTGTAATCGTGCGGCTCATAGCCTTGCACGTTTTGCACTTTCTATTTCAGACCTTATAGTTTGGATGGAAGATGGACCTGAATGGCTGTCTCCCATTCTTGCTAATGAAGTTATGCTTGCTTCTTTATGCAATGATATGATCTTATTCTCAAAACAAAAAAATATAGTGATCAAATCGGGAAAATTGAAATAAGAGTGACCAAATTTGATTTGAGCCAAAAATGTAATTAACCCAAAATTTATTAATGGACATGTGGAGTTGGATAGTTTGACTTTTCTCAATACCCATTTTACCCCCAATAATGTCCCTTGTTGCTTCTTTGCTCTCAGAACAATAGTTTGGGTTTGCTCTTCGATTTCATTGCTACTTTCTTTTCCTCTGGTAATACCTCACTCTCTTCTTTGTTTTAGAGTGCTGCTATTTTCATCCCATGTCTTTAGGGGTGGGCATCAAGATCGAAAAATGGGAGCTATTTTCGCCCAGGCTGTACCGGTCCCAACAGATTCCGATCTCGATTTTACACCTTCAAACACCAAATCGGATTGAAGCAGACCGGCTGAATTTATTTATGAATTTTTTAAATAGTCCAACTTTATTTTAGTAACCCAACTAGCTTAGAAAAGCTTAATAGCCCAACACCAAGCCTTATTGATACCCCAAATACAAAGCCCAGTTTTTTAGGTTGTTTTTGTAAAGTTTTCCTCTCTCCCATTTTCTTTTTGAGCTAACAACAAAAAACCTCCATAAAGGTTTGGGGTCATTCTCAATATGGGCCATGAGATTTCGATTTCATCACTTTACACCTTAGTGTTTTCAAATCTGACCAATTTAAGCATTCCGTTAAGTTGACCGTTTGGCTACACATGAACTGATGACATGTCCACTGTGGACCCAACTACTAACCAATTCCTAAATTTATATATATATATATATATAAAATAACATAAAATTACAATTTTTTAAAATAAAGATTAAAAAAACCCAACCCCTTCCCTCCCCAACAACCCAATGAAGGGAATAAGATCAAAGCCAATTTGACTTCTCTGTTGTTTCAATGCACGTGGTATCAAAACCCACTCAAAGTTGTGGGACTTATCCAATCCCACTTTTGAATTTTTTTGGTTTAACGAAAAGATGAATAATCATGGGATCGGGGGTGTATCCAATTCATACTTATAAAGACTCTTTTTAAGTGAGTGGCTTTTATAGAATTGACAAATCCTTAAATACTTTCATAGAGTTAATAAAAGTCACTAGTAAATTGGCAAGACTTTTGCTCTTAGCAATTAGTCTTAAAAGTATGGAAAAGTCATTCATTTAATAAGCTTTTTAAAAGTCATTAACTTTTTGGATACCACCAAACTTTTAAATACTCTTTAAAAGTCATAACTGAATACCACCAAACTTTTAAATACTTTTTAAAAGTCACAATTGAATACCACTAGACTTTTATATACTCTTTAAAAGTCTAAATTGAATACCTCCAGGCTTTTAAACTCTATAAAAGTATTAAAAGTTTGAATTGGATACACCCCCCTCGTAGAGTCATTTTGCTTTGTTCATTAACCTGAATGAAAATGAGCCAACTTTATAGCTGCATGTCGCATGACTTGATATAATCATGTCAATCAATAACATAAGACCGTTTTAGTATTCTCTTGAAATGTATTTTGAAATGTATAGGATAGGGGATGGGGTTAAATTTGATGAGAATTAAGAGCATCTCCAGCAGAGTTGCTATACTCTGATTCTTATCCATTTTGGCTAGAATGAGGCCAAAATGCAACTCCAGCAAACTTGCTATTAAGCTCTCTATTTTGAACAACTCTCTATTTGAGTTTGGTGGCTCTCTACATTTAGAGAGGAGGAGAGAGAAATTGAGGGTCCTTAGTAATTTTACAAAAGCATAAATTTGTCTTAAATTTTTTGAAGATAAGGTGAGTGGGAAAATAGGACAAGGGGTGGAAATAGAAGAACTCATTAGAAAAGGAATGAAGAAGGTGAATCATTCAAAACGCATGAGAGATTGAAAAATAATTTGAATCACTAATCGAAACAACATTCACACGCGGTGGCATCCGTAAGCCTAACAATTGTATGGTGTCTGTTTGTAGAGGTGGCATCCGTAAAAATGGACCACATGTGGGTCTGCCTTCTGAAAAAGATTGTACAAATTAATTAATGGTGAGAAAAATGGTGTGAAATGTCTAGTTTTCTTTTTCAGCAACGTGACACAATTTAATGACTACGGCTAATGAGAGGGTTGTTGAGTTCTGAGGCGGGTGGAAAGGGCGGTCCTAGAGAAACTCCAAAACACTATAAATATATACCGTACGTCTATCAACTGATGTCAAGCCACGAAACCTCAAACACTTCTGTTTTTATTTTAAAGTTTTCAAAATTTACTTTTCTAGTACTGTATTCAAGCCCACTCACTTGTGCAATGATTTCCGCATGCGCCCTCGTATTTCAGGTGAACCGTTTGAAGCCAGAACTTATAACACCGGCGAAGCCAACACCTCATGAAACGAAGCTACTCTCAAATATTGATGACCAGGAAAGCCTTAGGCTGCAGGTTCCAGTCATAATGTCGTACAAGAACAATCCTTCAATGAAAGGAAACGACCCCGTTGTGGTGATCAAGGAAGCATTGAGTCGGGCACTCGTGTATTACTACCCTATGGCTGGCAGGCTCAGGGAAGGGCCTAACAGAAAGCTTATGGTGGAGTGCAATGGAGAAGGTCTCTTGTTCATAGAGGCTAATGCTGACGTGACGCTTGCGCAACTCGGGGACACCATTGTACCCCCTTCTCCATTCTTAGAGGAGTTTCTTTATAATGTTCCAGGCTCTGATGGGATTCTTGGTTGCCCTCTGTTGCTGATTCAGGTGAGTATTTGTTAGTTAACTGCAGGTTAATTAATATCTGTTTTTGAATTTCTTGGTGGATCTTGGCCCTTCTCTCATTGCTGGAATTTACTTCCATGGAATCTTTGCCTCTTTATGGATTTGAAGTAGGTAGGTAAAGGTCCATTACTGTTAATTTGTAAAACCATCTACTGACTTCTAAGATTGTACAGCAAATGTTTGATATATAAAAAACTAATAAAAAATATCTAGCCTCAGTTCTTAAGTATTTACAGCAAATTTTAAAACATTTGAATTAGCAAAAGTATTTTCTTGAGTTAGTCGTACAAACATTTTGAAAAAGATTAATCAGATTTTTTTTTTTGGTGTCAAAACTCTTTTTTTTCTTCTTCCTAAAATAGAATGAGAGGTGGCATTAGCCAATCATCAGATTTTCAATTAAATTTGACACATGTTTCATCTATTTTGTCACTAAAATTAAAAAACTAATTTGTGATTTAACCTAAAAAGTCACCACTACAAAACGCCTATGTTTTACCGCCTTCCCTCCTACAAAACGCCTATGTTTTACCGAATTTCCATTAAAATTATCAAAGATTTTTTATTTATTTTTAAAATAGTCTGATCTGATGTTATCCGAACATCACCAAACGCAATATAACTTAGTCTAGACTATTTATCCGAAATATCACCAAACGCCTTATAATATTATGGATAAACAGTCAGGACTCTTCCTAGAACGATTAATACTATCGACGAAAATTAGTCAGTACAGTCCCACGTACCAAACGAGCCCCAAAGGTTTTAAACCTGGTTGATTAGGCACAATCCCAACCAATTTGATTTTCTTGAACGGCATTGATAACCTAGTACAAGTAGGATCCTCATATGGATACTATACCCTCAATTACGATGTCGTCTACAAGAGCGACTTTACCTCGTATTTGGCAAAAAAAATTGTGTATATAATACATTATGCGGGCATGCTTAAGTCATATTATGAATCTTTTCATGTTATAACATAAGGAAATTAATAATTAAAACACAACAGATAGATTCGTCACAACACGTCAGCATGCCATGTGGAGATAAGATGTATACACAAGAAGTATGAGAGAGATAGAGAAATCTATATAACTCAACAAATCTGCAATAAAAAGAAGATCCCGACTTTACATCTGACTAAAGGATTTATACTTTGTTTTTAAGAAATCATATTATGCAGCAAAATATCTTGAGATAAAAAATTACACTGAGAGTATGAAGGAAAATGCCTAGTGATTAATTCAAGCTTCTACAATATACAGGTAACCCGACTTTCATGTGGAGGTTTTATACTTGCATTGCGCCTAAATCACACAATGTGTGACGCAGCTGGGCTTTTCCAGTTCTTGAACGCCGTTGGGGAGATGGCACAAGGTGCACAAGCGCCATCTACTACACCAGTGTGGAAGCGAGAGCTCTTGGGTGCTCGAGATCCGCCACGAATTACGTGTGTGCATTATGAATATGAAGAAGGGATTGATGCTCGAGGCTCATTTCCAAGCACTAACATGATCCAACGATCTTTCTATTTTGGGGCCAAGGAGATAAAGGCCATCCGGAATCATATTCCCCCACAATTATCAACCTGCACTACATTTGATTTGATAACAGCTTGTTTGTGGAAATGCCGCACACTTGCACTTAGAATGAATCCAAAACAAGTTGTTCGCCTTTCATGCTTAGTCAGTGCACGCGGTAAGCACCGCAATGTACGTCTTCCCTTGGGATATTATGGCAATACGGTTGTATTTCCTGCTGCAGTTTCAGAGGCTAAAGCTCTATGTACAAATCCGTTGGGATATGCCTTGGAGTTGGTAATGAAGGCAAAAGCTACAGTGAATGAAGAGTACATGAGATCAGTTGCAGATCTTATGGAAATAAGAGGACGACTACCAAAATATCCATTGACAGGAAACTTCATAGTTTCCGATACAACACGTGCAGGTTTTGGAGATGTCAGTTTTGGTTGGGGCAAGCCGGTATTTGGTGGACCTGCGAAGGCCTTGAATTTGATTAGCTTCTATGTTCAACACAAATGCAACGATGAGGATGGGGTACTGGTACCAATATGCTTGCCATTATCGGACATGGAGAGATTTCAGCAGGAGCTCAAGAGGATGACTGGGGAGACTCTGCAGACTACGGAGGATATATATGACACAAAATCAGCTAAGATCGTGTCAAGGATGTAACAAATTTTCTCAAATTTTAGATTTCTAGTATGATGTCAATGGATTTCGGAATGTACCATAAACATTAGATGCAAAGGCTTTATGTGTGTGTATATGCATAGCCGCTTTTCTTTTATGCGCTATCTCATGTCAGGTTATTGTTATTTTCGTGCATATGTATTCTTGACTTTTTCTATGAGCTTTATTCCATAAAAAACTATTGGTCTTGTAGTTGGATGACCATTTTGGGAGTGAAGTTAGAGAGATCAAACTTTCTCCACCGCTAGCCGCCGCAAGACAGCCGGCCCCTCTCCGGTCAGCCGCGCCACTACCACTAGCAACCTACAGGCTGAACGACGAAGGGCCTTACCCCAACTTACTGCCATGGAAATCTATCACTGCCAAATTCCTAAAGACTTATTGGCTTATTGGCCTCCGTATGAAGCCTATATTGCCATAGAGGATTCAGTTTATTCTTCAATACCATAAACCCACCTCCTTTAGATCCTCAATCTATTTCATTGAACCCTACATTGAGAGAGAGAGAAGATCAACCATGGCAATTATTAGGTCTACTAGATGATTATTTACCCTTCAACTTTAATGACCCTCTGCGTCCCCATCTATCTATCCCCCTCTTCCCACCGTCTTCCCTCCCATTTTTTCATTCACCTCCCCCTCTTGTTCGGCTATGCCATGCCTGCACTGCATATACGAATTTGGCTCCAAGGCTGTTGCAATCTATATAGACTAAATACAAAACTTGGTCTTCACTTTTAAGGTAATATTTGTACATTTCAGATGCATAAAGTATTTTTGCACAATGGTTTTTGTGTTAAACCCTTAGTTAAGCAAGTTGACCAATGATAGTTTCTTACAATTAATCAGAACTTTTTCCTTTAGAGATTTGTACAACAGTTTTAAGCATTTACCTTGTGCATGAGAACAATAGAATAAGACATTCGTGTCACATGAAATGGATAGAATAAGACATTCGTGTCACATGAAATGGACGTCAGTGATGTTAACTCATATCTAACTACACGAGACAGATACGTGGCCCTTGTATGAACAGAATTGTTCAAACGATTTCTTTCTCCATCTAAAATGCGTAAGGGTTATAATCAGTATTTACGATCATGAATTGTCTTCATTTTCTGTCAAAGCAGTTCATGCACCAGTACACATTGAATGTACAGTTGTAGCTAGGTATAGCCTATATGACAAGTCCCCGTCCTTTTAATTGCAAGGATTGTCCAATATTTTCATACAAAAGGATTTAACATATATTTCTTTAAAAAATGTGGTCCTTGTTTTCTAAAAATATCTTACTTGCGTGTATCTGTTCTTTCAAGTGTTCATCTTATCTTATCTAGGGTCCACATATTTCTTAACAAAATGTGGACGACATGAACCCAGAAATTACCAATCGTCCAGGTTACGTTTTGATATACATTCGACCAAAAAAAAAAAAAAAAAGAGAGGTGGAAACTTGACTTGAGGTGTAGTCTTGTTTTGATATACGTTTTGATATTTCTGGTTCTCAATGATAAAACATAATCCAACGGCCTTGGAGCCTTGAGGTGTGGCTGGGAGGTGGAGGTTGACAGGGTGGTGGGTGGTTGTTGGAGAGAGAGAGAGGAGGACAGAATGGTGGTGGTGGCTGGGATTTAATGGTGTTGTCTTGTTTTTTTATTTATTTTTATTTTTTGGATCTCATTTTTATTTATGTAGTTCTTATTTATTTATTTTTAAAATTGAATTCAATTATTTATATTAGTTTTTTTAAAATTTTTTAACAGTAGATTAAGGGATTGGACTACATTGCCTAGCGGTTCTAAACACAATGACTAAATTAGCCAACACTATAAAACAGAGGGACCATCTTGACATTTAAGCCAAAAATATATCCAACTTTATAACCATTAATAAAGAACATAAGAAGGTTTAGAACACCCAACTTTTAATGTTTTTGAGAAGGAAATTGATTTTGGATTTTTTTGAATATAAACGATAGTTTAGTACAAGGGAAACAATGTTACAAGGGCATGAATTTGTCTTTAAAATTTTGAAGATAAGGTGAGTGGGGAAATAGCAACACTTAATGAAAAAGGAATGAAAAACGTGAATCATTCAAAACGCATGAAAAACGGCCACCATGTCAAGGCAAGAAAGAACAAACCTCTTCCATGCGTGGTCCTTTTGCTTTATATCTGTGGCACCGTCTATCAATTTGACCTCATTGTGTGAAATGGAAAAGAAAAGTGGCACAAGTCACAAAAGCTCAAACACGTCTATAAATACTACTACAAAAAACACTTTGCGCGACGAAATAAGTTTGTTGGGCAAAGTACAATTTGTCGCGCAAACTTTGCGTGACGAACTTTTGGTCGTGCAAGTTCTGCTCGCAAAACCCATTTTGCGCAAGTTTGAACGACGAAAATTACTATTCATCGTGCAAAATATCTCTGCATGAGTGATTTTCGTCGTTCAAACAGGAAACTTCATAGTTTCCTACACAACGCGTGCAGGTTTTGGAGAGGTCAGTTTTGGTTGGGGCAAGCCGGTATTTGGTGGACCTGCGAAGGCCTTGAATTTGATTAGCTTCTATGTTCAACACAAATGCAACGATGAGGATGGGGTATTGGTACCAATATGCTTGCCATTATCGGACATGGAGAGATTTCAGCAGGAGCTCGAGAGGATGACTGGGGAGACACTGCAGATTATGGAGGATGTATATGACACAAAATCAGTTAAGATCGAGTCAAGGATGTAACAAATTTTATCAAATTTTAGATTTTTAGTATGATGTCAATGATTTCGGAATGTACCATAAACATTAGATGCAAAGGCTTTATGTGTGTGTATATGCATAGCCGCTTTTCTTTTATGTGCTATCTCATGTTAGGTTATTGTTATTTTTGTGCATATGTACGCTTGACTTTTTCTATGAGCTTTATTCCAACAAAAACTATTGTTCTTGTAGTTGGGTGACCATTTTTGGAGTGAAGTTAGAGAGATCAAACTTTCTCCACTGCTAGCCGCCGTAGGACGGCCGGCCCCTCGCCCGAGCTGCGCCACTACCACTAGCAACTTGCAGGCTGAACGACGAAGGGCCTTACCCCAACTTACTGCCATGGAAATCTATCATTGCCAAATCCTAAAGACTTATTGGCCTCTGTATGAAGCCTATATTGCCATAGAGGATTCAGTTTATTCTTTTATACCATGAACCCACCTCCTTTTAGATCCTCAATCTATTTCATTGAACCCTACATTGAGAGAGAGAGAGAGAGAGAGATCAACCATGGCAATTATTAGGTCTACTAGATGATGATTCTCAATCCTCCTTTTAATGTTCAAAGATGAGCCACAACCATGACAGGTCGTGGCCCGGGGGGGTGTGGCGCAAATTCTGTCGTGCAAAGATTGTAAAGAAAGGATTTACGCGACGAAAAATATTTTTTATCACGCAGAGATACCTGTGCACAACGAACGATAACAACTTTGCGCGACGAATACTAACGTCGCTCAAAGTTACTTTGCGCGATAAAAATTAACCACTTTGCGCGACGAATTCTAACTACTTTGCGCGACGAAATTAATTACTTTGCGTCACGAATATTACTTACTTTGCATGACGAATCTTAATGTCACGCAAATCTTTGAGCGACGAAAATTAACCACTTTGCGCGATGAATTCTAACTACTCTGCGCGACGAATATTAATTACTTTGCCCGACGAAAGTAAAACTTTCTTCTCCGAGTTGGATTTCCAACTCCAATTTTACCCTTCAACTTTAATGACCCTCCTTGTCCCCATCTATCTATCCCCCTCTTCCCACCGTCTTCCCTCCCATTTTTTCATTCACCTCCCCCTCTTGTTCGGCTATGCCATGCCTGCACTGCATATACGAATTTGGCTCCAAGGCTATTGCAATCTACATAGACTAAATACAAAACTCGGTCTTCACTTTTAAGGTAATATTTGAACATTTCATATGCGTAAAGTATTTTTGCACAATGGTTTTTGTGTTAAACCCGTAGTTAAGTAAGTTGACCAATGACAGTTTCTTACAATTAATCAGAACTTTTTCCTGTAGATTTGTACAACAGTTTTAAGCATTTACCTTGTGCATGAGAATGATAGAATAAGACATTTGTGTCACATGAAATGGACGTCAGTGACGTTAACTCACATCTAACTACACGAGATAGATACGTGGCCCTTGTATGAACAGAAATGCGTAAGGGTTATAATTAGTATTTACGACGATTATCATCAATTGTCTTCATTTTCTGTCAAAGCAGTTCATGCACCAGTACACATTATATGACAAGTCCCTGTCCTTTTAATTGCAAGGATTGTCCAATATTCATACAAAAGGATTTAACATGCGTACACTACTACAAAAAACACTTTGCGCGACGAAATAATTTTGTTGCGCAAAGTACAATTTCGTTGCACGACGAAATTTTAGTCGCGCAAAGATCGTAAAGAAAGGTTTTGCGCGACGAAAAATATTTTTTGTGGTGCAGAGATACTTTGCGCAATGAACGATAACAACTTTGCGCGACGAATACTAACGTCGCTTAAAGTTACTTTGCGCGACGAATTCTAACTACTTTGAGCGACGAATACCAACAACTTTGCTTACTTTGTGTGACGAAATTAATTACTTTGCGTGACGAATATTACTTACTTTGTGCGATGAAAATTAACCACTTTGCGCGATGAATATTAATTACTTTGCGCGACGAAAGTAAAACTTTTCTTCTCCGAGTTGGATTTCCAACTCCAATTTTACCCTTCAACTTTAATGACCCTCCTCGTCCCCATCTATCTATCCCCCTCTTCCCACCGTCTTCCCTCCCATTTTTTCATTCACCTCGCCCTCTTATTCGGCTATGCCATGCTTGGACTGCATATACGAATTTGGCTCCATGGCTGTTGCAATCTACATAGACTAAATACAAAACTTGGTCTTCACTTTTAAGGTAATATTTGAACATTTCAGATGCTTAAAGTATTTTCGCACAATGGTTTTTGTGTTAAACCCGTAGTTAAGCAAGTTGACCAATGACAATTTCTTACAATTAATCAGAACTTTTTCCTTTAGATTTGTACAACAGTTTTAAGTATTTACCTTGTGCATGAGAATGATAGAATAAGACATTTGTGTCACATGAAATGGACGTTAGTGACGTTAACTCACATCTAACTACACGAGATAGATACATGGCCCTTGTATGAACATAATTGCATAAGGGTTATAATCAGTATTTACGACGATTATCATCAATTGTCTTCATTTTTTGTCAATGCAGTTCATGCACCAGTACACATTATATGACAAGTCCCCGTCCTTTTAATTGCAAGGATTGTCCAATATTCATACAAAAGGAATTAACATGCGTATATGTGGTCCTTGTTTTCTAAAAATATCTGTTCTTTCAAGTGTTCTTCTTATCTTATCTAAGGTCCACATATTTCTTAACAAAATGTGGTTGACATGAACCCAGAAATTACGAACCGTCATTATAAGCTCAACTTATAATATAAACCAAGGATTTGTGCCGTCCAGGTTACGCCTTGATATACATTCGACCGAAAAAAAAAGGAGAGGTCCTGACATATATTTGACTTCATCATAATAATTAAAGAAATCGACAAAGCTTTAAAAGACCCAATTTTCTATCCAAAAAAAAAAACAAGTCCTAATTTTTTTATTTTTTAAGAAGGAGATTTACTTTTGATCTATAGTAGTGGAAACTTGAACATATGATAGTAGCTATTAGATGTTATTAATATCTCTATAAGGCATTTTATAAGAGTTTGCATCTGTATTTCAACACGTGATTCAAAGAACACTAACACTACTGGGACATGTAATTAAGTCTTGATACAAGCAATGAAATAGGAGGGGATGGAAATATTCCACATACAGCAATAGGAGGAGCGCGGAGAATGCAGGTAACTTCATCTATGCAACACAAGGTTGTGATAGAGGCAGTAGAGAATCACATGCCTGAGGTGATCATTGTTGATGAGATCGGCACAGCAGCTGAAGCTCTTGCTTGTCGCTCGATTGCCCAGAGAGGGGTCATGCTTATTGCTACTGCTCATCGACAGTAGCTTTAGAATATACTGAAGAATCCTACTGTATCTGATCTGGTTTCTTCTGATCTCTATAAGAAACTCAATGTGGAATTATTCCTGCTTGAAGTCCTCTTATTCCAAAATTACATCCAAACATAATTTTGGATTGTCTTCCCCTTATTGCATATTGGACTGTCCTAGATAATAGCAAATGAAGATCGAAATCCTTATAAGATCTAGAAAATTAGAGTATTAAGGGAACCACGGATGAGCTAGTAAATTAGGTTAATGGACTTGTACACATCAATATTCCAGATTGGTTATTGGTATGCAAGTTCAGAGTAATGTGTGAAGCCAGTCAGGATTTAATTAATATGTCAAATGATTTTGAGGGTCTTGTCACCACTTTAATATCCAAGGTGTATCCTCACCACCTTAATACTTGATACGTATTCATAGGCATCACCATGATTAATTTTTTACTTTGATTTATATAACCATGGTTGGGCATAACTTAGCCAACAAAGTCAACACATCATTTAACTTTGGTTGCCCATAGCTTGGCGCATGGCTGTGACTCTCATGAACTGCTCATGTGGACTATATTCTTCCTGTTCTTTTGTCTGATGTAGAAGATATCTTGATTTTAATAAAGAATTATTGGCTTAGCAAGATAAATAATTATTAGGAAAATACTTCCCTCCTTATTAGGTAAGTAGAAGCTCCTAAATTCCTGTCAATAGCAATGTGACATGTTTGCAAAAGTTTTTCTTTTTATGCTTTTGATGAATTATTTTTGCATATATATCAAACTTATTTTGCAGGAAGGATGAGTATCTCCTTACCAGTAATGAGGCAAGTACTAGTATTCTAATTATTATTAAACCAATATGACAATCACCACCTTAAAACATGCCTCTTTTTTTTCTATCATCACCCTAAAACATGCCATTGAATAAATGAATTTCTAGGAATGATTTTTGCCGAGCCTCTGACATACAAATAGTACTATATTAGAAGGGGTTTGGAGTATTGTTTGGGAGATAGTGAAGAGAGAGATGAGAGACTAAGTGAGAGGAGTGAGTGTGAGAGAAAGGGTCGGATTTGGGGAGAGGGAAAGAGAGAGGAGAGGTAAGAGTAGAGAAAGACATTGAGAAAATGGTGGAGGAGTTATTTTGGTTTTAAAAACCGTATCACTTTGTGCAACGAAATATTATATTGGTCGTGCAAAGTCTTACAAAATTTTTTATAAAAAATTCCCATTTTTTGTGCCCGCCCAAATTTTTAGAGTTTTGCTCAACGAATTGTTGGTCGTGCAAAGTTTTTCACGACCAAAAAATTCCCATGTCCCATTTTTGGTACCTACCCAAATTTTTAGAGTTTTGCGCAATAAATTGTTGGTCGCGCAAAGTTTTGAGAGACAAAAAATTGGTTCGTAGCGCAATATTTATAAAAATAATTGTTATGAATAATAAAAAAATAAAATTATTTTATTTTATGATTGAAAATATAAATAAGGTTTAGGCAACCAAATGTGTTTTCGTCGCGCAAAGAAAATAATAAAAAATAAAGAAATAATTTAGTTTAACAATATAAAATATAAAAATAAGTAAATAAGGGTTAGGGGATGAAATATTGATATTCGTTGAGCAAAGTTTTCAAAAAATAATAAAAACTTATGAAAACAACTATATCTTAAAATTTAGAATGTATAATTAAATAAAAAAAATTAATTGGTTTGCCCGACGCATGTTTACATTATGACGTCATGCTATTGGTTTTTGCACAATGACTCCATTGTTATAGTTCTTTTTTTTAAAAAATTATTATTATAAAGTTTACTGAAAATGTGACTTTACTCCCTTCAAATTCATATATTTTTTTTATACATAAAACCCATAATAATGTATTTTTCTAACAAAAACCCAATCCTAACTACAATAATAAATTTAAAGCTACTAATAAATATATACTCTGCTCAACCGGTGTTCTCATCCCCTCTTAAGCCCAATCTCTTTCTTTGATTTTACTACTGGTCTATGTCTTCTTTGCTCTTTTGCTCTGCCTTTCTTCTTCTCTGTTATTGGTATTGTCTTCTTTTCTTTATAATTCTTTTATATTTTTGGGGTATTCTCTTCTCTGCTTTTCAATTGTGTTTGCTCTCTCCTCGTCATGGATTGTCTCTGGCATCTTAAGTTTCCTTTCCATTTAATGGGTTGTCTCTCGCATCTTGAGTTTCCTTCCTTTCATGAGCCCATGCGCTCCTTCACATCTTGTGTTCTCTCTCCCTCTCTTGACTACTTTCTCCTTTTGATGGGTGTTCACTTTTCTCATCTTTTTCTCTCCTTTTTCCATCTTTATTTTGAAAGGATTTTCTCTCTATGTGTTTTGCCCACATTCTCTTTTTTCCTTTCTCTGTCTCACTTGGTTTCCTCCTTTATTTCTTATTATTATTATTTTTGGGTCATTCATCCCTCTTTATTTTAATCTATATGGGCCTCTATCCTCTTGTAATAATCTTTTCTTTATTACTTCTTTGTTCCCCATGGTTTTCTTCCCCATATCTTATTGTTTCTATGGTGCTTTGAAATTCAAACTTGCCCATGCTCTTGTTTTCTTTTCTCTGTGTCCTAAGTTGGTTTCACCTCCGATCCTCTCCTGTTGTGCTGCATCCTCTCTTAACCCTTTTATTCCCTTCAAATATTCCTTCTTTTCTCTCTGCACGCATCCCTTTCTGCTTTCCATGTGATGAATTTTCTTTTGTTTCCATTCCTCCTCTTTATTATATTCCTTCTTTTCAAGTCTTATTTCCAAACTTGTCACCTCTCTGGTGTCAAGTTTGCCGAGGAGTGTTAGGGGTTACGGGAGTTACCTTAGTTAAAGGTCTTCAATGACAATACATTAGTGTTTTAGCTATTATGTTGTGATTAGCCTTTATTAGGATATAATGGGTTTTCTGTTTCATTGTAACCAGTAGGAAGATATCTTCTAGTTTAGGTATAAATATAGGCTTGTGTTTCGTTGCGCAAAATTTAGTCGCGTAAGACTTTGAGTGACGAATTCTGTTCGTCTCACAAAAGTTGGTCGCGCAAGGGCTTTTTTTTTTATAGTGTATATTACCATCAACTTTCCATATCAATATCATATATATACTAATATATATATATATATATCATATCAAAATGTAATGGAGGAGGATCATGATTGCCACATTAAACGGTCGTGGAGGGTTGACCATATGCCCTTGCTTTTCTTCCTTCCATAAACACAATGGTTAGTAACATAAATAATAGTGCAGTAGAGAAAATTATACCTAAGAGCTTCTCTTGTTGATAATGTGTTGTAAAATGGATGGAACATGTGAGAAAATTGAGCTGCATGTAAAGTAAATGAGACACACTATTTAACAAGGTTCGGCTATACCCAGGGGCGGCCCTGGGGTGGTGCAAGTGGCGCCACCGCACAGGGCCCCCGTATTCTTAAGGGCCCCGAAAAAAAAATTCTTTATATTATATATATATATATATTAATATTATAGGAATTGTATATATAGTATAGCGTGCTAGGTAGTTGTACAAGGGCGTGTCTGGTGGAGTTGGCTCCAGCGCATGTCCATTTACCTGAAGAGCCAGAGTTTGATTCTCGCTGAAGTTGGTCTATTTGCTTGTTTTTATATCATTTTTGCATTATAACTAAAAACTTTACATAACTATTTTAACATAAAAAAAATAAAAATAAAAACAGAAAGCCTTTAAATAAAAGGAATCATCGAAGCTAACCACATGAGGCCTGGGAAAAAAAAAAAAAAACTAACCATAGGAGGAGTATATTTATATATATCCCCCAAACAATTTCTATTCATTACGTAGTGTTCTTTTAAAAAATTTCTCCTCTAAAAAAGTACTTTCTTTATTATATATAAAAAAAAAAAAAAACCTTCATGGCTTCTTCTTTCTCTTAAACTCTAATTTTCTAGTCAGGAATCATCATCATTCATCAGTCTCTCTTTGGTTCTTTTTTCAATCCTTTGACAATTTTTGTTATTCTTTCAATTTCAGGAATTTCAACACCAAAAAGAGAAAACTCTAATTCCTAAATTCATAAAGACCACTCAAAATTAAATAGTCAGATTCAAATTTCAATTCAAATTCAGGTATGTAACTAAACACAAATTACTTACTGGAGGCAGCAAGGGACCTTATAGGGGCACAAGGAGCTTATTTTTGTACCAAACATTTAATTTTATCAAATAGAAACATTTAAATTTTTATGAATTTGATTTCTAATTGTCATTACATATTTATTGATGGTGACTTTTAGTTATAAAAAAATTGTTTATAACATTAAGTTATGGCAAATTTTTATTTATAGTATTTTCATATTATATTATGCAAGGCCTCAATTTAAGTTTCGCACAAGGCCCTCAAAATCTCAGGGACGGCCCTGGCTATACCTACGTCCTCGAAGAGCAGCAGTAGTAACTTTTCCACTATGTAAAATAATTGGGCTACAACTTTAGTGTTTACAAATATGTGTTCCATTGATTTTTCTCTCTTGGAGAATTTCTCTCTACTCTCTTTTTCCTCTCCTGTCACTCTCTCTTTCTTTCCTTCCAACATGTGAATTGGGCAGACTGTGCATCTCCAAAGTCTTCATTGGTGGGCTCCACTTCCTTTCTTTATAACAACTCATACTATGTAGTCATTTTGTTGCAGTAGTACAGGCCCTCGCAATGTATGAGATGGGTTCACTGTGCCCTCTACTGTTTCCGGTGAACTGTTGAGCCTATTCCTAACAACTAAAATGAGTTATTAAAAATAGCAACTTCAATTCTCGCAAGTGCACGAACCATTTATAGTATAGCTTATGTAAATACGAGGTCGATCCCACCGAGAATGGTAACTTGGTTGCATGTTAAATTACTTAGAATGATGGAAACACAGAAAACAAAGAAACAAACAAACTTACAAATGGCAAGGTCTAGGACAGAATCCTAGCACCACACACGCACTCGAATGGGGGGTTTTTGTTGTTTAAATGAAAACAAGAGAATGAAATGGAAGTGCTGGAAAGTAAACAATGGCAAGAATGAACTAGTTGTGAAACAATGATTTAGAAGTGTTAGAGCCTTGGAATCCACCACTAGTTTTCCTATCCAAGTTATGAATGCATAGAAATTGACTCAAGCTTCATTAACAATAGATTATCGCATACAAGCCTATGGTATCTAGGTGCAGGAAGCATGATTCTCCTAAGGCATGTAATTGTGCATGGTATCTACACAACACGTGATCCCTTATATGCAACCTAAGCATGGTATCTACTTAGAATAAAGCATACAAGAGTCATTAAGTTCCTTGAGAATATGATAATCACACAAGTCCTAGAACATGGTATCTGTCCTAGTCAACTTATGGTTATTAACCCCTTGAATGATTCTTAGGCCATTCATGTGTTG
Source organism: Prunus fruticosa (assembly GCA_018703695.1). Classification (NCBI taxonomy): domain Eukaryota; kingdom Viridiplantae; phylum Streptophyta; class Magnoliopsida; order Rosales; family Rosaceae; genus Prunus; species Prunus fruticosa. The sequence goes on along the minus strand of CM031921.1, from coordinate 4,165,070 downwards.
CTTGTGAAAGGAGAGTAGAATTGGTGAATCTAAACCCCTTCCCAACCTGTGCTAGATGCATAAAATCCTAGTTAGCTACTCCAAGAAAACATACATCAAGCACATAATAAGCTGGAGATTAACAACTTGATAATGAAAGCAAGGAAATCAATTAACTATGAAATCATCCATAACATTGAATATTCATGACTAGGGCTTCATCCTAAGCCCTAACAAAATGGATTAGTTCAACATAATTATGAATACAGAAGATAAGAAATACATAGATAGAGTAAAGAGAATAGAAGAACTAGCTGGTGGCAGCAAGGTAGTTCCCAGGACAGCTCCTAGCTCTTCCTCCTTTGCAACTAGCTCTCTTCTCTCTTTGTGGTGAATGTGTGTATGGGAGTAATGGATGAGTGAATGTGTCTGAATCTGAATGTGAATTGTTGATTGTTGATGAATTGAATGTGGAATGGAAGTGGTATTTATAGGGAGTTGGGAGTGAGAAATCTGAATTGAATATAGCAAATGCATACAACACTTGCAATTGAAAATCAGAATGTGGTTGATGCACTTGCATTAGATAATCAGAAATGGTTACTCCACTAAATCCCACTAGCAGCCCACCAGCAGCCCTAGGTCATCAACTTGTCAGCATGACCAAGCTTCCATCCAGAAACCAATAGCTCATGCCTAGCTCATCATGACCAAGCATGCAATGAGCTCATCTTCCTGTCAGCATGATGAACAACTTCTTGGGCTTACGAATTGGGCTTGGCTGAATCAAATGATGACTTTAAGATGTCCATTTTCAAGTTCAGAATGTGATTGATCCAACCACACAAACATTGGCCCAATCCAAGTTCGGATGAAGAAGATAAGTCCGAAATGAACTTCTAACTCAGGCTCCAGTTTTTGCACGTTTTTGCACCATTTTGCTTCAAATGCCTCAAGTGTATTCCTCTCATCCCAATCAGCCCTTAATATGCATGGATTGAATAAAATGTGATCTCTTGCTCCCATAACCTACAGAACACACAAACATAGATAAGTGACTCGAAATAAAGAGAAACTAAACAAAATTACTAAGTAATGAAGGCAAGCAAATGTGTGAAATTATGAACTTATCAAATACCCCCAAACTTAGACTTTGCTAGTCCTCGAGCAAACAAAATAAAACCACAACTTAGAAAACAGAAAATAAGCAGCTAGCCTTCCAAAGAATCACCAAAGTATATGGTTTCAAAGAAACACAACAATCACAATCTAAGTTCCACACATGATTCAAGAGTGTACAAAGCTTAAAATGACATCCTTACGTGTAGTGTGTGAATGCCAAATCAGAACAACACCTGCAACTCAAATAAGTACATGCGCACACACTTAGAGCACAATCAAGAATTTCGAACCCAATAAGCTCGTTATCAAATCAGCTCTCCACAGTAATACCATATAATACCAAGGATCAAAAGGACTTTACAAGGGTTGTAATGAGGCTTAGGGTAGTGGTTGAATGAAAGAGGAGATATGGAGATATAACAACATTTTGAGCATAACTAAAGCATATGTGAAAGCATGAGAGATTACTGAACTTTGTAACAAGCAAGGAACACATACATGAGCAGATTTTCAACATAATTTCAGCACCTTCAAATGTGTTTATTTGGCCTAATTTTGTGGCTCTTTACCCTAGATCACCATGATCTCCTCCTTATAAACACCCTAGGGCCGTGACTACATTGGTCACACTTCATTACCTCTTTTGATTAGTTACCACTACCCCAAAACTTATTTCTTTTCAACACTTGGGTTATGGCACTAATGAATCACTTTTGCTCCTAAGAACCTTGCATCTTTATGACTCTCTTTTGAAGATAGCTTTAATTTGCTCAAAGAATAGGTAAAGATAAGAAACAGAGATTTATTATGGTAGGAATGGTTTACACAAAGAAAGGCTTAACGTAGGCTCAAATGGGTTGACTAGGGATGAATACAAGTATAGGGATGGTTAGAAAAGCTCAAACGGTTTAAACATGGCCTAAATCACTTCCTAAGCATTGTATGGCAGCAAGATGTCTCAAGAGATATTCAAATAAGTTCTAGAGTACGAAACCAAGATCATGAAATAAGTAGAATTGCATAACATCTCCAAGTAGCAAGAAATTGGACTAACTTGGCAAAGTGCTCAATAAGTGCAAGGATGGCATGCAAGACAAAGTTAACTCAGAATCACACACAGGCCTTAAACAATGACTATCAATTTCTGAAAAACCATATTAAAGTTAAATCCAAGTCTTATCATAGGTGTTTGAAAGGATAACGAAACAACACACAAAATCCTGCGTTTTGGACACTAGACACACTTAAAAATTTAAAATTTTGACAATTTGAGACAACATAACTAAATCCTTCCCCCGAAACTTAAATGAAACATTGTCCTCAATGTTTAGAGTATAAGAACAAACAATGCCTCGTAAATGAAAGGAAAGAAGATAAGGAAAAGACATAACCAAATATTAGAGTTTAGAAAACAACTCCCCTTTGAAGCGATTAGGACGCAAGCAGCTTCTTGCACGTTCTATCTTTTCCTCGTCACCTTGGGTTGCCTCCCAAGAAGCGCTAAGTTTTATGTCTTCAGCCGGACATCCAAACTTGCTATAGTGAATGGGGGGGTTTGGGCTCAATTGACACCTCATGTAATGCAAGATTGTTCACCAAGCTTGTTTTCGTTTTCCATCGTTTCCATGCTGCTTTTGTTTTCCTTTTTTGATTATGAACAGAATCGCAAAGAACTGGAGGAATGATTGGAGTATCTCCAAATTTGGGCAGCCCCTTCTTGTGTGTAGGAATTGTAGCATTGAATATGTGGGCAGCCCCCTGCTCCTCCTTGTCTACTCCTTGCATCAAGCATGCTTCTAGTGAATGTGGTAGACCATCAAATCTCTCCTTCCCTGGATTGTCCAATAGTTCAATTTGAAAACAATCTTGAACATCACTTGGCAGATTCGTGGCATCAAATACTTTGAAAGCAACAGTTTCTCCATTAACGGTCATGGTGAGAGTGCCTTGCGCTACATCGATCGTGGTTTTAGCAGTAGCCATGAAGGGTCGGCCAAAGATGAGGGGCAATTCATTGTCAGGAATTGGTGCTTCTTCCATCTCCAAGACTAAGAAATCAGCTGGCAAGATTAAGCCTTCTACTCTCACCAAAACATCTTCTAGAATTCCCTTGGGGTATCTAATAGTTCTATCTGCCAATTGAATGCTCACAGATGTGGCTTGCAATTCACCAAGGTTAAGTTTCTCATAAACATGATATGGCATAAGGTTAATGGATGCACCGAGATCAAGCAAAGCTTTTGGAATCTTGAAATCACCAACAATGCAAGGTATAGAAAACGAACCTGGATCCTTTAGCTTTGGAGGTAGCTTTCTTTGTAACACTGCACTTACCTCTTCACTTAATGCAACTTGTTCATGCTCTTTGAATCTCCTCTTGTTAGTGCATAGATCCTTCAAAAAATTTGCATACTTTGGAATCTGAGCAATGGCACTGAGCAGTGGGATGTTGATTTGCACTTTCTTAAATATTTCCATTATCCCATCCAAGCCTTGATCTTTCTTTGACTTTGATAACCTGCTGGGAAAGGGTGCAATAGGCCTAAAAGCATTAGTTGAAATTGGAACTTGATCAGCATTAGATGATACCTTAGGGCCTGTGCTCTTTCCAGGAGTATTGAGGTGCTGTTTTGGGGAACCTGGGCTGCCCTTGTGGTGGCTGAATGATCTCCACGTTTTCTCCATCTTCTTGCTCTTCATGGGCATCTCCAACCTTATTATCAACTTGTTTACCACTTCTCAAGATGTGCACTGCTTTAACTTGCTCATGATGCCTTGGATTCACCTCCGTTTGGCTCCGGAAAAGTTCCGGATGCTCTATTGCTCAAGGAGGATGCAATCTGTCCAACTTGCACTTCTAGTTTGTTCACTGCATTTTGAAGATTCTGATTGGTTTGCATCTGTTGCCCCATGAACTTCTTGAACATGTCTTGCAATTCTCCCATTTGATCACCCCTTTGCTCTTGAACTTGTTGGGGAGCTTGCTGGAATTGCCTTTGTTGTATTTGGAATCCTGGGGGAGGTCCTTGAGATTGTTGCACATTTGAATTATTGCTCCACCTGAAATTAGGATGATTTCTCCACCCCGGATTGTATGTGTTTGAGTAAGGATCATTCTGAGGATTCCTTCCTTGAAGGGCATTTGCTTGCTCTAACATGTGATCCGCAAAAGTTTGGTTTTGAACTTCCACTTTGTTTCCTAGAGGGCCAGTCACCGCCTGTTGAAGCAAAGAACACATAACATCAAGTTTTGCATTAATCTCATTATTAGTACTTACCTCAGAGACCACAGCCTTCATAGGAGCTCCTCTTCCTTTATTGTAGCTCCATTGTTGAGAGTTAGCACTCAAAGATTCAAAGAGAGTAAAAGCCTCATCTCCTGTTTTGTTCATCAGTCCTTCTCCACTTGTTGCATCTACCATCATCCTTTCAGAGTCAAGCAAACCTTCATAGAAAGATTGCATTTGCATCCAACTCTCTATGTTGTGGTGTGGGCAAGATCTCATCATCTCCTTGTACCTTTCCCAGCATTCATGAAAAGCTTCTCCTTCTCCTTGCTTGAAACCAAGAATTTCCTTTCTAATCTTGTTAGTCTTTTGAGCTGGAAAGAATTTCTGCAAAAACTTATTAGAAAGCTCATCCCAAGTACGAATTGAAGCATTAGGCAAAGAATATAACCAAGACTTAGCCTTATCTTTTAAACTGAATGGGAATAGCATCAACTTAATCTGCTCATCATCAAGTCCTTGAATTTTGATTGTAGCACATATTTCAAAGAATTGCTTAACATGCATGTAAGGATCCTCAGTGGTATTACCATAATAAGTTGGAAGAAGATGAATCATACCACTTTTAAGCTCAAACCTGTCAATTGTGAGTTGAGGATAGACGATGCATGAAGGTTGATCAGTGACTTTGGGAATGGAAAATTCACGCAGGGGTTTCCAAGGTTGGGCAACAAGCGCACCACCTCCTTCACCATCATTGTTGTTTGGAATCTCTGCCATCTTGCTTGAACCTTCAGATTTCGTAGCTCTTAGATTCAGAGCTTGAAGAACTATAACTCCTCCTCAAACCAACACGTATAGCAAAACTTCTTGGTGAAAGTGGCTCAGAATCAGATTCAGACATACATGCACACACAAGAACCAAATTAGTGCTTTCAAATGGAGATAACAACTAAAAAGAAAGACTGAATACTGAAAGAAAAACCAATGAAAATAACAAATAAAACTAACAAAAACAAAAACACTCAAAGTAATCTAACTATAGCACCATCGTTACCGGTTCCCGGCAACGGCGCCAAAACTTGTTGAGCCTATTCCTAACAACTAAAATGAGTTATTAAAAATAGCAACTTCAATTCTCGCAAGTGCACGAACCATTTATAGTATAGCTTATGTAAATACGAGGTTTTCATCCACGGAGAATGGTAACTTGGTTGCATGTTAAATTACTTAGAATGATGGAAACACAGAAAACAAAGAAACAAACAAACTTACAAATGGCAAGGTCTAGGACAGAATCCTAGCACCACACACGCACTCGAATGGGGGGTTTTTGTTGTTTAAATGAAAACAAGAGAATGAAATGGAAGTGCTGGAAAGTAAACAATGGCAAGAATGAACTAGTTGTGAAACAATGATTTAGAAGTGTTAGAGCCTTGGAATCCACCACTAGTTTTCCTATCCAAGTTATGAATGCATAGAAATTGACTCAAGCTTCATTAACAATAGATTATCGCATACAAGCCTATGGTATCTAGGTGCAGGAAGCATGATTCTCCTAAGGCATGTAATTGTGCATGGTATCTACACAACACGTGATCCCTTATATGCAACCTAAGCATGGTATCTACTTAGAATAAAGCATACAAGAGTCATTAAGTTCCTTGAGAATATGATAATCACACAAGTCCTAGAACATGGTATCTGTCCTAGTCAACTTATGGTTATTAACCCCTTGAATGATTCTTAGGCCATTCATGTGTTGCTTGTGAAAGGAGAGTAGAATTGGTGAATCTAAACCCCTTCCCAACCTGTGCTAGATGCATAAAATCCTAGTTAGCTACTCCAAGAAAACATACATCAAGCACATAATAAGCTGGAGATTAACAACTTGATAATGAAAGCAAGGAAATCAATTAACTATGAAATCATCCATAACATTGAATATTCATGACTAGGGCTTCATCCTAAGCCCTAACAAAATGGATTAGTTCAACATAATTATGAATACAGAAGATAAGAAATACATAGATAGAGTAAAGAGAATAGAAGAACTAGCTGGTGGCAGCAAGGTAGTTCCCAGGACAGCTCCTAGCTCTTCCTCCTTTGCAACTAGCTCTCTTCTCTCTTTGTGGTGAATGTGTGTATGGGAGTAATGGATGAGTGAATGTGTCTGAATCTGAATGTGAATTGTTGATTGTTGATGAATTGAATGTGGAATGGAAGTGGTATTTATAGGGAGTTGGGAGTGAGAAATCTGAATTGAATATAGCAAATGCATACAACACTTGCAATTGAAAATCAGAATGTGGTTGATGCACTTGCATTAGATAATCAGAAATGGTTACTCCACTAAATCCCACTAGCAGCCCACCAGCAGCCCTAGGTCATCAACTTGTCAGCATGACCAAGCTTCCATCCAGAAACCAATAGCTCATGCCTAGCTCATCATGACCAAGCATGCAATGAGCTCATCTTCCTGTCAGCATGATGAACAACTTCTTGGGCTTACGAATTGGGCTTGGCTGAATCAAATGATGACTTTAAGATGTCCATTTTCAAGTTCAGAATGTGATTGATCCAACCACACAAACATTGGCCCAATCCAAGTTCGGATGAAGAAGATAAGTCCAAAATGAACTTCTAACTCAGGCTCCAGTTTTTGCACGTTTTTGCACCATTTTGCTTCAAATGCCTCAAGTGTATTCCTCTCATCCCAATCAGCCCTTAATATGCATGGATTGAATAAAATGTGATCTCTTGCTCCCATAACCTACAGAACACACAAACATAGATAAGTGACTCGAAATAAAGAGAAACTAAACAAAATTACTAAGTAATGAAGGCAAGCAAATGTGTGAAATTATGAACTTATCATGAACCGGTTCGAGCCAGGACTTATAACACCGGCGAAGCCAACGCCTCTTGAAACCAAGCTGCTATCGGATATAGACGACCAGGTTGGCATTCGGTTTCATTACCTGACTTACAAGAACAATCCTTCAATGAAAGGAAACGACGCCGTTATGGTGATCAAGGAAGCATGGAGTAGGGCACTAGTGTTTTACTACCCTTTGGCTGGTAGGCTCAGGGAAGGGCCTAACAGAAAGCATATGGTGGACTGCAATGGAGAAGGTGTCTTGTTCGTAGAGGCTAATGCTGACGTCACGCTTGAGCAACTTGGGGACGCAATTTTACCGCCTTGTCCTCACTTGGAGGAGTTCCTGTTTAATCCCCCTGGCTCTGATGGTATTAACTTCACTTTCATTAGGACAAATGGTCCTACCATCAATTTTGTTCACTTTTTCTGTTAAATACAGGGGCAAAATGGTATTTTTATATATATTTTTTTAAAAAAACATCATATCTTTAACATAAAAATAAATGAAAATCAAATAAAAAACCAACAAAATAAAAATAAAAATTAAGTTTGGGGGGAGTAGAAATCGAGATAGAGAGGGAAATAGAGAGAGTTTAATTTTAATCAATTTTGATACAAAAATACCATTGTGCCCTTGCATTTAATAGAAAAGTTAACAAAATTAACGGTCATGTAAAAAAAATCAATATATTTAATAAGGGTAAATTTGGAAAACAAAATTAGCTTATGTGATGCATTAATAACATTATTTCAAGTGTCAATAAAGTGATACATGTCATAAAGAGAAGGAAGAAGGTCCAAAAGAAAAGGTTAGAGAGAAGGTTGCTAGCATTCCCCAAAAAACAATATTGAAAGACAAGCCTAATTAAGAAACGTCAGTATTCTACTAAGGTAGCGTTCGTGGGTACATTAATTAGAGACAAAAAGTAGGTGCATTATTTTTTGAGAGAACCTCGACAGAACAAGGGAAACTTTATTGATAAAACGAAAAAAAGGAGGGACATTATTTAGAGAAATTATTAGGTAAATTATATCCAAAATGCTTTTATAAAATTTGGGTATATTATTTGAATAATAAGTAAATTCATTATATTATTTTTTGTAAGAGAAGTAATAGGTATGAAGGTTATTTTTTCAACATAAAATTGTATGTACGCTATTATATTTATAAAATAATAAAATAATAGATAATTAATCACGTATACTTCATAAAGAAATTTAAAAAAAAAATACTAAATAAACCTATTAGGTATGTTAAACCAGAATTTATTGTTAAATTTAAAAAGGGTTTCCAAATTCATTCCAACATTCATTTGGAGATCTTTCCAAATTCAACGTATGTCATTAGTTACAATCCAATTAAAAATTGTTTATATATTGGTTTCTACATTAATATACAAAATGCAATAATGACTTAGTTGGGGGTATTTTAGGAATAAAAAAAAGTACAATAAATTTGATTAGGTAACTTGCCTAGCTATATCTTAGTCATCGTGTTTTATTTAGAAAAAACAGGATTTTATTCAAACAAAAATAAAAAGATGAGTTATAGTTGAGGAAAAATGACTTTGAAGGGGTTAAGCTAAATTTACTTGTATATATATAATCATGAGAATGAGGTTGATATTCAAAGCTACAGAGAAGTAAAAATAATTTTTATTTGACTAGGGAGAAGCTACATAATTGAAGGCTGCAATTAGACCCCTATAAATACCATACATATCTCACTCTCTAAATCGTGCAAAATAGTAAGGAGAGTTATCAAAACCTTCATTTCTTTTTTTGTTGTTGAAGGAGTTGGTTCTAATTTGCATGAAATGGCGTCATTCTCATCACCATGCACCCTAGTGTTTCAGGTGCCAGAACTTGTAACACCATCAAAGCCAACTCCTCATGAACAAAAGGTTCTCTCAGAAATAGATAACCAAGTTAGGTTACAGACTCCCTTCATATTGTCTTACAATAACAACCCTTCATTGAAACAAAACGACCCCGTTAAGGTGATCAGGGAACCTCTAAGTAGTGTAATTCATTCATTTTCAGTAAGGAACAGAAATAGAAAACGAAATCTTTTTCTTCAATTCTCTCAGATTCTTCTCATTCTCTTTAATGTTTTCATGGTATCACGAGCCACAAGGCTAACGCTTCTTTTTCGATCTTGATTCCGCTGTCGTCTTCTCTCTTCATTCTTGATCTATCTTCTTTCTACATGTTCGCTTTGTCCCAAATTTCTTGCAATTTCTTCGATTTCTCAGAGATTCTTGATTACAATGGTGATTGCTTCTCAGTTAGTTCTTGCTCAATCTCCGATTTCTTCTTTAATTCCTACTGTTGGTAATACAGTGACTATAAAACTCGATGATACGAACTACGTTACCTGGAATTTCCAAATGGAGCTTTTGCTTCGCGGTCATGGCGTTCTAGGGTTTGTTGATGGTTCTATGCCCTGTCCTGCTCAATTCACTAGTGTTGCTGAAAATCGTACTGTCTCTGATGCCTATCAGGTTTGGAAAATCCATGATAATGCATTGATGATCTTAATTACTGCTACTTTGTCTTCCTCTGCAATTTCCTATGTCATTGGTAGTCAGAGTTCTCATGAAATGTGGCTCAATCTCAAGGAGTGATTTGCAAGCATATCTCGAACAAGTATTTTCCAGATGAAAACTGATCTTCAGAATATTAAGAAGGGCCCTGAGTCTATTGATCAATATCTTCAGAAGATCAAGGATTCCAAGGATCAACTTTCTGCTGCTGGTGTTACCATCTCTGATGAAGATATCATGATTCTTACTCTCAAAGGCTTACCTGCTGAGTACAATACTATTAAGGCCGTGATTCGTGGTAGGGAGAGTGTTTTATCAATGAAAGAACTTCGTTTTCAACTTAAGGCTGAGGAATCTACTCTTGAAGAAACGGCTCGACAAATTCCTTTGCTTTATGCTATGGCTGTCAAGCCGAATGCTGCAAGTTTTGTGCCTTCTTCTGTGCCACCTCAATCTGTGCCATATTCTCCCAATTCATCTTCTGGATTTTGTGGTTCATCTTTTCGAGATCGTGGTAGAGGTCGTCTATCCTATAATACTTTTCAAAGATTTCTTGGAAAGAATGGTAATTACAATAATTCAAGTGGGATTCTTGGCCGACCTCAACATGTTCCTCCATTCTCTGGTTCATATTTTGTGCCTACTTGTCAAATTTGCAACAAAAGAGGACATATTGCAGCAACTTGCAATTATCGATCTACCTCATCTCAATCTGCTGATATTGAACCTTGTCAAATTTGTTGGAAAAGGAATCACACTGCCCTCACTTGTCACTTTAGAGATAGTTATGCTTCTCCTTCCCCTCAGATAAGTGCCATGTTTGCTCAGGCATCTCCTTCTCAAGAAGTTTGGATTGCAGATTCTGGGGCTACCAACCATATGACTGCAGATATCTCTGCTTTGTCTACACCTGCTTCTTATCCTAATGCTGATACTATCACAGCTGCTAATGGAGCAGGTCTCAATATTGCTCACATTGGAGCCTTTATTCTTCCTACTCCAAGTCATGTTTTTCAACTTAATTCAGTTCGTCATGTTCCTCAGTTATCTACTGGTTTATTATCTGTCAATCAATTATGCAAAGAAAATAATTGCCGATGTATCTTTGATGCCACTTGCTTATATATACAGGACATAGCTACAGGGAAACTTTTGTACAAAGGACTGAGCAGTAATGTCCTCTTAATCACACTGCTTCTTCTGCTGCCTTGCTTGGACAGAAGGTCACTTCAGATCTTTGGCATTGCAGACTTGGACATCCTACAAACTCAGCTGTGCAACTTGCTTTGGATCAATCTGGTATCTCTGCATCCTCTACAGATTCTGCTATATGTGAAACTTGCTTGAAGGGCAAATTTAAGCTGCCTTTTGCTTTAGTTCCTATTAAATCTGATAAACCATTTCAAGTCATTCATAGTGACCTTTGGGGACCATCTTCTTGTACTTCTATTGAAGGCTTTCGATACTATGTTTCTTTCATAGATGAATGTACTCGTTACACTTGGATCTTTCCCTTGAGAAATAAATCAGAAGTTTACCCTCATTTTGTGCATTTTTATTCTTTTGTGCTCAATCAGTTTTCTACTTCTATTCAAGTGCTCCAAAGTGATGGAGGGGGGGAGTACATTGGTAATCAGTTTTAGCAATTTTTAGCTTCTAAGGGTATTTTACATCATAGATCTTGCCCTTACACACCAGAACAGAATGGATTAGCCGAACGAAAGAATAGGCACTTGATGGAAATTGCCATCACTTTAATGCAACTTGCCTCATTGTCTGAAAAATACTGGTTTCATGCTTGTGCAACTGCAACTTACTTCATTAATCGCTGCCTTGTTAGCCTTTACATATGCAATCGCCTTATGAAGTGTTGTATGGATCCTCTCCTTCTCTTCACCATCTCAGGATATTTGGTTGTGCTTGTTATCCCTCTATGAAGCCTTATAATCACAATAAATTGCAGCCTAAAACTACACAATGTATTTTCCTTGGTTATGCTTCTCAGTATAAAGGATACATTTTTTTTGATAGTTATGCCAACAAACTGATTGTCTCTCGACATGCCCTATTTGATGAGACCGTTTTTCCCTCTGGTCAACTCAAGGACAAGGGTGGTTCTACATCAGTTTCTTCTATGTCTTCCACATGCTCTCCACCAATTAATCCTTTATATTTTCCCCAATTTCCATCCGTAGATCATGCTGGTTCAGTGCTTCCTTCAGATTCATCATCTTCAACATATTTTCCGGCTCAAGCTACTACTCCTGTCCTAGATGTTATCTCTACATCTCCCCATGATTCTAGTGCTCCTACCTCTCAATCTCCTGATCTGCATATGGTTTCTCCTATTACATCTCAGAATCAACATCCAATGCAAACAAGAAGTAAATCTGGCATTTTCAAGCATAAAGCTTTTCTCACTACGGATATCTCTAACAATGTTATCTCAGAACGTCATACTTATGCCTCAGCCGCTAAAGTTCCTCAATGGCAATTAGCTATGCAAGAAGAAATGGATGCTTTAAAAGCTCAGGGTACTTGGCAATTGGTTCCTCTATCTCCCAATCGCAATCTAGTAGGTTGTAAGTGGGTTTATAGAATTAAGAAAAACTTAGATGGGTCTGTTGCAAGGTATAAAGCACGTTTGGTTGCAAAGGGGTTCTCTCAAGAGGCTGGATTGGATTATGCAGAGACTTTTAGTCCTGTTGTGAAACCTTCTACAGTTCGATTAATGCTTGCTCTCAAGAGAATGATTTTCTTCACGGTATTCTTCACGAGGAGGTTTACATGTCCCAACCTCCTGGCTTTATTGATTCTTCCCATCCCCATCATGTCTGCAAGTTGGTTAAATCACTCTATGGCCTCAAACAGGCCCCTCGCACCTGGAATGACCGATTCACTAAGTTTCTTCTTACTTTAGGCTTCACAACTTCTTATGCTGATCCCTCTTTATTTGTCTGCAAAAAGTCTGACTCTCTAGTCTTTCTTTTGTTATATGTCGATGATATTATCATCACCAGATCTGATTTCGCTATTGTTAAATTGATTATTGATCAACTTTCACAAGAGTTTGATATGAAAAATCTTGGGGATCTCCATTATTTTCTTGGCCTTCAGATTCAATATCCAGCAGATAGCATCTTTGTTCATCAGTCCAAATATATTCTTGATGTGCTTACTAAGGCCAATCTCTTGGACTGCAAACCTTGTGTTACCCCCTGTCATCCCAATCATAAGCTGCTCAAGGAAGGTAGTCTTCCTTACTTAGATCCTGCTTACTATCGCAGTGTTGTTGGTGCACTTCAATACCTCACTTTTACTCGGCCTGACATTGCCTATGCCGTGCATCAAGTTTGTCAGTTTATGCATAATCCTTTGGACACTCATTACTTAGCTGTTAAACGTATTCTTCGTTATCTAAAGGGTACTATGTCTCATGGTTTGCTGTATAAAAAAGGTTCTTTAGACATGACTGCTTTCACTGATGCTGACTGGGTTGGGGATTCAAATGATCGTCGGTCTACAATTGGTTTTGTTATTTTTCTTGGCACAAACCCCATCTCCTGGTCTTCCAAGAAGCAACAATCTGTTTCACGTTCTTCTACTGAAGCCGAATATCGCGCAATGGCTGTGACTGCAGCTGAAATTGTATGGCTTCAGCAGCTTCTTACTGATCTACTTTGTCCTCTTGTTAAGAAACCAGTTTTATGCTATGATAATATATCTGCCATGGCTCTGTCTTTCAATCCTGTGCTTCATTCTCGTGCCAAGCACATTGAAATCGACTGTCACTTTGTTCTCGAGAGAGTCACTCGCGGTGAATTCCTTCTTCAGCATGTTTCTTCTGCCCAGCAAGTTGCTGATGTGCTTACTAAAGGCCTCTGCTCTCCTCAATTTGATTATCACTATTCCAACCTCATGCTTGGTCCTCCTGTGCATGAGGTTGAGGAGGGATGATAGGATATAAAGGCACTTGTACCTATTATAAGATGACAAGTGTCATGTTGTGATTTGTTGAGTTTGTTAGATTGCTTAGTCGAGAAGATTACAATGTAATAATACATAAGAATCATGTAGGCTGTAATTCATTCATTTTCAGTAAGGAACAGAAATAGAAAACAAAATCTTTTTCTTCAATTCTCTCAGATTCTTCTCATTCTCTTTAATGTTTTCGTAGAGCATTAGTACATTACTACCCTTTAGCTGGTAGAGTGAGGAAAGGGCTCTATGGGAAGCCTATGGTGGAATGCAATGGAGAAGGTGTCTTGTTCATAGAGGCCGATGCTGACATCACGCTTGAGGAACTCGGGGATACACTTGAACCCCCATGTCCATTCTTGGAGGACTTCCTGTATAATGTCCCAGGCTCCGACGATATTATTGGTACCTCTTTGTTGCTAATTCAGGTGAGTACGTCGACTTAATTAATTACATGCACGTTAGTATTCCTGTATATATAGCAGCAAAGGTCAGTCGTTTTTCTGAGACTTTTACTCTCATCATCTTTTGTTTAGGATCTGTGACCTCAAATTTAAGGGCATGGAAGTACGCTCACGCACACATGTGTATGGTTTTCTCTCCACACAACATTCGTCCTTTAATAAACATGCCAATAATCTATCAGCGTGTATTTTTTTTTTCAAGAGAAATCCCTCAAATATGACACTTCTTAGGGTGTCCACTACAATTTTTTTTTTTTTTCAACAATCCAAACCGTCTATTTTCAAGTATTTATTCATAGATTATCTTTGTAAACAATTAGAAAAATTTAAAACAATTTCAGCATCTAGTTGTGACTACAAAATAAACGAACACATTTCTTTAAGAAAACACTAAAAATTACAATCGTTAATTAATAAGTGGTCTAATGATTTCTGACTCAAGTGATTTTTTCAAAAGACAATCTTGGAATATCTAAAAGATAAACAGTTCAATCCCTCAACTGAAATTTTATGTATATTATATATATTCAACATATTAATTTTAGTTTACGTGAGATATTTAGACCTTTAACGACGTGTTTTAAAATATTTCGACGTAGTAATATTTTTCATACGACGCAAAAATATAACAGCGAGACGTAATAAATTTTTTTAAACAGAGTGAGTATGCTTACAATCAATTTTGCTTTCTCTGCAGACTTTGGATCCGGGATGTTACCATGTTTGTCTTCTCTAGCTTTTTTCCATAAGGTAGATCGATCAATATCTACCCCAGGCATCATTTCCTTCAATTGCTCCTTAAAACCAACATATCCTTTTCGAGACAA
Source organism: Prunus fruticosa (assembly GCA_018703695.1). Taxonomy (NCBI): domain Eukaryota; kingdom Viridiplantae; phylum Streptophyta; class Magnoliopsida; order Rosales; family Rosaceae; genus Prunus; species Prunus fruticosa. The sequence continues at coordinate 4,150,046 of CM031921.1, read as the reverse complement.
TCGATGATTGTACTCAAGTTTCTCCCTCCTCTGTGATTGTTCTTCATGCACAGCCCCAAATTTTTCAGATAACCTTGAAGCTACAACGGCATCCCATTGAGCTTTCTCTACGAATTTGTATGTTTCAGGGGGTTGCCTTAATTTCTCCTTCTCCTTGATGAATGGAAGGATATGAACTCTCGTTAGTATAGACTTGAAATCCTTCCATTTCTTGGCGGCAGAATATAGCACCATTTGCTTGCCCCCTTGACCAACCACAAAAGCCATTTCAACGGCTTCCCAAATCTGCTCTTTTATATCCTTGGATATTTGAGCCCATTTCTTGTCCACAAGTGGGACTCTGGTGCGTGCCAACACACCAATGTAGGACTGCATTTCACTATGTGCAAGGCCAAATGGTTTCCCCATGTCATTGTACTCAATAATACGCCTGATTTTCTGATATTTTCTCTTCACAACACGGGGCATTGTGCTTATACCCCTACCTGACTTTGCCTCCTTAGAAAATGTTGCCGTGCTGCATGGTTCTCTCTAGAAGATGAAACAAACTTCATCTTCTTCGAGGACTTTGCTTGAGGATTTACAAGTCTAAGTTCCTTAGAATTATTTTTTTTCAAGCCAGACTCCTTACTTTGGGATTGAGAAACCATGGTTACAGACAAATCAAATCTGCAAGTGAAAATATATCAGTGAAATAAAGAAAAAACACGACGATTATTTATAAATTACGACGTATTATAATATTTCAAACGACGTAATAACAAAACAGTTGACGTAATAATAAATTTTCACGACGGTAATTAACCACGGACGTGATAAAATATTACAACGACGTAAATAATAAATAACCGACGTCTTATTATATAATCACAACAAACAGAGTATTAAATATTACAACGACATTAATAAGAAACATTGGCCGTGGTATTGAAAATAAAACGACGTAAATATTAATATACCGTCGTCTATACCACAAAAACAAATTAGGAAAAACGTAAAATATTTTCAACAGAAAAATAATTAAAAAGATTTTCAAAACAAAAACCATTGTTCAGAGAAATCAAACCTGCGATGAATATATCCTTAAAAATCAAATACAAAAAAAGAATATCATTTTTAAAAAACAACGAAGAACACTTTCACACGACGCTAGGGTGACTGACGAACCGTCGTGGTCTATAAATCTAACCACGTAAATAACAAGCCACCGTCGTCTTATTTAGTTGAATTAAAAGAATCAGAGTAGTGTTCAAACTTGGAAACTTTCCGTCTTTGCCTGCATATTTTATCAAACTTGGAAAGAAAAAATGTAAAAATATTTAAAAACACGAAAATGATATGCGCATGCAAAACAGGAACAAAAATCCTCCAGAAATGCTTACCCTTTGCTTGCGATGAAAGCTTTCTCCTGGAGTTTGGTGTTTCAGTTTAGAGACGAAGACGAAGAGGAGAGGAAGAGGAAAAGTTTTCTCTTGGAGATAAGCTTGAAAGTTTGAAACAGCGCTTTGAGAATGAATAATGAGCGAAGCTTAAAAGTTTTTCTCGGAATTGGAAACAATGCAATTATGGGTCAAGAAGGCGATAAGTTTAAAATAATAACAATCCGTTTCATAAAACGACGCTATTAATAGAAAGCGCCCTAGTATGAAACATTATACGGTGCTATAGGTTAACATCACCCTATTATATTACTTTTCACGACGCAAGGTTTTAATTAACCGCCGTTTTTATGTCTAATTACACGACGCATTTTTCTTCAAAAAGATGAATCACGTCATTTCCAATTTACCCAACGACCTTATACTCAATAATAACGACGTGAAAAATATATACCACGTCGTTTTAAATACTCATACCGACGTGTTAAGTTTTTAATTACACAATAAATTATTTTTCCAAAATATGACAACGTCGTTTTTATATATCGTCGTTAATTTATTTATACGACCTTCTTTTAGGTTTAAATGACGTTTATATTTTCATATAAACGTCGATAATTTAAAATAACCGACGTGGTATATAAGATTTGTTTATAAATAAGGGTTTTTCTTTTCTTATTTCGTCTTCATTTTTCAATTAGGGTTTCAACTTTTTCTTGCACCCAGAGGTCCTTCATTGACTTGTCATTCTTGTCTCGAACAGAAGGAGAACAGTCTCGAACAGAAGGATATTGTCTTTCTGAAAGCAAATGGGTTTGCAGAATGATTCCTCACAAGACCAAGCATGGGTTTGCTACATCCTCCTGTCTAGCAAGGGTGGAACCAGCTTTAGAACCTGTTGTGGGTTTGCTACATCCTCCTTCCTCTTCTTCCCAGCTTCTTCCCAGCCCCCATTCTCCCCACCCCAAAGACACAACCCACAACAGGTTCTAAGGCGATTCCACCCTTGCTACACAGGAGTTTTCAAGCTGATCACTGTGGAAAAGGGGACTACAATGTAACCAGGAATCGAGGAGAGTGAGCTTTTCATACGTTGTTGATTTTGATTTTCTGAAATTATTAGATATTCATCTGTGGCTGTGCAGGAGCTTGAGAACAAGAGGAAGGAGAGGGCCCAGCTTGCATATGAGAGGAAGAAACAGTTGAACAAGCTGAGGGTGAAGGCAGAAAAAAAACCACGATGTATTTGCCAAATTTGTGTACATATATTGTGTAAATATTGATCAATATTTAACACGAAGAGATTTGCCTTTTAAGATGAAAATGTTGTTGAGGATTGAGAATTAAATTTTGTTTTGTGTTAAGAAAGATATTACCAAAATAAAAGAAAAATTAATTAATTTTAAAAAGCTATAAAAATAAGACGCGGTTTAGAGAGAAGACAAACGTATAAATTGAACAAATATGACGGTAATTTGAACTTAGGACGTGGTAAATAAACACGACAGTAGTGTTGTAGGTACCGTCGTAGTATACTCCAAAATAATAAGTCGATAAATTAATCTCTCGCGTCATGGTATATTATTTAACACGTCGTTTTTTGGTAATATACCGACGTTTATTACATTACATTATACAATGTGGATTCCATAAAATTATATGACGTTGATTCCATTAAAGAATAACCGACGTGGATTTTTAAATTACACGGAACAATGGTAAAAAATGAATAATGGTTCAATTATGATGAGGAACAAAGTTCATTCTGGTAATGATAGACGAATAATGGTAAAAAATTTGTACGTCGTTAATTTAACAAACCGTCGTCGTTAGTAAATTCTAAAGACAGTAGAGTTATGGATACCGTCGTAGTATTGTATAATTAAAAAGTCGATAAATTTATATTTACAGTCGTGGTAATTTAATTTAAATCGGCGATTTTTTTGGTAATTAACCGTCGTAGATTTCTTTGAATTTATGCGTCGTTGACTAAGAAAATTGGGTCGTGTTTATTAATTAGTTAACACGGCGTCTTTTTTTTTTATTTCGTCGTCTTTACTTTCTACAGCGGTGATTTCATAGATGCTTTCGTTGTTTTTATGTTCAGATTTTAACTCTGAAAATACCTTTGTAATAAGACGACGCTTTTTTAATTTGGTGCGTCGTGGTTTAAAAATATCTATACATGTACCCGTTTTTAGGTGTTTAAAGTATGTTTCTACGACGGGTTTCTATTACCGTCGTCTTTTAAAAAACAACGACGGTTTTTTGGTATACCGTCGTTGTTTACTGGTCGTCTTTTGCCCTTTTTGTAGTAGTGATTCATCGGAAAGTATTTCCAATTATATATGGCAGGTGACCCGTCTAAAATGTGGAGGTTTCATATTTGCACTACGCCTAAACCACACATTGTGTGATGCAGTAGGGTTGGGCCAGTTCTTGAACGCAGTTGGGGAGATAGCTCGAGGAGCAAATGCACCATCAATTCCACCAGTGTGGGAACGAGAGCTCTTGAATGCCCGAGATCCACCCAGAGTTACATACACGCATCATGAATACGGGGACCAGAATATTTCTCAAGGCTCTGTCATTGCCTCTAAAGATCAGCAAGACCTGGTCCAGAAATGTTTGTATTTTGGTCCTGAGGAGATAAGGGCTGCTAGAAAACATCTTCCATCACACCTCACTTGCTCCACATTTGAGCTGATAACAGCTTGTAAGTGCAAATGCCGCACAATTGCACTCGCAATGGATCCAGATGAGGTTGTTCGTCTTTCATTGGTCGTCAATGCACGTGGAAAGCGCAACAATGTAGTTCTTCCTTTGGGATTCTATGGCAATGGAATTGGATTCCCAGGTGTGGTTTCGACGGCTGAGCTTTTATGTCAAAATCCATTGGGTTACGCAGTGGACTTGGTGAAGGAGGCCAAGTATAAGATGAACCAAGATTACATAAAATCAGTCGCGGATCTTTTAGCGTTGCGGGGATGGCCGCCACTTACATTGGCAGGGAATAACTTCATACTTTCGGACAACACACGTACCGGTGTGGGAGAGGTTGATTTCGGATGGGGGAAGCCGATAATTGCTGAACCTGCCAAGTCCGTGAATTTGATTAGCTTCTATGTTCAAGACAGCAACCAGAAAGAGAAATATAGGATTCTGGTACCAGTGTGCTTACCATTCTGGTCTGTGGAGAGGTTTGAGCAAGAGTTCAAAAGGCTGACTTTGGAGCCTGAGGAGGAGGGATGATGGTGCGTTTTGGTTTCTTTCTCTTGGTTCTTAATGGGGTGGTGTAAACAACGATTTTTGAATAATTATGAGCAAGAAGTATTTGTATCAGCTTCTGAGGTTCATAATTTTTGATAATCTTGGTGATTAAGTGGTTAGATAATCTTGGTTTGATTCATATATATTCAAATAATAAGATAATCTTCATTTATAGATCATCGTCTGTGCATTTGGAAATATTTAAGCTTACCACCATTAACACTACTAGTCATGGACCGCTTGGAACATATTCTGTCTTCGCTTAATTTGGCAGGATGCTGTGTCTTGTGTTATTGGCACGGGCTTGGGGTATATCTCTACATGGGCCCCCATTTGCATTAGGAAGTCGAACTGTCCTTTTTTTTTTTTTTTTTTTTGAAAAGAAACAATTTCATTCAAAGAAGGAAGAACAAACACAGAACTGTCCTCAACCTCGGGGCAAAAGGCTCTTGCACTACTACATTTCACCCTTTGCGCGACGGCTTTTTGCGCGATGACGCCTAATCCGCCGCGCAAAACAATTTCGCACGACTTGGAGAAATAAAGCGTAGCGCAAGATGGTGCGACAAAACATTTTGTCGCGCATAATACAGTTTGCACGACAAATAACAGAAGCGTCGCATAAAGCCGTTGGGAAAACGCGCTAAAAAATAAATTTGGCGGTGAACCTTGCGCGACAATTAATTTCGTTGCGCAAATCCAGTTTGCGCGACAAATAAAATAAGCGTCGCATAAAGATTTTGGGAAAACGCACGAAAAAATAAATTTGGCGGTGAACCTTGCGCGCAGTTATTATCGTCGCGCAAAGATGTTTTGCACGAAAAATGGAAACCATTCGTCGCGCATAAAAAAGGCGCGAAAAAGGAACCACTGTGCGTAGCATTTGGGGCCAAAAAATGTGCGCGACCGCAGATTGCGTGGCAGAATGTCCGTCGCGCAAAAATCGATGTCGCAGAACCATACGTGACCGTGAATAACGTTTGCGCGACAGACATTGCACGACGGATGAAAATTATTATTCGTCGCCCATATGTTCCAATCTTGCGCAACTAAATTATTATTTGTCGCGTAAACTCGTCTTCTATACAACCGCAGGACGACCATGGCAGAGCCAAACTTGCAAAAAAACTGGAGTTTGGCTCTCCTCCGTCCTGAGTCCGTCTCAAGCGATTTTGGTCCACAAAACTCGTCATTTTCATTTCGTTTATGAGTTGAGCTACTTCTGCCGCTGATACGGTCATTGGGTATACATTTTTTGTCGTTATTCTAAATATTTTACAGTAAATTCATACTAACACCATTAATTTGTTTGTATATAGGAATATTATATGCGATTAGCGATTTGTGGAGAACGAGTTAGAAGGTATTTTTGTTATTTTATAATATAAAATTTATTACATTATATTTATATTGATTTATGAAATTATGTTTATAATATGTTGTTAGTTGGACCGTTCGAGGTTAGTTCCCGTTCGAGGTTAGTTGGACTGCGCATGGGTGGGTAAACCACGACTACGGTCCAATTAATTCTTGAATTGTCCCATATTTTGGACAGTTTGGAAATGCATAGTCATGTCACGTAGTTTACAGCTCAGGATTAGGTTTCGATTGTGGAGATTTCGGTGCCGTCTCCTGGTACGTTCTTCGAGTGGTACGTAGGTATTTTATATCTACGGTACACCTCAAAAAGTGCACCGAGATGCTGCCGAAAGTCATCCACGTCGAAATCTAATCTCATGTAGCTGTAAATTACATGACATGACTATGCATTTCCGAATGGGATAGGGCCCTTACCGGAGGCATAAGGAAAGATTTTGTAGGAATACAACATGATTGTATTGTGATTGTGGTTCCAGGAAAGATGAGCAGAAGGTGGATACAGAACCCGAATAGGTGCGCAGGCGAATACTTGGATGGAATCGAGGATTTTATTTACTTTGCACGGACAAACAACCCGGGTGCAACTAGAATCTGGTGTCCTTGCAGGAGGTGTAACAACATGTTGTGGGAGACAATTGAACATGTTCGCTTTCATTTAGTAAGGAATGGAATGATTGAGACATACAACACTTGGAATCAGCACGGGGAACAATTAGACATCGCTTCGTCTTCAAGGGCCACAAGAGTGGACAATGTTGAACCCATTGTGGATCCTAATGAACAAGTCAGGGATATTATAGATGATGCTTTTCCATTTGCATCGACTAGCAGCAATCAAGAAGGAGAAGATGACATGCCTACACCAATGGACAGGACAAAGTTCGAACAGTATGAAAACCTGTTAAGAAATGCCAACCAAGAGTTATACCCGGATGCGAGAGTTTTTCCGTTCTGACGGCGATTGTGGAGCTAATGCACGGAAAAATAAAGTATCGTATGTCGAACCTGTGTTTCGATTACTTTTGGGGTTTTCAAGAAAATGCTTCCAATGGACAATTGTTTACCGAAAGATCACAGGCAGGCGCAGAAGATGTTGAGTGGTCTTGGATTGGGTTATGAAAAGATCCATGCTTGGAAAAATAATTGCATGTTATTCTACAAAGAGTATGAAACGTTGGATACATGCCCTATATGCAATGAGTCGAGGTTCAAACAGACATCTCAGACTAGTCGAGGCCCACAAAAAGTCATGCGTTATCTGCCCCTGAAACCAAGGTTGCAGCGATTGTATATGTCGACGCATACCTGCCACAGACATGAGATGGCATAAGGAAAAACGGGTAGACGACGATGTGATGCGGCATCCTGCAGATGGGGAGGCATGGAAAGATTTCGATCGAACGTTCCCCGAGTTTGCTGCTGATCCCTAAAATGTGAGGTTGGGACTTGCCACTGAGGGATTCAATCCGTATGGGGTTCTAAACCAACACCACAGCACTTGGCCGATTTTCGTATTCCCATATAATTTGCCGCCTTGGAAATGCATGAGAAAAGAGTACATGATGATGACTGTTTTGATAATGAGGATCCTGGAGGTCAATCGATGTGTACTTAAGGCCGTTGGTTGATGAGCTCAAAGATTTATGGACAAACGGGGTGCGAACGTACGATAAATCTACTGGGAAGATGTTCACTTTGCGGGCGGCAGTTATGTGGACTGTGAATGATTTTCCCGCATATGCAATGGTTTCGGGGTGGAGCACAAAGGGTTATATGGCATGCCCTGTATGCAAGGAAGATGTAACTTCTGGTTGGCACGCTGGAAAGTGTGTTACCTTGGGCATCGAAGATGGTTGCCATGGGACCACGAGTGGCGGGAGAAGGATATAGAGTTCGCAGGAACAAAGAGCGTTGCGCAAAACCTAGAGAATGGTCCGGTGATCAGACCTTGGAACAGCTTAACCGTTTGGATTTTGCTCCGTTCGGAAAATCAGTGAGTTTGACGGACCAGACCTGCTACACATATGAACTGGACGCACAAGTCTATGTTTTTTGAGCTCCCATATTGGTCGAAACTAAGATTGAGGCACAATCTCGATGTTATGCATGTTGAGAAAAATGTGTTTGACACATTGATGGGAACGATTCTAGATATCAAGGGCAAGACAAAGGACACTCCGAAAGCTCGTCTTGATTTGGAAAGAATGGGCATCAGAAAGGGTTTATGGCTGAAAAGGGGTAATGATAAAGCTATACGGGATCTTGCATTTTTTTCCATGAAACCGAATGACAACAAAGAGTTTCTACAGTTCGTATCGTCTGTAAAGTTTCCTGACGGGTATGCTTCTAATATCGCACGTTGCGTGAGGGTTGACGGGGTAAATTTACTGGACTCAAGAGTCACGACTGCCATGTGTTTATGCAACGCCTACTTCCTGGGGGATTCGCACCTATTACCAGAAGATGTAGTCAAGCCAATCATATTGTTGTCCAGATTTTTTTCCCAACTGACGGGAAAAAAGTTGCGAAGGACAAACATTGATCAATTGCGCCATGACATTGTCCAAGTCTTATGCAAGTTTGAGATGATATTCCCTCCGGCTTTCTTCACGAGTATGATTCACGTGATGGTTCACTTGCAAGAAGAGGCATTGCTTGCTGGTCCAGTCAACTATCGCTGGATGTATCCAATAGAAAGGTATATAATGATCATCATTTGTGTATGCATCATTATCTCATGCTTCCTACTTGCTAATTTGCATCTTTTCATTCTATTTTGGCAGGCTACTCCGAGAGCGGAAAAAAGCGTACGCAACAGAGCGAAGCCCGATGGATCAATTGTAGAGGCTTGGGTTCAGGATGAGGCGCTTACTTTCTGTGGAATGTATTTAAAGGATGTGGATACAGCTTTCAATCGACCTCAGCGCAATAATGATGGAGGTCTAAGAAATGAAAAAATTTCTGTTTTTGCCCAAAGCGCTCGACCCTTTGGAGATCCTGGATCGAGGAGAATCGTTTTCCAGAGATGACATGGAGGTAGCTCATTGGTTCATATTGAACAATTGTGATGAGATATTGTCATACTTAGATGAGCATGAAGAGATGATGAAGCGAGAACATCCATCACATTTGTATTCGAAGAAACACCGTGAATTGTTTCCAAAATGGTTTTTGGAATATGTAAGTTATAAGTGTTTTGTAATTGATATATATATTGTTTTATTACATTGTTCCAAACTAATATATAACTTTTTTTATAATGTTAGGTGAATAAGTTAAAATCAGATAAGTCCCCCACTTACAGTGAAGAGCAATATAACTTGGCATTCGACCCACTCCGAGCAGAATTGTTCTCAGGTTGCCATGTTAACGGAGTCAAGTTGTGTACGCAAAACAGCGGTGTCCATGTTCCAGGTGGAGGCGAAAGTACCGACATTGATTTCTATGGCAAACTCACAACTGTCGTGCAATTGCTTTACAAAGACCGATACCAAGTCATCATGTTTAAGTGTCGATGGTTTGATACGAACCCAATAGGCAGGGAAGTATTAAAATCGATCATGGGTTACTATCTGTGAACATGAGCAGAACTTGGTATGATGACGACCCTTACATTTTGGCAAACATGGCAAAACAAGTTGTGTATCTAAATGACCCTAACGCTGGAACGATTGGAAAGTTGTTCAACATATGGATCAGAGGAACGTGTATGCTATACCAGAACTAGACCCATCTGACAACGACGTCGATGTCGTTGACCAATGTTTAGACTCTTCCATGGAAAATGATGCACATACACTTCTAGATACAAATGTTGTCCAAGAACCATTTCAGATTGACGGAGTGTCTTCAAGAGAAATACCGATTTCAGTCAATTACAATTGACCTCGGTGATCTTCCGCAATACGATCCAACCACGGGCCCGCACAACGACGATGATGTACTTATGGAGGAGGAGGAGGAAGAGGATGCAGAAATGAAATGTACATGTTTTCTCTTTGTGTCGGTGACTTCCCCTAATTAACGTCACATATATGCATAGAGTTTGGTAAAAAGACGAATGAATAAAGATATGAAAAAAATACAAATATAGTATGAAAAAATTTAAATATAATATGACAAAATGATAACAATATGCTTTATCATATAAATATATGATATCCAAACCATAAAAAAATATATGCTTTATCACGTCCCATAAAACAAGTTGTGATCATCTTTTGCTTATACAGTATATACAAATATATTTCTAATAGTATTTACACTACAAATCAAAATAATTTCAAAAAATAAAAACAACCCTATGCGCGACGAAGGAGGGTGGACTTCGTCAAGGAAAAATTTGCGTGACGATAGGCGTCGTCTCGCAAGATTAAATTTTCAAAAACAAATATACAAGTGACTGGAAATAGTTTCGATCTGCCCTTTGCGCGACGAAAGAGACATATCGTCGCTTGTTGAAAATTTGCACGACGATATTTTTTGTCCCGCAAGGTTAGATTTTCTAAAAAACTCTACACGTATTTGAAATGAGTTTCGGAGTGCCCCTTTGCGCGACGAAGAAGCGTAGACGTCGTCAATGAAACACTGCACGACGACAGTGTTCGTCTCACAAGGTTAAATTGCCACGACAAAATATACCAGGGTCAGTAAATAGTTTCGCAGTGCACGTTTGCGCGATGGAATAACATTTACCTCGACACTTGAACTTTTGCGCGACGAAGTGTATTTGTCGTGCAAACAATAAACTGACGAATTGTGATCTTTCGTCGCTTAAACTAATTTAATTTTTTTTTCAAATAATTCTATACATAACACATAGGAATTTAAACTAAGTACTCACTAGTATAAATAGTTTGAAATGAAGACCAAACTCTGTCATTTGAATCATATTGGTTGAAGGAGTGTATCCGTCAAACATCTTCGAAATCAGGGTACAATTGACCGTTAAATCGTTACTTTTCCGTTATAACCGTTGAAAACTTTTGTCCCGTTACCTGATCTATATACGTTTTTTTTTTTCAATTTTCGGCGAATACGATCTCTGAGTAGAAACAAACAAGTTTGACGGTTGGATCGAATGAAAAAAGTTTTCTATAATGCGTATGTCATCCACATCATATAGTAACTAACTATTCAAAGTTTATATATAAACTTGTTTGGTGGAACAAAAGATTTTGTGATATCCGTTAGTATAAATAGTTTGAAATGAAGATCAAATACTGTCATTGGATTCATGTTGGGTGAAGGAGTGTATCTGTAAAAAATCATCGAAATCAGAGTCAAATTGACCGTTAAATCGTGATTTTTCCTTTATAACCGTTGAAACCTTTTGTACCGTTACTTGATCTCTATACGTTTTATTTTTCCAATATTTGGTGTATACGATCTATAAGTATAAGCAAATAAGTTTGACGGTTGGATCGTTGAAACTAGTTTCATACAATGTGTATGCAATCAAAACAATTTGTTTAAAATTTTATACAACGATTTGCGCGACGAATATTAGACGTCGCGCGAAAATAAATTTTGCGACGAAACATTTTCTTCGTAGCGCAATGCGATGATGGTTTCAGGGTTCTCGTGGTCAGGGTTCAGGGTTTAGGGTTTAGGGTTTAGGGTATGGTTTTAACGCGACGCAACAATTATTACCGTCGTGCAAGGACGCGAAATTTTGGCGCGCAAAATGCCGCCACTGGAACAGCTTTGCCGTGACGAATCTATGTAGCCCTCGTACCGCAAAGTTAATATTTTCAACTTTGCGCGACGATATATATTTGCGTTGCGCACTTTCACGTTAATTTTTAGCGAAATGCGCCGTTTAGCCTATTTCCCGTTATGCGCGAACGAAATTGTTTGGGTTGTCGAGCAAGGTCGCAAAATTTTGGCGCACAAAATGCCGCCACTCGAACAGATTTGCGCTACAAATCTGAGTAACTCTCGTACCGCAAAGTTAATATTTTCACCTTTGCGCGACGGTATATATTTGCGTCGCGCACTTTCACGTTAATTTTTGCCGAAACGCGCGTTTAGCGTATTTTCCGATTTGAGCGACGAAATTTGTGGTTCGTCGCGCAAAGGTCTGATAATAATTCGACAGTTTCAGTCCTTCCTGTTCATTCTCGCCGCTCTCTCTTCTCTCTCCCTCTGTCTCCTCCGGCCACCACCTCAATTCTACTCGTGAAAGACGCCGGCCACCGCCCCTCTCTTTTCATCATCACCAAGCTCACCAATAGTCGAGTCACCTCCACCTTCACCAATGGCAGCCCCAGTTGCTAATGCGAAACTTACTATGCAAGCATACTCTTCACCGCCAACAACTGGACAACCATCTTGCATAGTATATCCCGCAACCACTTTGGAAAACTTTGAGTTGAGATCGGGCATGATACACATATTGCCTAAGTTCTTGGGAAATCCCGGAGAGAATCCTAATGCACATATCCTAGACTTCGAGGAAGTGTGTTCCACAATAAAGATCGAAGGCATGAGTAGTGATGAGATAAGAATGAGACTTTTCTCATTTAGTTTGAAGGATACAGCAAAGGAATGGCTTCACTATCTACCTCCAAATTCCATCACCACATGGTCGAATCTTGCTTCAAAGTTCTTGCAACATTTCTTCCGCACAAAGAACAAATGAACTCCGAAGCCAAATTACAGGAATTCCTGGAAAGGTCGGGAGAAAGCTTCTAGGATTATTGGGACCGTTTCAAGAAACTTCTAATCAATTGTCCGCATCATAACATACAAGCTTGGCTTTTAATGCAACACTTCTATGAAGGACTTTTTGAAGCGGATCAAAGTAATGTGAATGCAGCTGCAGGTGGAACTATAATGACCAAGACTCCAACAGAAGTGCGAGCAATGTTTGAGCTTATTGCTGCAAATGCTCGCCAATATAATTCAAGGCAAAAACCAGTCAGAAAAGGGGAGTCCTATGATGTAAGTACCCTTTCTAGTATGGAAGCTCAGATTGCAAACCTAACCAACATGGTGAAGAAATTGGCACCAGGATCATCCAAGGTTTGTGCATTTTGCTCCACAATTGGTCATGACACTGAGGATTGTCCCTTGGCACATGAGGAAGCAAATGCAGTGGGCTCATTTCAGAGGAATCAGTGGCCTAAGAATGATCCTTTCTCACAAACATACAATCTGGGTGGAGAAATCATTCGAATTTCAGATGGAGTGACAATTCGAATGTTCAACAAGGGCCATCCCAACCACCTCAAGGCCAACAACATACTCTCCCACCTCATGGTCAAATGCACTATTACAATCCACCACAACCACCACCGAACCAATCAAGTTCAAATCAATCTCACCCACAATCTACAGGAAAATCTTTGGAGGAACTTGTTGCTTCAATGGCTAGAAACACAGATAGTTTCATCACTGAGACAAAGAGCTACATTCAGAAAACGGATAAGGCCATTGCCAATCTAGACAATCAAGTGGGGCAAATTGCTACAGCTTTGAGTCAAAGGGAATCTGGTATGATGCCTAGCCAACCAGTGATTAATCCAACTGGGCGTGAGCATGTTCAAGCAGTTACCTTGAGAACTGGTAAGGTAATTGGTAAGGTTGATAATTCTGAAAATGTGATTCAAAATGATGATGAGATGCAGGTTGAACAAGTGACTGAGCCTAGAAAAAGATGAAACCAACAAGGAGAAAGATAAACATGCAGCTTCTTCATCCAAATGGATCCCAAAGCATGAACTTGCGAGAAGGGCAAGGAAGGAGAAGGTAAGTCGTGAACCTACTCTGATGAAGATATCTTACGTGCTCCTTTTCCTCACAGGCTTATGAGTTCCAAAAAAATTCAACATGCCAAGGACATATTGGAAACCTTCAGAAAAGTGCAAGTCAACATTCCTCTCTTGGATACAATCAAGCAAATTCCGAGTTATGCAAAGTTCTTGAAGGACCTTTGTACCAACAAGAGGAGATTCCAAGATCATGAAACGGTTGCACTAACGGAAGAAGCTTCTGCTATTTTGCAAAGGAAGCTCCCTCCCAAATTAAAAGATCCAGGAAGTTTTACAATTCCTTGCACTATTGGTGATAAATTGTTTGAAAAAGCTTTACTTGATTTAGGTGCTTCAATTAATCTAATGCCTTATTCTGTTTTTGAAGCCCTTAATTTAGGTGATCTTAAACCAACTTCTGTCAGCATTCAATTGGCAGACCGATCAATGAGATATCCAATAGGAATCTTGGAAGTTGTACTTGTGAAAGTAAATGATCTCATTTTACCAGCTGACTTTTTGGTGCTAGTGTTGCGTCGATTCAGCTGCACCAAAATGGATTCACTGCATCCTCAACTTGTGATACTCGCAAGTGCACGAGCCGTTGGTAGTTTAGCATATGTAAGTGCGAGGTCGATTCCACAGGGATTGGTGATTGAATGATCCAACTCAGTTTTCCTACACAAAACAGAAATGGAACAAGAGAAACAAAGCAAGAAGAAATAAAAGAACTAAGACAAGATGGTGAGGTTGTAGAATCCACCCTAATTGTTCTAATCATGTTATGGCAGTAAGTAAACAAATTGATTCACTCATGAAGATGCTCACAAATAAGTCCATGGTATTTGGATCAAATTGTATTGAACATCACAAGGACCCCAAGCATGGTGTTTACAATAGGAGACCTAGAAACCAAATCACATAAGTTGCTAATGGACGGAATGAAGATGATCCCCAACCTTCCCAACAAGAGCATAACGCATAAAACCTTAGGTGATCAATCAAAGGATGCAAAACAGCTCCATTAAAATAGTGAAGAAGAATTCATGAATGAAATCAAACTTTATAAACTCAAACCATGATACAAGACTAGCAAGATGTTTATTACAACAAATAACAGAAAAACAAAGAAAATACAAGAAGAAAATAAAAGACAAAGGGAGGAGAAGAAGATAAGGACAGCATGCTAGAGATGGAAAAGAATCATCTCCATGGCTGCCAGGAGGCCAAAGCCTCCCAGCTGCTGCCTTCTCCCTTCTCTCCCTTTGTGACTCTCAACTTTCCCTCTCTTTGTGTACAATGGAAATGTAAATGATGGATCTCAGGATCTCAATTGAATGTGGAATGGAAGTGGTATTTATAGGGAGAGGGGAGTGGGAAATCTGAATTGAATATGGCTAATGGACTCAACACTTGCATTAGAAAATCAGAAATGGTTGCTCCACTAAATCCCACTAGCAGCCCTAGCTCATCCTCATGTCAGCATGACCAAGCTTCCATTCAGAAACCAATAGCTCATGCCTAGCTCATCATGACCAAGCATGCAATGAGCTCATCTTCCTGTCAGCATGATGAACAACTTCTTGGGCTTACGAATTGGGCTTGGCTGAATCAAATGATGACTTTAAGATGTCCATTGTGAAGTCCAGAATGTCTATGATCCAACCACACAAGTATTTGCCCAATCCAAGCTCGGATGAAGAAGATAAGGCCGAAATGAACTTCTAACTTCAGGCTCCAGTTTTTGCACGTTTGCACCATTTTGCTTCAAATGCCTCAAGTGTAATCCATGCATCCAAATGAGGCCTTAACATGCTTGAATTGCATGAATTATGCTCTTTTGCTCTCTTGGCCTACAAAACACACAAAGAGAGGCAAATAACTTAGAAATCTAATAAACTAAGCAAAAGAAGTAAGTAAATAGGGCATGTATATGTATGAAATTATGAGCTTAACAGCTAGAAATGGAAGAAGCTCCTATTCCTGGTGCGGATCTTCCATTGATTCTTGGCCGCCCTTTCATGGCCACTGCAGATACTACGATCATGTTTCGACAAGGAACATTGACAATGATAGTTCAAGGGGAAACGATAATGTTCAATGTATTTGATGCCTTCAAACTCCCTAGTGATGAACATGAATGTTTTCGTATTGATACATTGTGTCAAATGGTGCAAAATACTTTTAATAGTACTCATGGTACCGATTCATTAGAAAAGGTGTTGACACAAAATCCTCAAGTTGCTGAAATTGATGACGATGAATTACTTGAGGCTGTGCAATTCCTTGATGCATGTCCAGCCATACCACGTAAGTACACTCCTAATTTTATACCTTTGCCAGTCAATACCTGAAAAGCTTGTTCCTTCTCTTGACAGGGCACCTGAGTTAGAGCTCAAACCATTGCCGTCCCACTTGAAGTATGTTTATTTAGGCGAAACAGAACATTGCCCGTGATTATTGCTAGCAATCTCAATGTGGAAAATGAACAGAAGTTGATGCGAGTGTTAGGAGAACACAAGGGAGCAATTGGTTGGAGTATTGCGGACATTAAGGGAATAAGCCCAACAAGATGCATGCACAGAATTTTATTGGAAGATGATTCCAAACCCACAAAAGATGCTCAACGTAGGCTAAATCCAATCATGACAGAGGTAGTCCGAAAAGAAATTCTGAAACTATTGGATGTGGGTATAATTTATCCTATTTCCGATAGCAAGTGGGTAAGCCCGGTCCAAGTGGTTCCTAAAAAGTCAGGAATAACGGTTGTAAGAAATGAGGAAAATGAACTTATTCCGTCTCATGTCAAAACGGGATGGCGTGTTTGCATTGATTATAGAAAATTAAATACCGCCACCCGTAAAGATCATTTTCCATTACCATTTATTGACCAAATGCTCGAACGACTTGCAGGTCACAGTTACTACTGCTTTTTGGATGGCTATTCAGGATACAACCAAATTGCCATCGCTCCTGAAGACCAACACAAGACGACATTCACATGTCCCTATGGCACCTTCGCCTACCGGCGTATGCCATTTGGATTGTGTAATGCCCCGGCCACCTTCCAACGATGCATGATGAGTATTTTCTCCGATATGGTGGAAAGATTTATTGAAGTATTCATGGATGATTTTAGTGTGTTTGGTCATTCATTTGATTCATGCCTTAACAACTTGTCTTTAGTTTTGCAAAGATGCCGGGAATGCAACTTAATTCTCAATTGGGAAAAGTGTCATTTCATGGTACAACAGGGAATTGTTTTAGGTCATGTGATTTCCAGTCAAGGCATTGAGGTCAACAAAGCCAAAGTAGACGTGATAAGCGGTTTGCCACCCCCCACATCAGGAAAAGAGATCCGATCCTTCTTAGGACATGCCGGGTTCTATAGAAGATTCATAAAAGATTTTTCTAAGATCTCTCGACCATTGTGTAGCTTGCTTTCCAAAGATACAGATTTTGATTTTAATGATGAATGTTTGGCAGCTTTTCAAAGACTCAAAACTCTTCTCACAACTGCACCTATCATTATGCCTCCAAATTGGAATTTACCTTTCGAATTAATGTGCGATGCATCTGATTTTGCAGTTGGAGCTGTTTTGTGTTGTGTAGATTTAGCTGCACCAAAATGGATTCAGCTGCATCCTCAACTTGTGATACTCGCAAGTGCACGAGCCGTTCGGTAGTATAGCATATGTAAGTGCGAGGTCGATTCCACAGGGATTGGTAATTGAATGATCCAATTCAATTTTCCTACACAAAACAGAAATGAAAACAAAAGAAACAAAACAAGAAGAAAGAATGTACATTACAAGCAAAATAAATTACAACTAAGAGAACTTTGAGGAAGAAAGGAAGTGTTTGAGAACTTTGAGGAGGGAGAAGAAAGTATTTGAGAACTTGGAGAAGAGAAAGGTGTTTGGGAAGTGTTTGAGAACTTAGAGAATTTGGTGAAGAAATGAAGTGTTTGAGAACTTTAGAGAAGGGAGAACTGTTTGTGAAATGTTTGAGAACATGGAGACTTTTGTGAACTTGGAGGATGTTGAGAACTTGGAGAATGTTAAAGAGAATGGAGAAGTGTTTGAGAACATTGAGAATTTGATGAAGGAAGGGAGAAGTGTTTGAAGAAATTTAGAACAAGAGAGGGCATGGAGACTTTGGGAAGAAAATGTGTTTGAGAGCTTCGTGGAATTTTGGAAGATGAAGGAAAGTGTGTTTGGGAAGCTTGAGGATTTTGGAAGAACATGTGTTTGAGGAATTGGAGAATGTTTGGAAGAGAATGTGTTTAAGAAGTGTTTGAAGATTTAGTAAAAAGATCATATTACAACAATTGAGAACTACAAAGGGAAACTAAGAGAATTTGAGGGAGAGAAGGGAAGGGAGCTCTAGAGAAGTGTTTGAGAGCTCCCCCCCTTGGGGTGTATTTACAAGCTTAGAGAACTTCCCTATTTATAGGCTTAGGGGAAATGAAAATCTGAATATACAATTGAATTCACTAACCACACTAACTTCACCTAACACACAACACTTAATTCACCAACCTAACCTAACACATAATTGCATTTGAAAACAATTCCTCTTGTCTTTAGGCTTAGTGTTGCATCATCCACTTCAACATCTTTCAATTCATTTGGTTGCTGCAAAATTCCACTCAATTATAGGAATTGAATATGCTTCACCTAACTTCCCCACAATCAATAACACCTCATGCATATGTCATGCATGACAATGCATTTTAGTCTTCTTGTGGGCTCGTTTTGGGCTTGTTTCTCCATCCATAAAATTCTGGAAAAATATGGATCTTGAATCTCTTTGTCTTATCTTTCCAAGCATATGCAGCCCAACTCAAGGAAAAATCCGGAAGGCCTTCAAATGTGATTTTTGGCCCAGTAACGCAGATGCTGCCGAATTTGACCTTAAGTTACCAAAATATGTATAACTTTCTCTAGAAGACTCGGAATCATGAACCGTAAAATTCTACAGAAAATAGACTTCCGTATATTTCCAATGATATAAGGCTCATTATCTGGTTCTTCTTGAGCAAGTACAGTCCAATCCGTGAAGTTGACTGATCTGCAGACACCTTTTCGAGCTAACTTGTCTCCAAAATGCAATTAGTGAGTCTCAAGCTTATTACACTGAAACAAACACAAAACTTATTAAAAGCACAAGTTTAACTCAAAAACATAACTAAATCATAAGTTAGAAGGGTACAAAATCATATGTAAATATGCACCGATCATTTTGGGACAAAGAGTTGAGAAAAGATTGCATGCCATATATTATGCAAGCCGTACCCTCAATGATGCTCAGTTGAACTATTCAACTACTAGAAAGAGCTTCTAGCTGTAATTTTTGCTTTAGAGAAGTTTCGTTCGTATTTGATAGGCTCTAAAGTAATTGTTTTTACTGATCATGCAGCTTTGAAATATCTCTTGGCAAAGAAGGAAGCAAAACCAAGATTGATACGATGGGTTTTGTTACTCCAAGAATTTGATATAGAAATCAGGGATAAGAAGGGATCGGAGAATGTGGTAGCTGACCACCTTAGCCGATTGATCACCAACTCCAATGCCGAAGAAGACACTCTTCCTCTTCGTGAATCCTTTCCTGATGAGCAACTTTTTGCATTACAAGTTTTTGACCCATGGTATGCTGATATTATCAATTTTCTTGCAACAGGAAATATACTAAGGGACTTGTCAAGAGGTCAAAAGGACAAATTACTGAAAACCACCAAGTCCTATGTGTGGGATGACCCATATTTGTGGAAGTATTGTTCGGACTCCGTGATTAGGTGATGTGTTCCCAAGAACGAATTTCAGTCTATACTCACATTCTGTCACTCGAATGCATGTGGTGGCCACTTTGGAGCCAAGAAGACAGCATTAAAAGTTTTTCAAAGTGGATTCTTTTGGCCAAGCTTGTTCAAAGATGCCTCACAATTCTGTCTATCTTGTGATAGGTGTCAACGAATGGGTAACATTTCATCTCGAAATCAAATGCCTTTAAATCCAATTCTAGTTGTTGAAATATTTGATGTTTGGGGCATAGATTTCATGGGACCATTTCCTTCATCTTTTGGAAATCTATTTATTCTACTTGCGGTTGATTATGTTTCAAAATGGGTGGAAGCAATTCCAACCAAATCTAATGATTTGAAAGTTGTTCTTAGCTTTCTTCGAGCTAATATCTTTTGTAGGTTTGGAACACCAAGGGCCATCATTAGTGATGGAGGATCCCATTTTTGCAATCGATCATTTGAGACCCTACTCAAGAAGTATGGCATAACCCACAAGGTGTCCACCCCCTATCACCCTCAAACTAGTGGGCAAGTAGAAATTTCCAATAGAGAGGTGAAGCATATATTTGAGAAGACTGTTGGTCCTACTCGAAAGGATTGGTCTATGCGCCTTAACGATGCTCTCTGGGCATACCGAACTGCTTACAAAACTCCAATCGGTATGTCTCCTTTTCGCTTAATTTTTGGAAAACCTTGTCATCTACCTGCGAGCTTGAACACAGGGCCCTTTGGGCAATCAAGAAGTACAACTTCGACATGAAGGAAGCAGGAGATCACAGAAGATTACAACTGAGCGAATTGGACGAGCTTCGCAATGATGCTTATGAGAACGCAAAGTAAAAGCGACCGGTCGCTCAGGAACCAACGACCGGTCACTCGTCGCGATTTTTGCCCTTTCCGTAGCTTTTTCTTCTTTTTCTCTCTTCTCTCTCCTCACTTCCCTCTTATTTTTCCAGACCCTCTCTCTCTCCCCTTCGACTTCTCTCTTCTCCCTCCCTCTAAATCACTCACAACCCACCCTAATCTAACCTCAAATCACACTTTTCTCACTTGATTTTTCGAGTAGAATCCGTTTTTGGCATCTATTCCTTGAAATTTCAAGTGTTTTCATCAATTTTGGAGAATTTTCAGTTAGGGTTACTATTCACTCAAGGTAAATTTTCATTTTTTTTCTTTGAATTTCCTTTGATTTTCTTACTCTAATTGCTTTTCTTATTGCTTATTATTGTTTCTAACTTGTTTTTCTTTGTTTTTGTTTTTGATTGTGGTTTGTGGTTGTGTGGTGTGATTTTGCTCAATTGGGTATGTTTTCTCAATCTAAATCTTTTTTCTTGATCATTATTGTTGTTATTTGTGTTTATTATTATCTCATTACAATTGTGGTTGAATGTTGGGATTGTGGCTTGCATTTTGAAATTCTGGCATAATTTTGCATTGTGATTAATTTTGTGGCATTGTTGAATTTGTGCATAATTGTGGTTGAAATTTTGGGTTTGTGAATGCAATTCTGTCATTGTGGTTAATTTGGTGGCATATTGCATGTTTGGGAATTGTGGCATGAATTTTGTTGTTTTCTTGCTTTGTGCATATTGGTTTATTTTCTTTAGATGTCTAGAGCTAGAACCGGTAAGAAAAAGGGTGCATCTTCTTCAGGAAGTGCACCTCAGCCCGGAAGAGGCCATGCTCACTGCCACTCTGGTCAGTGAGCGTAACCTCGAATCTTAGTCCCTCCATCCAAACCGCTGGACTTCTTCAAGTCCAGGACCTTCTTAGGGACCGTAACATATTACCCTTAGCTCGCATCTATAAAAAATACAATGAGTCTGTTGTGCGAGAATTCTATGCTGCTTTCCCTAGTGAGGAGTTTAGAGCTAATGAAAATGTGCCCATCAAGGTTCGGGGCAAATATTTTGAGCTATCCCCCTCCATTATATCTGATGTCCTTCACATACCTAGGCAGGATACTTATGAGTGGAGACAATATCTGCATAGAGATTTTGAGATGCAAAGCGCAGCTGAAACACTTTTTTATGCTGACCCTGCCTTTTTGCATCTCAAGCTAAAAAGACTGTCCTCATTCAGGGTAAGTTGACACCCTACTTTACCATCCTGTGGAGATTTGTGCGCCACAACATCTATCCATCCGGCCAACGGTCGGAAATTCCTTCAGGAGGGGTCAAGATCCTTAAAGAGTTGCATGAAGGAACTTTTTCCCTGCCTATTTGTGAAATTATTTTTGAACGCTTGAAGGCATGTGCACGTAAGAAGAGCATCATATATTATCCTTGCCTTGTTAGCATGTTATGTGAACGCTCAGGTCTTCGGGCTCGCTCTCCTGATATATTTGTTGAGCCCATGGGTCCCATTTCGGACATTTCTGTGTCCAGGAGTATCTCTCAGAGGCGCAATGCACCTGCCCCTGCACCTGCACCTCTCCGGTGCTGCCTCCCTCATATGCCACCACCACCGCCACACAGGCCGGCCTCACCACCGCCATTCCCACCTGCTCCCTATGCCGATACCTCTACTTGGGACCCTAGTCAGCAGGCCATCTGGGACATGCAAATGATGCAATACCAGCAGATGCAGCTTCCGGGATTTAGCGAGATGCAACATATGAGCACTTCCATTGATGCCATTTGGACGCACCTCCAGATGCCAGGTCATCCCGGGACCTCTGCACATGTTGATGATGATGGTGATGATGATGATGATGAGACTGATGATGATCAGTAGTACTTTGAGTATTGTACCCTTTTGAACTTTTCGTTTATTTTGTTTTTGGGTTTGATTTTAAGACGATTATTAGTTTGTTTGTTTCAACTTTTGTTTGTTTACTCTTTCTTTTATTTTGTGATTATCCATCCCAATTTTTCTATATGGCATTGTTTAATATTAAATCTCCATCAATTATAAACATTGTTTCATATAAGTTTGGGAAGTTGATTGCTTTATGATTGTGCACTCAGAATTTTGGCTCAAATGCTTATTTCATTCCAAACCATGTGATTCCACACACAAACTTGAAAAAAAAAAAAAAAAAACATAAATTTCTGAATCACTTGTTTCTTTTGCATTTTGAGCTAGCTGAGGCTTCTGCTAATTGCCTCTTTCTCTCGCACTTGTAGAATCTCCAGCTCTACATGGCCCTCAACTTTCCTCTCCAGTGTTTCCACCTCCGGTTCGCACTGTGGAGCCGCTTCTCGAGGTCCGCCACCTGAGCTTTCAGGGCCGCCACCTCCTCAGCCAGTGCTCTGCACTCTCGTGTCTCGCCGTTAGGCGCATACCCAAATTAGTGGCCGAGACCGCGTTGAGCATGGTCAAGTTGTGGGACTCGTCCACTGCCATCCTGTCTAACCTCTGCGCCACATGCAGGTGACCCTCCAGCTGTAAGTCTCCTGACGACATGCCTTCCGGCAATCCGCCTGCATGGCACCACCTCAAAGAAATTTGAGGCCGAACCATGATGGTATGAGGAGTTTGGGAAGATAGGGTTTGGAGGAGCCCTTATCTGGGAATTTGGTGGTGCAAGCGACAACTCAAGGTTGAGATCATCAACGTGCATATCTGAGGATGCCATTGATTTTTATGTCTGGACTTTTTGATGGTTTTTCTTGAGTTTGCAGAAGAAATGCAGGGTATTCTTCCGCTTGCAGAAGCGTGGTTTAAATAGACATCTGCCGATGATGGATTTGTGGTCCAGTTGTTTGCCATTTTCTCTCGATACCTACGCTTCACGAGGATTTTGCGGTCGCATGCATTTAGAAGGGAGCATTTCTACTTTCACTTTAATTTTCTTTTTACCTCCGTGTTTTTCTGGTATTTTATGTTTTTGCCCGTTACTTTTTTTTTTTTTTTTATTGGGTGCTTTGTGTTTTGTTTTATTTTATTTTAAGTTTGGGAAGTGTGTTTTCCCTTTTGGCTGTCGTCTTTGTTTTGTTTGGGAAGTGTGCTACTTTTTCTTTTGCAACTTCATTTCTTTTATTTCTGAAAAAAAAAAAATTACACTGGAAGTGCAACACAAACAGGCACACCAATAATACACTAGAATCACTTTTTCACAGTGCTTGGTGTCTCGACCATAGGACCTTTGAGTTTAGCCCTATGGCTATCCTCTTCCGGGGCTTCAGGTGCGGTCTCTTGGGGCTCATCACTCGAGCTCCCAAAGATGGCACTCTTAGCTTGAGCGTAACCACTCTCACGATCTGTTTTCTTGCGCTTACCCGGTCGGTCTAGGTCCTCCAGCTGCTTTCTCATGTCATGGGCGTAAACACTTACCATCTTCGAGAGATTTTTGTTCTCTTCCCGCAACGCCTCCAGCTGGTGTCGATTCACCTCTATTATCCTTGCCCTTTCCCTTTTTAAACTTTTAATAATACTCTGGCACTCTTCGACCACACTTCGCTCTGCCGCCAACTGACCTCTTAGCACCTCCACCTCATGGGACTTCGCAATTAGGCGATGACCCACACTTGCGACTGTTGCAGTGCTTTGCACGCTTAGTGCCAGAGCATCGCTCACGACCCGGTTGTCATCCCTTTCTCCCAGCACCCGTATATCCTTGGGAGTCACTAGATTTCTAGCAATTCCAAGGGCAACATCGTTGTCCAGCAGTATTGAGTCATTCACTGTCACGTGCCCCCGTGCAGAGGCAAAGTAGGGCATCCACACTGGTGCCACTGCTTGGCCTCGAGTCTAGTCGGTGGAGCTAGGTTGAGATCCAACGAGAATGGGTAGGAAGAGGCCATTTGAACTTTCTTTTCTTTTGTCTTTCTTTTCTCTTTTGTGTGTTTCTGAGTCTGTGTGTTTTCCCCTATTTCTCTTTCTCTTTTATAGACTTAGTCTGCGTAACCCTAGCCACTGCGCTTCTGCGTTTTGCGCGGCCCTTACGGCCTATCCCCTTAGGTCAGCTCACCCGTTCACTAACCCCTTAATTGCATTTCTGCCTTTCTTCGTTTTCAAGAAACAAAAGTCGTCACACATTCCTACGAAGCCAATAATTCTGACTTGGGAAGGTGAGAGGGACCTCTGCATGAGACACGTCCCTCGCTTTAGTTCCCGTGACTCACAGGAGCCGAGACATCAGGGCCCACCTTTTTCTATTTTTCTGAGTTCTCGCTCTTTGTGCTTCTGACTTAGTTTCTTCGTTTTATTTACTTTCTTCGTTTTTGGGCTTTCGTTTGGGTTGGGCTTTCATTTTGGTTTGTGCGTTTCTTTGGGTTTGATTTCTGCATGCGTAGGACTATTGTTAGGGCTTACTGTTTTGTTTTGTTTGGTTTTATTTCGTTTTTGTTTTGTTTTGCAACTGTGTTGTAGTTTAATTACTTGTTTGTTTGTTGTTAATTATTTCTTGCTTTTTTCCCTTTACTTCTTGTTATAACATTGTTTATGCCTAAGTTCTTTAACATTGAGGACAATGTTTATTTCTAAGTTTGGGAAGTGTTAGCAAGTCTTTTTCGTTTCACTTAAATTCTTGCTTTCTTTTATTTTGTTTTCTTTTTCAGTTTTGAATCTTTTTGTTTTCAAGTCACTTTCCGGACATATATGATGAGATTGTGATGAATGTTTGCATGACTTGATTGAAAATGCTAAATAAAATAAAAATTGTTATTCACTAAATGGCATCGTTCTAGCATGATATGTTTGAAACCCTCTATGCACTTGCCACTTGTTTCATAATTCTCTAGTTGAGGGACTTGCATGATCCAAAGAATTGTATCAAGCATGAATTAGACTTGTATAACCATAAATAATGTGAGCTTTGAGCCTTTTGCTTCAATTCATGAGTGTTATACACGTTTTCTTTCTTTCTTGTCATCCGAGTTGTTGTTTGATCTCATTATTCATTGATTTGGTTGAGCACTTAAAAGACATTCATTATTGTGCAATTTGATTACATGACATTTGAGAAATGATATTAAGGCTCTCTTTGGACCGTTTGTGCCTTTCAAGCTAACCTTATGCATGCTTAAGCATGATTTTTCATTGTTAACCACCTTGAGCCTATATGTATGCCTTTTCTTTCAAGTAATCAATTATAACTTCTAGCCTTAGCTTGAAAAACAAGAATTTACCTTTCTAAGGAACTCATGAGCTTTAATTTAGATGTGTTTTTCATGCTAAGTTTGGGAAGTTTGTTATTACCAACAAAAAAAAAAAAAAGTACTTCACTCAAAGGGTGAAAGAAAAGAGAAAGGTTGTGGTTATTTGGCAATGAATTCAATTCCATGTTTCTTGGTTGGCCAAATTAAAAAAAAAATTGTAATTCTCAAGCGTAGTGTTGCAAAGTCTTTTAGTCAACGATTATATGCTCTTACATTGTGAGTTCCTTGGACTTTGTTGTATCCATTTTCCTTCATTTCTCACTCACCTTACACCCTTAGCCCCATTACAACCTATAATAAAGACCTAAATTCATCCTAAATGTCATGTGGTTGATTTGCACACATTTTTCGGCTTTTAAGTGTTTGGCATCCTTCTTGAGATCATAGTTATGCATGTTTTTCATCCTTCTATTTTGAGTTAACTCCCGTATGGTTTAACTTTATTCTCATATTTACTATTTAGTGTTGCATTGTACCCCTCTTCCGAGTGATTCATTTGTGAGAGGACAACTTTGGTGAGATTTGGAGTTACATTTGTGCTTGGTATGATTTTTGAAGTTGTGTGAAAACTGAAATTGGAGAATGAGTTCCATTTGGCCATCACACTACTACACTTGAGCATGTTGTGTTCTGAACTTTGCCGCCCTGTGAATAATGTGTAAACTGTGTTTTTCTTGTGAAAACCTTTGAGTCATTTGCATGAGTCACTCTCTCTTTGGAAGGTGTTCGGAAAGTTTTGTTTTGAGTCTTGTTTTAGTTTATGTTATGCTCGAGGACTAGCAAAAGATAAGTTTGGGAAGTTTGTTAGGTTCATTTTTACACATGATTTTTCATGTTATTCACCTTTTATTTTGAGTTAGTTCTTGACATTTTATAGCTTTTTACTTCCTTTTTGTGTTTTCTTAAATTTTACCTTGGTTAGAATGAAAATGAGCTAAAAGTGCACTATTTGTTATAAATTCTGTTTTTGTTCATTTTCGTAGGTCAACTTCTTGACCTTGGATCAGCATGCTCCGGTGCTCGGATGGGGTCATGATCTTCATGAGACTTGTTCCAATGGATGTTAACTACAACATATCCAAATTTGAGCTCCATTGGACAAGTATTGCCCATCCAACCAATCCATCATGTTACCACAGCTCTGGAAATCCGAATTTGGCCAGCTTTTACCTCCTTTGTGTTATCTTGATTTTCTTGTTACCATAACTCTTGGTAACAAGAAGTTACCTTAGCTTTGAGATATTTTCTGAAGCAATTGGCATCTTTGTGAGGACAAAGCTTCATCATGGCAAGGGGACAATGGGCTAAGGCTTTATCAAAGGTGGTAGTTTTATATTAAAAGGAAAAAGCTGGAAAGGAGGAGAGAGGGAAGAGAAGTCAAAGAGCAATCTGATTTGGGGGAGCTTTGCAACGGGAGAGAAAATGCATTCTATCATTCTACACATTGAGAGCAGATTTTAGAGAGTTTGGAGCTTGGAGAAAGCCAAGGTGCAGCCAAGAAAAGTGGAGAAGAAGACTTCCACCATTGATGCTCTTGAAGCTTTCATCATTTTCTGAAAATCTGTAAACTCTTTCTAATTTCATTTTGAGTTTGTATTTGGAATAAGTATGAGCAACTAAACTCCATAGCTAGGGCTTAGGTTGAAGCCCTAAACATGATTACCTTATTGTTTTGATGCTTGAGTGTATGAATTTCTGTATATTGTTGATGAATTCCAATTCACCAAATTAATCTATCCTTGATGTGTGTTTTTCCTTGGTTGGCCATCTTTGAAAGCATGCTTCTTGAGATTGTTGGGATTATGTGTATCTTCATGTTATCCTAAGCAATAAATGGATGAAGTAAGAATCATCCATGTGAATTGGTTTCTTGAATACCTAATGTAAACACCATGCTATTAGGATTCTTGTGATGTTCATATTCTCTTTGAACTTAATGGGTTTTTCTTGTAATTGAATCAAAGTACTAAGCACACCTAGATTCGATTATAGGGAAGGCACAAGTATTGTAGCACTCGTACTGCACTTTACGTATATTAGAGAGAATCAATGCGTCTTGAGTCACTCGTACCTGGTCTTGATTGCGAACATCTTCATCAACACGTTTAGAGTTCATCACTTGAGTATTCATGAACTTGGGTAGAATTGTTTAGGGTGGATTCCGAAACCCTAGTGTTTGTTACATTTTAATTTCACATCTTGATAATTCATCTCTGCCATTCTCATTTAAATTCGAAGTCCATTTACTTACATGCAATAGAAATAGATCACTTGAACCAAATCAAACCCCCCCCCCCCCAAAAAATGTGTGTGTGAGTTGCGTGTTCGACACGTTATGTGTCTTTGTTACTGAATTTTATTTGTTTCCGTAATTATTTTGAACTTTTGGTCCGCGCTGTGTTCTTTCATTTTCTGTGCTGAATCCAACCGTATAAAGAACGTGAATTTTGGACGTACGGTTGGAAAGTTATAGGTCGAAAACTGAAAAGAGGTCGGAATTGAAAAAGCAGAGAAAAACGATTCTATGAAGAAACGACCGGTCGCTAGTGTCTCAACGACCGGTCGCTCAACACACAATTCTCAAATTTCGATTCTGTGCAAAAAGGACTGGTCGCTTTTAACCAACGACCGGTCGCTCGTCATATAATTCACACATTTCGATTCTGCTCGAAAACGACCGGATTCAACATCCAACGACCGGTCATTGGTCCTGTTCACAGCACATATTTTATTTAGTTTTCTTTAGTTTTGTTTGTTTCTTTTACATTTCTTTACTCATTTTTAGTTTTCATTTTGCATTTGTTCTTTTGTAGTGTGTTAAATAAGTGTTCTCTTTGTACACGAATTAGAACTTATAGGAAACCGACAAGTTCTTCGTGGGATCGAACCTCGTACTTGTATAATCTATACCTCAATAGACTCGTGCACTTGCGGGTATTTTTAATTGGTTGTTTGCACATTAATTTGTGTCCTCTTAGGAATGCAACAGATCCACAGGTCGCTCTTCAGCAGGGTTGCCCGAAGGAGTTTGAGGGGCGGGAGGATAGTTAGGAGTGGCTCTCGGTCATTTTCAGGAGGCTGATTATGTGGTATTTTTTTATACTAAGTTTAAAATTATTACATGTTTCTTACTAATGTTTATTTAATTTTTTTATATGTGTTATTTGTATTTCAAATAATACGTTTTATTTTTTGTATAACAGAAGATGGCCAAAGCAAATAAGGGCAATAAGGAGAAGAAGACTCTTCTCCACCATTCAGGTTCCCAGCCCTTCTCCTATAGGATGGAGGCGCGACGGCGGGTAATAATAAAGTCGTTTTTATTTAAGTTTAAATATGTCATTAATATTAATTTGTTTTTTTTCGTAGTAACATTTTTCTTTTCTTGTTCAATTTAGGAAGGGTCCAAATTCCCTGAGATTGACGTCTTCGGCGACATTTATGTTCGGCCTGGGAATAAGTTGGCGGAGTCCCTTCATGTAAGTAGTCTTTAATTTTAATGCTTATTTTACGCGTTCAAGTTTCATAGTTATTATATGAATATTTATATTTTATGTTATGTTAAACAGACGACCATGATTGAGAAGAGCCAGTTGGTTCTTCAGAGTCCGCCTCCAGCTTCATCCGATATGCCGCTCGAGTCTGTGGCTCCTCCACGGGATGCGGGGTTTCAGATCTTGATGGACACCTTGGATCAGACTCTGGGGAGGCGGCCAGGGGACATACTGCGAGGGATGGGGAATGCCCGACGGCGGGAACCTAGATCCCGTTCATCGTCGGAGTCAAATAGTGTTTTGACAGCAAAGGTGGCCCAGCTTGAAACCCAGATGGCCCAGATGGCTCAGATTATACAGTCCATGGCCCAGTCGGACGTTCCTATACCGTCTTTCGTTCCCCGTCCACCTCTCGCATGGCCACCAAACCTCTGCCCCTCCCCCAATGTCCAGACCTCAGAGCCGCATTTACCAGACAAGGAAGTAGATTTAGCTATATTGTTTAATTAGTTTTTCACTTTCTTAATTACATTTTAAATATTTCTCTTGTATTATATACATTTATATTGTGTTTTAAAAATCTATTTTCTCTTCATTACATTTTTTAATTGCAATTTGATTTAATTATAAAAATAAAATAAACCAAAATTCTTTTTTTCACATAAATTACAAAAAAATAAAATAAATAAATACTAATATTTGCACGAAGAATAATTGACCCGTCGCGCATAATCACGTTCTAAAAAATAAAAAACCATAAAAATAAATCGTAAACGAATATATGCTCAGTTTGCGCGACGGAAGTATTTGTCCCCTAAACAAAATGCGACAAATAAATCATCGTCGCGCAACGGTTTTGGTCACGATCATTATTTGTCGCACAAAGTCTTCGCAACGCAAAAGTATTCGTCGCGCAAACTATAGTGCACGACGAGACTATGTTGCGCGACGACAGAGAGGCGTTGCAGGAACTATAAGTGACCACAATAATTTGTCGTACTATTGTTTGCGCGACAATAAACGATACGTTGCAACAACACAGTGCGACAACTAATGTCGTGCGCAAACACTTTGCGACGCAAAAGCCGTATGCTTGCAACTACTATGTGCGACAACTTTTTGCCGTCGCGCATAGTTCCTGCAGCAGCCTCTATTTTTCGCGCAAACTGTAGTGCGACGGAATATTGTCGTCTCTGAACTATTGGCGCAACGAACGCTTTGGCGCGACGATATTTATTGTTTTTGTCGCGCAAAGGCTTTTGTGACGGCATTTGCCGACGATATAGTTGTCGTGCTGTTATTTCCACGACAAATTTGTTCTTTGCGCGACGATTTAGTATTCGTCGCGCAAACGCTAAAATGTAGTAGTGTTGTCAATTTTCGGGGCAAAAGATGATACAAAGATATCCAAATCCGAGACCACAAATTAAAGGCACGGCCATTTGACATTTATGGCTTATTATCACAAAAGATCCCTAAGGTTTACGAAACTATCATATTGAATCCTTAATTTTTTTTTTTGTAATTAGTGGTCCTCAAGGTTAGTATGTGTGATCACAAATGGTCCCGCCGTTCGGTTTCCGCCAAAAACTCCTTTAGTTTGCCTGATATGGCATATATATATATATATATCACAAAACATTCTTTGAGGTTTACACACCTATCACAAATGGTCCCTACAAATTTTTTTCATTTTTTTCATTTAAAATTCATAAAATTTTGGTTTTCTTTTTTAAATCTTATGAATTTTAAATTATTTTAAAATATATATTGTATTTTAAATACACATGACACTATATTATTTTAGATGTGGGCTCCACATATATGCAACATCAACAAACTAATTGAGTTTTAAAAAAATAATTTAAAATTCATAAAATTTAAAAATGAAAAAAATCAAGGGTTTAGGGTTTATAAATGGTCCTAAATGTTAAAATCCTTATATAAATGGTTTTTTCATTTTTTAATTTTATGAATTTTAAATTATTTTTTAAAAACTTCATTAGTTTGTTGGTGTGACATATATGTGGAGTCCGCATCTTCAAAAATATAGTGTCATATGTATTTAAAATACAATATATATTTTTAAATAATATAAAAAAGAAAACTAAAATTTTATGAATTTTAAATTAATATATTAAAAAATTAAAAAATTTCGCATGGACCATTTGTAATACATGTGTGAACCTCATGGATGTTTTGTGATATGTATATATGCCACGTTAGCAAACTAAGAGAGTTTTTGACGGAACCTAACGGCAAAGACCATTTGTGACCACGAGTGACAAAAAAAAAACATTAAGGATGTAATCT
This sequence comes from Prunus fruticosa, assembly GCA_018703695.1. Classification (NCBI taxonomy): domain Eukaryota; kingdom Viridiplantae; phylum Streptophyta; class Magnoliopsida; order Rosales; family Rosaceae; genus Prunus; species Prunus fruticosa. Next base: position 4,118,549 of record CM031921.1, on the reverse strand, counting down.
GATAGTTTCATAAACCTTAAGGACCTTTTTGTGATAATAAGCCTTTATTTATTAGTGGACTCGTGTAGTCTGCTCCTTTATATATGAGATAAGAATATATAATTAAGGTATATTTCAATTTGGTACCTTGTGGTTTCACTTGTAAGGCATCTTTGTCTATATCTTCTTAATTTTTACAAGGCTTTTTTTCACAAATGATCCTTTAGGTTTGCAAAATTATCACATTTCGTCCTTACGTATTTTTGCGACACTAATGGTCCCTAAGGTTATCCTTCACACATCAAAATAGTCCATGTTGTTAGCTTCCATCAATTTTTCTGTTTAATAGCTGACGTGGCACGTGTGTGGAGCCCACACATCCAATAGTATACATCCATATAGATTTAAATAAAATATATTATATTTTAAATATTTTTAAACTTAAAAAAAGAAAAAAAGAAAAAAAGACAAGAAGACCTATACCTCTGCCAGCGTCTCCTATCCTCGCAAGACCCGCTCTTTGCCTCTCTCTCCCTCCTCTACCTCCCTTCTCTCTCCCTCTCTCCCTCTCTCCCTCATCTTCCTTGATCTTCTTTGACTTCTCGGGCCTTTCCTTCTCTCTCTCCCTGATCCAAAAACCCAACTCAATGTTTATGTTATGACTCTCTAACTATACTAGCCACCAGGTTTGCTATTTTGTAAATCTTATAATTGGATCGCTTCATCTTCACTATTGAGTCTCATCCCGTACCCTTTTTTTTCAAACTTTTAAGATTTGGGTTTCATTGATTTGCAGGTTTTGGTCAAACAAAAAAGGACCCAAGTGTTTATTTCATCGGATTATCATGTGAGAGACTCTGGAGTTGGGAATTACTGTCACTAAGCTCATATTCACAGTGACCCACATAGAGAATTTGTGTTTTGAAGCTTAGATTTGGCCATGGAGAAACTTCCTGATGCAGAAACTACATCAAGCTATGGTAGCCTGTAAAAATCAAGGAAGATGAGGGAGAGAGAGAAAGAGAAGGGAGGAAGAGTTGAGAGAGAAAGAGAACGGAGGAAGAGGAGGGAGAGAGAGGCAAAGGGGCTAGCATAGGGAGAATGCAGATGGTACAGCTTTTCTTGGCTTTTTTTTGTTGTGGATTTTAAGTTTTAAAATTTTAAAATATAATATATTTTATTTAAAGCCATGAGGATGTATACTATTGGATGTGTAGGCTCCACACAAGTGCCATGTCAACCGTTTAACATAAAATTTGATGGAAGCTAACCGGTCCTGCCATTTTTGATGTGTGGAAGGTAACCTTAACCACCACAGGTGTCATAAAAATACGTTAAGAACGAAAGGTGATAATTTTGCAAACCTAAGGGACCATTTGTGATAAAACAATTAGATACCCTAGTCTTTCCAATTTGTTGCAATCTAATTCTGCTGTTATAATTTCCATCAAATCTCTAGTTAGTTGCCTACGTGGCATTCTCAATTTTTGTTTGTTTAGGTGTACTAAAATATTTATAGAATATTTAAAATCAATTAAAAAATAAGAAATTTAAAATATTTAGAATAAAAAATAAACAAACAAAACCTAACCCTAAGCCACTCCTTCCTTGACCCCAATCCCTTGCTCCAAGCCACTGCCAAGATTCATCTCCAAAAACCCAACTCAGAGCATTTGGAGATGAGGGATTTGGGGTTTGGAGATTGGGTTTTGGTCTTGGGTTACTTTGGATTTTTGGTAATGAATCTAGGCAGTGGTGGAGGTGGAGGCAGTGATATCAAGGCTCTAAGTTGGGTTTTTGGGGATGAATATGGGCAGTGGTGTGGGGCTAGGAATTGGGTCGAGGAAGGGGTGGCTTGGGGCTGATGGTTTTTTTTATAATTGATTTATAAATATTCTATGAATATTTTAGGATTAATTACAATTTAGTATATTGTGGTTACACCCTTAAGACATGCTAGTTCCTATCTTTTCAATTTTTACAATCACATACCCCGATCTTTTAAATTTGTTACAATGTGGTTCCACCGTTAGGGTTTCCCTCAGTTGTCCTATTAGTTGCCTACGTGGCACTTATGGGTCCCACTTTTTTGCTAGTTTCGAAGTCCTTCCAAGGGCATTTTCTGGACATATTTCTTTTATTCTCCAGCCACCCCTCCGTCTTGAAGTCACGCCCATGGAGCATGGGTTGATTGGCTTGGAATACAAATTTTTAAAATTTTGTATTTGAACTCCTCGTCTACATAGCTTGATATAAACAAGAACCCTAAGTCTCTAAATTATCTCACACCAATTATCTCCAAATCCTCAATTTTTCTTCGTGAAGTTAGGAAATCTATAATGAGTGAGACGTGTCGATGCTTTTGTGGTGGGTTTGCTCGACTGGAAACCTCTTGGACCAAAGATAATCCATGGAGAAGATTCTGGACATGCTAACGCAAGGTAATTTCACTAATTTCGTTGTTATTTGGGTTAGGGTTTCAAATTGGAAGAATTTTTTCATTGGGTGATTTTTAAAGTTATTTACCTCATTTTCAGCAAAAATGATGTGCGTATTTTGACTGGTTAGATCCTCAAATGTGTGTAGGTAAAAAAAAAGATCATTCCTGGGTTGTTGAAGAGGATAGATAAGGTTGAGGGTGAACTGAGGAGGTAGCGCATGAGAGAGAAGCTACTTTGGTTTTTCATCGTTATTGGCATCGTTATTGCTATGCTCTCTAGCAAATGCAAATGAACATAAGGGTTCAAGTGGAACGAAGACAATACCTGGAGCTTGCTTGATGGTTTTGTTGGTTTTTGCGTAATGTAGGTTTTTGTAAGATTATTAACTGGTTGTAATGTTGGTTGTGAAACCATAGGTTGTAATGTTGCTTGATGGTTTATTTTGGTATGAATGTATGAAACTGTGGGTTGTATGAAATGGCAAATTGGCAAATCACATTCCTTTTGTAAATTGTCCAAAATAAGTGCATGACATCCAATATTTGATGGAGGTAATATTGTACAAAATAACTAATGATACAAAATAAGAGAAAAATAAGAGTTCATTGATCTCAACCTACTAACAAAATAAGAGTGCATTACATCAAGCATTTCATACCAAAATGTCAAAACAACCCAAGCTCTAATATAGTTTGTCCATAATCAAAATACAATCATACCAAAGCCAGACAACAACCTCTAATGTAGTTTCTCCATACCCAAAATACATTCATACCAAAGCTTAAAAAAACCCTCCAATATAGTTTGTCCATAACCCGAAACCCAACCAAAGCCCTAATTGATCCTACACTCCAGTTTGTGATTCTTGTATAGAAGCATAATTGATGCATTTAGTGTTCCTGCATTTAGTCCTTTTCCTCACAACTTCAGTTGGTTTGTTTAAATCTCCTGGATGAAGCTGGAGCTTCTGCTTTCCTTTTGTCTCTCCTTTCCTAAAAAAAGAGAGAATGCTATCACCTATTGTCACACAACCATATCTCAATAAGAAAATACAATTGTAAAGTGCAATTACCTTCAATACTTTAGCTCTTTGCTTTGCCTTCTCTCTCATTTGATTCTTCCTCTCCATCTCAGCTTCATAATTGTCAGGTTTGGAAGCTTGGATAGAAGTTCTAAAAGCAGCCTTAGCCTTTTTTTCTTACCAGGTTGGTTTCTATTATTTGGTGGCTTATGTCTATGACATGTTAGTGAATTAGGACCCTTTTGTCCACATGTATCACATTTGAGAGAGTCTTGTACCTTCCTAGCTTCTTCCCACCTATTTTGGTCTCCTTTTCACCTTCCTCTTTCCTCCTAACCTTGGTTGGTCTGCCTGGTTGTCTATTGTATATAGGAGGTAATATGTCAGGGAAATCTATTCTTTCGGATAGGTCCATTCCATTCACAGGTTGTATAATGTTCTCATATGCCTTTAGGAATGTCTCCTTCATGCAACACATGTCTACATAAGTTTCAGGCATATCCCCTCTCTTATGGTTAATAGCTGACATTGCATGCTTACATGGGACACCAGATAAATCCCAATTCCTATATAAGCAAGTCCTATCATCCAAATATACTATAAACTGCCCTTCCAGTCCTAGGATCTACTTGGAACTTGGGTCCTCCAGACATAATAGCAATGCAATCAGCAACATTTGTTTTGCTGATTTCAAGCTTTCCTAAGGGCTTAGGACATATTGCACGATCCCATCTCATCATCAAATCTCTTCTAATCTATATCCTTCTTATCAACTTAACCCTAATCTCCTTCATCATTGAAATTATTGGCTTACACCTAGCTAACATTATCTAGGAATTAAAAGACTCACATAGATTGTACAATAATATTGGACACTTCAAAGTAATGTTGAAATGTGACCTTGACCAATGTCTTAGTAGGCAACATCTATAGTGCACCAGATGCACTATGCGCCCAATTTTATAAAAATCTGGCTATCGGTTATACAAGTTGTCCAGTTTTCACCTTTTGTTAATATTTAATGCAAATGCAATTGCATAAGGGTCATGCAATTACGGCCTCCTTGTTTGGCAATTGACATATGATTTGACATGCTATTTTTCAATTGAGTTTATTCTATTTGACTCATGACGACATGCTTATGAATTTCACAATGGTATTTGTTTACTTTTTATAAATATAAAATTACCGTTTTAGACTCTTTTTTTATGAGAACCATTTTAGACTCTCTCTTTTTTTTTTTTTTTTTTTCTGATTTCGATATGTCACCTCATTGCAACTTTACTCAATTTCATTATGAGTTGCTGGTTTTATTTATATGAATTATGAAGACTAGTTGTGGGTAATTCCTCTGTATTCTATGCTTAGATTTTAAAAATAAATTGAAGTTGATATTTTAATTTTTGTTTCTTTTGTTTCAAAGAATTGGTGAATCCACATCAACATTTATTTGAGAGCTTGAAAGTCTTTATCCATTTAATTTTATAGTACATTGTTAGGATTAAAAGTCGAGAAAAACTAATATAAAAGTAGAAAGTTTACAAATTTTCTCATAGATTACAAGATTTTCAGTCATGTTTACAAGGATAATGACACAATTTTACTCCTCCAAGGTCCATTCTTACCTTAGTACTATGTGTCAATTTCTTTGTAAATTAGGGTGTTATGGATTAAGGTGGACCATAATGTTGTACCTGAGCTGCAAAGTCTCATAAATGAGAACCCAAATATTGTAACTTACAAAGTTAAGGAAGTTTACAAGGTTATGGAGGCCTATGTCCATCATAGTGTAAATGTGGTCCTTAGTGCTATATACCCTTGTGTTTACAAGCCTAAAGACCAATTATACTCCTCCAAGGTCCATTCTCACCTTAACATTGTACTAGGAGTCCATTTCTTTGTAAATTAGGGTATTACAATATTAAGGATTATGGTGGACCTTAACGTTGTAATGGAGGTGCACATTCTCGATGGCAATGCAATCAACAAACAAACAATATGTAATTGCCATTTCAATTTGCAAATGTCAATCGACTGATATTTGGCAATTGCCAAACGACCTCTATGCGTTCCGTAACATTGTATTGTTTATCCCTAATCTTGTAAATTACTAGATCCGAGTTCGAATTTACGAGATTTGGCATCGTTATTACAACTTTAAGGTTCACTTTGATCCATAATCTTGTAAAACCCGAGATTTAGAACATTAAGGACTCATGTTACATCGTTTAGGGCATGAGAATTCCCAAACCTTATAAAGTTTATCCATAATCTTGTAAAACAAAGGGTTTAGAAGATTAATGACAGGACTTGACCCAAATTCCACTTTGGAATTTGAGCCGAACCCTGTGTGTGTCCAACACCTGGTAGGTGCAAGGCATACTTGACCAATTTACCCTTCTAATGATGACTCAAACTTCTTTTAAGGTTTGACTTCTGCCGAAAATTCGGCAGAATCTCCCATGTAATTCGCTCTTTTCCCAATGTTTTCACCTGTATAAAAATGCAATTCACTTAACCACAATCATTCAGCATGCATCAAACAAATAATTTTGAATGGCCTCAGGCCTCTTTATACCAAATAAATCATTCTGCTAATGGAAACTGGTCTCAACTCTTAGAACAACATAAATACATTATCAAGTTCCAAAATAACTTAACTGAACAAACTTTGAGAACTTAATCTTGTGGCTGCACCTAGTATCTCTAGGTTGCTTACGTACCCTTTCAAAGGGATCAAGCCATACATAGTTCTTTCAGTTTATATATATATATATACATATAATTAAGTTGTTACAAATAAGTAAGAAAACGAGAAAACTATTAAAATAGCCTCAACCACGAGAACATTACCAGCAATTTAAGTAAAATATACTCCCCTCTTTCACATGTAAAATAAATTCATTCCTTAAGAGAATAGATATGATTTGTAGAAAATCCTTATAACTTGGAAACCTTAAATTCTTGTCTCATATAATCAAAAAATAGATATTAAAACTTCTACTCAAAAATACCAAGATGAAAACATCAGAACCTCTTAAAAACAAAACGCTCTTCACCTAGGCGTACCCCCATTCATATTTTGTCAATACCTTTAATATACCGTCAATTCCAAGTATCCTGTCTGTTACATCTTCACAAGCCTCAGAAACACAAAATCACCCAAGCTGCATTCCTCGCAGGCCTCAGGGGACCCTTAGTCAACCTTAGCCGCATTCCTCGCAGAACTCGGGGGACATATAGTTAGCCCAAGAACGCACATTCTCGCACCATACGGTTCAGGCGTCCTCGAAACTCGTGGGACAATGTCATAAATGACAAATCTGTTTCAAAGGCAACTAGGAGGGGTACTCCTGAGGTGGGTTTAAAAACCATAGTCTGAAACTTATCTTGAAATTCCTCTTATTTCACAAACCATACTTAAATTCTCTTCTCAACTTTCCAGAAATCAGTTCTCAACTATCTTGAAGTTTACACTACATACTATTGAGAACTAGTGTCCATAATTCATCATTTTCAATTACTGAGTGTATGTATTAAATATAGACATGCACTTAAATATTTAATTAGTTTATTATTCACATTGAACTCTGATTAACAAACCATTCCGATACTATAATAATAATTTTAATCGCAATAAATAACTAGATAAATAAATAAATAACCACTACCCCTAGAGATTCCATCAGTTCCAATAATGCATAATCTCCAAATATTGAAAACAAAATTTAGGTATACCATCAAATACTATAATACACTTTCGAATAACAAAATAATAGAAATATGCACAATTTAGCGATCTATATATATAAATATATATACTCATTCCATAATCATATAAATCCATAATAGATTGCATGGTAATTTAATCAATGAAAATAATGCCATTACAAACCAATGAACACTCACATAAGCATAACTTTTCTAAAGATTTGAAAATAATTCAAATAGAAATCAACACTTGTTTTCATATAAATTCCATAAAATACTGTATCCCATAATTAAAATAATATATTTCCATACATAACCCAATACTACCCAATCCATATACTTTATTTATAATCATAATAATATCAATTAATGAAAAGTAATAACTTTTAAAGAAAATCCCATAACTTCAATTATCAATGTAATATCTAAGAATTTCTATAAGGTAATATAAAACAATCCTCTAATCCTAACATGATCAGAATAACTCAACTTTCGGTCAAGACTTGTTAACATGGCTGTTCTAATACTTTTCGAAGGGTAAAACTACCTTGGAAGACTCACGGTCAATGAGGGAGTCAAATTGCCCAAACTTGGTCAACCGGGCCTGCGGGTCACACGACCTCCAATTCCCGATCCAAAAGTTCCTATAGGCTCAACAAGATTTAGGATACACGTACAACAAGTCTGGTTCAAATCGAGCGGTCGGATTGCTCGCGATCGCATGATCGGACGGTTATCGTTTATCGCAAACTTTAAGTTATTGAATCGGAACATCCAGGGCTCTGATTCACAATCCGCGAATTCTTGCACGATCCTAGGAATGCCTAGATCAACATATATTGAAATGGAGTCGATCCAACAATCTGAACATGTCGAACCCGGATAACGTCTAATATGCAATATCCGATCGATGAACAAACAATATCCAAATTCATATCCGAGCATATCTCGTGCTAGGATGACATGAGGATGATTTTAGGACTCAAGGACTAGCCAAAAAGTAGCCCACGTGCCATCACACGCGCCGGTAGAGCATGGGTGTCCAAAGCGATTTCCGGCGATTGGAAAATCTCCAAATCACCGATCAAGACTTATACCTACATGATCACCAGATAGAGTTGAACAACTTTTGTTCTTGGACCTACCCCAAAAGTCGACGATCCTGATCGACTTCCAAAAGAAAGAACTAATCGGCCTTGATCTACCACTCAACGACACCTTTGTCATCGACATTCAAATCGCTGAGGCCATGGTTGACCAAATCCATGCAGACGAGGGCAGCGCAACTAATATCCTACAACTTGCAATCACCTAACAGATGGGCCTCCTGCTTTTCATCTCATTTGTATCCACAGCATTGACTTGCTCACGTTGAACTGGGGGCAAGTCAGAGAGAGTGTCTCGATGTCTTCATATCCAATGGCATAGAAGGGAGTATACCTATTTGTGCAGTCCAAGTAGCCCAGCTTGTACGCATCTATGATAGCTTTAAACTTGGATTTTTTAGCAGACTTGTGATAGGCGCCAAATCTAGCCAGAAGCTTGTTATAACTAAGGAAGATGTCAGCATTCTTATGCTCAAGACGGAAGTAGACATCTTTTCGACTAACCAAGTCAGTAGTAGAAGAGGGGGTAACAACAGACAAGTTCCGGATAGTTTCAGGAGCAAAAACTACCCTTTTTTTTTAAGCAGATGAAATGTTGCTTCCCTTTGTTTTTCCATCCTTTCACTGGTGTAGACGATTTGAACCTCTGGAGAGGAATATCAACATCTCTTTGCCTATCAACAAGTGAACTAGTTCGTGTTCATGAAGCAGATCACGGTCTCCAAGCTTGTCTTCAGAAGGCTTGAGTGGAACATCTCAAATATTATGTATACCACCAATCTTCTCTGCACCAACAAGATGTCTAACCCTAGCTGATGACGAGGGAACAGCTCCTACTTAAGTCTTCTCGCAGAAGGGATCCGTGGCTTCTTCCTCAAAGGGGACACATTCTTCTACCGCGAAGTCGCAGCTTCATTTCTTGAAGACTTGACATTAGCCGTCCTTTTTTTATGCGGGTCCGACAAAAAGCACTCTTTCTGTCCAATTGGCAGATCATCAGAGTCTGGACTATTTTGCTTCCATCTCTCAACATCCTGGGCAGGGGCAGGCCACCAACTTCCTCTTGATATTCGCTCAACAGCCACTAGAGGCCACTGTCGCTCCAACCGTCTTCAGCCGCCAGTCATGACGACAACCAGCCTGGTCCCACCCAGCTTGTCCTCACCGGGAAAAAGAGAAGATGAAGAAAAAATATACATGCTCGACTTACCTTGGGATGCACGACAACTTCTCTCTTTGACAAGCAGTACAAATTTTCCAAGATCTCTCTCAAGCTAGAAAGTAGATAAGTTAAGTTTGCGATGTGAAGAAGAGTGAAGACAAGCCCTGCATTTATATAGGTTGGGCATCCTAGGTCAGGAAGGAATCGCAAGCCCATTCATATTGGGAACCCAAGTTCAAGAAAAGTCAAGAGCCCACTCCCATTGAGAACCCAATCTGCAAAAGGAGGCCAACTCACAGAAGGAAGCCTAGACACAGTTGGACAGCCCAACAATCAATCCACATCTCCTACATGCCACCACGCGCTATGCAAAAGCTGGGGGGGGCGCATTTGTGGGAACCGAATTTTAGCAAAACCCTAAGTCAAATATTTCCTTCCATTTTAGGATTATTTGATTTGGGGATTCTTGCCTTGAATTAGGGATTTGATCCTCATCAAATCCCTAATTGATTTAAATCTCCTAAAATCAGGAAAAATAATTCCTTTCCTAACAAGGATTACTTTTTCCCAAACCCTAGCCCTCCGAGGCTCTATAAATATGAGGCTATGAAAGGCATGAGGTAAGCCATTCTAAACTCTAAAATTATTGCAAAAATTCCCCTCCTTGCCGCCACCTCCCTCTCTTTCTTACACAAGGCTTCGGACATCACACACTGCTCCAGCCATCAGACACTACTTCAGCCACCTGGTTCTCTCCCCGCGAGGCTCTGTACCCTTTTAGCTATTGTTTCTCTATGAATCAATCGAACTGACTTAGGCATCGGAGGGCCTTTGGCCAACACCCCTGAGCGTGGTCCTTTTAGTACAATTGGTTTTGCAGGGAGAAAGAGTTCAAGGAAGGAGAAAATGGAATCTATTGATCGAATATTCTAAGGGACGAAAATCGCTCCCACAAAGTCTATCCTTAATCTTGTAGATTACAATATTTGGGTTCGAATTTACTAGAGTTTTCATTGTGATTACCACGTTAAGGTTCACTTCAATACATAATAATGTAATAGCCTAATTTACAATGGAAATGATATTGATTACAATATTAAGGTTTGGTTGGACCTTAAACAAGCAAAATTATTCCTTATTCTTGTAAATTATATGTTTATAAGGTTATAGATCCACAATTCAATGAATTGATAATGGTGGACCTTACCAATGTAAAATTGTTCCTTATTCTAGTAAACAATTTTGTTACAAGTATAAGAACTGATGGTACCATAACGTTGTAAAATGGTTCCCTATTCTTGTAAAAACAAGGATTTAAAAAATTAAGGACTTATTTTATCATAGTTAGGTCCATAACATTGTAAAGCTGATCCTTAATCTTGTAAAAACAATAATTTTTAGGACTCATGTTTCAATTTTTGGAACATGAGAGTTCCATAAAATTGTAAATTTGATCTCTAATCTTGTAAAAACAAGGGCTTACAACATTAAGCACTTAGGTTATAGTGTTTAGGACTTACACGTACCATAACATTATAAAGTTTATCTCTAATCTTGTAAAAACAAGGGTTTACAACATGAATGACTCATATTACAGTGTTGGGCACATCATTGTTCCATAACATTGTAAAAAGTTTATCCATAATCTTGTAGATTACAAGATTCATGTTAGAATTTACGAGGTTTGGCATCATTATTACAACATTAAGGTTCACTTTCATTGATAATTAATAGCCTAATTTACAATAAAAAGTATCTCAGTTACAGTATTCATTAATTGTTGAGCCTTGAATAGGTAAAATTGTTCCTTATTCTTGTAAAAACAAGGTTTTACAAAATTAAGGACTTATTTTATTGTAGTTGGGGCATGTGAGGTCCATAACATTGTAAAGTTGATCCCTAATCTTGTAAAAACAATGGTTTACAACATTCAAAGTTCCATAACATTGTAAAGTTTATCTCTAATCTTGTAAAAACAAGGGCTTACAACATGAAGCACTTAGGTTATAGTGTTTAGGACTTAAGCGTTCCATAACATTGTAAAGTTTTTCTCTAATCTTGTAAAAACATGGGTAAGTATATGGTTACATTAGGGTAAGTAAACACGATTGGTTATTGCATTCAAAACTCACATATCAAAGTACCTATTGTATTTCATTCTCAAAATGCAAAAGGTTGCCTAACATGGCAATTTGCCAAACATAATTGCAAAAGCCAACTAACAAGTTGGTAATTGGATTCACAAATCAAATGTCAAAGAATCTATTGCATTTTCATTCTCAAAATGCAAAATACTACCAATAGTCTGGCAATTTATGTACACTAATTGCAAAAAACGTTTAATGAATTGGTAATTGCATTCAAAAATCACATATCAAAATATTTGAAGCCTTCTCCAGATTTGCATTTCGTCATCTCTAGATATCGCTTTTTATTTTTGGTTGAAATCAAGATTGCCTGAAAAATGAGGTCCATATTTAACCTGCAACAACCAGTGAATCAGGTCACCAATCATCAATGGTGTGGATTATCCCACATCCACAAACCTCTCATTTAGTGATAGGGGTGGGCACGGTACGGGATGACACGGGATGGAGGTCATCCCGTGTTAATCCCCGAATAGGAGAATCGGGACGGTATGACATGGGATGGGAGATTTTCAAAACACGTTCAAACCATACAGGCTCTAATCGGGATCGGGATGGTTCGGTATCAAAACTGATACCGTTCACCTTAGGCTAAAATTTGAATTTTTTTTCTTCAGTTTTTGCAGCTGCCAAATAACTTCAGCTTTTGCAGCTGCCAAATACTTCTGTATCCGAATCAACTAGAGTTGGTGATGACGGAGTTGAGGACGAAGATGCATCTGTGATTGCATTCACAGGTAAGAAGAAGTCTTCCAAAAAGAAAGATAATAGTGTTATTACTTGCATCGAGTGAAGAAACTAAGGTTGGGGCTGAAAATACAGATGTAGTTGAACCAGGAATAACCAAGTAAGGAAACTAGTAAAATTGAAGATGGCGATGCTAAAGTTAACAAGAGTAAAGAGGTTCCAGAAACTTCAAAAAGTAAGAAAAAGAAGAAGAAAAGTGGAAGGACTGCTCAGGAAGAGGATGATTTGGATATGATTCTTGCTGAGCTAGGTGAGGGGTCTTTTGCATCGAAACCTGCAGCTGCTCCCATGCAAGAGGAGAAAGTTGAGGTTCAACCTGATATAGGCGCCCCGGTTGATGGTTCAGGTGAAAAGGACGGTGAAGAAGAGACTGTGGAGTCTGCTGCAGTGAAGAAGAAGAAAAAAAGAAAGAACAGAGAGATGGGGCAGACGAGAGAGAAGAAAGAAAAGAAGAAGAGAGGAAGAAGGAAAAAGAATAAAGAAAGAGAGAGAGAGAGAGAGGAAAAAAGAATTAAAAAAGAGAGGGAGGATAATAAAAAAGAGAAAGACTAGAAAATAAGAAAAGAGAGGGAGGGGGGAAATAATATTTTAATATTTATTATTTAATATTAATTAGTTACTGTACGGTACGGTATGACACCAAACGGGATAACATATCTGATACCGTGTCGTGCCAAACAGTAACGGGATGACACGGTTTCATCCCGTTTAAGCATCAACACCAAACGGGATGACACGAAATTGACACGGTTTGGCACGGTTTCGGATGACTTCGGTATTTCGGTTTTGATGCCCACCCCTATTTAGTGATCCATATTATTGGCTGCATCTATCCACCAGGTCCACAATAGAATTTTTCGAACATAAGCATGCCAAAATTTGTGGTGATTGCAACATATGGTGAAAACTTGAAGCTCAATTGGATTGACAAAACAACCAATTGCCAGACAAGAGGTAGGTAATTCTGAAATCTAATTACAAAATAGATATACTACCAACAATCAATCAAACAAATCCTATTGCCAATAATCAATGAAAAAATCGTATTGTCTTCTGGAATTTAATCAACTAGAAGGGTCAAATAAAAAAATCATACGCAGTCTCCACCAACATTTACTCAAAATACAAGGATTGACTTAACACGATTAATGGAAGACCCAACATGAACTTGGTAATTGCATGAGCATACAAGGGTCAGAGGAATTTCAATGAGAAATTGTGGGTTTTCATGAGGAAATGTAATGATTCTTCTTGCAAAAACAAATTTGCCCAAATTCATAGAGGGCAATTGTAAAAATATACAAGTTAAACTTTAGTCATTGTCAAATCATTACAAAAAAAAAATATATATATATATATATATATATATATATATATATATATACACACCCAAACAGAATCATGCTTACTGTTCCCAAATATTTGAATTTACTACACAAAAATAACATATATCATACAAACCAATACCATCAAGAACTTTTTTTTCTATCGGAATTGTGTTTCATTAAATTGAAGTAGCACTGCAACACCCATAAGAAACTTATCCGCTTTCATATTTTTTATTTATTTATGAAACTTTCAAATTCTATTTTAACTTAAATATCAAAGACAACCCCCAATGAAACCATAACAAATAAACAACCAAGAATAGAACTGATAAATCAACATTTAAAAAACATTAGAAAAGTGCTTATATGTGGGTGTTTGAGTGTCGGGCTCTATAGGTGCTTACTAGTGCGAGATTGACTGAATTAGTGGTGGTTGCCAATGGGATTGACAAAATAATTAGTGGTTGTTTGAGTATAGGGTACTATGGGTCAGCAAAGGAAAGAGCGAGATAGGGGTAAAGAGGAGGTGAAGCTTGCCATCATCATCGTCGTCAGTGGTTGCCTACTGCTGGATGCTAGAAGAAGATGAAGTGAAAGATGGGGCTTAGGTTTTTGCGGATTTGGGATTTTCTTTCAACCTGCTCGACAAGTTTTCAAGGTATCTCATTCAATGGTGTAGATATGTCCTTGTTATTTTGTCTAAATCTAACGATCAATATCTATTTGTGCATGGATGCGCCAAGTCCACCTTAGAATTTTCGGTCTTATTGGTCTCTCTAAAGCTGTTTCACATTAGTAAAATTAAGATTAGTAATCATGCAGTTAGTTCAATTAAACAGAAAAATAACTAGTTATTGTTATATAATGTTCTTAAAATATTACCTGTTAGCCATTTATAAGCTTCACCATCCAATGTCCTTAACACTTCCATTGCCCTTCTAAACTGTGGAACCATGGTTGCAAATGCAGCCCTCCACATTGCATCCTTCAACATTTTTCCCTTGTATATCAAATTGAAGTTTGTGGAGAGGTGCCTTGCATAAAATCACTTCTGAGTCAAACTCCACCCTTATCTTGAACCTTATGCCAGTAATCAATTATACCTATATGGCCCAAATACACAACCATGCAGTCTATTTTAGTTAATGACATCTTGTCTTTATCCACATAATCAAAGTACGTAACAGTTCCATCCAAATAATACTTGTGTATCAGTCTTCCATCATGGTGCATTCGGATGCTAAATAAGCAATCATCGTCTGCATAGATGATCCAACATTAGGGCACTGTTACACATTGCATGGATTTATAAACATACAAAAAAACTACTAACTACACAATTACCACCAAGAAAACTCCAAGCAAACACTTTTAGAATGCACTTTACTATACCACTAGGATTTGAATTATTAAATACAGTAAAGTCACTTTCCCCACCAAAAGCAAAAAATCCACATGGGTTATAGCATAACCACATACCAACATTACTTACATAAAGGCCACTGACAACAACTAAAAAACCCCAAATAAGCGAATTAGGAGTCTTGATAAAACACCATTTGGTTATGTCTTCTATAACACAATTGAGACTAAAGATCCCTTATTGTACATTCATTTGTCTCCATGACTTTATTGAGAGTCCTTATAAAACACCTTTTGGTTTTGTCTTTTATAACACAACTGTATAGTGCCCTCAAAGACAAACAACATAGTCACAAGACAACTATGATGTCTAAGGTTTAAGGATTAGTTTGCACCATTGCAATTTATGAGTTCTAGTTTGACATGTGAGTAAAGACTTCCATTCTAGATCTCATTTCTTTGATCACATTCAGTGTACTTGTTCTCTTGCAAGCACCTATACACATATCTTGGTGTCACCACACTTAATGATTTGAGACCTCGTCATCCTTTATATTTAGAGAAGATATTGTGTGTGCTGGTCTTCGCGGAAGATCAATGCCCAATTGATATTCTTATGACCAGGAACATTTTAGGATATGACTAGGAGCCATAATAAGTCTCAATGTATGCAATCTTATTACATAGTTCTCATGTCCACTTTCATATTCCTCGAACCATAGTTGTTTTACATTTCTTCATATATAATAATCATGATTTGAAAACAACTTGTCTTGCCATGAATAACTTAATAAGTCATTACAAAAGATGAACTTAACATTAATTATCATATAATTAGTTGGCTTTAAGGGCATACTACTAACAGACAATTCAAATGGTTCTAAAATCTTCAAATGATATGGATTACACTTCGAATGATGTTGATGATACTTTAGATGGGGATGATGCTTTGGATGGAGATAAAACTTATGATTAGGATTGTAATAATTAGTACACTAGACAAATATATTTTAGTACCGTATCCACTCCCAAAGCAACGGTATAATCGAACATCAATCTCATTTCCCCACACATCAAAGCTGGAAAATCATCTTCATTTTCAGTGAATTACACCCACAAGGCTAGTACATCACCTATATCCCATAGATAATCTAATCTACCCTTAACACAATTCCATTTACTAGTGCTGCCCTATAGCATAAATGTCTTGATTGTTTGCCCTTGCGTACATCTATTGGATATCCAAAATATCCCAAGCAGTGAGATCACCAAATTTGATCAAGATGGTTACAAAATTAAGAATATGTTAATTAAAAATTAATGTTCAGAAAAAATAGGATAAAATAGGTGTATATGTAACAAGTGAATCAGTTATTTAAAATACCATAAAAATAAGTTGGCTATTTTGCGGCGCTGAGGTGGTGCATTGAATGAGAACGCACAATGCACTTTAAGCCTAGCTTCTTTAGATTGCTTTCTCTCAATAACATATTTCTTGGACTTATTATTGAAGCACATAAATAAGACAGTTGCTATTGAATAATAAACTTGTCATTTAATTGAACTAAATACAAGTTAAATACATGAAATATTTATAAAAGATTACATCACATGATTGACTTTTAGAGCATATTTCCAACAACGGGGGATAAATTGGTGGGCAGTCTATGGTGGTCCACACCAATGTTTGGTGTTGGTTCTCATTAGGCTTGATAGTCAATAGTTGGTGAGGACCATATGGGTACCGACCAAGGCGACATTGGTGGGTGGGTTATCACTACTACAAAAAACGAAATAGACGACGGGAATCCACCGTCGTGTATCATGGTTTACAATTGACGAGAAATCGACCGCCGTCTATTAACACATGAAATAACGACGGTAAATAACCAATGTAGTTAATATATTACACGTCATTAAAAAAACTAAAACCGACGTAGATTTCATAAATAAAAGCATGAAAAGAGATCTTTCGACTATAATAGACGACGATTTTAGTAAAACACAGACGTTTAAATAATGTTAAATGTCAAAAACAACTACAAAACCGACGTAAATATTATTATCAACGTCTCTAAATCAAACAAACCCGACGTGTAAAATATAGAAACCGTCGTTGTTAATAAATATTACGTTTACTAAATAAAAAAACTGACGTCTAAAACATATAACATGACATATATTTACTTTCACTGACGTAAAAACAATAATAACCACGACCCTTTAGGTCACCACAGACGTTGAAAATTATTTTGACGGCTTGAACACCAAAAAAACGACGTAGTTAACATATTACACGTCAAAAAGAAACTAAAACTGACATCGATTTGATACATAAAAGCATAAAAAGAGCACTTTCGAACTGTAATAGACGACGGCTTTAGTAAAATACAGACGTTTAAATAATGTTAAATGTCAAAAACAACTACAAAACCGACGTGTAAAACTTAGAAACCGTCATGGTTAATAAATACTACGTTCACTAAATAAAAAAACTGACGTCTAAAACATATAACATGGCATATATTTACTTTAACTGACGTAAAAACAAAAATAACCACGACCCTTTATGTCACCACGGACGTTGAAAATTATTTTGACGGCTTTAACACACAAAAAACGACGGGGATTTAACATTACACGTCGGTTATTTAAAATACCTGTCATGTTTAATCCATTTACTACGGCCTAGGAGTCACATTTTAGGACGTTGTTAGTGCTTTACAACGTCGGTGGTTGTAGACTTTGACGTGGTTGGCATTTTAAAAGTCTCTTTTGTGAGCCACTTAGACGTGTGTAACCTCTGAGACGTCATTATAAGTAGGGAAACGCCTTGAGTTATGCATTTGACGTCGGTTATTATAAAATGTAGGTCGTGGTTATACTTTACTATGTCCCAAGAATATAATTATTTGACGTTGTTATTTCATTACTACGTCGGTTATTTATTTATTCCATGATGTGGCTAGTCTTTGTTAAGTCTCTTTTATAACCTTTTTTAACGTGTGTATTCTCCGAAACGTCAATTGTTTAATTATAACTGACGTGCAACAATGTTTTTACGACGTTAATCATCAATTGATTATATCCCTAAATTCGTCGGTTTGAACTCTGCCGTCGTGTTATACATTATTGTTCGTCGTTGATTATTTTATTTACCGTCGTTGTTTTAAATATTTAGTAACCGTTTTGAAATGAATTTTAATTAACCGACATGTTTTCCTTTTCAAATGGCGGTTTTTATTTCATTTTTGCGTTGTCATTCCACGTCGGTTGTGAAAACCCAACGTTGGTTGTTTTGTAGATGTCTCTTTTTGCGATTTTTGTAACTTGACCGTCGTATTTTCAGCTTTAACCGATTATTTTTAATTTTTGATTTGTCGTGCCCAAAGCCTGCAGAATGAAAATGTGATCAGAATTAAAATGATATACAGAGCTATGAATTAATGTCATACAATTAACTGATGTCATACATTACAACAATCAATCAATCCATATATCTTCACACCCATCTCTAATATTCTCACTCCCAAACTCACTCACTAGGTCATCAAATGTGTCAACATTTGGTATCCCTCTAGAAAATGGCTCACACTCAATTCTAATATCACCTAGCACATCATCACCAATAACATCATTATATTCTCTATTAGGCATTGATAACACTACCGACCAACCACGATGCATTGGGTCATCAACATAACATACTTGTTTGACTTGAGAAGCCATAACAAATTGGTCATTCCTATGTCCAATTTTACTCAGATCTACAAGGGTAAATCCAAGTTCATCGACTACAAGGCCCGAAGTGTTATTTATCCAATCACACCTCAAGACTGGGATTCTAAACTTTTGGTAGTCAAGATCCCAAATTTCTTGAATAACCCCATAAAAACCCATATTGGAGACAATAAGGTTTTTATCCTTGGCACTAGCAACTTGCATAGTATGTGCAAGTAAATAAACTCCACTATTTTGGACAGTTCGCACATCATCTTGTGCCTTGGTGTTAAATTTGACACCATTAATAAGATAGCTCCTATATGATGGCACTGCCATGCTTGGACCAGCTGCTAACCACCTTAAATTTTCTGATATGCCATTATAGTCTTCCCCATTAAATTCACTTTGAACCTGCAAATTAAACATATATCTTAATTCAATCTAACATATATATAGAAAGAAAGAAAAGTAAAATAAGTTCAATATGTCATTCAATAACATATATACCTTAAAGCGTAGCCATTGAATGAAAGTGCTATTGTGCTTATCTTGTAGCCACTTTGTTCTCTTTCTAAATTTCGGATAAGTGGTCTTGATGTGGATCATATGTTCCCTACAATTGACACGAAAAAAAACATTATTACGGTCCCTTGTATATAAAATAAACATAATGAGTAATAATATTTAAAATGGCTACATATGAAAAATTAAACTCATACGTACTCGATATAAGGTAGGACTTTCTCCGTATTCTCCAAGACATATAGATGTGCTTGGTTCAACAAGTCCATATCAACAAAGCTCACTGTGCAACCTGATAATGGCTTTGAAACTCCCATATTCTTGCTTGAAGGCACTCCAACTGTACTAACATCAGATAAACGCTCAGGACAAAACTCTCCAGCTTCTTCAGCTATATACCGCTCAGCAATGCAACCTTCGGGACGAGTACGATTCTGAACATACCCCTTTAGTACTTTCATATATCTTTCAAACGGATACATCCATCTAAAATATACTGGCCCACATAGACGAACTTCTCTGACAAGATGTACTACTAGATGAACCATGATATCAAAGAATGAAGGGGGAAAGTACTTCTCAAGCAAACACAAAGTAACTACTACATCTTCTTCCAACTTATCTAGCTTGGAAACATCTACCGTCTTTGCACATATAGCATTGAAGAAGAAGCACAATCGAGTTATTGCATACCTTGTAGGCTTCTCCAAAACAGAACGAATTGCCACATGGAGCAATTGTTGCATCAAGGTATGACAATCATGAGATTTAAGGCCAAGAAGTCTTGAATCTTTTAAAGATACAAGATTTTTTATATTTGAAGAATAACCTTCAGGAACCTTCATACCATAAAAAGAATTGCAAACCGCTCTCTTCTCTGCTCTTGACAAATTCCAAGGCCCTGGAGGCAAGCGAGTACGTCTTTCTCCATACTCGGGTTGCAAATCAATTTTTACCCCCATATTCAATAAGTCTAACTGAGCAGCAATCTCATCTTTATTTTTTCCAGGGATCTCTAGCAATGTACCAATGATACTATCGCAAACATTCTTCTCAATGTGCATAACATCTAAGGCATGCCTCACATGGAGGTATTTCCAATACTCGAGATCAAAGAATTTTGATTTCTTCTTCCAACAAACTCTGTCACCATCATTCTCACGAACACTTCCCCCATTTTTCGAGCCCCATATGTAATTAATATCTTCAACCATATGCAGCACTTCTTATCCGGTTAATGGCTCGGGAGGCATGCCATATTCAGGTTTCCCATTAAAAGCTGCAAGTTGCCTCCTATATGGATGATTGATTGGTAACCACTTTCTATGCCCAATGTAACAAATTTTGTGGCCATTTTTCAACCTGTGACTAGGTGTATCATCGCCGCATATTGGACAAGCTTTATATCCTTTAACAACACAACCAGATAAGTTTCCATAAGCAGGAAAATCATTAATTGTCCACAGTAATGCAGCTCTAAGTGTAAAGTATTCTCCTATGTGGGCATCATACACTCCTCTAATCCCATCCCAAATAGATTTCAAATCATCAATCAAAGACTCTAACTAGACGTCTATATCATTTCCGGGCTGTTTAGGACCGGAAATCAGTATAGTCAACATCATGAACTTTCGCTTCATGCATAGCCATGGTGGGAGATTATATGTAATTAACATAACTGGCCAACAACTGTATCTGCTACTTAAAGAACTGTGGGGATTGAATCCATCAGATGAGAGAGCCAATCTCAAGTTTCTTGGCTCATTACCAAAGTCGGGCCATTTTTCATCAACAAGTTTCCAAGACGGGGAATCCGCTGGATGAGACATATAACCGTCAACTGATTTTCTTGCAGCATGCCAAGTCAAACTCTTAGCTGTCTTATGTGATTGAAACATCCTTTTAAACCTTGGAATTTTAGGAAAATACCACACCACCTTCGCAGCCACACCCTCTTTCAAGAACCCATCATTGGTTTCCTTCCACCTTGAGATACCACAAGTAGGACAATTAGTTGCATTCTCATACTCCTTCCAATACAAAATGCAGTCATTGGGACATGCGTGGATTTTCTCATAACTCATCCCTAAAGCAGACAAAGTCTTTTTTGTCTCGTACATAGATGAAGGTAGTGTATTTCCTTATGGAAGAAATTCTCCTTGAAGTATCAATAATTCTGTAAACCAAACATCACTCATCCCATGTTTTGCTTTCAAATTATATAACTTCACCAAAGCCGACAACTTTGTGTACTTACTTGCAACCAGGGTACAAGGGTTGATCGCCATCCCCAATCATATTGGCAAACTCATAAGGATCAGATCCAATATTGGCAAAATCATTATCATCTATCCCTAATTCTTCAGAAACATAACTGACCCTACTTTGCTCATCTTCTTCCACATTTCTACTAGCATTGGTAGTCCATTCCCAAGGTTCTCCGTGCCATGTCCAAATCTTATAGCTTTGGTCAATTCCATTAAAGTATAAGTGTTCCCTTATAATTCCAACCCCAAACAATCGAATATTCCCACATTTAACACATGGACAACGAATCTCAGTTGTATTTCCAACATTTTCTGACGCAAAATTCAAAAATCCTTCCACCCCTAACTCATATACCTTCGATCTTCTATCCGCATGCATCCATGACTTATCCATCTCACACTCTATAAAATTCATATAAATATATATATTAAAGTGGAAAGACCAGCAATGAAACACTACCTCATTCAAATAGCAGAGAACAAAATGAAAATTAAATATAAAACATAGACAAGACGACGGTTTGAAAAAAATAATCGTCGTTTAATATTCATGCAGACGACGGCATCTATAGTCACCGTCGTCATTAAGACACTCAAACCCATAAATTTGATCGCCATCCCCAAGCCTAAAGATGACGTTTAATGGAGAAACAGTCATCTGGAGGCAACCAGCTTGCGGCTTAAAACTCAGACGACGGGAGTAAATTAACAACCGACGTATAATAAAAATTTGGACGACGGTTTGATCATCCAACCGTCGTCTAAGTAAAAAAAAAAAAAAAAAAAGCTTAAATCTCCCATCCCCATTCCTTTTCCAAGAACCCAAACAGAGAGCAATTATTACAAGAATGCAAACACCAAAACATAAAAGAACCCTAATATAGCTACCAACGAAAACATTTATGGATTTAAGAAGATATTAGGGTTGTACTTACATGGATATTGAGAGAGAGCTGCGAGAATATAACAACTGCTTGAGAGAGAGCTTGGAGAATCTACGTACCCAATGCTTTCAGAGAGCTGAGAGAATATAACAAAAGCTTGAGAGAGAGCTGAGAGAATTAGGGTTAAAGGGACTAGAGAATCTACGTACTTACATGGATATTGAGAGAGAGTTGGGAGAACGAAAACTTTCAGACAAATTTATGTTGAAGAGAGAGAATGAACTATTTGAGGGTTGAAGGGAAATTCTGAAAATTTTAGGTCGTGGTAAAATTTTTTAAAGTACCGCGTTTTTCAACAACGACAGTCAACACTTACAACGGCGGTGTCTATAAATGACTGACGTTGTAAAAATAAAGGACGTCGCTATTCAATAACCGACGTCGTAAACCGAATACAATTAGTCTTCGTTTATGTAGTTGACCAAAAACAGCGGGAGAAAACCGCGTCGTTTCAAAAAACCCTAAACCCTAAACCCTAAATTTTACAATAAATTTAAAAAAAAATACACAAGTACGAGAAAAATGAATCGAAAATTGCTATGGACTCCTTACAACAATGCCTTCTACAATAGTAGGCTAAAATATGGATTTCATAATTTTCAATTTATGGGCACCAATGGATCACATAAACTTAAGGGTTATGTAATGTAAAGTATAAGGAGTATCATGCTTTGTCTCTAAATTTGTTTGAATTTTATTATCATTCGAATTTTGAAAACTAAAATTACATTTTTCAGGCCTTAACGGGTAAGATATTGTCTCAATCAGTGCATAAAATTTGCCGGTATATTTTTCGGATTTTGTTTTGAATAAGAATATTAGTAATTAAATACAATAAAAAAATATATCCAAAATTATATTTTTTAAAGCTTTAGGATAGAGACAATATTCCAATGCTTGGTAGTTTTCAGTTTAATTTTTGGATTTAGTTTGGAATTTAATATGGAATTAAATAAAATATAAAATTCATTAAAAATTAAATGAAACATGACGTACCGACGTTGTATCCATTTACAACGACGTTAAACATCACAAAATGACATCAAAAATAATATAAAACGACATCTTTTTATAACAGACGTTGTTTAATTATAAAAATGCGGATATTTAATAATATCCGCCTTCGTATATTATTACGACGTCGTAAGGTTATACTAACCGACGTAGTATATGACTACAAAATTCATTTATATAGGATGAATTAATTATAAACCGTCGTTGTTATGTCTATTAAACGTCATTATAGTAGATATAACCGACGTTGTTTACATATAGAAAGGCGGATATTTAATAGTATCGGCCTTTGTATATTATTAAGACGTTGATAAGGTTATACGAATCGACGTAGTATATAAGTACAAAATTCATTTACACAGGATGAATTAATTATAAACAGTGTTGTTATGACTATTAGATGTCGTTTTTAAGAATTGCCGTCAATGTTATATTTCCAGTTACTGTTAGACGACCATTGTGTAAACGTATGAGACGTGTAAATTAGAATCAGACGTCGGTTTTTGGGAACTAAACAAGTTTTAAAACAAAATTTAATTTTTTTGATGTTTGTTCGCTTGATTGTAACAAAATATTTATGTACATTTTAAATAAACTAAAATAACGGTTTTAAACAAAAGTACATCTAAAATGTTGCGTTTTAGCTTCTTCTCGAAATTTAGGTCTGGATCATGAATTATATCTCTTATGAATCGCATCACGTAGTAGCCACACTCTACACTCGTTGGTTGTTCAGGAGTGCCGTGTAGATTTTTCCAGATGGCCTGCTGTTTACGTGAATTTTTATTTATATGAATGTTAAACATTTTAATTGACCCGTTACAAGAAAAGGCCAAGGGTGTTAATGACAAAACAAAATATTTAAATACAAACAGTAACCGTTGTGGTAAATCAGTCAAAACGACGGAGTTTTTAAAAAAAACGTGACATTTATTTAAAATGGCGGTAAAAATTTACCGTCGTTGTGTAACATTATAACGTCGGTAAGAGTAAAACGTCGTATAACAAAAAATTGAGCAATAAAATTAAAACGTTCTTAAATAAAACCCAAACGACGTGGTAGTTAAATTAAAACAACGTTTTTAAGAAAATACTGACGTGGTAGTTAAGTTAACACGTCGATAATAACTTACCGTCGTTATATTTTAACTATAACGTCGGTATTATTAAAACCGTCGTTTATTTAAATACTTTATAGGAAAAATCTTAAATCAAAAGAAATCAACTTACGTATTCACTATATTTTTCATGTCGTCGTCAACCATGCGTTTTGGCAGTGAATTCATGTAATAGGCAGTCTCCGTTGATGGTCTCACAATGACCATCACCCAATGACCCCTGCACATAATGATTCATATAGGTTAAATAGTACTACAAAGAAAAATATTAGAAGCTCAGGAAAATACTTTAAATGGTACTAACCCTGGATTATATGGGACCAAGAAAAATTGATTCCCATCTGCTATTTTAGCCGGTTTGACAAGTGTTTTATTCGATCTGATATTGATCCAGCTCCGCGCTCACTAATCCAGGGTCCACCATGCCAACAAGGTTTACCATATTTGCCATTTTTAAATAGTCAAATAGGAACCTAAATATATGAAAGTCAATTAAAAGATATTTTAATTTAAAAGAAAAGGAAAATGTAAAACAAAATGGGATTAGGGAGACTTACCTCATGTATACTAATATCACTGTGGTTCCAATCTCAACCATGGAACCAAACTGCAAAATATCTTCAGGTAAGAGGAAGGTATCATGCTCAAAGCCAAACACTTCCTTGGGCATGTGAACTGGCACAGCCTCCTTAGTAGGCAACAACTTGGTCTGGACGTGTTGGCATAAGGCTAAGAGAGGGGGTGGCATGTCTAGCTTTGAGAGATCCTGTTACACGAAATAAATAAAGAAATATAAGTTAGTTTGTGTGTGAACTAAAATAAACGACTCTAACTAAACCCAAAAAACAGACGTGGTATATAATATAAACGACGGTTTCTAGTAAATACTAACGGAGGAAAGGTTATACACGTCGGTAAATACATAATCGTCGTCGTTTTGAAATTATAACGTCGCTATACAATAGAAAGGTCGTCTAATATAAATACAGTTAATGAAATCATGAAATAGACGACGGTTTATAAAAGAGTTAGACGACGGCAGAAAACACTGTCATTATTTTTAATGTCTAATAATTTGCAAATCAAGTAAAAGCGTCGTGGTATTTAACTAAACACGACACGTCCTGTAAGAAACAGGCGTATATACCGTCATTATTTTAAATTTTAACGTCGGATATTAAAAGGAGCGACGTCTATTTAAATTTAAAAGGCAAAAATAGAACATAGCAGAAATTTTACCGTGTCCTCTTCCTGCCTTCCAGGAGTATCAGCTTCAGGCTTTGGATCTTCTAATCCCAAAGCTAGGGGTCCTGATACCAGTGGCCCCAGAGCATCTTGCCTTATCAGACATTGGATTTTTGGGGCTTTGATCTTGAGGGGGTAAAGTCATTGGAGTAATTGGAGAAATTGGAGTTTTGAGCATTTGGCTGGGATCAAAATTAGGAACTAGTTGACGGAAATATGCCATCATAGCCTCCCTCTCAGCTCTGACGGCTTCCATTGTAGCTTCCCTTGCCCTCGCCTCAATCCTAAGGGCCTCTTCTCTCGACCGCCTCCCTCACACTTTCCTTCAATTTGTCACCAAATTTGACTCTCTGCTGTTTCGGCAAATTGAAGAACTGAGTGGGGGTAACTCCAGGACCAGCCTCCTGACTCTCCCACCATGCTCGGGGGTTCTCAAAGCGAGAGTCAAGACATCATTGGTCTCGGACACAGTCAGAGTGCCTTCGGAGACCTACTTTTGCAAATCATCCTAAAAGAGAGAAAGAGAGATTGTTAGAAACTGAGCAGGGTGTAAAACAGATAAATATACCGACGTTGTAAATTATAAACAACGACGGTTTTCTTAACCTCCTGACGTAGTATTAATTTAAAACGTCTGTATTTAACTACCGACGTTGTTTATATTTTACAACGTCGGTATATAAAAATACGTCGTATATTCAAAATAAAACAGATTAAAACATAAATCAAAGACCGTCGTAGTATTCAAAGTAAGACGACGTACTATTGAAAAAACAGACGTAGATGTCAAATTTCATACGGCTGCACAAAATTACCGTCGTTGTATAAGCATTCTAAGGTCTAGTTAAGATAACACCGTCGTAAATGTTAATGAAGAAGTGAAAAAACTCGATTGAAATATGCATTCTTTTCCAGAAATTGTGCACCACAAATTTCAGGAAATAGAGGCAGAGAGGGAGAGTGAGTGCGTGAGTAAACTTAAAACAAAAATGCTGTTCATAGAGGAATTTAATTCGTCGTATTAATTCTATCTAGACGTCTACTTTATTCAAAAACCGACGTCCTATTAATTTTTAAACGTCGGTAAATTAAGCCCGTCGTGGTGTTCATTTATAACGTCGCTTATTTAAAGATAAACGACGTCTATAACAAAATAAAACACTCTTTTTTTCAAATTTAGAACAGAGTTAGTGAGACTTACGATTAGTTTTGCCTTCTCTGCAACCTTTGGATAAGGTATGTTTCCTGTTTTATCTTCTCTTGCCTTCTTCCATAGAATAGCTAGATCAATTTCTTCAATATCGGGCATGGTTTCTACCAATTGGTCATCCAAACCAACATACCCTTTTCTAGACAACCTATGGTTGTACTCCAATTTCTCCCTCCTCTCTTTCTGCTTCAGCATGCTTAGCCTCAAAATCTGGGGTTAACCTTGAAGCTACGAAGGCATCCCATTGCGATTTCTCTATGAACTTATAAAGCGTAGGGGTTTCTTTTAACTTCTCCTTGTCATGTGCGAATGGAAGGATATACTGCCTAGTTAAGTTATATTTGAAATCCTTCCATTTTTTGGTGGCAGGCGACAAGACCATGGCTTTGTACCTATCCCCAATAACATAGGACATTTGAACAGCTTCCCAAATCTGCTCCTTCACGTCCTTTGGTATTTGACTACATTTCTTGTCCACAAGAGGGACTCTGGTGCGTGCCAAAACACCAATGAAAGATTGCATCTCAACAGCAGCCTTGCCACGTGGTTTGCCCTTTTTATTGAACTCAACCACAGGCTTAACATTCTGAATTTTCCTCTTCACAACACGGCTCATTGTGCTCACCTCTGGCCAGATTTTGGCTCCACAACAAATGTGGCTGTTTCGAGTCTTTCTCGGAGGCTCAGGAAAATCTCATCCTCTTCGAGTGTTTGGTTTGAGTTGATTTTTCTCCTTCCACTTGAGCCTTTGAAACTGATTTGTCCTTTGACGATTCAGCTTCCTTGTTTTGAGATTTCGAAACCATTTTTAATTAATCTGCAAGGTAAACAACGTCGGTTATCAAAAAGAAACGACGTAATAATACCAAACAACGACGGTAACACTAAAAAAGCGACGTCCTATTAACAGTCTCTTAGACCATGAATGGAAATAAGACGACGATGTTATATATTTCATGACGTAAATGTGTATATACTACGTCGGTTTTAATAATACCGACGTGGTTTCCAAAAATACGACGGTTTTATCTTGTTTCCGATGTATTAACGGCCGTCGTGGTCTGTCCATTTATCGTCGAAAACAAGACAGAACTGCGTCTTTTGGCATCGTGAGAGAATCTACTGATGTATTTAATCAAAACCAGTGAAAGATTTCTTCATTTTGACAGAATCTTGTTTCCAACAACTACGGCATTCAAATGAAATGTAAAAAAAGGGAAGAGAGGCAGAAAAAACCTTTGGCGTGCAAAGAAAGTTTCCTTCCACGAAGACAAAGGCGAAAATGGTGATTTGGAGATGAAGCCGAAGATTCAGACTGATGATCAGATGCTGTTTTTGGAAATGAGAAGTAAACTATGATACTTTATCGGTGAGAGAAAACCGTAGAATATTAGGTCAGGTGACGAAAAGTTTATATATAGTCCCAGAGTTCAATACAACGACGTTGTTATTACAAAACCGTCATATTAGTTAGTTATAACGACGGTGTTATCACAGTTGCCGAACGCCTTTTGGAATTCCGATGTGGTTATGACGACACTTTTTATCTAAACTGACGTTGTACTTGGAAATCAACGACCGTGTATTTTAATAAACCGACGTGGTTACTTTGGGTTTCTGAAAACGACGTCGTTCTCTTTTAATACGCGCCAAATGACTTTTGGATTTCCGATGCAGTTATGACGGCGCTTTGTTTATCTAAACTGACATTGTACTTAGAAATTCAACGACCTTGTATTTTAATAAACAGACGTGGTTACTGTGGGGTTCTGAAAAACGTCGTTCTCTTTTAAATACGCGCGGGATTTCCGATGCAGTGCGCTTGTTTATCTAAACTGACGTTGATTATTCCAATATGACGTCGCTATGTATATTAGAACCGACGTGGATATTTACGGTAATTTGTTTAAATATGATATTTTCATGCATTTTTTAACTCTCAGTTTTCAATTAGGGTTGCAGAATGATTTCTCACAAGAAATTGTCTTTCTGAAAGCAAATGGGTTTGCAGAATGATTCCTCACAAGACCAAGCATGGGTTTGCTAGATCTTCCTGTGTAGCAAGGGTGGAACCAGCTTTAGAACCTGCATGGGTTTGCAACTGCACTTCCCAGCCCCCACTCTCCCCAACCCAAAGGCACAACCCACAACAGGTTCTAAGGCGGTTCCACCCTTGCTACACAGGAGTTTTCAAGTTGATCACTGTGGAAAGGGGACTACAATGTAACCGGGAATCGAGGAGTGGGCTTTTCATACTTTGTTGATTTTAATTTATGAAATTATTAGATATTCATCTGTGGCTGTGCAGGAGCTTGAGAACAAGAGGAAGGAGAGGGCCCAGCTTGCATATGAGAGGAAGAAACAGGTTGAACAAGCTGAGGGTGAAGGCAGAAAAGAAACCACGATGTATTTGCCAAATTTGTGTACATATATTGTGTAAATATTGATCAATATTTAACACGAAGAGATTTGCCTTTTAAGATGAAAATGTTGTTGAGGATTGAGAATTAAATTTTGTTTTGTGTTAAGAAAGATATTACCAAAATAAAAGAAAATTTAATTAATTTTAAAAAGCTATAAAAATAAGACGGCGGTTTACAGAGAAGAAAGACGTATAAATTGAACAAATACGACGGTAATTTGAACTTAGGACGTGGTAAATAAACACGATAGTAGTGTTGTAGGTACCGTCATAGTATACTCCAAAATAATAAGTCGATAAATTAATTTGTCGCGTCATGGTATATTATTTAACACGTCATTTTTTGGTAATATACCGACGTTTATTACATTACATTATACGACGTGGATTCCATTAAATTATACGACGTGGATTCCATTAAAGAATAACCGACAGGGATTTTTAAATTACACGGCGGTATGTATATAAACACCGTCGTAAGTTTAAAAGATTTATTGTATAAATTTGTGTCTTTCTTTCAGTTTCAGTTTTCATTTAGGGTTCCAAGTTCTTCTGGTCTCTCCTGGAGGCTCGTCTTCCTCTCTCACATACACACATACATCATCACTCTCTCTCACATCTCAAAGACAATAATTTGGATGTTAATGATGTATGCGTTTTGGTGTATCTCAAAGACACCAAAATGCACACATCATTAACTTTCAAAATATTGTCTTTCTCAAAGTTTGCAGTAGTCAGCTTAGTTCTGGTTTCTTTTTGGATTTTGTGTATTTAAAATATTGTCTTTCTCACTTTGGTGGTTCGATTATGATCAGGATCCAAAGATCTCAAAGGTAAGTTATCTTACCTCTTGGGATCTCATTTTTAATTTTCGTAGGCTACCAAAATTAAAAAATAATTAAATCTTAAAAAGAAATAAAAATTATGACGGCGGTTTACAGAGAAGGCACCGTCGTAGTATACAGACGTGGATTCCGTTATATTATACGACGCGGATTAAGAACAGTTGGTCGTGTTTAGTTAGGAGTTAACACGGTAGGTGTTGCATTCCTAAGAGGAAACAAATTAATGTGCAAACAATCAATTAAAAATACCCGCAAGTGCACGAATCTATTGAGGTATAGATTATGTAAGTACGGGTTCGATCCCACGAAGAACTTGTCGGCTTCCTATAAGTTCTAACTTGAGTACGTAAAGAACACTAATTTAACACAACACAAATGCACAAAACAAATTGGAAACTAAAAATGAATAAAGGAAGGTAAAAGAAAAGAAACAAAACAAGAAAACTAAAGAAAAACACAAACAACACTTTCTATCACCCTTTTATCACCTATTTATCACATGTGAACAGTGCCATGAACAGTGAATAGTGGCGACCGGTCGTGAACAGTAGCGACCGGTCGAAACTTTAAAATGTGTGATGAGCGACCGGTAGTGAGACACTACCGGTTGTTTTGCACAGAACGTTTCTGTCTTTTCAGTTTCGACCTTTGTCCAGTTTTTAACTTATAACTTTCCAACCGTTTATCCAAATTTTAAGTTCTTTATACGGTTGGATTTAGCACAGAAAATGCAATAACACTTCACGGGCCAAAAGTCCAAAATAATTACAGAAACAAATAAAATCAGTAAATACGACACACAATGTGTCAAACACACAACTCACACACACATTTTGGGGGAGGTGTTTTGGTTTGGTTCAAGTGACCTATTTCTAATGCATGAAAGTAAATGGACTTTGAATTTAAATGAGAATGGCAGAGATGAATTATCAAATTGTGAAATTAAAATGTAACAAACACTAGGGTTTCGAATCCACCCTAAACAATTCTACCCAAGTTCATGAATACTCAAGTGATGAACTCTAAACGTGTTGATGAAGATGTTCGCAATCAAGACCAGTACGAGTGGCTCAAGACGCATTGATTCTCTCTAATATACGTAAAGTGCAGTACTAGTGCTACAATACTTGTGCCTTCCCTATAATCGAATCTAGGTGTGCTTAGTACTTTGATTCAATTACAAGAAAAACCCATTAAGTTCAAAGAGAATATGAACATCACAAGAATCCTAATAGCATGGTGTTTACATTAGGTATTCAAGAAACCAATTCACATGGATGATTCTTACTTCATCCATTTATTGCTTAGGATAACATGAAGATACACAATCCCAACAATCTCAAGAAGCATGCATTCAAAGATGATCAATCAAAGAAGAACACACATCAAGGATAGATTAATTTGGTGAATTGGAATTCATCAACAATATCTAGAAATTCATACACTCAAGCATCAAAACAATAAAGTAATCATGTTTAGGGCTTCAACCTAAGCCCTAGCTATGGAGTTTAGTTGCTCATACTTATTCCAAATACAAACTCAAAATAAAATTAGAAAGAGTTTACAGATTTTGAGAAAATGATGAAAGCTTTAAGGTCATCAATGGTGGAAGCTTTCTTCTCCACTTTGCTTGGCTGCACCTTGGCTTTCTCCTAGCTCCAAGCTCTCCAAAATCTGCTCCCAATTGGTCTCTGCGTAAAACCTGCTCTCTCTCTCTGCCAAAAACTGAATGATACCCTCTTCCAATCTACCCAAATGAATCATGAAGATGCCTTCTCTATGCTCCACTCTCTCATCCTTTCATCTTTTGCTAAAGTCTTTATCTCCTTATCTCCTTCTCATGATGAAGCCTTGTCTTCACAAAGATGCCAATTGCTTCAGAAAATATCTCATTCACTAAGGTAAATTCTTGTTACCAAGTGTTATGGTAACAAGAAGAATCAAGTGACACATTGGAGGTAAAAGCTGGACTACTTCGGATTTCCAGAGCTGTGGTAACATGCTGGATTGGTTGGATAGGCAATACTTGTCCAATGGAGCTCAAATTTGGATATGTTGTAGTTAACATCCATTGGAACAAGTCTCATGAATATCGTCACCTCATCCGAGCACCGGAGCATGCTGATCCAAAGACAAGAAGTTGACCTACGAAAATGAACAAAAACAGAATTTATAACAAATAATGCACTTTTAGCTCATTTTCATTCCAACCAAGGTAAAATCTAAGAAAACACAAAAAGTAAGTAAAAAACTATAAAATGTCAAGAACTAACTCAAAATAGTGGGTGAATAACATGAAAAATCATGTGTAAAAATGAACCGAACAGCAGGTTTTTTCGTGAACGAGTCGTCTTTATTTTCTACGTCGGTGGATTCATACCTACTGTCGTTGTTTTTTGGTCAGATTTTAACTTTGAAGAAATCCTTTTTTTAAAACGACGCTTTTTTATTTGTATGCATCGTCTTTTAAAAATATTCAACAGTAAGGTACTTATCCATGACGGTTTTTTTTATACCGTCGTCTATTTAAATACAACGACAGTTTTATGTTCTGCGTCGTCTTTTCCCTGGTCGTCTTTTTCACTTTTTGTAGTAGTGTATGTTGATCAACACCAATATTTAATGTTTGTCGATCTTGATGCAAATCTACCTAGGACTGATGGTAATTGTTAGTGTGGTAGCCAATAGCCTAGAACCCACAAATCAACCTAAAAGTTAAGTAGCCAATAGCTAACCCATGAAGATTGATTAGTCCTATACGAAAATCCTACCATGCGCAAGGTGCATGGATGCGCCAATAATATTTACCATTGGATAAGCAGCTAGTGGATGTGGGTTAATCCACACCTTTGATTGTTTGTGACTTGTTTAACTAGTTGTTGTAGGTTAAACATTAAAAAACAAATAAAACTGAAATGTGAAGCTTTTCTCTTTGATTTCGCTACTGCTCTTCTCTCTCTTTCATGTTGAGTTTCTTGGTTCAAACATGCACAAGCCCCCCCCCAAACACCGACAGTCAGAGTTAGAATCAAATATGGGTCTATTCCATGAACTCAATACTAACACTCAATCTTCTACTGGTAATTTTTATAATCAATTTTCTAACTTTATTAGCAAATTACATCTTGGAATTGAAATTGAGATTGAGATTTGAGAAATTAATGAGTTATGTGCTGTTATGGATTGCGGTGTGTAAAACAGGGATTGAAACTTGCTCCCCTCTGATAAATGAAATCATGAAATTAGAAGTTGGGTTTGATGAAGTTGATTGGCTTTGGATTCCCAGACATCTGAATCACGATGCTCATGTAGCGGCAGGGATTGATTTGAGGACGGTGGAGCTGCAAAAGTTTAGCTGGGTTGGGGAACATGTTGCTAGGCTTGTGTTTTCGGCTTTAGCTTGATTCCTTCATGGTGTTTTTTTCTTTCTTTCTATTTTTTCTTTTCCTTCTACACTCGTTGGTTGTTTTTCTCCCACCGCATTTTTTAGGCTTTCTTGATCTCAACCAAAAATAAAATGCGATATTTAGAGATACGATGAAATGCAAAGATGGAGAAAGCGTCAAAGTATTTTGATATGTGATTTTGGAATGCAATTACCAACTCATTAGGCGGTTTTTGTAATTTGTGTACATAAATTGTCATCCTATTGGTAGTCTTTTGCATTTTGAGAATGAAAATGCAATAGGCACTTTGACATTTGATTTTTGAATCCAATTACCAACTTCTTAGCCGGCTTTTGCAATTATGTTTGGCAACTTTTTGGATTTTAAGTAATTATTTCTAAGTATTACCAATATTCAAGGCGATGTGAGTAATTGACAAACATGGAGCACATAATTGACAACCAGGGAAGATCTAATTGCATACCAATATGCAATTGCATTTTAAGTACAATCTTATAACTTACAGGTTTAGGGATCCTACTTACGACATTATGATATTATTATACCAAAAACATTATAACATCGGTCTTGATTCTCTTGTAAACTTTTGTGTATATTATAATAAGGGCACTTATCACAAAGGTCCAACCTTATTAATTCTTTGTAATATGGATCCATATGGATTTGGTGAACCTTACTGTTGTAATCTTGTAAACCCTCGTGTTTACTAGAATTATGACCCCACTTTACATCCCAAAGGTCCACACTTATCAATTCTTGTAATGTGGATCCATATCCTTGTACAATAAGGATTTACAACATTATGGATTATGTGAACCCTAATGTGGTAACCCTGGTCCAAAAACCTATAATTCACTATCCAAATCGTGTAACTTACATTGTTATGGATCCTTTTTACAACTTTAAAGACGGATTTTTACAATATTAAGGTCTCATATTACTCTATATTAGACAATTGTGTTCCATTATATTGTAAAATCATTCCTTAATCGTGTAATATTGTAATTTACAAACATAAGGATATCTAGTACAATATTAAGGTAAAGTGGAACATTCGGAAGGTAAATTGGGTCCTATATTGTAAACAGAGACGTTTACAATATTAAGGTTTCGTATTACTCTAATATTTGACGAGTTGTATTCCATAAGATTGTAAAACTCATCCTTAATATTGTAATATCGTAATTTACAAAAATCAAGAAATCTAGTACAATATTAAGGTAACTTGGGACATATATGAAATATATGAAATTTACCAAGAATTATCTAGATCAACATATATGAAATTGACTACGATCCAACGGTTCAAATGTATCGAACCCAGAAAATCACACAATAGGCGAGATCCATTCGAGGTTCAAACATTGTGCGAATTGAAATCCGGAAGTATCTACGTGCTCATGAGAACTAGGAGATCACATCTGGGCACAATGCCACCGTGCTATAGTGCCCATGCAGCGCCACACGTGCCTGGCAGCTTGTGGTAGGCGTGCGGCACAGTCCGCTTTGGACCAGTTTTTGTTAAAAAATGGAACCTTAATTTGAAAAATGAGAACTAGTTCGAATTTGGACCATTCCGCTCAAAATCCAAACAGGAAATCCAAACCAACACGAACTTGGCCGATTTCGGTTCCTCCTGCCGTTTTGGTTTGGGCATGGGCCCAAAATTTTATTTTTTTATTTTTCTACAGACCTGCCCAAAATGTATTTATATACCAACATACCCCAAATTTGAGGTTCCATCAAGCTTTCAACACATGAATACTGAATCAAACTTCAACAAAAATACAATCCAAATTCAATCCAACTTCAACATATAAATTACAACCCAAATTCAATCAAACTTCAACAAAATAAGTTCCAAAATAAATTACAAACCATATACAACCAAAATTCAATCCAAATATATATTACAACCCAAATTCAATCAAACTTCATTAAATTCATTTGAAAAGTAACTTGGAGCTGTGGTGCTAGGTGTGGATGAACTCATAATATCTACATAACAAAAAACATAAACACATTAAAACATTAGTAAGATGTACATATTATATAATAAA
Source organism: Prunus fruticosa (assembly GCA_018703695.1). Lineage (NCBI taxonomy): Eukaryota > Viridiplantae > Streptophyta > Magnoliopsida > Rosales > Rosaceae > Prunus > Prunus fruticosa. The sequence continues at coordinate 4,082,768 of CM031921.1, read as the reverse complement.
GCTCAAAACAGTTTAATAAAGCTTAATAAAACAGTTAAAAGCTGTATATATACATCCTAAGTGGAGAACCCACATTCGGAATTCTATCCACTTAAAATAGAGCATCCCTCTGGATAGTTCCTTCTCATGTATTTGTTTTGGTTCATGGAAACACAAGTGGTAGCATTGTTTTGGTTCGATTTCTATTAATCTAATTAGGAAATTAAATTTTTTTATAAAGATTGGGCTGAAATTACCTGAAGAGAAAAAAAATCTTACAATCAAAACCTTTTCTGGAGTTTTTATAAATATTGCAGAATTGTTGCTAGCTTAAACCTACTCCGAAGAAATACCGATGTTGACCCACAAACTGCGCTGGAGGACATAGAGATGGTCAGACAGAGAATCGAAAAGGGGAAAAGAAAAAGAAGAAGAAAGAGAAAAGAGAAAGCCAAAATTCAACCTGTGGCGTGGCACGACGGCGTTTAACGACTTAGAGGGAGCTTCGGCGGCGCACTGCTGAAGAGAGGTTTCACGCAAAGGAAAAGAGAGGTTCCGGAGCTAGAAATGAGACAAAGAGAGAGGAAATGAAATCGAAGAAGGAAGAAAGAGACCTAAGTTGTGTTTTAGTTGTGATGATCCTCTGTGTGGTAGGATATTTTAGACAACCAATACAAAACAGCCACATGTTAAACTATATATATAAAATATAAAATATAAATATATATAATATAAAAATATATATTAATTAATTGTATCTACGGTTCCTCTAAGTGGAAAATCGAAAATGGAACCGGTTTTCTGAACATTGCCCATTCCCGATTTGTCTGGGTCTTCACTTTTTCAGTCAACATGATTCTTTTGAAGATTTTTCAGTTTGGTTTTGGTTTGGTTTTACGTTTTGTAGTTTAATGCTGACCTAGCTCCGTGGGTCACCTAAGCCATAATGGCTGCTGGAAAAACCTCAAAGTTGAGGGCCAGAATCAGACCTGGTTCAAAACATCAATTGGAGCCACTTTTGTCTCTGGACCTACCCTTGAAAGCCACTGGAAGTGGCTGAATTTGAGGAACCAGCCAAACTTCGATTGCTTAATTGACTACCAAGAGACGCAGAAATTTCTCAAAACTAACACAACCAGCAGCTAGACAACAAGAGATAGATGAGAATTCATATCTCACTCGTTGGAAAGACTGGCCCAAGGAGAGAGATCGAGCTTGAGAAAAGTAGTATATTTTTAGGAGATTTTTGAACTTTTCGTTGATTGGGCTGGTTGTTGGCAGCGGAGAACGGTCGGAATGGCAAGGGGAGGCTGCGGCGGTCTCGATCTCAGCCCCGTGCCGGAAGTGAAGTGTGGCGGCTTGTGGCGACGTGACCATTGCCACCGTCTCTCGCAAAGGGAGGTTGCGCCTGGAAGAGAGAGAGAGAATAGAGAGAGAGAGAGAAATCTCATTTTTGAAATCCAAATTTCAAATATTGTAAAGTTTTGCTTATCTCTAATTTCTATTGTATTTTCCAAGTTAATAATGCAATTCCAAGGCCCACTACGTGTCTATCTGGTGGGTGCTCCGATGTGCTTTACACGTAACGGGGACAACTAAATTTCAAAATTCCTCCCTGCTCAAAAAGTCAACTTTAAACCTAATAAATTACTCTAGGGGCAAATGGGCTTTCTTAATAAATTAATAATTAAATTTTATTAAGGTTTGGGTTATTACAATATATATATATATATATATATATATTATATGGTTAGTCCTTGAACAAAATAAAGAGAAATCAAAATTCAACTAAGGCTCAAACTATTAAACAATAACTTCCCAAATAGGCTTGGAAACTGAACTTACAAATTCTTTTGCTGTTTCATCATTAATTGGCTTTGGAATAGGACCCTTCACGAATGACTCAAGTTGCTGCATTACATACAATACATAAGTTCCATACACTACTTTATTGGGGTCCATATTTCAAATGAATGTCCTGTAACACCTGTAGTACTATATTTTAACTTTACCATAGAGGGCATGCTGCTGTGTCTAAATCCTAATGATATCCATGAAAATTTAAATATTGAGCACTGTGAACTATTGACCAACACTATTTCAGACCATCCTAATCAATATAAGTTTCATGATAAACATATATTTCAAAGTGCATATTAGTTAGTTTGGCTATAAAATATGAGCATTGTGAATAATAGAATCAATATGTGTTGCAACCTCTAAATTTCAATTCTATATCTTTGTACATATACTACTCCTTTTTTTTTGGGTCAAGTACATATACTACTATTATATCATATTTTTGACCCTAAAGGTATAACTTTTATCCAACCAAATTGAAATAGGAAATTGGATTCCAGTTTATACATAATAATTAACTTTTCATGGGTTTTAAACTTTTTTACTTTCTTTATATGTTATATCTAACATCCATAGGACTCCAAGGCAACCTAATAATACCCCTAAATGCCCATATCCATCTACTCAATTCATTCTATACATCTTCCCTTCCAATCTTTAGGATAAATCTCTTCAAAAGATAGATATTGTCTCACCCTTACACTATAATCAATTGTCTCACTCTTTCCTCAGTCTCCAAGATACAAAAACAAAACACTTACTTAGGGATCCTGAGAGAAGCTTCAAGATGACCCACCTAGAACTACGGCTGCATATCCTGTTTTCCAATGTCGATGTGGTAGTCCTATGCAGCAGTTCAAAGCACCATTACAATCAGCGTAAATTTTTCTGATTGACCAAGGACATCATAACTCAAATATGGAAACAAAATTAAAATTGGCTAGAAACCATGTGTAGAAGATCAACCGAGGGATACTGTAACTCAAATATGGAAATAAAACAATCAATCAATCAATTTTCCTAAAATAATTATAACAATCTGAAAAATAGTAGCCCAGAAGCAAAAACAGAAAACCTAAAATCAATTCTATTTGATTTACCAAATTTAATTTAAACAAACTACATATACAAAACCCAATATCCCAATGATTAATTCAACTATTTCTTTCATTGACACTAATAAATAAACCATAATATGTCATCATACTTATAAATTCCCAGATAACTAAAAATAAAAAAGAAGCCACACACACAAATGAAAAGAACAATGAAATTGAGCATTGAAATTAAATATTGATTCCGTATCTACAGTGGTACACACAAATGTGATTTTTATAATCTCTTCAAGCAGTGATAAGTTTTAATGGGTCTTGAGCAGTGGCGGATCCAGGATTAAACGGCCAGGGGCTCTAGTGTAAAAGTTCCAAAATTTTCTACGCAATAATAATGCTAAAAGATAGAAAAGATAGTACTTCCATTCATAATTCATAACAAAACCAATAATACAAGTTACCATTGTCCACGACGACTTTTCATATTTTGAAAACGTCCTGCATTATAGTTCCAAGCCATCACAACAACATTCTCACTAAACAGTCAAGCTATCATTCAACCATTGATCTCCCATTCCGTCCAGAAGTGGATTTTTAATAATATTCATGGTAGAAAATGCCCTCGCACTTTAAGCAGTTGCAACCGGTAAAACCAAAGCCAATGTAAGAAGCAAATACACATAAGGAAATATTTCATGCATTCCTTTCTCCACCATTTTTTTGCAGACCATGGAATCCCTTCCAATTGAGAAATTATATATCCAACCCATATAATGAACATAAACACCAAGTTGGTCTTCAAGCATCAAAATAAGTCTCTTTCTTTAATTTCTAAAAAATCATGAGGATAAAATTGAGCAAGACGAACTAGCTTTCGTTTGTCAAAAGCTACAAAATTATTTTTCGGACTCAAGCATGCCAAACAAGTAAGTAACTGAGTACTGCACTTTGCCCAAGCGTCTATTTAATTCCGGCAAGTTGCCCATCAATTACATGAATAAAGATCTCCAGATTAGTAAGTTGTATGATTGCTTTATTTGGAGACATTACGTCGTGATCTCCCTGGAATTACATATTCCTCATCCATGGTAGGAACTGTAATATCGTATTTGTCACAAAATGAAGATACGTGCCTTAACTCAATTCTTCAAGCTCATTATCCCTCAAACTTGGTTTTCCTTGCATGTTTTCACTTAACTCATAGCACTCACAATATCTTGATCTTTCTTTTGCAATGCTAGAGACAAAGTATTTGTTATTCCCAATATAGCTTTCATTAAAAATAAGTGAAACACAAACTCAAAGATCTAATTCTCTCATAACTTATAGGCTTCACCAGGTCTATCATTAGGATTATCATCAACAATTATTTAAGACATTTATGCAGATGGGAACATAGTACCAGATGAATCAATGTACCAGGAGGCTAGTTCCATCTTGTATCGCTTGGACGTTAAGACTAGTTTCTCATTTAAACCTTTTGTTATAAGACAATCACTTTCAAAAGCTTTCACTA